>CM070594.1:45188143-45788143 GCA_036346395.1 Hsuehochloa calcarea
GATCTTCCAAGTCCTCGCAAGATGTGGAAGTATCTTGACATCGTTATGAAGCGGACCCGATGCGACCGCGTCGCTTTTCTCTTTACAAACTCTTCATGATTTACGTCGTAGGAGATGTCTATTGAGTACTACAGTTCTTTCACTCGCATTTCACGTCGGTTGACCTCCATGGTTCCTTTTCTTATCTTTGGATGTCTTGGTACATGCGAGCAAAGCGGGTCATGATCGCGCGAATTTAATGTTCACTTTTGTTATGCGCCTTCGCCCAGAATTTGAGTCTATTCGCGCTCAACTACTGGGACGTGTTGTTCTTCCAACCATGGAGGAGGCCCTTGTTGCGTTGATGGTGAGGACTCGACTTCGCTCTGTTATTGGATTGACACCACCTCGATCTGTTCTTGCGGCACCTCGTCATGAGGTTTATCGGCCTATTCCACTTCACGATCTTGCATCCAACGGGTTATATCTCTCTCCTTGCAAAAGCTTTGGTCATCTGTTGAAGGTGCTCAGCCTTCATCGAGCTTCGACGCATCTCATCATCGTCGTCGTAGTGTGGTTGTTGTCACACTCCTACACTTGTTGGGGACTCAACTTTTGCCGCTCAGTTGAGTCGGCAGTTCGGCTTGAGGCTCTTGGACTCAAGTTGTGGCGGCCTTCATCGATGTTCCTCCTAGTGGAGTGCGAGTTTTGTTGTAGCCTCTTCTTACGTATCGGTACTAGTCTTCCATGGGTTTTGGATTCGGAGCTTCTTTTCATATGACATCGAATAAGTCTCACCTTGCATCATGTCGACTGTTATGAATGGTTCTATGTCTGCAGACGGTGATGGCACCTCATGTTTAGTCACTCGTCGGGGCACCTCTCTACTTCTCATTTCTTGTTCGGAAGTGTCATTTGTACCTCGACTTTCTATGAATCTTATATACATTGGTCAACTTGCGATATGCACTACTTTCTTTGGGTTTGATGACTCTAATTGCTATGTTTGTGATCGGACGGTGCTACTCCTATGGAGCTTCATCTTACGTCCCTCACGATGGCACTTTGCGAAGATCCTTCGTTATCGTCATATTGTTGGGAGTCTTGTCTACCTTGCGATCCTGCGTCTGACATTGCTCATGTTGTTTATGTGCTCGGTCGGTTTGTTTCTACTCCCACGTCATTCACTATGCTCACCTACTCGTGTGTTGCGCTACCTACGAGGGTGTTGATCGTTGTCTCTTTTATTCTCGGTCGACTCGGCTTCAACTTCATGCTTACTCGACTCGACTTGGCGAGTGATCTGTTGATAGACAATCATCTCGGCCATTGCATATTTCTTGGGTCTTCACTTATTGCTGGAAGTCCAAGAAGCGGTGCGATTTCACGGTCTAGTCTTTGGCGAGCTTGGCGTTAGCGCTACTACTTGAAGATTGTTTGGCCGTTGGTATTGGCGATCTTGGTGTATCATGCGGTACTCTGCATCTCTCACGTGTGACAACACTAGTGCTATCTGATTACTCTTGATCCAGTGGAAGTTGGTGACTAAGCACATTGGTGTGGATGCATCTTTCACCGTTCTCATTGTCAACAGAAGACTATTGCTCTTGATATGTGTCCTTTGAGATTCAAGTCATTGATTTCTTCACTAAGGCTCAAACTCGAGAACAACATCGCTTCCATCTCTCCAAACTCAATGTTTAGATCCTCGACCCATGTTGAGTTTGAAGGGGTGTTATGTATATGTGTATATGGCCCATATGTACTTATGGACCATAAAGCCCATGAGCCCTTGTTAGGGTTTGTAATGTAGTATATATATACTACAGTATTTATCTAATACAACTGAGAAGTTGTATTGTAACACATAGATCATATAGTTGTATGCCAATATTCTTACTCTATTAGTTATTTTATTCCAAATTGTATACATGAACATGTATCTCTGTTTAATCACAAGCAATACATTGATTATGTTTATGGTAAATTATTTTATTAGTTTACATGATATAATGTATTAGAATACCTTGCTCACAATACACCGATGTACCATTGACGATCTACCTTGAACTTATCTTCCCTCACACTCCGCTACCCCCACCAAACCGTGTGGCTTCTATCTCTTCTCGTTGTCAAAGTTTTTTTGTTTCAACCTCCAACAGTAAAGCCCAAATCTTGATCGATCCCCCTCATCTGCTACCCCTTCCATCGCAATACTTTACCACATAGTTACCTTCTACTTTTCCCCAACTATTCCTTAATGCTAACCATTGTGACATCGACGCTCATACACATGCAACCGTCGCCGATCCGGCTAGGGACATGTGTCACCTCTCTGGTGACCTAAGTATATTTCCTATGGTGTCTCATCTCTACTCTAAGCCTTTTGCTCCTCTGCCTCTGTATGCTCGCGCTTCTATTCGTACGAATGCATGCATATACGTACACATATATGCTGTTATACATGCACGACGTCCTCTTCTCTTGTGTCGATCGTTCATCTTCTTTGGCGTTAGCCAATTCAACATTGTGGCTTCCTCGCTGCTTAGTGAAAACCTTCCATCTTCACTAATATCGGTATATACCTTTAGTCGTTGTCCAACGATATGCATAATCTTTTGCCATCGCCGGCGATAACGTGCCCTCGCGGTGATGGCACTCTCCTAGCTACCGATGACCCCATATCGTCCATAGCTTGACTTGATGCAAAGCTTCATCTTCTCTCTGCTAGATCTTCTCCATCATCGAGCTTCTTAGGCCATTAACTTCTTCAACAATCCGATGCTCACTACTTGTCATCGTGGCTCTTGACTCCTTCAACCTTTGGACATTCTCTCTAATGGCTCGTGAGCAACACGATTTTGTCCTCATCTCCATTGTCACCGCCTTAGCTCTTCGCTTCCCGTTGATCAATGTCTTATATGATATTGATATCATTGCACTCTTTCGTGGTCTCCTCAGAGCACCATTCGTGCTATCCTCGTAATAACTTGTATTTTTAATCAAAATTTCAGATATTTTTTATTCCATAGGAAGCAACAATAGAAATATGTGACCTTGAGAGCAAATATGGTGGCTTTTTTTGAGTCTCCTCGTGATGAATAAGTCCCTGTACTGTGGTCTTTGTGGGGTGGGCACATGGATCTTGGCGGCGAGTTTTAAGGCGACATCTTGGTGTCATAGGACAAGCATCTTAGGGCTGACATCTTGGCCGTTATAGGGCTGACATCTTGGTTGTCATAGGACAAGCATCTTAGGACGACATCTTGGTTGTCATAGGGATGACATCTTAGACTAGCATATTAGCATATGCTTGGCTGGTTGGCAGCCTATAAATATGTATCCCCAACCCCTCAGGTTGGTATGGCATTGCGTGAGAAATAGTAACACAAAAATTGCCCCATCTCCAAGTGTCATCCTCTCCATGAGAGTAAGGATCTTGCTATCACCAACAGCAAGACTCCAGCGAGTAACAAGTGGTATCGAGCCATACTATCCTGTAGCTTTGAGCATCTCTGCTCATCTCCGTCTCGGCCTCATGGTGGCCCGTGAGCGGTGGCGACTCATTGTCCCCGCTCGCTCCTCTCCGGAGGCAGGCGGCGGCTCGTCGAGCGACCCTCTCCGCGCGACATCCCCACGATGGCGCGCCATGTCGCGAGGCAATCTCGGCCTTCGATCGCCTCGAGCACCGCAGCGTCGTGAGCAGCCCGAAACTCGCGGGCGACAGCATAGCAGCAGCGAAAGAGCGTCAAAAGTGGCGGCCAGCGTAGCGGCGGCGAGCGAGAGTGGAAGCGGCGGCGGCGGCGGCAGCGTGCGGCGCGCGGAGTCAGGTTTCTTGGCGGCGGCTGGCTCCATCTCTGCCGATGGCGGCGCCGCGGACCTTGGCGGCTGGAGAGGAAGCGCGGCGAGCGGCAGCGCGATGGCGCGCGCGCGCCGCTGCGCGGCGGCGCCCGAACGGCGCGGGGCCGGTGCGCTCGCGAGGGCGCGCCGCGGCAGCGGCGTCTGGGTCGGCGGAGGCGCGGCCTTCCACGCGGCGGCGGCTCTCTTCCGTGCGATCACGTGGTCACCACGGGTACAGGTGTCGTCGAGGGCGTCGGCCCGGCGGGCTGGGTGGCCAACCCTCGCCAAGACCAACTATGTCGAGTGAGGCTGCGGTGATGAGGTAAAACTCAGTGCGGCATATGTGGGATGCGATCCGTGCGGCGGCGTCGACTCGACCGGGATCGGCGGCGGCTGGATGCTCTCATCGCTGCGATCCGCTTGGGAGATGCGATTCTCGCTTACCAACAAGCGGACTACCAAAGAGGCTTGGGCGCCATCGTTGCGGCCGCGCATCGGCGGCCGCGCCCGCAAGTCTACATTGCGAGCGCCGCGCGGGTGGGAGCACTTGGCCTTCAAGCGGTGAGGGCGTGGATGACTTTGTTCTCGTCTCAACGCTCATTGCGGAAGGTAGTGCGATTCGGCGGCGACACCTACGGCGAGAGAGGCGTGGAAAAGCTCTTCATTGCGTCCCAGAAGTACAAGCGAGCGCCCGCTCGTCGAGTCTCTGCTGGACCTCTCCACGATGACGATCGAGGCGTTGGGTCGCCTCAAGGTTGTTGATAGCGATGAGCCCGCGCCTCTCGGGACCCGTCTCCGTTGGCGGAAACTCCTTCTCGCTCGGGAACAATGGGTCGCCGGCCAAGGTGGCGGGAAGAAGAGCCTTCTTCCACGACGACGGCGCAAGCATGGCAGCGCGGCAAGCAGCGCAAAACGCCCGAGCATGGGCGCGAGGGCGTCTTGAGGGTAATGATCGTGGGCGCCCGAGGCGGCGCCGGCAAGCAAAAGCGACGCGAGGCGACTCTTGCCACAAGCTGCGGCAAGCTTGGTCATTGGGCGAGGTTGTCGGCGGCCACGGCGGCGGCCAGCGTCGCGCGTCGCGAAGGAGGAAGCGGCCGGCTCTGTTCATTGCTCATCGCGAGCATCGAACTACCTCGGCGGCACCGGCGCGATGGCTCTCCTCCTTGGCGAGTCAAAAGCACATGCCTCCTCGGCTCTGGCTCGAACAACGACAAGGCCGGCGGGTGGTGCCTCGACAGCTGGCGCCACCCATCACATGACCGGTCGACGGGAGTTCTTCGTGGGGATTTGACTCTAGCGTCAGAGGCTCAGTCAAGTTTGGGGCGCCTCGGCGTGGAAATCAAGGGCATCGGCTCGTCATATTCACCGCGTGGTGGTGAGCACGGGTTGCTCACCGGCGTCTCTACATCCCGATCGCACAACTCCATCATCGGCTTGGGACGGTTTGGATGAGAGCGGCTCGGCGTGTCGAGATCGAGCGCGAGTCTTTGCGGTTGGGATCTTCGCCGCCTTCTTGCCAAGGTAACGGGCGCGAATCGACTCTACATTCTTCACGTCGGTGGCACAACCCCTGTCTCATTGCTCGTCGAGACAACGGCGTGGCGATGTACAGCGCTTTGGGCACCGCCGGCCGAGGCCACAGGCGGCTCGGTGCCGCGGAAATGGTGCGAGCTGCCGTGCCTTGACCATGTGGGCGATTCTGCGGCGTCTGCGTGTTGGCGAAGCGGCGACTCCCTTTCCCAGTGGCGAGTTTAGAGCCAAGGAGAGGCTCGAGCTTGTGCGGGGACTTGTGTGGCCGGTGACACCGCCCACCGGGAGAGACAGCGCTACTTCCTGCGCTGCGTCGGCGATCTCTCCGCTACATGTGGGTGATGGTCCTCGGCGGCAAGGAGAGGCTGCGGATGCCATCGAGCGCCTTGTTTCTGCTGCGGAGGCGAGTGCGGCGCAAGGCTGCGCGTCTTTCGCGCCTGATTTCAAGCGGCGAATTCACGGCGGTGGTCGCGTCGTCTTTGCGCTAATGAGGGGCATTGGCGCCGCTCTCCGCGCCGTCTGGCCGCGGCGAGCGGTGTCGTCGGCAGCGCAACCGAACGGTTGTGGGGATGGCTCGGGCCTCCTCAGCGAGAGGGATCTGCGGGTGTCTTCAGGGAAAGCGGTGGTGGCGGCGTCTACATCCTCAACCGCTCGCCTACCATGGCGCTCGGCGGCGGAGGCCGTCGAGGCTTAGCATGGGCGCAAGTGGCGGTCTCCAGCTTGCGGGTCTTGGCTCCTCGCGTTCGCCAAGGAGCTTGGTCACATCGGTAAGCTTCGGCAGCGAGAGCACTCGGGAGTGGTCGCCGGCTCTGCGGAGGGCTCGAAGGCCTCGCATCCTCGACCCTGTCACTGCAGCGCGTCCGCATCTCGCGTGGCGTTGTGTTCGGCGAAGCGCGGCGGGCGTGGGACAAGCGGTGGGCGGCGGTTCGACCGACTCTTGGGACTTTGTTGTCGACTCGTCCGCCGAGAGAAGCGGGAGCTAGCGGCTCGTCTTCGCGGCTCGTCCACCCGACACCTTGCTCGCGCGGCTCGGCGAGTGCTCCGCGCGCCGGCCGGCTCGCTCGCTGGCTCGCCGCCGGCGCTCCACGCTCTCCATGGCGGCTCGCTCTCCTACCGGAGGCCACACGCGGGATCGGCCCGATAAGCCGGTCCACGGCAAGCGGCGCATGGTGGAGTTCGCTACTCCATTGTCTCACGGCGAGGACGCGTCGGCGCCTACCACGGCAGCGAGCCTCTGCTGCTTATCGTACCATGGACAACATCCTCGGCGGCGGCCCGTCACTGGCTGGCGCGGCCGCGACTTCGGCGGGCTGCGCTTGGCATGCGGCGGCGGCGAGCCTCGTTCCTTCGTCGGCGGAGGAGGCAGCGGCGTGGCGTGTCGCGATGAAGCGAGAGATGGGCCGTCGGCGGAGCCGGACACAGGGGTGGCGGATCTTCTGCTTGGTCGCCGGCGATCACCCTTAAGTGGGTGTTCAAGGCGAAGCGGGATGGCGGAACCATCGTCAAGCACAAGGCTCGCTTGGTGGCACGAGGCTTCATGCGGCGGGAGAAGTCGACCGATGGCGCCGCGCGTCGCGCGCATGGAGTCCGTTCGTCTTCTCCTTGCTTGCGGCCGGGAGGATTGGCGCGTCCATCACATGGACGTCAAGTCCGCCTCGATGGCGACTTGAAGGAGAGGCCTCGTCCGTCGGTAGCGGGATTCGTCATCCGGCAAGGAGGGCAAGGTTCTCACTGCGCGAGGCCCTCATGGCTTGCGGCGGGCACCACGAGCACAGGCGCTAAGGCTGGACTCCGCCTCAAGCAAATGGGGTTCGGCGAGGCGCGCGCAGTGCGGTCTCGGCGCGAGGCAAAGCGGCAGCGCCTGGCGGTGGCGTCTCGTCGACGACACAGTGATCACCGGCTCCAAGGAGGCCGGTCGAGGCATTCAAGCGGAGATGAAGACCGCCTTCGGATGAGCGACTTGGGGCTCCTCTCCTTCTACACAGGGATCGAGGTCCGCGGGGCGGCTCGGCATCTCGCCGTCGGGCCGCCTCGCCAGCGCCTTGCCGTCGGTGGCGGGCTCACGACTACAACCCGGCCCACACCTATGGAGGAGAGGTGGCCCAGTCGTGAGAGCAGCGGAGGAGGTGGGCCGCGACGATCTGCCGGCGCATCGTGGGCGACCTTCGCTACCTCGTCACGCAGCGTCGGTCTGGCGTTCGCCGTCGGCTCGTCGGTCGGTTCATCGGCGGCCGGCGACGGAGCATCGGTGGCCGTAAGAGGATCCTCGCTACGTTGCGGGCACCTCCGACTCGGCTTGCACTACAGGGGTGTCGTGGCGCGCTTCGCCGAATGCAATGGCAGCGACCACGCGGACGACATCGACACCGGCAAGAGCACAAGCGGGATTCTCTTCTTCCTCGGCAAGTGCCTCGTTAGATGGCGATCGATCAGCGGCGGTGGTGGCCTGTCGGTGTGGTAGGAGTACATAGCGGCTTCCGCCGACTCGAGCACTCTGGCTCGCTCGGCGCTTGGTGAACTCCTCGGTAGAACAGCGAAGCGGTGGCGCTCGGGGTGGGCGACAAGTCGCTCGGCTCGGCAAAGAACCCGTTTTCCTGAGCGAACAAGCACATCCGGGTGAAGTGCCGCCGTCAGAAACATTGGATGGCGACATCAAGGCGAGCTACATCAACACCATGGATCGGCTTACGGATGCGCTCGCCAAGCCTCTTGGGAGGTCAAATTCCTCGAGCTTTGCTCTAGGATCGGGATAGTTCAACTCTCCCACAAGGCAGCGCACAAGACTTAGGGGAGAATGATGAATAAGTCCTGTCTTGTGGTCTTTGTGGGGTGGGCACATGGATCTTGGCGGCGGCTTTAAGGGCGACATCTTGGTTGTCATAGGGCTGACATCTTAGGACAAGCATCTTGGTATCATAGGGCATAGGGCGGCATCTTGGTTGTCATAGGACAAGCATCTTAGGGCTGACATCTTGGCCAGTCATAGGGCGACATCTTGGCTTGTCATAGGACAAGCATCTTAGGACGACATCTTGGTGTCATGGGGCGACATCTTAGACTAGCATATTAGCATATGCTTGGCTGGTTGGCAGCCTATAAATATGTATCCCCAACCCCTCAGGTTGGTATGGCATTGCGTGAGAAATAGTAACACAAAAATTGCCCCATCTCCAAGTATCATCCTCTCCATGAGAGTAAGGATCTTGCTATCACCAACAGCAAGACTCCAGCGAGTAACACCTCGGACACCATTCGTGTCATCATCGTTATAAATTTTATTTTTATTCAACATTTTAGTTATTTTTATTGGAGTTCGTATACAAATCAAATTGCTAAATTTATTTCATTTATTCAGAATTTTAGTTTGTTGGGATTCTATTTTAGAATTTGTATGGAAATCAAATTGAAATTTTCTTTTATTTTTAGTCCAATTTTTAGTTCTTTTTTCCTTGGAATTCATATATGAATCCAATTGCGAATTTTACTGTAATTTTTATTTTGGATTATAATTATTTAGGGATTTTACTTTGGAATTCGTATAGAAATCATATTACTAATTTTATTTTCTTTTTTTCACAATTTCAATTATTTTTTAGTTGTATTTCATATACAAATGTAATTGTCAACTATTTTTAAAATTTTATTCTGAATTATAATTATTGGAATTTGTATCAAAATGAAATTGGTACTTTTATTTTATTTTTCTTCCGAATTTCATTTAGTTTTCGGTTGGATTTCGTATCAAATCTAATTTCCAATTTTTTTTTTTTTATTCCGAATTATAATTATTTCAGGATTTTACTTAGAAATTTGTATCGAAATCAAATTGCTAATTTTATTTTATTTTATTCCGAATTTGATGTTATTGTACCTAATATGGAGTCTTTTGCTTACGAATTCGTATGGAAATCAAATCACTGATTTTGTTTTATTCTTTATTCAGAATTTCACTTTTATTTTAATTGACATTGACTCTTTCTTTTAATCTAGACAGTTATAATCTGGACCTACCACGAGCGACGGTGCAAATATTTCTATTTTTTCATTGATTAATGAGGGAATTTATAGCCTTTGAGAGCGAACGTGGTGACTTCTTTTGACTATGTTTCATATACAAATATTATTATTAATTTTATTTAATTTTTATTCTGAATTATAATTATTGGAATTCGTATCGAAATAACATTGATAATTTTATTTTATTTTTATTCCGAATCTCAGTTATTTTTTTTGTTGGATTTCATATATAAATGCAATCAACAATTTTTTTAATTCCTAATTATAGTTATTTAGGGATTTTACTTAGAAATTCATATAGAAATCAAGTTACTAATTTTATTTTATTTTTATTCTGAATTTCAGTTTTATTGTACCTAATATGAACTCTTTTACTTACAAATTTGTATGGAAATCAATGTTATGAATATTGTGTGTATATTGAAGAGGTTCAATGAGCAATATATATAGGGTACAAAGAGATATACCCTATCTGAGATAAGGAAATACAAATGACATGTTTACAAAAGACATATTTCTATCTCTAATATATCTCAACACCTCCTCAAATGCAAGGTGTGCGCAATAGCATTGCATTTGAAGATGGTTGACACTAAAATATGAAAAATCCAAAATCAGAGTCTTAATAATGTAAATCGTAGCATGAAGCTTTTGGAAAATATGTCGACTATCAAAAGATCTTCTCCCATCTAGGGTCGTGCAACAGCCCATAAAGCACAAGGTGCAGGGGCTGAGAAAGTCGACCGCGACAACACGATGAAGAAGATGATGAAACCGATATGAATAAAAAGAGTTGTCAAATCAAGCCGAATAGGAATAGGTGGAAGCATGGTGTAGCGGATCGAAGCACAAGATGGTGGCGGCGCAGAAGAAGCGTGGCGGCGGCTTAAAGAGAAATGGCGGCATCATAATGACTTCTACGATCGCGCGGCTCGAGAAAAGAAGGCGGGGCGGCGGCTAACGCCATGCATAAAGGAATTCCTATGCTTCAATGGTGACAATAAATTTGTGGACTCGCATGGCTTAGAGCGAACTCAAAGATAGAGTGGTGCGGACTTGAATGGGCCTAGCGGAAGAAGCAATACAAAGAAAGAAAAGACTCATTAGCAGCAGATACTAGCGATGGCGATCACATCTTTTGGGCGTGCACATTCACTTCACGTATGCGACTTTGAGGGTTTCAAGGCGTTGGCGACAAGCGCACAGGCTCAAGGACCACAGTGTAGCCAGCGGTGGGCGAGGGCTTCCACGCCGAGTGGACTTGGTCCATAGAACCATCTCGTGGAGCACAAAGGCACAAAGCACACCGGATGCCAAGCACGGCCAAGTCATCGAATCGAGCCCATCGTCTTCCACGACCCAAATCCAAAATCCCCTGCGTCGCATCTCGCTCAAATCATTGCGGTGCTGCGTGTGGAGCGGTCGTGAAGCAGACGGTGTAGCGGAGGAGAAGCCACGAGGCAGCGGTGGTTGGGCGGCGCATAAGCGCGCTCGTGGGTGCAAAATCGCCTTCCGGGGGAGGCGGTGTGCGGATCGCGGGTGACCAAAGCGGCGCCGAGTTAGCCACGCTGCTTTGGTGCCGCCGCCCTGCGCTGCGCATATCTTTGGGAGCCGTCGTGCGCCGTGGTGCGCGCTCTGCACCGCGCCTCGGCCTCTCCGCGCTCAGCGCCGCATAGAGTCGCTGCCTTGGTGCAGTCGCGTCCTCGGCCACCGCGCATGCCACTGCCACCTTGGCGCCCCTGCGCCTCAACCGCATGGAGCTATTGCGCCTTCTTTCCTTCTTCAAGCATGCCACATGGAGCTGCTGCGCCTCCTTCCCCAGCCACGGCCACTGCCACTGCCACTGCGCCTTCTTTCCTTCTTCTTTCAAAACGTCCGAACCATCTTGCATGCGCGAACCGATTGCGAAAATGGAACGCTCGCGCGATGACTATCGAAATGGTATATCATGTATGAGAGGATTTGTGATTTTTGGTAGAGATTGGAAGGAGAGAAGTCGGGATGAGCTAGCTCATGTTGTTGGGAAGTTCTGTTGGGGGAGAAAAATGGCAGTG
This sequence comes from Hsuehochloa calcarea, assembly GCA_036346395.1. Lineage (NCBI taxonomy): Eukaryota > Viridiplantae > Streptophyta > Magnoliopsida > Poales > Poaceae > Hsuehochloa > Hsuehochloa calcarea. Next base: position 45,199,564 of record CM070594.1, read on the forward strand.
GAGAATAAATGACAGTGGAAAGTAGGAGGAAATGGCAGTGGGAACTGGGGAGGATGGGTTCGGCTGGGATAAATGAGGATGGCTAGGGAGTAAAAAGGGTAGGAGCGGTTTTTACTAATGGGAGTGATGATAGGGGAAAGAATGGACCCGCAGGCGTTTCGTTATATGTGGTTACTGAAAATGTGAACAATTCATGAATGTTTGGATCAAATAAACTAGTTATATGTTTCCGTTAATTTCTAGCGTACAATTTAAGGGGTTATCATGTTCCAAAAAATATCCGTGACCGTATTCATTTCGATTCGTATTCGCCCTGTATTTGTATTCGATATAATTCGTATTCGTATTCATATCCGGGATATGTGTATCAGTATCCGCATCCGCGAAAAAAAATATGAAAACAAATATGGCAGGGCCTTTATTCATCTGTATTCGATCCATTTTCATCCCTACCGGGTGGGGGGGGGGATAGATCTAGAATAGCCAGTCAAGGGAAAGACACCTTAGGAACTAGGAGACTTGTTTATTCATCTTTTGTTTCATCTGAGAGATAACATGCTGTCCTCTTATGGAGTCGGCCCTAACAATCCAACCAACAAACGTAATCTAATCAACAACCAATCTGGTAGAGATAAAGCTAACTTAATCTAATTAACTTGCTAAACTAAGCTGCTGCGTGCATATCTTATCCTTGGGCCCGTACGGCCGGCCGGATAGCTGCTGTTGTGCGCATGTTGTTTCTGTTTCCCTTGGCGCACAGGACAATGGGGCTGCATGAGACAGTGTGCACTACCGTACACATGACAAACAGAGCTAGCACTATCTGCTAGAACTTGGATCATTTTGTAAAAGCGATTTTATGTGAAGCCTTTTTTTCCTAGGAGTGTCCAAGAATCAGGTACCTTTTTTCTCCTAAAATCAACTGCTACTTTTAACTTTTTACATATGTAAAGCTATTAAACTGACGAATGAGACAGTTAATTGCAGACGTTGTGGGTGTCGGATGAAGTTTTTTACATTCATTATGGGATTGATGAAAAGCAATGGAGCTCACTACACATAATTAGGGCCCATCACCTAGTAGGAAAAAGAAAGATAGAAGGGACTCGTTTTGGGTGGGAAAGGCTAAACTGTTTATTAGCATTTTTTCCCTGTTTCTGAAACAATTTTCTGACAGAAAATTATAAATTGATCATTTGTATTGAACTCAAGTTATTTGACCAAAATGGCGCAATTAATTCTATATGAAATAAAATCAAATATTTATGTATGTTTGAGCTACAAAACTAATGTTTGAGATGCTTGTCCACAACTCCACATCTTAATTCAATATTTTCATTGCTTTCTAATTATGTGTGATTTTTTATGGAGTATGCTTTTATTAAACAGTACTGGAATTAATCTGCTCTCATCTTAAATGCCCTGATGTTCATGTGCATGATTACAATTTACAGTGAACTAATAACATGGGCGCCCAAATCAGTCCAGTATTGTGCTATTGCTAATTATTTTGAAATGTGTTATTTTATGACCTTGGGTATGATCAAACTCTATGACCCCAGCCTTGTGGTCCCATAATGGGGGAATGGAGGGTAGCCAGGCATGTGCAATTGTGCATAACTTCCCATTTCCAAACTTGACCACTGAGCTCTCTATTTGGGCCGATGATGGACCCAAATATTGTGTGGACACATTGCCTGTATATGAAGGCATATGCCATGGAAATGAATTGAGAGGATAGGCTAAACCTCTACCCTATACATGGCGTATTGTACCTTCTGGCGCATTAAATCCTTAAGGGGGCGTTTGGATGTGGGGGATTGCTTTGGGAATTTTTAGGATTTAGATCCAAATCCCCCCCTATCTAAACAGCAGGCCAAGGAGACCTGTAAGCCCCTAAACCACTTCTCTACTTGGAACTTGAAGTCAGCTAGGCATGCATTATCCCCCAGCATCCATCTTTGGGAATCAAGGTCAGCCCTTTGGGTTGATGAGCAAGGCAATTGGACTTGACCATTCTGCGTGGGAATATGGGCATAGGTATTGTCTCCAGGGTTAAAAAAACCGGTACCGTTGCAATTCTGACTGCGGCGTCACCGTAACGGTTTTTCGTTAATTCGTTAAATTTTCTTAAAATCAATCGAAATTCGAAATTTTGAATTTGCAAACTCGGAAAAACCGGTAGGATTTCAAATCCGGCCCCACCGATAAACGGTTCTGCGCGATATTTCAATCCATGATTGTGTCAAGGAATCTGCGGCTAGTATAGATCGAGCAAGCCTTTGATTACTTCGCCCAACATTATATTATTAGGCAAAGAATAAAAAGGCCACAAGGTGGGTGCGCAGCTGGTGGTGATGGTGGCTGCTTACTGTGATAATCTTTACTACTATAAAAGGACTTAGTAGTGGTGGTGGTGAGTCTGACATCTACCTCCCCTCCTCTTCAGTTGGTGGGATATTTTGTGGATAGATATATATCTGAGGAAAAAATTCCGATCTGGGACGAATCGGCGGTTACGGTTTTCAGGAAAAACCGGTTGAATTTCATTTGAATTTACTTAAAAATCAACCAAAATTCAAAATTTGAACTTGCAAAACCCGGGAAAACCGGTCGGGATTTTGGATCCGGACCCGACGTGCTAAGCGATTCTTGGCAGGAATTTTTTCCTGTATATATGTATATCGCATATATTACTATAAGGATCTTCGTGGCTTGTTGATAGGATCACGAATTATATATGCAACTTTTAGATATGAGGATAATTACCTTATGCATATTGATTTTCAAGTTTAGAACATATATATGTTTATTTGAGATCGGTTACAGCATACGATCACTCGGCTAGTTCTTATAGTATCTTGAAAGCTAGCTTTCTAGGGGATACCTCATAAATCATAATATTTTGCTGCATGCCACAGGCACTTCAATTTGTTAAGCAACTGGGGGAGGCTTTGCATTTGATCAGTTCAAAATCAAGTACCAGGCACCACTTGGAACTAATTTATGTTATCCCAGCTCCACGAATGCAAGGGCACAACAATCAAGACTTTGGACCAGAAGATCTCCTGCAGTTGGCTGACTCAGCAGATGGTTTTTCTCTTATGACATATGACTTCTCAGGGCCACAAAACCCTGGCCCCAGTGCACCTATGAAGTGGATACATTATTCTTTAGCAACACTTCTCGCAGCCAAGGGTTCTGCTTCTCATGGCTATTCTCGCATGATATTCCTTGGAATTAATTTTTATGGGAACGATTTTCTACTTTCTAAAGGTACATATACCTCATCTTTTCACACCCTCACTATTGAAAATTTGAAATGAACAAAGAACCTTTCTACATAGCCATGTGAAACAGAAAGTTCACCCGCGTTTCTGTTGTGTCCTGTTTGATTGAAATTTCATTTGACTGACACATATTATGACATTGTACTTTGTAAAATTCAATAGGCTCGCGATTTACCATTGGTAGTACGGTATACGTGGCACATTTTTAATTTCTCAATCTATTATGATGCTTGCTTGGCGTTTATCTTGACCTGAATTTGAGATAAATATATTTCTTATTAATGTTTGTATACAGGTGGTGGTGGTAGTGCTATCACGGAAGAGATTTCATTCATTTACTCAAGAAGTACAAACCATCTTTGCAGTGGGATGAGAAAAGTTCAGAGCATTTTTCATCTATTCAGATGTAGGTGTGAGACATGCTGTATTTTACCCGACCCTGATGTCTCTTTCTATACGTTTGGACGAAGCACAAGATTGGGAACAGGGCTTTCAATTTGGGAAATTGGACAAGGTTTGGACTACTTTTTTGATGTTCTCTAGGAATATCTCATCTATGCCTCTGTTATTTTTGGATCAATGTCAGTTAAACAACTACTGCTGTGAACTGCTACAAAGACAGTGTATTATTTTTATTTTAGCATTGAAACTATTATCTATTTATGTGATAACGGATCACATCCTTGTGGGAAATTTTGCCATACATCAGTTTTCCATTCAGTGAACATACAAGTGTTGTTACAGCAATAAACTAAGTTCATTTTTTTACAACATACTATACATCTGCCTACCACATGATGGGCATTTCATTGTGTTTCTTGTACAGTTTTTAACTTTGCTGCTGCACAATGGTTGACTTTACTAACTGCATTTGGTAGTCCCAAATCCACTTTATTCCTTAAGTTAGTTTGATGCTGTTATCTAGGTTTGTTATTGATTTGCTTGAATATATAATTTGACAGTGGAGTGTCACACCTGTAGGGAAATACATGATGTGCATTTTTATGTAACACATTTACGTTTGTGCACCAAACATGTAGTTATGTAATCGTGCAATTTCTATTTTTGTGGGCCATTTGCAACTCTATAGTCAACACAATCATTTAACCTATGATTAGTTCTCGGATTAATTCCTTATATGCCACTGGTATTTTGCGAAATCCACATGTCAGTGACACAATGAGTGATATGTAAGGAACTCACCCTTAATTCTAATACATAAGAAAGAGTAATAAATAGTCCTGGAATAAACAATTTTGTAATTTCGTTGATTTTAGTTTGTTCTTCCTTTTACATCAGGCTTTCTTATGCAAATCCATGCTTGGTACAAAAGAAGTTATTTTTAACATTGTTCAGAAAATAGGAGTTAGATTAGCACAAGTTTCTTAGGGACATGAAAATGCAGATTATACATCAATATAGTTTTATTGCATGCATCCTTTTTATTTTCATTCCTGGTGCTTTTTTGCCCAGAACATCTCTATTTCTTCTGCTGTCCTTCCAGGGATTCTTCCAGCTATAAGTTCCCACCTACATAATTCCATCATATGAGCAGCACAATTAGGGAGCTGCAAATACTGTTATTTGCTTGGAACTGATAGACTTATGAATTTTGTGAGTTTGTCAAATGATTTTCTTCATTTTCACTTGATACACATTATACATATGTATAAGGATAGTAGGGTACCTGTTCCCGACAAGCCTGTGCATTCTGAATAAAAGATCTTCCTCTGATTCTGTGAAATCAACAAATTGCTGTGCAGTGCTATTAACTTCTGCAAACATTGTAAAAGAAAAAAAAACTTGGTCATAAAAGTAAGCAAAAGAACATAGTAGCCAGCCATACGAAAATATTTTACAAATGCCAATTTTGTGGGCACCACTGGAATTTGAAATGTTCCCTGGAGGAGTAAAGCTAAGCTCTGCCCTCTTCAATAGGTTGCTCAAAGACTCTTTAACTCTCCGATTGGTAGTAACAAATTATCCTGTTTAGCTGTGCAGTTATATGTGCGTTGCTTCTTTGTTGGTATACTCTGTAACTTTTACTGCCTGCCTTCTATTTTCTCTTTTTTTCTCGCCATGGAAATAAAACATCAAGATGTAGTATATGTAGGTTAAAGCCTTAAAGGTCACTATTTTTTTTAAAAAAATGATACTAGAAAAATGATATGCACCATTTCTGCACCCTTCTTCAGTTGTCCCTTTTTGAACAAAATGATATTAACTAATAAATCTTTAGTTAAGAAAAGGGTAAGTGCACAAGGCTAAAAAGAAACAAACAAGAGAAGCAGGATAGCGGTGAACCTTTTGTTTCATGGCCATCGCTGGTTTTGGAATTTTTCCCAAGCTTCCGCTGTTCATATCCATTAGAGGAGAAATACCACTGAAATGGTGCGATTAGATTTTGAGGTAGCTCAGAGCCTCAGATCCTTGTTATGACCTTATTTCTCTGAGGCTCTGCCCAGGATAAAATATGAGCAAATCTCTGAGTTTTAAAGAGATGGAATTGGTCACCTTTCTGATCTATCTGTACTGACTGGGCCTGATGCCATAAGCTGTTGACTTTTGCCGTTCTCAATCTCAAATCATCTGACAGAGAAGATCCTACCATGTCAAGTGTAGAAAAGTACGTGGTTGAGAGGAAGAAAGCAATTTACTCAATTGAGCTTCATTTTCTATGAAGTGACATGGAGCTCAAGCGTTATTACAGCAAAAAGACAAAGCCTTGTTAATCCCACCTAGTCTTCCATTTGTTTTTGCTCCTGCTCTGCAAACCCAAAGTTCTTTCTAGCTATCAGTTTTTCTTCTGTTTTCTTTATCAGAAATACTTATTTTTCTACATAGCCAGATTTTCTAGACTGCTGTCATGACCACTGTAACAAGTTTCACTGTATTCTTTTCCAAATTCCACTGGCGTCTTATTCTTCTGATCTGGTCCATAGTAAGAAAAGAAATAAAATGGTTTGAATGTAACTTTAAAGGCGCAAAAAATGTTTCTACAAAAATAGCAATTTTATCCTATGTAGACCCAGGTGTCATGCGCAGGTCGCCCCATGCCTTGAATGTGATCCACCTAGCCACCTAGCAATAGTAATTTTCTTATGAATAAAATGCACTCCGGTCCCTATACTTAAATTGCACCGGAGAATCTCCTGAAAGGTTGAAACTCTATATAAGTAGATACTCTGCAATCTTCTATGTCCTTTATGTGTGCCCCCGCCTTCCTTGGTAGTTGTTTTCCACCCAATTGAGCAATGTCATGATTGCTTATTTCATTTCCAGAAAAGCACTCTTAGATTTTATAGATATACGATGATACCATATTTGTGCAGAATGCTGTGAGAACATCATTTATCATTGTCAGGCATCCTCATGTTTGCACTATTGATTATGCTGGGAAATCATTGGCTTGGCCTAGCAGTCAGCCCATGTATAAGTACCTCATCCAAAACTCTAGCGGAGTCTCTAGCCTATAAATAGGGGGTACTAGTTATTTTAAAAAGGTTAATCGCTTGAAGAGCAATAAAGAGAAGTAAAAAGTCTCTTTTAATCGCTTGAAGAGCAATAACGAGAAGCAAGAAGTCTCTTACATCTCTGTGTTCAATCTACTATTATATTCTTGTGTTCTTGCATTATTTGATACGATTCTATGTTTGTCTACGAGGTGATCGTTCGGACTGGATTTACCAGCGATGGTTCCTCGACACGTTATCAGTATGATCGACTCTGGTCTACCTCTAGGCCTACTTTACTCGGATCGAAAAGTAACCGTCGTAGTACAACGCTTGTAGATCGAATCACATTTTCTAGATCGCTTTCAATTCTGCAATTTTGGTTTTCTAGAGTTTTTTCTACGGTTCAAATCCGCTCTAATCTACCGCGAACTGACTTGAAGTCATCGGCCAAGCCGATCGTTGGGTTGCATGAAAGAGCAGATGACGATTGCATTGTAGAGTTTACATCGGATGAACAGTTAACAAAAATCGGCGCGCCGCGTGGCGCGCCATCGCTTCTCCCGCTGGCGCGCCTCCGCGCAGTGCGGCCGTGATGACCGCCTCGAGTCGCCCTCGGCTTTGCACGGCCACGTCGGCCCTTGGCTGCAGTGTGTGCCGCCGCCGGCGCGCCGGGGGAGGAGGGCAAAGCAGGCGAGCGCCGTCGGCCAACGTCGCCGACCTCGGCGTGCCCGGCCGTCGTGCACCACTGCCGCGGGTTCCGTCGCGCGCCGCATCTGCCGGCCGTAGCCGCGTGTGCATCGCCGCCGCCGCCGCCGCATAAGCGCCGTGGCCGCGTTGTCGCCTTCCGCATGGGCACGGCCGCCTCTCGCCATGCGCTTGCGCGCGCCTCCTCGCCCGATGTGGAGCGCGCCATTGCGGCTTTAGCCACTGGCGAAACGCCACCACGCGCTGAAGCCGCTGCCGTCGGCTCTGTATTACTGCCGGCCGTCTGCGAACCGTCTGAGCGCGGCACCGCGATCGGCCGTGGCGCCGCCTGCATGGGCGCGCGCGATACCGCGCTGGCACTGTAGCTATCAACGCCTCGCGCCATAGTCGGCCGGCCGCGCCGCTCCATGTGTCTCGAAGATGCCCGCCGCGCTTTGCATGGCGCCCGCGGCCGGGAACCGCGATCTACGCGGCCCTCGGTCACCTCCGCGCCGCGGCCTCTCGCCGCGCCGCACCACCTTGCCCTCGCGATCGCCGCCGCGCTCGCGGCGCCGCGATCGTCCGCATGGTGCCATGGCCGCCTGCGTGAAACCATGCGCCACGCCGCGCCGCCGCTCCGTGGCTGAAGCGGGCTGCTGTCGCCACCCTGGGTGCTAGGAGAACCTAGCACCTTGTTTTGAAGGCGTTGGTTGGGGCCGACTAGGCCGAAAGAAAACGACTAGCTTGCCCCATTTGAATTCCCGGAAAAGAAAACAATAAAAAGAGATAAAATCCTAGATAATTTGCAATAAAACCCTAGGAATTCTAAAAATTATGGGAAAATTTTGCAAAAAAAAAACCCTATGAAAATTTGAAAATTGTGTTAAAAATTTCTCATTATTGAAATTTAGCGTTTTAGCCCCTGAAAATTGCAGAATTCACTGAAAAATTATTTTCTAGCAAAAAAAAGGGGCTCAGAAATTCAATTTTTGAATCAGTTTTAGCATTTGAAGCATGTTTAACTTTGTTATTATTATTTTTATGCAATTTATTTATTGTATTTACTGTTTTGATTATCTGTGATTGTTTATATTGCTTTTAATCACTGAAAATAGCAATAATTCATGAAAAATGCATAGAAAAATACGGGATCACGAACTGGGAGTTCGAAGAATATTATGATAATTTTGCAACTATTTTATGCAAATTACTTACAGTAATCGTATGAACTCTATGCATAAAAATGTAGATAACTAGCATTACGAACCGGGAGTTCTAAGAGCTAGCTCAGCACAACCAGAATTTGTACTAGTCTTCAATTATGTGGTAATGTAATCACGAATGAGTAGAAGTTTGAAAAGACTCTCTATCTTTTCACGAATGCGGTGCAATCCGCACCCAACTCTCATCAAGACGGCTACAAGGAGTGTGCCGAATTGATTGACATTATGCAAGCTACGGAAGCTCAAGATGATGTTCTAAGGATGAACTACATATGATAGCCGCCTAGTGGCAATGTTGGCCATAAAGCCAATACTAGCAGCTACAAGGTAAGGAAGCCTCTTATAAAAAAGAGGGGCAAGAAGAGTAAGATCGTGGGTTGCAGCATGTTATTGATGCTTTTCAGTCTAAGAAGGGCAAAGGATAGCATGAGGCACACCTCGCCATTGCAGGCACAGAGGATCCACACCCATTAGTTGCACTGATGGATGTGGACAGCCCAATAGTAGCTCCCATCACCCCTCCTTTGGACATCGCAGCGGCCGCAACCGTAGATGCTCAAGATGATAAAATCGCTATGGAGCAGATTCAGGCAGAAGTTTCTATATACTTCGTTAATTCGATCTAGTGCACGCATTGTACTTAAATCTTTTTACAGTCACTTGCAGTTTGTGATTGTGATGGAATTTTGAATAATGGTTATTAGCTCTAGGAGAGAAAAATATTAATTTCTTATGATGAGCCCTGCAAGGTTTATTTTTCCTTATTTATAATAGCAAGTTATGTTATGATATCTGAAGTATTTTATTTATGTGTTGCTTGCTTCCTACTGCATATTAATAAAGTACCTTATATTGGAACACGTGTAGCGCCCTATAGAGGAAGTATGCTTGGAGGATAGCGGCACAACGAATACCATCTTGAGAGAAATGAAATTCTTTCAGTCGATCAGTAAGAATGATGGTAGTCTTACGAAAATCACAGACAGCGATACTAGTATAATAGGCTCAGGAAGAGCTGCAATTATACTCCCGATGGGCACTACTTTGGTCATTGAAGAAGCCTTATTGTAGCCAGAATCGACTAGAACTCTCAAGGACATTTGCGCTAACGGTTTTCACGTAGAGACTGAAGAAGAGTATGGTAAGGAATACCTGCTCATTACAAAGCGTGAAGAAAGTGGAAAAATGTATTAGAACGACTTCTTTCATATGAAACTAGGCTATCCTACACTAATACTAAGGCATCTACAGCCTATACTGCCCCGAAAACCGTATTTAGAAGCTCTAAACATTTCTGTCTCTACCATGATAGAATATGACACCCAGGTCTTAGGATGATGAGAAATATAATTAACAATTCACAAGGACATAATATTGTTGTAAAAAATTTTCCGAATCAGGAAGATTTTGTGTGTCTCGCATGTGCCACCAGAAAAAGCGAAGGATGAAGTCCCTGCATTCCTGGACCGTATCCAGGGAGATATTTGCGGTCCTATACAGCCCCTGTCAGGGCTATTTAGATATTTTATGGTGCTCATCGATACTTCCTCGAAATGATCGCACGTATGTTTGTTGTCTATGAGAAACCACGCTTCTGCAAAGCTAATCTCGCAGATAATTCACATTAAGAATAATTTCTCTGATCATCATGTGAAGTCCACCACAATGGACAACGTCGGAGAATTTACTTTGAAGGCATTTGATGATTATTGCATGGCAATGGGAATTAACGTTGAGCATTTCGTACCGTATGTCCACACCCAGAATGGACTAGCAGACCTTGAAGAATTGTAATTTATCAACTACATGTTGGGGACCCGCAGTTCTGCTCGCGGCAACTCTCATCAATTTTAGACCGTCGGCATATAACATCCATTCACCTATGCAACTAGCGTAAGGGTCAGCACCAAACATTTCTCATCTTCGCAGATTTGATTGCAAAGTTTATGTACCTATACCACCATCGTAGCGAACTGCAATGGACCCTCTCCGAAAGTCTGGTATATATGTTGGTTATGGGACATCATCCATAATCATGTATTTGGACTCTATGACGGGAGATTTGCATATTGCCGATTCACTGTTAGTATAATTGATGAGGATTATTTCGTCATTAGGGAGAAATCAACCCCTTGATGAAAAGATATCGGAAATAGAAGTCCGAAGACAATTGAAGTCCAAAAGATAATTGAATTCCTTGCAATGACCCACACACTAGTGAATCAAATAGAGAAGTCTAGAAGATAATTGATTTGCAAGCATTAGCGAATCAACTGTCTGACCACTTTAGTGATTTGAAGAGCGTAACCAAGTTGCATGCGCCTATACGCAATGCAACAGAGAGGGTTGAAATACCGATGAAGGTATCCCTAATCCTGTCCTAAGGCATCAGAAAGGACGAGAACTCTGGCCCCTCGAATCTGAAGTAACCGGGGACGCTTGGTGAAAAAGGATAAGAAGGACTTGACACAACCGATTACAGAAGTTCTCCAGAACCAGAAGGGGAACCAGTTGAGACCTAGCACTAGTATGGAACCTTCAGAAAAGGCATACCAGATTTGACTATCCCCATGAAGGGAGACATCAGCAGGGATGTGTGCGCACACATTGGAGCTGAAAAACTAAAGGGATTTGCCCCCGCAATTGGAAGCAGCGGTGAGCAAGTAGAAGCGTTAAAAGTATCACCTTATGAAGAAATAACTATAAATTATATGATCACAGGAGAATGTATGAATAGAACAACAACCGATGTTGATATTTATTTTGCAAAGAAAATTATCACAATCATCGATCTTGATCCAGAGCCTACATTGTTCGCTAAATGCAAGAAAAGATCAGATTAGGAAGATTGGAAGAATGCAATAGGAACATAATTATTATCTCTGAATAAAAGAAAAATGGTTGAGCATGTAAGACGTACGCCTCCCCATGTGCATCCGTAAGGCATAAGTGAGTATTTTTCGAAAGAGAAATGAAAATAAGCAAGGATCGTTGCACAAGGTTTCACTCAACGTTCAGGAGATGATTATGAAGAAACATATTCCCCGATCATGGGTGGAACAACCCTTTAGATATTTAATCTCAATGGTAGTAAACTTAAATTTAGAAATGAAATTGATGGATGTGGTAACTGCATACTTTTACGGAATTTGGATTATGATATTTATACGAAGATACCTGAATGTATCCTTGTCCTGAACCAATATAGAGCAAATAGGAATCTATACAGTGTGAAACTCAGAAAGTTGTTGTACGGACTTAAGCAATCAGGCAGGATGTAGTATAATCGCTTGAAGCGTCTTTCTATGCAAGAAAGGCTACACGAACAATGAGAATTGTCCCTGTGTATTTATACGACGATCCCATGATGGGTTTTGTATAATCTCAGTGTATGAAGATGATCTGAACATCATTGGAACCCTAGAAGGTATTAAGAAAGTAAACTCTTACCTGGAGTCGGAGTTCGAAATGAAAAATCTGGGTAAAACCAAATATTGCCTAGGTTTGCAGCTTGAGCATGCCCCTGAAGGGATATTGTACATCAGTTAACCTACACTCAAAAGGTGTTAGAATTGTTCGGCTTTGAAAAGGAATACCCTTTGAAACTACCAATGGTCGGAAGGTTCTTGCAGCAAGACAAGGATCAGTACAGACCTAGAGAAGAGGGAGAGGAAGTCTTGGGCCCGAAATTCTCATACTTAAGTGCAATAGAAGCACTCATGTACTTACCAAACTGTACTAGATCGGATATTGCATTTGTCCTGAACCTATTAGCAAGGTATAGTTCAGAACCTACCAAAAGGCATTAGCAGGGAATGAAGGACATCTTCCGATACCTCAAAGGAAGTAAAGTGTGCTACAAAAAGAACCAAGACTTGTCTATGAATGGCTATGCAGATGTCGGGTACCTATCGGACCCGCATACAGCCAAGTCACAAATAGGCTATGTATTCCTATGTGGTGGAACTACAATTCCATGAAAATCGTCTAAGCAAAGTCTTGTATCAACTTCGACGAACTACTCGGAAATCATAGCACTGTACGAGGCCTCACAAGAATGTGTTTGGCTTCGACGGATGATTCACCACATCCAGCAGTCACGTGGATTGAATACCGTGCAAACTCCCATTATTATATATGACTATAATGTAGCTTGTGTTACACAAGTGCAGATGGGTTATGTGAAGATTCATCTCACAAGGTATATCAAGCCTAAGTTCTTCTACGCTCATGAATTGCAAACGATGGACGAAATTAAAATATTACATACTAAGTCATGTGAAAATCTTACAGATTTATTCACTAAGTTACGTCCAGCATCTAGATTTGAAAGGTGCATACGTGGAATTAGAATGATGAGACTTAGAGTAGTGCAGAATTCAGGGGGAGAATCTTCACGAACTCATTATTGAAACTTGATCATGAAGATCGAGTACCCAAAGAATAAATCGTGAAAATTAAATGAAATTGGTTGGATTGTACTCTTTTTCCCTTGACGAGTTTTCCTGAAGTTTCTCAGTTAAGGTTTTTAATAAGGTAATTCATGCAACGTAGCAGAACATGTCATGTACTCTTTCTCTAAAATTTTTCCCACTGAATTTTTAGAGTTTTGATGAGGCATGAACATGTGAGGATAGGTGTCCAAGGGGGAGTGTTCGGAAACCATGGGCTTAGCCTAGCAGCTGGCCCATGTATGTGCACCACATCCAAAACTCTAGTAGGGTCTCTAGCCTATAAATAGGGGTACTAGTCATGGTAAAAGGCTAATCGCTTGAAGAGAAATAAAGAGAAGCAAGAAGTTCTCTACATCTCTGTGTTCAATCTACTATTATGTTCTTGTGTTTTGCCTTGTTTGATGTGATTCTATGTTTATCTACAAGGTGATCGTTTGGACTGGACTTGTCAGCGATGGTTTCTCAGCAGATTCCAGTCCGGCAGTCTTATATCAATTAGCTACTAAGGACAAGTATGTCTCACTCAAAAGTTTGTGGTTGGGAAATGGAATGCGAAGATATTGCATAGCTTCTTGGGATACCATGCCTTCCCGTAATTCCATTTTTTTGGGTGTATGTTTTATTGTTTCTTGCTTGCATTCATTGTCGAAGATGTTTATTTTGAAAGCATCATTGTCGAGTATGTTGATTTGATGAAATTCATAGCTAACCTACTTGACGTCAAATAGCAATCTAATCTGCTGTAGTATGTCTCTAAAGAATTGTGAGGGAGCCATCATCGAACTTCTAAATAAGGCTTTTAGCTGGTAACTCACCTTGTCATGATACTTATTTTATTTACTGTTAGTTTTGTCCACCACCTTTGGACTCCAGTCCTCTGGGCTCTCTCTTGCGTTATTTGTGGTTTCTTAATGCATTATAGACATGCCACCCTCCGGGTGGTTGTCAACTAAGACTATGCATGCCACACTCCACTAGTGGTGAGCTAACACTAAGGTGAACAAATTAATTAGTTAGATCGTACCAATTATAGACTTGTGGTTGCACTATTTTTACTCAAGAAGGTTGTTACAAGAACTAGGTCCTTAGTTGACTTGGGCAGTACTTGTAGGTGCAACATGATCAAAGTATTGACTCTTCTTGTTCAATGTTCTGATAACCTTGGTCTTATTCTTACTTTTGCTTGAACTGCTGCCCCATCATGGCTTCGACTTCTAACTACGATCGAAAACAAGAACACCTGAACATAACCATTGAGACCCAAATAAACCCAAAGGCACTTGAAATAGAAAGAAATATTCCAAACGAAATTTTAAATAAATCAAAAGAGGTTGATGAAGGAAATACTTCAAACAAAATTAAATAAATTCAAAAGTTGTTTGAAGCAGGATATGCTTCAAACGGAATCAATCATACCCCACAATATCTTGGGAGGAGGAAATATCCTAGATGAGATTAAATGATTCTAGGGTGTTTGATGAAGGAAATACTTCTAACAAAATATATTCAAAGATAATTGATTAATAAAATACTTCATACAAATCCAAATAAACCTCAAACTTCACATAATTATCATAAAGGTATGCGTTTGGATTTTTCTATGGATTTAGGATCAGGAAACTACTTGATCTAGAAGTATGACGAGAGGGGTCAGGCTCTTAGGACATTTGTTAGTGTAGAGAAATTATCGAAGAAGAAAGAAAGAATATACACATGAATATTCCTCTTACATCATTCATTTTACGAATTGCTCTATTACCGAGAGAGGATTGCGGTGGGTGATAGATGGGATTGACTCGACTATGATTCGCTGTTGAATTATTATTGTTTCATTGAGGGCACCTCACCATGACTCACAAGGGAGGCCTAATTCACTTAATGATTTCCTTTGTCATTACTTCTTATTTATCAAGGAAGTGCCATGAATTAGGTGAGACCTATGGGTATTAACTAGACATCATCCTTACAATTTAATTGGTGGTTTTTACGGGTTTGAGTCTTATCGTTGTGTTGATTTGTCCTTGTTATAATTACTATCGTGGCCCTGCATACTTTTATGTATATATTTATATTTTACTTAACTCACTAGTTGAGTTCGAACCCTTGAATAACTACTACAGATTGTTTTTAGCTAAGTAGCCCACTAATCGTTTTACCATATAGGGCCTATGCGTTGTTGACTAGTAATTCTGTTTTAGTAATTAATTATCCTAGTTAATCTTAGCTAGCATTTAACTAACCAGTGGCAACTTATAGGTAACACTATTACTGGCTTTTATTTTCAATTAGGAACTGGGGCATATGTCTTATCATGTTCCAATTATATTATGCTTGTGGAAGAAATTAACCTTCAACAAGACAATTGTTAACGGCCTAGGGTCGGTTACGGGGTAAACCATTACCTAATTTAATTATTGTTAAACCATGGCCTAGGGTTCAGTGGTCATTTAGACAATCTATTTATATACATTGCTATATTTTGTCAACCGTAGACCAATTATGTTTTAACGCATCATTTAGTTGAATTCCTATTTTAATTTTAAATATCGATGACATACTTAGTTTCTTAATCAATTACTAGTATGGTCCATATGTCAATTGACATATATGCATATAGATACACTTTTATCCTAACGGAATTTCTAATTAACCTTGCACCTTGATTATAACTAACGACACACTAACTAGATTTAGTTAACATTCGTCGCTATTAAATTCTCATTAGCATTTTTAACTAATTAATCTGGATACTGATGGACCTCGAGCCCACTGCTTATTAGTGAATCATTCATTTAATTAACCCAATGATCTTAAATTGAATATTCACTAAAGTGGGCCCACTGCCATGTGCATATAATACCCTAGTTAACTTTTACTAAATTATTATTTTTACCTAATCGATAATTAGTAAGGGTTTATTTGCAAGAATATGCCCTTACTATTGATCATTTTATTGTTAATACTTACTCTGTTAAATTACTAATGGCAGGTAATTATACCCTTAATTGACCTAATAGCGATTTTTAACTACTGGATACCACTAGTTTAGTTTAGTTTAGTTTAGTTAATATTAAATTGTAAATTGAGTGGGACATAGCCCCCATTGGTATATTAGCACGATTAATATTCTTAATTTGATCTCCATCACTGTTCCATTTTTTAGATTAAATTCACAGCGCACGCCACACACTAATGATAACTAATTATCTTAATTTAATTACTAATTAAATTAGTTAGAAATGACTGTTAGGGGTGACACACTGTTATTGATTTATTAACAGGGTTAACAATTTAATTTTGGTTGCAAATGAAGAATTCAACCAAGGGAACTACTTTTAGCTAAACTCTAATTGTTATGGTCTATTGATAATTTGAATTTGGGTTTTGTTTGTTAACATCTCCCATACAATGACATTTTGATTAACTTAATCAATTAGGATTATGGCTATTTTTAGTAATGGCCTAGGGCCTACT
Source organism: Hsuehochloa calcarea (assembly GCA_036346395.1). Lineage (NCBI taxonomy): Eukaryota > Viridiplantae > Streptophyta > Magnoliopsida > Poales > Poaceae > Hsuehochloa > Hsuehochloa calcarea. The sequence continues at coordinate 45,216,144 of CM070594.1, forward strand.
TGCCATTGAGGTTTATATTATAATGTGACTCTAATTCATGTTTCCTTTTAAATTACATACTAATGGCACCCTAATTGTATTTACTTAATCATCTAACTATCTGAATGGACGGCTTAATTGTAAAGTAAGATCTAATTATACTTTCATTCTAACTAAATGTTATCACTACCCTAATCACTTTTAACTAACCTGTAATTGTTTGATTTAGCCTCGTTAATCTAATTGTCAATTAACATGCCAATTCTTGGTTGCAACATCCACTAACTAATTATCCTATTAATTAACTTGAATTAATTACTCAATGATGTGGGGCCCTTTGCCAAAAAGAGAGAGAGAGAGATCAAAGAGGAGAGCTACTCTATTGCTTCATCTCAAGATATAGGATGGCTAGAGCGGGGCTTGATCTGAAGCGAAGGGGGTGGCGGCAATGGGAGAACAACCGGTGGGTGGCGGCAGACGGCTTGAGGAGGTCGGTGGCGGCCGAGGCGGCGGTGTCTGATGGTGAGGGTGCAGCAACGGGCGTCGATGGAAGGGGAGAGGGGAGAACCTTGGGCGAGCACGAGCATCAGGAGGGTGGGGGGAATTCATCAGTGCAAATAGTGGGGGCAGAGGGGAGCCACGACGGGCTCGACGTGGCGGCGGCGCTGCGGTGGAAGGAGAGCCGGAGAGGATGGTGGGGAAGGGTAGAGGAGGGTGTTGGGTTGCTCCATCCGAGAGGAATTAAAGGGGAACCCACCATGGGAGCAATGGAGGCGGTGACGGTAGTTTCGGATGTAGGCGAGGAAGACGAGAGTGCTTGTGAGTTGTGGGCGAAACCGGAATCAACAGAGGGGAAAGGTAAGGGTGTTCAGGAACACGCTTTGACGTGAGAGGGTATGGGAGAAGCTCACCAGGTTGATGGGGACGGTGAGGTTGGTTGCGGCGATGTCGGGCGGCTGAGCACCGGTGCAGAAGGAGGCGAGGGCGTTCCCAGGGCTTTGGCTGCAAGCCCAAGGATAGAAGTTGAGCGCTAGGACAGGGATGCGGAGACGTCGACGATAACCGCCGCGGGGACAACCGGAGCTCGTCAAGACAGTCTGAGGGCTTGTTCGCACGGCAGACGAAAAGAGAGCTCGTCCTAAGCTCTCACTCACTCTGTTGCTGGATGGAGCAGGGAAGAATGAAGAATGTTGGGGAAGGGAAGTCGAGCGCTGCTTAAATACGACTCGGGCGGGGCTACTATTCCTGGTGACCAGGCCACCGCAGTGATGATGTGAAGGGACAGGTGGGAGGCGACGGGAGCAGACAGCTAGCGGCGCGGAGGTAGTGCATGTTGTCGGGTGGCGTAGGAAACAGAGGAAGGAAGAGGAAGATGGCGCGTGGGCCTGGGAAGGAAAAGGGAAAAGAGAAAAGAGATATGAAGGAAAAAGAAAGTGGAGGTGGGTCGAATCGGTGGGTTTTCGACCCACGCTGATTTTGAAGTTTTCCTTTTTCCTTTTTATTTTCTTTGGTCTTAATTTCAATTTCAACTCAAATTTTGGTTTAGCGATTTAAATTCTGATTTAATTTTAATTTCTTTCAATAATTAGATTCATAACTCGACAAACATCTTTAAAATAAAATCCAAGAAACTCGAATATCAACAAGGCGCATTAAATTTTTAAAAAATTACACATTTTCACACAAATTTGAAATATCTCAAATTTTGGGGTGTTACGGTACGAATATCTACAACTGCATTGTGTCCATTACATTGTTTATGCTATATTTCTTCTTTATTTGTTACCTTCATGTATGCACACATAGGCTCTCAAAAGCCAAGGGAAAAGGCCAATGTATCCCACCACAGATGACAGATTCGCGCCGGTTCCACCTTCAAGGCCTTGCCCAAGATGCGACTGTGGGTTCAAGTGTAGGGTTGGGACCGCCAAAGACTTTGCAGTTGCAACAGGAAGTTCTACGAGTGTGGATATGGCAATGTTAGTGCTAATCCCCCACCCATGAGATTTGTGCTTTGCTTTTGGACTAGCGAAATATTTTCATCCACCGCAGATGGGACTAGATGCAATTTTCACCAATGGATAGACGGATCGGAGTTCAACTCCAATGCCTACGTCCTCGAGAGCATGAACATGCCATGTCATCTACAACAACGCTCCCCAAATCCTCCTTCGTCGTTTCCTTCGCCACTACCAGAGGAAGAAAATGCGGCACCCCACATTTTCAAAAGCCCATCCAAGACCACTCCATACCTTCCCACACAAGCTGTACTGCTTCCATTGCAAGAAAAACACTAGGTGGTGCCCCCTATACGGTCCAAGCACTGAAGCTACTCAAGAAGATGAATAAGAGGTATGCGGAAGCTTTCGCCAAAAGGGATGCAAGGGGGAAGGCAGAGCGGGAGAAGAGAGGCAGGATTGGAAGACAACATAGGGTTCATTGCTCAGGTCCAAGAGGACCTATAAATTGCCACAGGATGGGCAGTCAACACAACTACAATCCCACACCATGGCCAATAGAGGGAGAGGTCGTGGATGAAGGGGATGAGGCCTCGATCCATTTGAAGGAACAGACTACAGACATCCTGATCTTCCTATTCGATCAAGGGATGATTATAGTCCTAACAACCCTTTCCGTGACTACCCACACAACTACGAGCCTTGGTTGCAATGCACGCATGGAGAAGACGTAGTGGTCCAGGTTTGTGATGACCGGGTGAACCCAAGACATCAATTCTTTCGGTGCCCTCGGTTCAGGGTAAGTTATTACTTCCATTTTTGCTCTTCCTTTTGCATAATAGTACAACGCTCATACTAACCTCCTCGTACCTTCAGACCCATGATTGCCGCTTTACCTCATGGGTCAACCTGGAGTATCTCATACCGGCTCGAACATACATGACCCCACCTCGAAGTGAGGATCCATGAGTTGAAGGATCAACTCTAGGATGAGAGGGCCAACAACGTGAGCTCCATAGGCAGAGGCTCATGGAGAGGCGTCACGAGGAGGTGGTCCACCTCGGCAGTGACTACCACCTAATGTTCTTTTGCGTCGACCCGAGCTACCTTTGCGCCTATCACTACCGTGTCCACTAGCCACGTCCGCGACGCCCTCACAACCAACACTCCATGTGGGTGCCCTATGGTGTTCCATTTTTATCATACGGGAGTACGTCAACAACCCCAGTTAGATCTAAATCCACTATGTCGTTTTCATTCCAAAAGGTGTGCATATCCCCTAGTTGTAGTTCCTATGATGGGTTTGCGCTAGTTGCAATGTGTACTATAGTAGTAAGGCAAGAAACATATGCAGCTAAGAACACCATGTGTGTCATGCAACTCCCCATTTGCTTGTTCAACTGTATCCAATTGATGTCATGTCCTTGCATACCGCATGTCGACTATGTCAAAGTAAATATATGCCTTACTTATATCGTCTTCTACCAACTATACTTATATCGTCTTCTATCAACTACCTCAGAGTTCCAAAATTTTACGTCGTGCTGTACCGTTTCAATTCTAGTGATATCCCCTTTTCTTAACAAGAACAAAACAAATTATTTACCCATCTACATGTCCACATAATTACAAATTCAACAAATTGTTTGTGATAAATAAAATACACGGCACCAGAAACCCTGTGTACACACTCTCAATGCCAATAAATACAGCGATGAATGTCTACAACTCCACGCCAAACCTTTTGACGCTAAATTTGGCTGATATGGCAGCACAGTGTCATGTTGGCGATGAAGGCTGATGTGGTGCCAAACCCCTGCGCCAGTATATATTGAAGGGAGCATTTATGGAAATATAAATAGAATAATAAGGGCCAAAAATTGGGGGGAGGGACACCATTCTGTACATGCTTGGAGCCTTGGTGGGCTGATCCTTTTACGTTTTCAATATGTTTGCAGATTACACCCAAAATACAACCTCGTCTTCATGATCGAGGTAGATTATGCTACATATATGTGGGTATTGGTTCCTTTTTAGTGGGAAAAATAGTGTTGAACCTGAACCTTTTGCCGCATAATATATCTCGACTGGATGTGTTTAACTGGATGCTAGATGCGGCAAGTGTGCCAACTGCCATGTGCTAGTTGGGTTAGGCCTCTAGTTACTCAGATTATAGCACTCAGTTAACTTACTGCGTAGCTTCACTGTGTAAATGATCATGTTGAACTTTTTTTTTTTCTCATATGGCTGGGCCTGGTAGTTATCTGTATTGGCAATTTGGCACCTCACGACCTTTTCTCCAATCGGAGGACTTCAGAAGGTTTGGCTGAAGTCAGGTTCATGTGAAAACTCATTTCAGTACTGATATTTTCCTTCATTTTAAACACCAAATTAATAGCTTTCGTTTTGCTGTCCGGCTGATGGGTGTTCCACTATTGAAGCTCCCGTGCAATCAAGCAGAGTCGTCTTCATCTTGTTTGCTGCTAACCTGTTGCTGTGCGGCATGGTACTGTCAGGTCTGCTTGTCTGGGTATGCGCGGCACGGCCATGTGATTCGCATGTGATTCAGTGGGGACCTGAAACTGAAAGCAGGAAAGCATCATTTGCATAGCCTTCGTTTTCCCCAAGTTTTGGTACAGAAGCCGTCCTGGCCGGATGGGTTTTGTCGCTGTTTTCTGTACGATGAATGGCACTTGTCATCAGATTTGGTACTCGTCTTTTTTTCATTATAGAAAACCAGATTTTTCTCGGTTTGAGTTGTTCCTATGTGGTTGTGTTTTTAACGAAAGGTCAAAGGTCCTATTGGACCTATTCTGCTTTCAATGACACGCGCACATCAGCTTTTCATGAAATGACATGCTGAAAATTTCAAACCACCTGTTACACGATAGATATCCAACAGAAGCCTGAACTTGTGGCCGGAGTCATCCCACTGTCTCATGGTTATCGCTGAATTTGGGAAATAAAGGGTAGGGATTTATACACTGATTACAATAGAATAAACTATATGTAGGGCCACCACCTCTTTCTTCCGTTAACAACAAGATTCCCTCCACTGGTGTTTTGAATTTTGAACCGTGTACCTCACGCTCAGAATAAAATATACATGCGAAAATGTCCATTTAACCCTTCAAATATCACATCGCCTTCCAGAAGATTAACACCTGAACTAAAAAAACATGTCTTTTGACATCCACATATTGTAAAATCAGTGCACTTAATCTCTTAGGATTGTTTTACTCGGTGGTATTACTTGCGTGGTATTGAGTCAGCCTGGTTTTATCACGGTGGCGACTACGTGGCGATTACTCACTTCCCATCACTATCTACATCATACAAAATGCATCGGGATTCATGCACCTCTCTCCCCCATCCATTTCTCTTCCTTCCCCTCTCCTGTCGGGCCAGATTCGGTGACAACGGTCGAGCGGCAGAGGATGGTGACGTGAATTGCGCGTGGCACAGGCTTGGTGCGGAGGACAGCGACGAAGCTCGGCGGCCACGCGAGCGCTTGTTCCGGCTCTACTGGAGCGCTTGTCGTGGTTGGCGCTGCCGCTCGGGTCACCTCCGGTGGAGCTCATGGAGGTGGGGTAGAGGAAGTCGAAGGAGGGGTAGTGGTGGTTGTGGTTGTCTTGTAGACGGCCGGGTCATGGGTGAGGACGGTGTAGTGAGGGTGGTGGCGGCAGTGCGAGTCGCGAATGTCTTTGCTTGCCCCAATGAGGTGGTAGCCAGGAAGGATGCTAGGCGCGAGCTGTCAGTGGCGACGGCCAATGCATTGTCATCCTTACTCGACCTAGGCGCAGAGAGTCGAGGCTCACGTCGATAAGGTGCTCGAGCCCACGAAAAAGATGGAAAATTAATGGCCGCGAGGGAGAACGGATCCGGCCATGGTGCCACTTGATCCATTCTTCTTCCCTAGCTCCAGCGAGGCGACGTACCTCCTCTGGTGCTCGTGGCAACGGCGTGAAGATGGAGCAGATCCAACGATCGGCCTCGCCACTTGCCCGACCTCGTCGTTACCCTTTCTTTGCACCAGCGTGTCCTCCTCGCCGTGACACCCGCTACTGGTCACCACTATCAGTGCAGAAGAGGGGGAGAGTGAATGGGAATGTGAGGAGAGAGAGTGAATCAAAATTAAATAGCCACGTAATCTCCAAGGTGCCGAAACCGAGATGACTCAGTGCTACGGAAGTAATACCACTGAGCAAAACAACCTTGGAGTTAAGTGCATTGGTTTTTGCAATGTGAAGGTATCAAAGGGCTGGTTTTTTAGTTGAGTGGCTTAAGTATCCAGAGAACGATACTTCAGGGGTCAAATTGACATTTTCCATAAACATGTAATAATCTACGGACATACTCTACAATAGTCTAGCATTGTACGATGTATTGTACACAAGTATAATACTCACACATACTCGTATAAATACTCATGCATTGATTTATGTTTTACACTTGTATACGTGTATGTAAAAACTATATTGTACATATACGTGTACTCAAAACACTATATTGTACGCATGGTATAATACACATGGAGAAAAACTTGATTCAAAATCTACATTTGTACATACATGTACTGTACCAGCACAGAGCACCTTGGAGACACCTTAGAGACGTCGGTGAAAACGATGGGTGGCGTGTCCGACATGGTACACATGGAGGCGGAGAACCTCGGTGGCGTGGTGTACCAGTGCGGAGCACCTTCGCGATACATGCGCCAGCGAGGTAGAAGATGGACGACGACGTGTGGGTGTTGCAGTTGGGCGTCCGCTTCACGCGAGGCGAGAAGACAACGACACCGGTGTGGCGAGCCCAGATCTAGCATTGCCGGTCACCGCAACGTGCTCGCTGATGAAGACAGCGATGGTGCACAGACGCCATCGGGTGCTCAGATCTAGATGTTGTGCCGTTTGTACCTGGCCATCCGAAGGTATCGACGAGCCTAGATCTGGCGTCGCCAGCCACCGCAATGCCCTCGTCGGTACACCCTAAGGCTTGTTGGTCATGGATGGATCCAAATTCGTCTACATCAAGGATGACCAGATCCGGCAAGGGCGACGGAATCCAGCAGCGTTGGCGGTCCATCCTCCTCAACTCCGGTGGCGCCATCACGCTCATCGGAATGCGTGTCCAGAACGCGCCTCCTCCTCCTCTGTCGCTTGCCGGCCGCTGCGCCACTGCTCAGGATCCTCTGCTCGTCGAAGTGAGCTCTGGGGGCCCCACTTGTACTGCATTATGTCCCAACATGCTAATTCACTAAAAAACCTAACAAACAAAAATCATTTCCCAGGAATCTCATGGTGCAACGGATGGTGGGGATAGTGGGTTCATATGAACCCGCGTTTATATAGTTCATAGTCACTCACCAATAGCTTATCAGTCTGTTTAGTATAGCTATAGTTTTTCTCAAAAGTAGCTTCTGGTTAGACTGTATGGCTGAGCTGAAAACGTTTGATGTTTGACAACTTGATTTTTCGATCGACTAACTGGTTGTTCTAAATTGAAAAATATATAGAATATCTCTGATGCAAATGATGGCTTACCATTTAAAGGATATTATGAGTGAATTTGATTTATTTATTTAGAGAGGAGGGAGGTCCAGACAACACCAAAGGTGGAGGGAGGCTAAGGTAGCGACAAGAGAAGGGAGACTGATGCGACAACAAGAGAGGAGGAAGGCGAGGCGACAACCCTAGTGTCACCGCTCCATTCGGGTGCAAGAGGAAGGGGTGCAAGTGGGGAATGTGAGTGAGAGGTGGGGTTTGAGATTTTGTACGTGGTATAAAGGGAGCAATTTTCTTCAACTTCAGGGGCAAAGTTAGAACCCCAATCCGGTTTCCCACTTGTCCACGATTGAAGATGACTTCCGACTGTTCAAAAAACAACTATTAAAAGCTGCCCGTTTAGAACTGCTTTCGACTTTTCCCAAAAATAGGACCGTCCCTTTTTTGTGGACAGCAGAAGCGGCCATTGAAGTTAAATTACAGCAGTTACAGCGGCCATCAGTCCATAAGAATAGTTACATCGTCCATCAGATAACTAGATAAGGATAGGAACAGTTACATCATCCTTGAGGGGCCTAACTTTGGCAGGGTCAAACCAACCATGCACTGATTATACCTTCCACACAAAGATAACAGAAAGAGACCTTGCAGAATTCTGAAATAAGGGTAGCAACACGCCAACACCCATTCAAGATAATAGAAAGACTTATCCGCATGATGCAAATATCTTCCGCAGCCCCTAGTCATGTGATCCGGTGCAGTCAAGCACAGCCTGCTCATGCCAAACTCCATTCAAGTTAGCCTGCCATAGCTTAACCATGCCGTCACCTCCAGTCGATGCAAGCGTCATACCACCCATGTCCCATTCCAGTTGACATACCTAGTCCGATGGGAACAGAATGTAAAATGCAGTGTACTTAATAATCACAGAAAATCAGCTTAACACGGTGAAACCTATCCCAACTGATGAGAGGATGGAAGAACTACAAGTGAAACAAGTAAGCCTCTAAAAGTATTGGAGTCAAAGTAATATTTATTTCTACCTAGAAGAGTAGAAGTATGCGACAGTTATACTAGCGTTATTCCCCTATTACTAGAGTTGTCAATTTTGCAATTTAAGGGATTATAAACACCATATTCTCCAGAGAGTACACGATAATACAAGAAATAACTAATCTGTAAAGAAAATGCAAGCTTGCTTCCCGTGGCTACCTCTCCATCATGGCCAGAAAGTACAGCAACATTCTCTGTTGACAGTCCGCCATCAGATTCAGGGTTCAAGCCTATATGCCAGATTGCAATTCCTTTGCAGGTTGCAATTGCTATGATTTCATATGGTCTGAAATACAGTGCATGGAAATTATTAGCATGGCATAGAAATATGTCAAAACAAATTAACCACTAGGACAGAATTGAAACCAAAAATAAAAATTGCATCTGAATATAACACAAATGTGGTCATGACTCATGACCCCAATTGTCATACTTTTGCCAACTTCCAAGCCAAACCCAAGACCCCCCGACCATCAATTAGCCTCAGGTATGAGATTGTTTATAGTCTAGCAACCACGCTGCACTTGATCTCCTCATCCTGCTCTCCTCTAAAACCTCAACAGTTTGAAATTCCACAACCTATCCTTTTCCCTGTCTCCCTGATTGCCAGAGTAATGTACAGAAGCAGAGAACAAGAAGTAGAACACTAAACCGAAGGAAGTAAGTCTAAGACAAACACAATATGTTAATCATGCACAAAAAGGATTGAAAAAATGGCTTGCTAAAAGAACAGGAAAGGTCTGAACTATTGATCTTCTATGTAGTGTGGAATTGGATGGAGATGTCAAATTTTACCTGTATATTCCATTCCATCTTTGCTCAAGCATAAAACAGTAACCCAACCAGACAATTTTTATCTCAAGAAAATTGTTATTTGGCATAGCAAGTTAGCAACCAAATGATGCTAATATCAGCAAGTCAGCAGTGAACATCAAATATTCCAAATGCGACAAATATTGCAGCATAAAGGGTTGTCATGCTTGCTCAAGAAGGGGCTAACCTGCCAATGTTAGGAGCCCATGCTACAGCATGTACTCTATCCCCCTTATCCTCCGGTGAACCGAGTTCAAGAAGTGGAAGCCAGCGCTGGTGAGCTTCTTCAAACTCCCAAATCTGTTCACCATTTCATTACATTATAATATTGTTATAGACAAATACCAGTTCATGAACTAGGGTAAACAAAAGCAAAAAGAAAACCTGATGACTCATTAACGCAAAGTCCGAGCTACATCATGTAAGGATTTAGACTTTTATGGACTTGGATCCACACTGATCACCCCAATAACAGTTCTTTGTTATTTTTCTCCAAATAAGAGAAAATATAAGAATGCTGAGATCATACTGTTGCTTCTTACTTCTTAATTTTAAGCAGTAAATACATAAGGTAGTTTTGAGCAAATGAAGCTTTAATATGGGAAGGAGCTCTAGGCAAGAGACTAACTAGTTTCTGTTTTATTTATTCTACAAAAACTTATGTTTTACTGAAGACCCTCTCTCAGTCATCGACCAACTGTGATAGGGGGTTATTAAGTTGTGTCCTGCTGCCAGGATGAAGTTGCAGAAGTTTCTACATGCAATAAAAAACGTACAAAAAAAAAAGGAAAACTGGTTTATCAAATTCCACGAACCTTGCAAGAGTTGATATTTGGAGAATCTGAATTGAAACCAATAGCAAAACTAGCCTGCTGGCTTTCATTTCTTCTTGGACTCCATGCAATTGATGCAGAAATGCATGCTGGCTTCCCAAAACTGGAAACCGGATCGGTAATGTTCTGGAACTCTGCCTGAAATTATGTTCGGAATCACAATCACTTGATTTTGCTAAACAGAACATCAGATGACTACAGCACATTGAATCATGGAAGACATGTATTTGCTAGTTTACATTAGCAAGACATTCTGTTGCTGTAGAAAGGAACTAAAATAAAATGATTGAGAACATTGACAAATGTGAACAAAAATCAGATAAACCTGAAGCTGCCACTTGTCTAGTTCCAACGAATCCAAGAGCTCATAGACCTTCACTTGGCCATCTGCGTACGCAGTAACCTATGGAGACCAACAAGAGTTACTAGTACCAATGAATGACAGACGCGCGCCCGACATATGAAGAGTCAAGACCAATGCAAAAGCTTTGGAAAATACAAATAAAACCTGTAGCATAATCAAACAACGCAACACTTTTACACAGGACAGTTTAATTGCAAGAATATGATTTGGTCGCTGGCTTGCTGCTGATGGGTAGGTTTCTAGTTAATATTTATCAACTTCTGTTCCACTTAAACTTTTGTGTTTTCATTAATATGCTCCGTTGAGGTGTTGACTTTGTAAACTGTATTTTCTTTTGATTTGGGATGAGTAGACAGAGTACTCTCTGTAACGATCTACTGTGGGACTGTTTCCCCATTTCATAATTGAAACTGGGGTATGCCCTTTCTCCAAAATAAATAAATATGAAAAGGTGGTTGGTGTTTGAAATGTAAAGGTGGTTGGTGTTTGAAATGTAAAAAGTGTGGAAATTGGAGTTACAAATATAATATCAGGTGTTAGAACTCACCATTTTCATACTTGACAGAAGTAATCCAAACTGTACATTTAGTATGTGAGAATTGCCACCCTCAAAGACTTTGCATTTCCTCCAGGTTGGAAGTTGATCATCTGTCAGTGGAAAATTTCTTCGTAAGGGTTTTGCGTATCAAGTTACGTTACAATGAAATAAAAGGGAATGCAATACGACGAGAAATCAAACTATCGGTCAGCACAACAGCCAGTTTTCTGGAGAAAAAAAACAAGGGAGCTATGACAAGTGTACTGTATATTTACCTTTACTATGCATAGACATAGTTACTAGAAACCATAGTTACCGGATTCGCTATAAAACCCCACAAATCGCGAACCGGATTCGTCGACCCCGAACCGGTTTAGGGTATAGGGTTCGTGTTCGTAGTTGAAATTGGAAGAAAAAGTGGCGAACTACGAACCCGAATCTCATACCGCGACTCGGACGAACCGCGTTTTTGGTAACTATCCCAGAAACACGGTTCGTCCGAGTCGCAGTACGGGATTCGGGTTAGTAGTTCGCCACTTTTTGTTCCAATTTCCACTGCGAACATGAACCTCGTATCCTAAAACGGCATTTCGATGAATCTGGTTCGAAATTTGTGAGGTTTTATAGCGAATCTGGAAACTATATGCATAGATATAGAATGAAGCAGAATGCAGCCTTGATGTATAAGAAGTCCAAAGTTAACAAAGACAATCAAGCTTAAAGGTTGTTTGGATGATTATGTTTGAGACAGGTTTTGCTCAATAATGTTTGGATAGAGTATTTAGCAAAACTGATTTTATTTTAAAGTTTGCCAGGATTTCATTAATTAGATAAGTTGTTTGATACAAACTAGGTTTAAGATCTTGTGTTTGAGTTTTCTTAAAAACATGTATATAAGTAGATTTTGGTAAAACCCACTGTTTGAGCTTTAGGAAAATTTGATGTTATACTGATTTAGAGAAAAGAAAACAAGCATTGTTTTCGGTGGTTTCACTCCAAATCTGATATAACTAAATCACATCTTTTAAATATCCAAGATCCAAACAGCCCATAAAGTAGTATAAAAGCCACTTTGGCATTCTGCTATGCTGCAGTGTGCTACCAATTCTAGTAAAATATTTATGTTACAGTTCTACAAAAGAGGTTGCATATTAGTTCATATAACCAAAAACATTGAAACTACAGTGCTTTAAATCTACTGCAATACTGAACGGACACTAAATCATGGAAATAGCAGGAACGCAACAATAAGCCACCCTATATCACCCATGTATATTTTGATGGTCAAAATAAGCATGTTAGCTAGCAATGTAGACAGGAGCGGTAAGTAAATCAAGATCAATGATTGTTGAGTGGCCAGCAAATTCATTCTCAATCAAAGCATAAGCTACTGTTTAGATTTTTCAATATAACAAAAGCTAATAACAGCACAGCTCTCTCCATCATGAAACTACAAGATAATTACAATTTACAAACACAGAACAATATAAAACAAACCTAAAAGGGCATAAGAACATCAGACCTTCAGCAACCTCCTCCCACAAAGACAGCGTCCCATCAGCACAAACACAAGCTATAGCATCCCCGTACTCCGGAGGAAGCCAGACGACATTCACGATGGCGTGCTCATGGGCCTGACACAAGACCAAGCGCATTACAAACCAAGCCACACAAATTTGTAGGACCACATAGGTAACACAAAAACACCAAAAGGAACATGCAGCGGATAACACATATTATGTGTTGTTCCAACGCCCATAGTACTGCATCTCCAGCATAATTTCCAGAACAAGTGCAAATTCAACCTAAGAAGTCAGAACTCTGTTACTCTAGTCTTACACAAACATAACCATTCCACAGCGTATACTGATATGCGACGAAACCATGATGACGTCCTACGCAAGCAGAACCCAATACTAACAAATAGCTCTAAATTTGCACTAAATCCTGACGAACTCGACGCGAAAGCAGCCCAATACTAAACCACCTGAGCGGGAGCGAAAGAACAAGACCGGGAGCAGGTGCCATGTGAGGTTTAGGGTTTCGGGGCTTAAGGTGGAGGTGGTCTGGGAAGCGGACCTGCCACTTGGAGGAGATGGACGGCTGGGAGTCGTAGACAGAGACGGAGCCGTCGACGGCGCCGGCGGCGAGGCGGCGGCCGCAGTGGTTCCAGCCGCAGCACGCCGCGCCGGGCCCCAGCTGAGCTACCTTCCGCTCCGCCATTCCCGCTTCCTCTCCGGCGATGTCGTCTTCGTCGTCGTCGACGGCGGCGGCGGCGGGGGCTACTAGAGCGCGTGCCTGCTCGGAGGTGGTTTGCGCGGACCAGGACGTTGTGTTCGGGGAACGAGGTGCGGCGGCCCAGGTGAGTGTAGTTGTTTTTTGGGCTGCCAAATAGGCCCATGAAGAAGCTACAATGTGGAAGAAGAGTTTGCTATGGCAAATTGGCAATCGGTTCCTCTAAGATAAAAGCCATGGGTTCTTAAAAAGAGAGAGATAGTACGTCCGGACAGTCTTGGCTGTCAGATGTTCATGGTGCAGTTCTCGATTCGTTCGTTTCCCAAGCTTAGGTGCAAAAATCCATTTCGTTTCGTGATACAACAAAAAGAAACATGGTGCAAAATAAAAAAAAAACAGCATCAGCAGCAAATAGCAATGAAAGAACCTACTTTTCTTACTCCACTGCACACAACAAACTAAATTCCGTGCACAACAACATAACCAATAGAGTGCAACAAAAAACCATCGGTTTGCAACAAAATCATCATATGCTCGAGTAGTGCAACATTTGAAACAAAAGTATGCAATATTTTGATTTTGATTTCGTGCCGCAACAATGACCGGCTATAGTTGCACATCAAGAATTTTATGAAAAAAATGCACTTCTCTCAATAAAAGAAGTCAATGCAACATTGAATGATAACAACATCAACATTTATACAAAGAAGACGCAACAATTTGGGATAGCCCATAACAAGATTTCAAGAATTAGTTATTGCATCATTCAAAAAACATAGTCTGAACATCTCAAATCACCAATTGCAACAAAAAAAATTCCTATTGATGCAACAAATCCTAACTTACTAGCCTTGGGCTCAACAACAACGGCGACACATTCGGCCTCAGGCATCAAGATGACTATGTAACGCACTAGACATCCATTAAGATGCATCGCAAGTAGACCTGTTCAAACGCCGGGCGGGCAGTTTCGGGCCTAAAAGCCCAATCAAGAAGGCGGGCTGAGCTCGCCCGCCCAAAATTTGTTCTTCCGATTTAAAACTATTATTTTAATTTTTTTCGTAATAAAAAGTAATATTCCATTCATTTTGAGAATAAAAAAGGGTTTCTTTTTTTTATTACATTCATCAGGCTTTCAGGTTTTCAGGCCAGAAATCTAGTCCCAAGCCCGGCCTGGACTAGGTCGGGCTCGGGCTCGGACCGGGTCGGTGGGCCAGGTCGCCCGTGAACAGGTCTAAATTCACAAGCATGCATGGATTTGGTCAAGGCGGTTGACAAGGTAGGCCTGGTGCATTCGTAGAACTCGTCTGGCCATGGTGGATCTTGCGAGCACAGTAGTCGTCTTGCGTGAGCATGAGCAATAACAACCTCGAAATTGGATACCAGCAATAGCTCCTCGCATGAGCAGGAACGGTGGACCCTCGGGTTGGGGTGTGTGTGTGTAGGGGGGAGGGGAGGGGAGCTAGGTACGAGAGTCTAGGTGAGAGCACTTTGAGTCTGGTGAGGAGGAGAATAGCTAGCAGTGATGTATTGAGATTTTAGAGTTGAAGGGTGAAGAAGAATGAGAACGAGGGGCGTGGTATGCGGGGGGTTTGTGTAGTGGTGGTTTAGGACACGTGGGTGCATCCCTCGTTGGATGTACATGTCCAAGCAATATCTTAAAAGCTACAGTCTCTCTTAAACTTAAAAAAGAAAGAAGATAAACGCTATGGCAATTGAAACAAACGTGATTTTTGTGGATATCATGGGGATATGCTCCAGATCTTAGAATGATGTGACAATTGGCAATGGTGTTAACAGTTTGTCGTTTCACATGTTTTCGACAAAGTTTGTAAGCTGTCGGTGTAAAGGTCCGACCGCCATGAGCGCCATCGGACCGGTTTGTGATCAAATGTGTCAAATGAGTGGGCCAAAAATAGAGGTGTAGGCAAGAGAGGGATTCTATTGCTCTTGGTCCCATAATTTTTGGAGTCTCCAGTCAAAAGTTCTATTGGTTAAAAGTTTTCAGTAGTTTTCGGATTTTCAGGGTTGAAAATCGGCTAAGTCCTTGTGGGCGGTCGGACCAGCCTATAGCTGGCAGTCCGACCGGCAAGGCTGGCGGTTCGACCGGCCCTGAGGGGCGGTCGGACCGATTGTCACTTGAACGTCGGCCTTCGTGGCGGCGTTGTTTGTTGGTTAGGTCAAAGTCATGAGTTTCAGGGTATATGTATTGCATGATGGATGTTTTGACTAACGTGGGTCAAGTTGTGAAGAAATTATTCCCGGATTCGATTTGCTTATCTATTGTTGTGCAGGTTGCTTGGTGGTCAACGACGGTCAACGGCGAGGATGATCGGGACTAGGCTTGGAGAGCTGAGGTTCAGAACGATCGATGATGCCGGGTGAGGTCAATGAACTCAAGTGTGGTGCAGAATAGACAAGGATGACCGAATGGACAGTTCGGTGCGACTGGTTTGATCAAGCGGCGCGGGAGTCGGTGCAAGTGCCATGGTGGTTTCGGTGGGAGCCGAATGGGAGAGACTTGCCGACATGGAGAGAGCCGTTGATCAACCTACACGCATGAAGCAGCGAAGTGCAGCACAGATGGACTCGGTCTTCGGAGAAGGACCGAGAAGGGGTATTTTGGTAATCTTATCAAATACTACCTTGGTGACCTTTTGCCAACCCGCGGCGCAAAACGACACAAAGAGAATCAGTTTAGGTCAAGAGGTGTTGAAGACGGCGCTTTAAAATGCGTGCGTGTGTGTCCCGTTTGTGTTGGGCCTTAACAGGAGCCCATTTAAGTTAATCTTCTAGAAGGTCTAAGCCTCCACTATAAATAGAGGAGGGAGGTGGCTGCACTCCCTTCAACCCTTTCATTATTGTTGAAACCCTAGTTTTGGCTTAGGGAGAGGATTAGTGGAGGTTAGGGTTCTAGAGAGTTTTGATTTGATTTCGTGCTCTTGGAGTGAGCTTTGTCCTCCATTGATGGAGTGGCTGTAAACCCAAACCCTATCAAATCAATCCAAAGGACGTTTGCTCAAAGATGTGTCCTTTGCCTTTCTTCTCTCTATTTGGTGATTTTGAGTCTTTCTTTGATTCGTGAGTTTTTAATTGATTTCTTCGTGTGATCTAGCTTGCTGTGATATGTGGGAACACATCTAGGATCATCTTGATCATCAATCACCCACGAGCAAGTTTTTGGATCTAGTTTTCGTTTTGACTCGGTTTTGAACTATCCTCCACTCAAACTGAAAAAGGTCATAACTTTTCCAAGGATCTTCATGATCTTTGATTGGAATAGGTTCTTGACATCCTAGAGAAGGTGTGTTCCAAGTTTCATCAAGTTTGGAGTTGTAGATCAAAAGTTACATCTATTTGCAACATCGTTTTTCGGGCTATTTTTACTGTTCATCAGACTGGAGGTCAGACCGCCCAAGGTGACCGGTCCGACCGCCATTAACACAGAGGTCAGACCGCCCAACACTTAGAACTTTAGCCCGTGTTGATTTTGGTTGTTTTACTTCGAGGTTTAGATTGGATTCAATACTAGTCTTCCGTTGTACTCGTATATTGATCTTCATAGCTTCCATAGCTATTGGAGTGAAATTTGTATTGAATCTGATCTTGGTTGAAAAAGTGAGCATGCTCCTATTCACCCCCCTCTAGTCGCCTTTTCGGTCCAACAATTTTTTTTTGTAAAATACCCCCTAAACTAAAGATTTGAGTTTCTACACATCAATGTGACAATGAGTGTCATTTTCATGAAACCGTACTCGTTGCGGTGATATTTTATGTATTGTTTCTAAAAGGGCATTATATGGCAAACTATATATATTATTGATGATAAATATACTGATATCTTCCTTCTGATCAGTTTAAGCATTCGAGAATTTATCGATAATCCTTGATCACTCAAGTAAGTATCAACACATAAATACTTTCAGGTTTGCCTATTTTTTCAGGAATAAGTCTATTTGATAACCTTGAACTATCATGTTTGTCAGATTTTCACCATCGAACTACGGCGACGGCGGCGGCTAGAGCGCGTGCCTTCTCAGAGGTGGTTTGCGCGGACCTGAACGTTGTGCTCGGGGAACGAGGTGCAGCGGCCTAGGTGAGTCTAGTTGTTTTTTGGGCTAAAAAATAGACCCATGAAGAAGCTACAATGCGGAAGAAGAGTTTGATATGGAAAATTGGCAATTGGTTCCTCTAAGATAAAAGACATGGGTTCTTAAAAAAGAGATATAAAAGCTAGGGAACGATACTAACGTCCAGATGTACACGTCTGGACACTAACATCAGATGCTTGTCTTGGCATCCGATGTTCATAATGCAGAAATTCTCAATCGTTCAATTTCCAAACCCAGACGCAAAAATAATCCATTACATGATGCAACAAAAAGAAATAGGGTGCAAAACAAAAAAAAAGCATCTGCAACAAAAAACCATCGGTTTGTGTTAGACCATGTGGACTGATCGTAAAAGAACATGTGGACTGGTCATAGATTGTGTGATGATGAATAATTGATGGTTGGGTTGCATTGACATTTGCGATTGTGAAAGTTTTGGTTGTTGAAATTTTTAGTGTGGGTGGTCGGATCATGCCTTGTATCGGGTGTTCCAAACGGTGATACTCGATGATTCTTTTCGACTGAACTCAGAGTACTATAGCTTCGAGTATCGAGTGATATAGTTCAAAGTACTGTAGCTCCTAGTACCGAGTGATAGAGCTCCGAGTACTGTAACTCCGAGCACTGAGTGATAGAGCTCCGAGTACTGTAGCTCTGAGTATGAGTAATGTACTCAGTCGTAAGTCGAGGTGTGTACTGAGTACGAAGGATAGTTATAGTGACTGGTCGATGGTAGGAAGCTACAGTGACTGGTCAATGGTCAAAAGTTATA
This sequence comes from Hsuehochloa calcarea, assembly GCA_036346395.1. NCBI lineage: Eukaryota > Viridiplantae > Streptophyta > Magnoliopsida > Poales > Poaceae > Hsuehochloa > Hsuehochloa calcarea. Next base: position 45,234,305 of record CM070594.1, read on the forward strand.
GTGACTGGTCGATGGTCGAAGCTACAGTGACTGGTTGGTGGTCGAAAGCTACAGTACCTGGTCGATGGTCGGTAGTTGTAGGCTTTGCAAAATACAACATTTCCATCATTTCTCAAAATCTCAGCACTTAATTTGTTGACAGATTCAGTCTCAACCGGTCTGACATGCATCCCTAGGTGTTCTGACCGCTAGCCCATCGGTCCGATCGCCTATGCCCAGCGGTCAGACCGGTTTTGCATAACAAGCCCTTTTTTTCAACACCGAACGGTTCGCTCCTCCCTTCAGTTGTTCTCTTCTCCACCCGAAGTCTTGAGTTCTCTTTAGTTTTTTGTCCACCCCTCTCTTCCGGGCTTGGATCTCCCTCTTTGGCCATCAACCTTGCTTCCCGAGGTAATCAAGAGTTTCTCCTTCACCACCTCTCTGCATTCCATGGTTTGGCTTGAGTTTTTGTTTGTTTAATCTCAAATGCCATGGAAACCTAGGTGAGGGTGTTCATCCAAAATCATGTCATTTGTATTTCAATTTCATCAAGGATTCATCCCTTGTATCTAATCTCTTCATCTAAGTCGGTAATCCCTCTTTCCCTACTTGCAATTTGTCTGCATTGTGTTTTGCCCCATATATGTAGGGTTTCTCATGAAATCCTAAATTCATTATATTAGACGGCAATTTTTTTTGACATGCAAGTGGATTGGGATTATATTAACAAGTATTCATTATTCCATTACATAAGAACTTGCAATTTTGGGATGATCCCAAAATCAATTGCTCCTCTTGTGGCACTGGTGGTCTGACCAGTTGTACTCGGCGGTTTGATCGACCAAGCTAGCGGTCTGACTGCCCGTGACAGAGAGGTTCGGCAGAAACGACATTGTGAATATTTGTTAGGTTATTCCTTGAATCTCCTTGATGATTCTTACACTCTTTCTATAGCAACCATGCCACGCAAGAAAACAGTAAGCCGTCCAGCTGCTCCCCCTCTTCATCAAAGGGAAAGGCACATATCGAAGATGAGTATGAAGAGGAGGATGAAGACGAAGAAGTGAGCGGCAACAGTGACAGCAGCAATAACAACTATGAAGAATCAAATGGTGAGGATGAGGATGAGAACGACAATCCAGATCAAAGTCCATTTATTGGTCTTGATGTGTCAAGGATAAAGAGCGAGAAGTACACCATGTTAAAGCACATAAACCAATTCCGCTTTCCTAGGAATGCTTCTGAGGGTATGTTCCATACTCTATTCCAGCAAGAGCTCTATCACTTTTATTATGCAAAGAAGAAGTTTGCAAATCCTCGATTTGTGAAATGGAGCTACTTCGGACAGAATCCAGTTTACAATGGTCTCTATCGTCTCTTTCAGAATGTGAACTTGGATTCTTTATTATCTTTGAGATGCAACTTTCATGCCAAGACAATTCGCTAATTCTATGCAACAGTTTGTATGTCCCCTGATCATGACCATCTCATTTGGATGACGGGACATGATCAACTAGAAGCATCCAGAGATAAGTTCCAGAGTGCCTTGAGCCTATGTGATTCAAGAGGAATTAAAGTGCATCTTCAGGAACCTCTTGCTCTTACTCAAGTGGATGAGTACTATGATTAAGGAAATCACTTTTTGCGTGGAAGACTAAGTGGTATTCTCCCTCTTCCTAGCATTATCATTAGGATCATGAGAGCTCCCTTTTTCCTTAGAAGTGGAAATAATGATGAGATACATGGGTGTGCATGGAATGTAGTGAAATATATTATGGATGGTACTAGATTTGATGTGATAGACTTGATAATTAGAGAGATTGCCACATCTAAGGGAGATAAGGCCAAAAGCATTTACTTTGCCCCCTACATAATGAAGCTTATTCAAAAACAAGATTGTGTTTGACTATCCTTGTGATGTGGAGAATAAAGAGTATTGTTTGCTGTTGGGAAGTCGAGGCGGGCAGAGTCGGAGAAGCTCCGACCGTCCGGGGAAGTCAAGATGGCTTCTGCTGCACCGGCCCCTGCAGTGCACCATGATCCATCGGTGTATATTATTCATGGCGCTTCGATATTGCTTGGCGGTTGCTCTTTAGTTTGCAAGGTCCACTTGGCATTTAAATAGGCTAAGGCATGCGACTTGATGGTTGTGCGTGCTGCGAAGGTGATGTCGAAGGGCACCAGCTCGGCAACCCACTTGCCTATGCGGACCGAGGCGTCCTTGTTCCGTAGCATCAGTGCTAGCAGGTAGGACGTAGGGACTGTGACAACGTGTGCCAAGAAGTAGTGTTGGAGCTTTCATGGGGCCATGAGGAGGGTGTATGCTAATTTTTTCTAGCTCTGTGTATCGGGCCTTGGCCCTTTGAAGGGCCTCTGAGACATAATACACTGGGCGTTGCCCATTGTCTTCCTGGACGAAGACTGCGCTAATGGTGGACTAGGAGGCTGCGAGGTACAACAGGAGCTTCATGCCTGGCTTCGAGTTTGTTAGGCTTGGCAGCTGGGTGAGGTATTGCTTGAGTTCCTGGGACGCATGCTGGCACTCTTCGGTCCATCTGAATGTCTCTGCCCCCGGAGTGTCTTGAAGAATGGTAGGGCCCACTCCGCCGAGCAGAATAGGAACTGGCTGAGGGCTTCACGGCGCCCTAACAGCTTTTGGACCTCTCGGGCACTGCGAGGGGGCTCTATCTCTTAGATGACTTTTATTTTTTCGGGGTTGGCCTCGATGCCCCTTTCGAACATGAGGAACCCCAGGAGTTTGGTCGCCTTCACGCCGAAGGTGCATTTCTCAGGGTTCAGTTTGATCCCCTCCACCCGTAGGTTGGTGAATATTTCCTGCAGGTCCACTGTGTACGAGGCCTCGAGTTTGCTCTAGATCACTATGTCGTCCACATATGCTTCTACATTGTGGTCGAAATGCCTGGCTAGCACCTTCGTGATGAGCCGGGTAAATGTTGTGTCCACATTCTTCAGGCCGAAGGGCATGCGGGTGTAGCAATAGGTGCCGAGGGGGTGATGAAGGTCATTTTGGGTTCATCTTCCTTAGCCATGAATATTTGATAATACCCAGAGTAGGTGAGGAAGCTCATAAACTTGCAACCTGATGTGGTGTCTACGAGTTGGTCGATGCGAGGTAGAGGGAAGTCATCCTTCGGCGATTCCTTATTGAGGTCAGTGAAGTCGATGCACACGCGCCACTTGCCTATACTTTTTTGCATGAGGACGGGGTTGGCTAGCCACTCGGAGTGCTTAATTTTAACGGATGACTCCTACTTTCAAGAGTTTTGCGATCTCATTTTTCTCGCCTCCCAGCTGTTCCACCGACATGCGGCACAATTTTTGCTTCTTAGGCGGCGCATCGCCGCAAGATGAGGTGATGCTCGATGGTCTCCCGCGGCGACGCAGTGGATGACATCAGTCCCTGCCGAAGACATCCGCGTTCCTACGGAGTACCCGAGGATGTTGTCGCCGCATGTCGCGATTAGGATCTCGGCTCTGAGGGCAACCGTCCTCTCCGGCTACTTGGGCAAGAGGGACCCATCGAATCGGCCTTCGTTTAGCCTTCAGCGCCTATTTTGCAGGCGGTGCCGCCCAAACATTTGCGTCGCTGACCGCATGGACGAGTGGGTCGGTGAGAGTGCCTCCACCTGCTCGCCTTTGCTAGGTCTTGATCTCCCAGACCGTGACTATGCCCCTAAAAGCGTGGATCTTCATGCATGTAATTATGGTGTCCTATGGCACTGAAGGTGTTTAGTGTGGCTTGGTCGAGGATGGCATCTCGAGTACGCTGAATATGACGGCTAGGTTGATTTGGCCTAGGGCCATTACAGGTCTACCCCCAAAGCCTACCAAGGGGATGCCTGGGGATGACAAAAGGTCCCAAGGATCATCATTTTGTCGAAGCGCGCTCGCAAACAAGAAGTCCGCGGAGCTTCCTCCATCCATGAGGACACGCTCGACTCAAGTCCGTGATGTTGCGCGAAATGACAAGGGGATCTGGAGTGGAAAATAGATACCTCGAGTGTCCTCGGGGCCGAAGGTGATGGGTATTTCGGCGTAGTGAGGTGGGCTGGAGGCGGGGTACATCGCGACATGGTGGATTTGTCGGGCGATGTTGCGACACTCCCGGATCGTGTGAGATCCTTCACCGTGTATGTCACAAAAGAGCGGGGTGCCCCTGGCACCGCCTCAGGTGTCTGGTTGTCTTCCGTCATTCCGCCCACGACCCCGGTCGCGGCCGCGACCTCCTCGGCCTCCCCACTTCTCCCCTTCAGGGAGCTACCCTCTATCCACATGGTAGATGTTCCACCCTTTCTAATGGTAATCGTTGACCCGCAGCTTGGCTAGTGCCCCCACCGCGGTGGCCGTGGGTCCCTCCTTTCCGGGTGGCCCGCTTGTTGTTGGAGGCTGGGTAGCGGGGGTCAAGGCCTCCGCTCGCTGAGCGTTATCTTCATCCGCCCAGGCATACTCCTTCAGCTTGTCGAAGAGCTCTGCCATTGTGCGGATGGGCCTGCTTTATTGCAAATAAGTGCCCCGTATCCTTTGGCTCTGTGTAATTTTCATGGAAGTTGTTGCGCACCAGGTCTCGCAACTTCTCTCACACATATACGGAGCGGGGCAGGATGGTGCAGAACCACATCAGCGCCATGCCCTTGAGTGCCAGGGTGATGCTTTTTGCTTTTGTTGTGTCGCCCCCCGACTGCCTCGATGGTCGTTTTGTATACACGAAGGAACTCTTAGGGGTCTATGCACCCCTCGAAGGGCCTAACCTCTGGCATTTTAAAGCCCTGGGGCCAACAGGTTGTCTCCAGCCTGGCACTTAAAGGGGGAGTTGGGGTCCCCCGATGTATTGGAGCCAAAAAAAATAGCCACTGGTGCCTGAGGAGCGGCTCCTCTCGCCGGGTTGCGCGAGCTCGAGCGGAGCCACGAGGACCTCCCAGGTCAGCTGGAGATCGAGCATCTCCCAACATAGGTCCGTTAGCTCCTCGCCGAGGGCTTCAGACGCCTCGTTATGCCCGCCAGACTGCGGTCTGTGTGCTCGCCGGAAGGTTTCTGTGGGGACACCTCGCAGATGCCGGGTGTCACCTCGATAATATTCCCGTGCGTGGAATTATTTGCCTCTTCCTTCGTGGCTGGGGCGGTGGCCGCCGTCGCCCCGGAGGTCCTGCTTCGCTTGGCCCTTGGGGTGCTGGGCGCGACCGCCACCGCGGCGGCCTCGGCCACTGAGACTTTGCGGGCAGCTTTTTGAGGGGCCATATAGTACTGAGTCGTGCCGTGACTTTCTCGCCGGCCCCACGGACGGTGCTAACTGTCGTAGTAAAAGAGGGTTAAACAGTAAGAGGGGGACCCCCTTCCCCGTGTCATCGGAGTGACCAGAGAGTCCTTAGGAAAAGGGACCAGTTGGTAGGAAAAGGTATGTGTATTTGTTGCTCCAAAAAACTGGATTCATCTTGTTACATGGGGGAAGACGACTATTTATAGCCTACTTAACAGGGTACTTGACATTACTATTGTATCCCTAAAAAAGTCATATATGCGTAGGGGCTACAGCGCCCCCCTACGCGTAGCCTTCGGCCCATGGTAGACCCTCCTGGGCTTGGTCCACCCGGTTGGGGCACCTAGTCCACCGGTGCTCGAGGCATCTTATGGGTATAGGATGCCCCCTGTGCCGAGGAGGGCCCGGGCATCCTTCGCTCCTCCCGAGGCGGCGCTAGACAAACCGTAGCTCCTGGTCTTGCGATGCTCCGGTGGCCTCCGGGCTTCACTCGAAGCATCCCGAAAGGGTGCCTGGTACTGCTGAGGTGGAGTCGGCCGCGGGCCCCTCCTGCTCCCCGAGGTAGCCCCGAGGACCCTGCTTCCGACCTGCAGATTCCTGAGACCCTTCGGGGAGGTTATATATATATATATATATATATGAAAATGATATAGTACTCCCGCTTCTCATATACTACTTAAATCGTATGATGATACCTCTTTATCTATGATATAGTACTCCTAAGAGTACGCACTCCTACTTCACATATACTACTTAAATCGTATGATGATATATATATGGACGCCTGTTTCGTACTCCCGGGAGTACATACTCCCGCTTCGAATATACCACTTAAATAAATATATTATACTTCTTTATCATTTTCAGTATACTTAAATATTAATTATAAGATACTCCAATGTGACTTGATTGAAAAATTTTCATTGGGGTCCTTTATTTTTTGCTATATACCCTTTTTCATATATAAAAGAAGTATATACACAAATTTAGCTATAAAAGATGGACTTTAATGATTTTTTTTCGTATAACTCACTTTGGGGTATCTTATAATCATTATTGGAGTATACTCAAATAGATAAAAAGGTATTATCATACGATTTAAATGGTATATGAGAGACGGGAGTACATACTCTCAGGAGTACCAAACCATTTTCCTATATATATATATATATATATATATATAGAGAGAGAGAGAGAGAGAGTTGAAAATGGGCTGCCGTGGAAGGGCACGCCGCCCCTAAGCAAGATGGGAGGGAGGACTGGGGAGCCAATCTCGTTCAACATTTTTGTCAACAAAATTACTTTCACAAAATAATGATAATTTGGTGATGTATGCCTACGGGGTACCGAATAACTAACTTTATTTATATGCCAACCCTTGGATTCATCGTCTAGTACTGGGCCTCGTGGCTCCTACATCTTCCTTATAAGGAGCTTCGCGCGTGGTGCCGTTGACGGCGTGGAGACTGTGCGGTGCATACATTTCGCGATCGACTCGGTGGGTGGGGGTGGGTTCAGGACTCAGCAGGGGATGCATGGTAGGGTAGCATAGCAGCGGTAGCTCGCGCGTGCAGAGGGAGGCGCAGGCACGCATGCGACACGCCACGAAACCGGCACACGATGTGCGATCGCGCAACGCGGGCAGTCGTGGCTGACGTGCACAACTTGTATGTTACTGTGGACATTGAGCTGGGCCGCGTGCCTGGGCCGGCCATTGTATGATTTGAATTGTTTTGCGGGCCAACCTAGGTAGTCTATTTTTTTCGTTTGAATTTTGCCTTGTTTCGAATTTCATTGAACGCTACACGGTCTACGCGGTGAGTTAAACGTATACAACAAGCAAAATCACACAGATATTTTCATTATTAATCTTGCCATTATTTATAGATAGTACTGGAGCTTCAGTTACATCAAAGCTTGGGCGATTTGGTAAGAAGTTACACGGTTGCTGATGGACTCATGTATACACACGGTTGCTGATGGAGTCCAGAACGTGTGCGCTAACAATCGCATTAACGTCACAGGTGAATCACCAACTTCGACACAAACCAAGCCTGCCTCTGCCATGCCTGCCTGCTCGACGAGTTCTTCACACACTGCTCATCACTCCATACGCGCCACGCCATCTTTACCCTTCCACTTGCTAGCCACCGCCTCAAGCGCCTTGCGCGACGGCCCATCCGGCGCCCACGCCTTCGCCACTCCCTTCTGCATCTCTTCCGCCTTCCTCCTTGCCGTCTCCCCCTTCTCCCCGGCCATCAGTTCCTTCGCAGCCGCCGCCACCTCCTCCCGCGGCACCACGCCGTCCTCCCTCACCCTGGGCCGCAGCGCAGTCCCGATCCGATCTTCCAGCATCACCGCGTTCATCCTCTGTTCGGCGAACAGTGGCCACGCCATCATCGGCACACCCGCCGCGGCGCTCTCTAGCGTGGAGTTCCACCCGCAGTGCGACAGGAACCCTCCGACGGCGGGGTGGTTCAGAATCTCCACTTGCGGGGCCCAGAGCGATACGCCCAGCCCCGTGCCGCTGGTCCTCTCGACGAACCCTTCGGGGAGGTAGCTTAAAGGGTCTTCGTTGAGGTTGCCGCAACCAAAATAGCCCGCACTGCGGTCGTTATCACTGGGAAAATGCACCACCCACAGGAACCTCTGCCCGCTTGACTCCAGCCCGGCGGCCAGCTCGGCGGTTTGTTTGGTGGATAGCGTGCCACCGCTGCCGAAGCACACGTACAACACCGACCCGGACGACTGGTCGTCAAGCCACCGTAAGCAGCTGTGCGCGGCTGCCTCGTCGGAGCACGGCTGGAAAAGGGGGCCCGCTGGGTACACAGAATGACAGACACCTTTGTCCGACAACTCTTGAACGCGCTTATGGTCTCGTGCTCCATTGCGTCGAGGGTGTTGACTATGAAGCCGTCGGCGAGGAGGTATTGGCGCCCAAGATCCACCATGAGGGGGTACGCTGGGTTGGCGCGGTCCTGGATGGTGTCGATGAGGTCGGCCCCGCGCAGTGGCACGCACCCCTGGAGGAGGACGGCTCCGGGAGGTCGCGGTACTCGCAGGTGGTGGTCCTGTCGAGCTCCGGGAGGTGGAGCAGAGAGGCGAGAACCATGAGGTTGGAAGTAAAGACGACGTAGCGCGGGATTCCGAGCTCCACAGCGACCTCGAGTGCCCACGGGCAGAGCATGTCCGGCAAGAAGGCAGCGACACCGGCTGGGGAGTCGCGGAGGGAGAGAAGAAGGTTGTGGAGGTGAGGTAAGGTGCGGCGGACGACGGTGAAGATGCGGGTCTCGATGCGCGCGTCGGCGGGGAGGTCTTCAATGGACACCTCGGGAGCGCGGCGGTGGTGATGGACGACGGGAGGGAGGCGAGGATGGAGGAGTTGGTGGGCGAGGAGTTGATGGTGTAGGTTAGGATCGTGGCTGTGAAGCCGTGGTCCGCGGCGAGGCGCTTCGCGAGCTCGGCCACTGGCGGACGCCCAGCCCCGGGCTGGTGAGCAGGACTACGTGCTGGGATTGGGTCGGCGCCATGATCAATAGGTAGACCGTGTGCTGGCAGTTTGCTCTTCTTCCTATATTTTCTGCCCTTTGCAATGCATGCATGTCTAGGCGCTCACAGTCACAGCAATACTTATAGGCAATAGTACGAATTTTCTTCTGTTGTGATAATGTTGTACCGACCAGAGGGAATGAATAGCAACCTCTACTCTTTCTAAACTCCGACGGTATTCAATTTTTCTTCACTTTAATAGTTTCAAAGCTATAAAGATCGGACAACAAACATAGCGAAAGTCTTACGTTGAAACCGAGAATTCCCTAAGCAAAAAAACCCTCACGGCCGGCAAAAAAAACCGAGAAATCCTTACTTATCTGGCCCAAAAGCAAGGCTAGAGAAGGGAATCAAACTTGCAGCGGAGGGGAGAAATGTCAGTGATGGCATCATAGGATGGAAATGCTTTATTTTATCTTAGTGTACCATAAGGGCAATATTCCATTCGTAGTATTCTCCAATAGTACATACTAGTCATATGTCCGTATGCTGCAATGAAAACTTATACTTTACCAAATTTTAGTATACAATGCATATTAATCGTGTTTGAAGCATACTATTCCCTCGACCGCCAAAGCAACCAGTCCACGAGAGCCACCCCATCGTCTCCACCTCTGGCCACCGTGAGACCCCGGCGACCATCGGACCCCGTGCCACCCTAGGTGAGTTCGCTAGCTCTTTGGGCACCTGCTCGTGTCGACGTTAAGCTCAGAGATCCGCGAGGCTAGGCGGAGGTTTCTGTGAGGGGTGCGAGGGGACAGGGGAGCAGAAAACGTGGGTGTCAAACCGCATATATGAGAAAGATCGATGGCTCACGCAGCATGAAAGAGAATGATCTAATGGCTCACCAATTTCTTTTTTTTAAGTAGTAGAGATATAGAGAAGTTGCTTGGCAAGGGATTCAAATATCCGCACTCGGAGAGCACTATATAAAAAACATATAAAGAATTGCACTAAACGAAATACAAGATGATGGACATAATTTTCCATGTTCAGTTATGTATGGTAAAACTTGAAATTAATCTTTTGTTTCTAAAGACACATATGAAGACATGAAGTTTACAGTGCCTACACCCCAACTGCTAAAAGTAAGTTTACAGTGTTGTCACAAAGTCTTTAATCTGTATATTGATTACCACCCTTTTCATGCTTCCGAGTAGCTCAACAATCAGATCACTTCTGATATCAGTGATTCATATAATGAAAAACAAATTGAAGTAAAGAGGCCAAAGGACAAGTTTGCAACATACTGGTAGAAGTAAAATTGTTCTAAAAAAGACCTTATGGCCTATATGTATGCAACCAGCATGCACTTTATACTTCAAACTCAAAAGGTATGAAATCTCAATAAGGCGATCATGGCCATAACCCAAATAATGTTAAGTTGGAATGCGGCCAACAAGATGAAATATCAACCTGCTGAGCTATACATAAGCAGTGTGTTTAACTATCGAAGCACTGCATATTTGTGAAGGATTAGCAGAACCAAAAAAAAGACCATGATCAAATTGATTGACACGTCAAATGGATCTATTCCAAACCAAAGCAATAGGCCACAAGTCAGCAAGTCCCAGTAGCTTGCAATATCAGCGAGACTGAAATGCCAATATTCTTGTCTTTCATCAGTAGTAATCCAAATTTATGTTACAAATGCTAGTTTTCACAAGAGGATGTATCCAAATAAAATATTATAGTATAGTTCAATATAGCTTGTTTTATTGTTTAAGCATGTATGCATTGCATAAACTTGAACGGAAAATCCTAATACTCATTTCCAACTTTCCTATACAACCATCGTTAGAAGACAAACCTACCTGAAATATCGGGACATCAGCATCACGTGAAAGTGATAAGATAAACTCCTTAAGTAACTTTTTTACTGTGGCGAGTAGCAAAAAAATCCTTTCTCCTGAATTGGTAAGTGTCCAATAATAAGAAAAAGTACTTCAAAAAAAAAACCTCAAAATGGAAAATGGAAAATGGAAAAAAGAAAGTTCAACTGTTTTGGTTTCAGGTACCGAAAATAGTTCCATATCGTATTTGCACACTGGATTGCTCTTAGCACCACTCTCAAACTGTTTTTTTCTCATAATAACATGGACGAATTATTTCATCTTCAAGTAGTCTCCAACTTTCAGAAAAGGGCAACTGCATACAAAAATATTTCCCAAATTAAAAACAATACTAAGGCCACAAACTACCTTGCATCAAAAAATGCCTAAGAAATGGCAATCACAGCAGCGATCAAAGCAAATTGTCAATGGATGGATAGATTGGCTTCCGGGTAATTCTATAAAGGATGCTCATTCAGTTTTTTGTTTTCTCTTTTTGATACTATATGCCTTGAATAAAGGGAAACAAAAAGTTTGGTAGATACCTTGGTTTTGGACACTGAATCAAGTTCTATCAGATCATATGCTAAGTACCTCCAGATCATCATTTTCACTCTTTTCAGCAAATATCCCATTCCCAATCATTTCTTTGAACTTCAAGCCAGAAAAAATTCTAGATCAACAAGGATAGAGTTCAATGTATTCTATCTTCAAATAAGAGAGAGATCCTATGCATACCTCCTATGCGAACGCCAGCGCGCCGGAGCCCATGGCCTTGAATGGCACGAACCAGCCTCCGCTTTGGGAATTCGCCCGACGAGCTCCTCTCCTTGTCTTGCTTCTGCCATCGGAAAGCTTCAATTTTTTAGACCCCCAAACGCAATCAAAATGCACAATTTCACAATCCAAGCAACCTCAAATCCTATCACAAACGCTCCATCGACATCAAACAAGCAGAATTCAGTGAATCACCGAATCCTACCTCTGAATCGAGGTCATCTCAGCTGGAATTGCATGTCCAGAGCTGCGCGGTGCTCATCCACTTGCTCTTGTCACCGGCGTCGTGGTCCTCCTCGTCCTCCTCCCGATGAACCTTCTTCTTCTCAGCCTCCTCCTTCATCACGTCAATCACTGCACAGACACCACCATCACATCAAGAAACGTAGATCGGGGCCAGTCGTCATGAGCTTCCAACGCTTCCTGCAGCCATTTTCTCAATGCATCAACATTCAACTCCAAGTCTAACAACCCCTTTTTTTCAAGAGCAATCAGCTCTAACAATTCGGAATCATGACATAACCTCAGGATGTGGTGTAGGAGGAGCAAGGAGAAAGAAGAAGAGGCGCATACTAACCAAGATAATCCAGAGAAGGAGGGGCTCGCTGGCGTGGAGATCTGGGGGCGGAACCGCGGAGGGGATGTAGTGGCGGAGGGCGGCGGAGATACGGAGAATCAGGTTGTTGTGTGCCCGATTCGATTTGGACAAGGATGGGAACACGACGGAGACGACAGCAAGGAAGGTGAGAGCAGAGGGAGGGGGCTGGTAGGTCACCGTTGGCCTGTGAGGGCGACGCCAGCGACTTGAGGTGCGTCGAGTTCTCGATCGAGGAGTTGAGCTCGTACTCAATGTAGATGGGGCGGTCAGCCGATGCCTTCTAGAAGTGGGATTCCACCGCGAGTGGAGTCGGTTCTCGGAGGCCAGAGAGGCTGGTCTTGGAGAAGGCGCATGACTTGCCCTCAAATTGGTCGAGCGTGTAGCGCTCGCCGCTCTGCCACACCTGCTTCAGCAACTGCGGCGGCAGGCGCCCACGCCACGGGGTGCCGAGTCGTGAACACGGTGCGGGGCTGGTGGTGAGGAGGTAGGGTTGGAGGAGTCAGTGGTTGTGGGATTGGGCCCGTCGGAGGAGGTGACGAGGGAGCGGTTGAGGTTGGTGAACACGAAGCGGTGGGAGGGGCGGGATGACCATGAAGATGCTGTAGGCGACGGCCTCCTGCTCCACGCGGGAGAGAAAGGCTATGGGGTCTTGGCGGCGAGTGGGACATTGTTCACGGCGGACTCCCGCTTGAGGTGCTCAATGGCAGCGGCGTGGAGCCCGCTGGCTCCTGCGCCGGCGCCGAGACCGATCTCGGTGATGGCGGCCGTGGGGGAGGGGATCAGACGGAGACAGCGGTTGGGCGTGGGTGGGGGAAGTGTCGGACCGAAAAGGCGATTAGAGTGAATAGAAAGACACTCACTTTTTAAACCAAGATCAAATTCAATACAATTTCACTCTAATAATATGCTAAGTATACAAGATCAATATACCAAGACAAATGCAAGACTAAGATTGAATCCAATCTAAACCTCAAACAAAACAACCAAAATCAACATGGGCTAAAATTTAAGTGTTGGGGTCTAACCTCTGTGTTAATGGCGGTCGACCGGCCACCTTGGGCAATGAACTACCACCTTGGGCGGCCCGACCTCCATCGATGAACAAGAAAAAAATTACTAAAAATAAAGTTGTAAATAGATGTAACTTTGATCTACAACTCCAAACTTGATGAAACTTGAACACACCTTCTAGGATGTCGTGAACCTATTCCAATCAAGATCGTGAAGATCCTTGGAAAAGTTACGACATTTTTCCGTTTGAGAGGAGGATGGTTCAAAACCGAGTCAAAACGAAAACTAGATCCAAAACTTGCTCATGGGTGATTGATGATCAAGATGATCCTAGATGTATTCCCATATGTCACAGCAAGCTAGATCACATGAAGAAATCAATCAAAGACTCACGAATCAAGGAAAAACTCAAAATCACCAAATAGAGAGGAGGAAGGCAAAGAGACACATCTTTGATCAAACTTTCCTTGGATTGATTTGATAGGGTTTGGGTTTACAGCCACTCCATCAATGGAGGACAAAGCTCAATCCAAGAGCACAAAATCAAATCAAAATTCTCTAGAACCCTAACCTCCACTAATCCTCTCCCTAAGCAAAATTAGGATTTCAACAATAATGAAAGGGTTGAGGGGGTGCAGCCACCTCCCTCCTCTATTTATAGTGGAGGCTTAGACCTTCTAGAAAATTAACTTAAATGGGCTCCCGTTAAGGCCCAACACAAACGGGTCACACACGCACGTATTTTAAAGCGTCGTCTTCAACACCTCTTGATCTAAACCGCTTCTCTTTGCGTTGTCTTGCGTCGCGGGTTGGCAAAAGGTCACCAAGGTGGTATTTGGTAAGATTACCAAAATATTCCCTTCTCGGCCCTTCTCCAAGACCGAGTCCATCTCGCTGGCACTTCACCGCATCCGCCACGTAGGTTGATCAACGGCCTTCCATGTCCGCAAGTCTCTCACATCCGGCCTCACCGAAACCACCATGGCGCTTGCACCGACTCCGCGCCGCTTGATCAAACCGCCGACCGAATCGTCTGCTCGGTCCTCCTTGTCTATTCTCGCACCACACTTGAGTTCATTGACTCACCCGCATCGCCGATATCGCTCGACCTCGCTCTCCAAGCCTAGTCCTCGATTATTCTCGCCGCTGGTCGCCGCTGACCACCAAGCAACCTACACAACAATAGACAAGCAAATCGAATCCAGAAACAAGTTCTTCACAACTTGACCCACGTTATTCAAAACATGCATCATGCAACACATATGCACTGAAACTCATGGTTTTGACCTAACAACCGAACTTCGCCTCCACGACAAAGCATTTAACAGTGACAACCGGTCGATCGCCTCGTGGTCGGCTCGATCATTATTTCGCACGGCCCGACCGCCACCGCTGGTTGGCCGATCACGGATGGGACTTAGCCAAAATTTGGCCTCAAATCCTGCACCCTACCGAATTTTATATCACGAATAACTTTTGACCGAGACTCCAAAATCCCGAGACCAAGCGCAATAGACTCTCTCTTGTCTGCACCTCTATTTCGCCCACCAAAATATCACCTCTGATAACTTGCCCTGTCCGATCGCTTCTTATGGGTCGGCCGATCGCCATGAATCCGCCGACCGCCCACCTCGGCCGGCCGACGGCTCGCCTCGATGAACTGCTTTTGCCAAAACTCATGAAACGACGAACCGTTAACGCCATTGCCAATTGTCATATCATCCTAAGATCTGGAGTGTATCCCCATGATATCCACAATCTCCCCCTTGATGAACACATTGGCAATATTTCAGAAAATATAATTTGGAGGTTCGAAAAGTAAAATACTCGCTGCATTGTAGGCACAACTTAGTCCATAAGCAAGAGAAAGCAATGGAAATGACCAAGCTGGCATCAGAATAGCATAGGCATGTGAGATAAGGCAAAAGAAAGCAAGATCATGATAAGACATATATATCAAAGCTAAGCACGAAGGCTCAAAAGTAAAGCAATAGATTTGCTGAATTTAAGCAAAACTTCAAATTCTGCAAGTTCATCAAGAGGGATCCTAAAGTGAAACTGGCCAGGTCAAAATGTCAAAGTGATATCAAAAATCTAACAAAGACCACTGTCGGTGTATTAGAACCGATCTTACGTAAAGATTATTTGATTCAGGGGGTCTCCTAGAGATGAAATCACGCAGAGTGGTTGACACGGATGTTTAGACAGTTCAGCTTTCTCCGGAGAATAATAACCCTACTCCCGTGTGTATGGTGTTGATCAGATTCTCGATGATCAAGCAAGAAACTAGGACTATTACAGTATAATAAAGATTTGTGTTTCTCCTTGACTCGCCTGCTTTTTCCTCTCCCTTTCACCCTCCGATTGATGTCTTTATATAGTCGTGAAGAAGTAGCCGCTTTGTCTCGCGGAAGAGGCGCCTAATTAAGCCAAGAATGGGCACATGATGGCGTGAATTACCGCGCATTGGCTTCTTCACGCCTGCCTCGCGCTTATCTTTCGAGGTAGTGGGTATTTAAGCACTATTACTACGCTGAATAATGGTGCGTGGACCGCTCGATTCCTTAATCAATTGGACCCACTCGCTTGTAGGTTTGATTATAAGGTGGTCGTGGTTTATTTGGTCGTAGTAGGACTTACGACTCAGGTATAAGTCGTAGTAGAGCTTATAATCGGGCAATAGTCGAGAAGGACTTACGATCGGATAATGGTCGAGAAAGACTTACGACTGTAGTGGTCGTAGAAGAACTTATTTATCATGACATAGTCGTAGTAAGACTTACGACTATGGGGGTGATTGTAGAAGATCTTATAATCACTTGGTAGGCCTCCCCTTATAAATATAGGGGGTACTTGGGACTATGTGACATCATATTTACCCATAATAAAAATTATAGATAAAAGATAAAATAAGGATTATTAGATCCTCGCCATCTAGCCCCCACTTCAAGAGAAAATAACTTACTCGTGAAGGATTTGTAAATGGACTTACGACTATGAAAATGTCGAGAATAATGGTCGAAGGAAAACTCTTCGACATTTGAGTGCTACTTTGACCAGAATTTGCTTGGTCAAGAAGGTTGCTTACGACTATCAAAAAGTCATAAAACCCCTACGATCGTGAAGTGGTCGAGTAGGACGATCGGAGAAAAACCTTTCCGATTGATACTTCTTCGACCGTAAAGACTTGGTCAAGAAAGTAATTTCGCTTGGAGGTGACAAAACGAACTTAATTTTCTCGAATGCACTATCCGGGAATTGCAAACGACTCTGCATCTCGTTGATGAGACGGTTCTCGGCTGCTGCAATCGTGAAGATTGCTTACGACTATAAAAGTCGAAACCCTACGACCGTGAAGTGGTCGTAGTAGGGGATCGAGAAAAACCCTTCGATTGATACTTCTTTCACCGTAAAGACTTGGTCAAGAAAGTAATTTCGCTGAGGTGACGGCCGCATCTAATTTTCTCGAACTGACCATTCTGGGAATTGCAACCGACTCTCGCTGCACTTGTCCTATGAGGCGGTTCCCAAGCGGTGCAACCAACTCCCACAAACCTATAGACGAGACGGCTTCCGGCGGTGGCAATCGTATGTTATAAAAACTCACTAGGAGTTAAACTTGATTTTACCTTTTCTCAAATCGCTCCTCGTTCTTCGAGCTCTTGCTTTCTCCGTCTTCGACTAGGTTTCCTGAAAATCATCTTGTCGAGTAGTTAGTAACTCAAAAGATAATAAACGAATGAAATACTAAGAATTGAAGTCAAATTAATAATTTTATCCTAGCTCTCGACTATTTGCTTAGCTTGTTTAGACAATCTAAGTAAATAGTGTTTGAAATGGGGTTTCAAAACAGAGAGGTTTATTTAACTTATAGTTTTTGTTATGGTTGTCAAGCAATCGGTCGAAAGAGTAGAAACGGCTCGACACTAGGAAGTTCCTTCTAGTGGGCGTGACCACGCAGAGAGGAAAGGCTTCGACTAGGTGATATTACCACCTCCGACTAGTTTAATCGAACCAGAACAAAGAACTTGAGTTAAGCAAACGCCTTAGAGGACTTTAATAATTGCTCGCCCTTTTTAGTGGACTTGATAAGTTTTTTCCAAAGAGCAAAAGTAGGAGACTCGAGCAACGCTTAGGAAGTTCCTTCTAGTGGGCGTGACCACGGCAGAGAGGAAAGGCTTCGACTAGGTGTATCTCTTCCTTCACCGCTTAAAACGAAACGAGTACACCAAAGGTGGTCGAATAAATATAAGAAAGTGAACTCTACTTAGAATATTTTTCAAACTATCAAAAAATAAACTAAGATGGGAAGAGTTGGCTTTAAGAACATTTCGACTAGATAGAACTCGAGCCTCTCAGTATTGGCAACAAAAGTGAGTAACTAGTCGATGCTAGGAAGTTCCTTCTAGTGGGCGGAACCTGGACTTTTATTGCCTGAGAGGTTGGTCACACATAGAATTTTATGAATCGGTCGATGTTCCAAGAATTTGAGAGAACCCGTCCGCCTTCCATTGCTAATAGTACCGACTCGCCGAAAGTGACTTCACCATCGTAAGGACCTTCCCACTTGGGAGAAATTTTATTCGATTAGACTTGGTTTGGCGAGCTTCAACACCAAGTCACCTACGCCGAGGTGCGAGGCCGACTTACGATCTTAGTATCCGCAGTAGGGCTTGTTGGTAGACCGCCGAACGGATTAAGGCCATGTTTCTCCTTTCTTCGAGTAGGTTAATGTCATCCGCCGGTTGTTCTTGGTCGGAGTTGTTGAATGTTTCAACTCGTGTCGACCGCAATTTTAGCTCCGGAGGAAGCATGGCTTCGCCCAACACTAGAAAGAATGGTGTTTCTCTGTCGCCGACTAGTGGTCGCATTTAACCGCCCATAATACTAAGGTAATTTTGTAGCCAAGCCCCGAGCGCTAACAAGTCGGGTCGAAAACTCGGTTTTAATTCTCGATTATTTGGCCGCTTGCACGCTCGACCGCCTGCTGCTTTGAGGATGTGCAATGCATAGCATAACTTGGTACCTAACTCGTCGCAAAATTCCCAAATTTTGCACTTTCGAATTGTTTATTATTATTCGTAATTATCCGACTTAACTCCAAATCGCTAATTACACATCTCATCATGAACCTTTTGTCGCTTTCGTTGTTATCCCGCCATGTGTTCGGCCGATCCACTTTGTGAACGTGTCAATGGCCACAAAGGAATTCAAAACCTCCTTGTGCTTTGGGAAACGGTCCTAGGATATCAAGACCCTGTGTCGCAAAAGGCCAAGAAAGAGGTATTGTCTGTAATGCTTGAGTGTGTTGGTGTATCCGCTCACCATGAAGTCGGGCATTGGACACACTTTTTAACCACCTCTTTGGCATCATATAGTAGTCAGCAGCCAAGAAAACCTTGTCGAAAGGCTTTACCGACCAATGTTCTCAGAGGAAGCATGCGCCCCACTGATGCCATCGTATATCATGAAGGAGTGTTATTCCTTCGCTTTATGGAATGCATCGCATGAGTATCCCTTGGGTTCCTCGCTTGTAGAGGACTCTTCACCAAAGTATACATTTTGGCTTTTCGATAAACGATCCGCCTCAAGATCATCTTCTGCACGAACCCTTATGAAGATACTCGAGATGGGAGTCATCCAGTATCCTTGTAGTCTAGTGAGGCCAGCTTTGGAGTTGCTCTAAGAAAACTCCTTTTGGTAATCAGATCGGGAAGAAGCCATCCGAGCAAGTTGGTCTCATGAGGAAATTATCCTTTCGAGGGATGAATTGTACCTCGAGACCTAAAAATTCTTTTCTAGCTTACGCATCCGATAAGTACCGAGACATTGTCGAGTTAGAGCACCGAACTCTTTCCCGACTTGATTCACGACTAGTTGAGAATCTCCTCTCACGAGTAGTCGATTTAATCGAGAGTGCTTGCACTGTATGCCGCCTAGCAAACCTTCGATCGCCACATTGTTAGTGGCCCCAAAGTTTAATTGTATGGTATACTTTAAGGTTTCTCCCAGAGGAGATACCAGACCACCTCACTCTCGAGCCACTTAAAGTAAGTGACCCACAAAGTACATCGTCCCATCGGTCATGGGAATCAGATCGGGATCCCCAATGTGTTCAGATTTGTCCATTCGGCGACAAAGTCCGCCAAGATCTCGATTTTATGGCCGTCGACACGAATGGAGGTCGAACTCCCAAGTTCGACCGACCATTTTGCCATGCGCCCCATTGCTTCTTATTATGGAGGATTGCTCTAAAGGAAACTCGACAAAGACAACTATTTTGTGCGCCAAAATAATGCCGCAGCTTCTCAAGACATGAGGAGGGCATATAGAAGTTTTTGACCGAGGGTAACGCCCTTAGGCCCGTAAAACTTCACGACGAGTAAACCGGTCGCTGTATCGCCACGCTCTACGACCAAGATCGCGCTTGTTGCCCGTGGCGTGGCAACTAGGTAAATTAAGAGCGCCTCTTCCGCTTTAGAGAAACCGTAACAGAGCACTAAAGGTACCTCTTGACATCCTCGAAGGCGCGTTTGCCTCGCTCGACCACTTAAAACCTTCATGTCTCCCGAGAAGTTTAAAGAAAGGTAGTCCTTTTCTCCTAGTCGCGCGATGAAACGACTTAAAGCCGCCATGCATCCAAAGGAGTTTCGACTTTTTGTGGTCTGAGGGCGATCCGAGGATGGCCTTTATTTTTTCAGATTTGCTTCGATTCCTCGCTCGATACTAGGAATCCAAGCAATTTTTTCAAGAAATTCCAAACACACACTTCTCGGGATTAAGTTTTAAGCGGTGCTTTCTGAGATTGTCGAATGTTTCTTGTAAGTCGGTGATATGATTAAATTTCTTAACGCTTTTTACGACTAGATCATCAACATAGGCTTCTAGATTCCTACCTAATTGAGATGAAAAGTCGATTGCATTAAGCGTTGAAAAGAAGCACCGACATTCTTTAGACCAAATGGCATTTTGACATAGCAAAAGGTACCAAATGGTGTAATGAATGCGGTCTTTTCTTCATCGTTCAGACACATATTGATATGGTGATATCCAGAATATGTATCTAAAAACTTAATATTTCACAACCCGCAGAGAATCAACTAACCGATCGACACGAGGTAAAGGAAAATCATCTTTTGACAAGCTTTATTAAGATCAAGAAAGTCTACGCATACGCCATTTGCCGCTTGACTTTTGACCATTACAGGTTAGCCAACCACTCTGGGTGGTTGACTTCTCTTATAAAGCCCGCTTAAGTAGCTTATCCAATTCGATTTAATAGCATCTCGCCGATCGGGGGCAAATCTCCGTAATTTTTGTTTTACGGTACTTTATCAGCCGTAGTTAGCCTCGTGCTCGATCACCTCCCGGGACTCCGGCATGTCTGATGCTTGCCACGCCAAGACATCTGCGTTAGCTCTGAGGAAGGAAATGAGGGTGTCTTCCTATTTGGGTCGGAAGTCTCCCCAATGCGTAACAGCCTTCGAGGGTTTCTCTCGCCCAGAGGAATCTCTTTGACTTGGTCGCTCGCTTTGGTGTACTTTTTAGGCTTCGACTTGCTAGTCGGTCGACTTTCGCCTCGAGTTGGTATTTGACCAACCATCTCGAGGGATCGACGGCCGCAGCTTATACGCCATCTTCTTGTCACAATGAATTGTGATCACCTTTGGGACTCGCATCTTAAGACATTGATACCCATAATGAGTAGCCATTAAGAATTTTGCCAAAGTTGGTCGTCCGAGTATGGCGTTATATGCCGTATCGAAATCGACCACATCAAAGGAGACTTTCTCTGTCCTAAAATTACTTGGTGAGCCAAATGTTAAAGGAAGAGAAACTTGACCAATCGGTTTGGCCGAAGACCCCGGTACGATTCCATGAAAAGAGTATCGTACCGGTCTTACCTTTGTCCCGGTACTTGCATCTCGCCCGTGGCATTAGTAAATAGTATGTTCAAGGAATCGCCACCATCAACCAACACTGATTGACCCGACAGCTTGTTGATGGTGGGTTCGACCACAATCGGATATCGACTGATCGATTCAAGTGATCGGCATCACCCTTCTCAAAAGAAATGATAACTTCCGACCACTTTGTAAATTATTGACAAGAGGAGTATCTATAGAGTTTACTCTCGTCCGCAGCCTTTGAGTTGTCGTTCGACTGTATGTCGATGATCCTCCGTAGATGTGCTTTACGGTATGTTGCGGATCTTGGAACGGCATCTCTTCATCATCCGACGACTTTTGGCCACTCGTATTCCCTACTTGCTCGAGAGTGGGGAGTGGCTCTTTGCCGTTGTAGTAGTCCTCGAGCTTTCTTTGAAAACTCGGCAGTTGTGGAGGTCATGTCCTTCCTTCTTATGAAAAGGACACCACCTTGGTTTGTCGTTCCTACGATCAGGGCGCTTACCTTTGCCTTGATCAGGGTACGACTTGGTGGTTCGGGGCTCTTTATCTTTCACCGCCAAGACCTCCTTGAAACCAGGTTTGTGATTTTGACTCTTTATTTTCTTCTTGACTTCTTTGCTTTTTGTCCTTACCAACTTCACTCGCTCTCGAGGAGTGTACGCTTTCGATCAATAGTATTGTTCCATTCGACCGCCTCGTAAGCAACAGATATCGATCGGCCATCTCAAGAGCTCCTAGCAATGTTGTTGGGTGGATTCAAAGCAATATCCTCTGTTATCCTTCTACTACGGACTCCTTGCTTAAAAGCCCTGATCATAGATGAGTCAGAAATTTCCGGAATTGAGTTACGAACCTGACTAAAGCGTTTGATGAATTAACGCAAAGTCTCGTTGTTGTTCTCGCTTTATCCGGCAAGTCGCCTTCCTTTCCGGCGGTTGTATGTGCCTTGGAAATTACCTGTAGAAGATCGCAGAGGTGTTGCTAAGAGTAGATCGACTCGAGTGGTTGGTTTAATAACCACGATCGAGCGGATCCTTCAAGCACGCCGGAAGGTAATTCGCCATTACATGCTCTCCTCCTCCCGCCGCTTCTCGGACAACAATTTGTATAGATCTCAAAAATTCGATGGGATTTTGAGATCCATCAAACTTCCATGTTCACCGCTCGAAAATGAGGTGGCCGAATCGCTTGAAGGTCGCGTAAAATGCCCTGATCCGTAATAACTTCTTGACGCCTTCTTTGCGTGAAAGAAGGGTTAATGTCACCAGTGATCGATACGACGATACCAAAGAACAGTCGACTCTGCCCCGTAGTAGGTCTCACTTCACGAGGGAATATTCCTCGCACTCCATCCGCTATGAATTTCCTTGTCGGGTGGTGAATGGTCACCTCCGAGGGGCTTTTGATCATCGCCTAATCGAAATGTATTTCTCCGAGTAGGGATCGATGCGACTTATGGCCGCGGTCGATTTCTCACGGTGAAATATTTGATTGATCGGTAGCCGAGGAAGTCGCATTGCTACGACTACCGAATGATGTCGACGAGGTACTTCTAGTCTTGTCATCACGGTTCAAGCCTTTGCGCAATCTCTTCAAAGAAAGAGATCGTATCTCAGCGCTCGAGCAAGCTCTTGGGTGGGATTTTCGAGCAAGTCGTTGATGTCTTGGAGTTCTTGTACCTCCTTCGACCGATATTGAATGCGCCCGCGCATTCTTCCTGGCCGCAATCTTCTTCCATCGGATGGCCTCAAAATCCTCTTCATCGATCTTTGAGGCCTTCTCTGGAGTGCGAGAATGTCGAGGATTTTCCTCGCTCATCGAGTGTTGGTTCTGTCTCACACCGGTGGTGCCCTTGCCATTCCCACGAGGGGCGCAGGTGTGATCTTCGGGAGTGTTCTTATCTCGCCTCCATGAGGTCGACTCGATTTGAGGGAAGGACGAAGACCTCCTGCTGATGATTCTCACTTGCGCCGAGGCCTCCCCGCTTGAGGAGCACTCGAGAGACACCATCCGGCGACTTGGAGCAATCCTCCGTAGGGGAACTCGGGTTATAATCGCTCCGTCCGCAAATGAGATCTCGCGGAGAGACGGCCGAATTTGCAGAAAAGCATGCTTGATCCCACCTCTCCGGAGTTACCCCGAGAGAGGATCACCGATGTTGGTGGAGTCCTCGAATGGTGGCTCGTAATCTGCCTCACCAGTCGGACCACTTTAGGGGACTTGGACACTTGGAGGAAAAACTCGTCGTGTCGTGAGTCCTCCCGGTGCGGTTCTGGCTGGATTGACCCTTGTCCTTTGAGGGAATTGGCTCCTCTGTTGGACGATCGTTGTGGGGATAAGGATCCTCCTCAACTCCATTGATGGGATGGTTTCCGAAAATGATCTCCTGAGGCAACATCACCATCGCCGATGCATCACTGGCCGTAGTCGAAACCGCATCCATGTCGACGCCTCACAGAATCCGCCAAGTCAAACCAGCTCTCCTCGCTCCATTCTCCGCCATGATTGCATGAGATTGGAAAAGAGAGTATGTTGACAAGAGATTACCTAAGATCCCCACGGTCGGCGCCAACCGTCGGTATTAGAATCGATCTTACGAAAGATTATTTGATTCGGGGTCTCCTAGAGATGAAATCACGCAGAGTGGTTGACACGGATGTTTAGACAAGTTCAGCCTTCTCCGGAGAATAATAACCCTACTCCGTGTGTGTATGGTGTTGATCAGATTCGATGATCAAGCAAGAAACTAGGACTATTACGTATAACAAGATTTGTGTTTCTCCTTGACTCGCTCTGCTTTTTTCCTCTCCTTTCACCCTCCGATTGATGTCTTTATATAGTCGTGAAGAAGTAGCCGCTTTGTCCTCGCGAAGAGGCGCCTAATTAAGCCAAGAATGGGCGATGATGGCGCAGAATTACCGGCGCATTGGTTTCTTCACGCCGCCCCGCGCTTATCTTCGTGAGGTAGTGGGGTATTTAAGCACTATTACTACGCGGAATAATGGTGCGTGTGGACCGTTCAGATTCCTTAATCAATTGGACCCACTCGCTTGTAGGTTTGATTATAAGGTGGTCGTGGTTTATTTGGTCGTAGTAGGACTTACGATTAGGTATAAGTCGTAGTAGAGCTTATAATCGGGCAATAGTCGAGAAGGACTTACGATCGGGTAATGGTCGTAGAAAGACTTACGACCAGGTAGTGGTCGTAGAAGGACTTACGACCATGACAAAGTCGTAGTAAGACTTACGACTATGGGGGTGATTGTAGAAGATCTTATAATCACTTGGTAGGCCTCCCCGTTATAAATATAGGGGGTACTTCTGGGGACTATGTGACATCATATTTACCCATAATAAGAATTATAGATAAAAGATAAAATGAGGATTATTAGATCCTCGTCAACCACTTTAATAGTCAATCAGGTCCTGTATTGAATCATTTTACTCAGATTTCTCAAAAGCGCATTTGTCAACAGTTTTCTCATATGCACTAAATATTGAAGTTGACTAATGATCTAACTTAGTGACAAGATCCTGGACTAGGAGCCATCCACAAACTCATCCTAAGCTTTGACCAGAAGTTGATTACAGATATATCTTAGTAAAGAAGATCCTGGACTAGGAGCATCCACAAACTCTTTCTAAGCTTCTACCAGGACGACAAATCTTTAGGTTCATGTTATTTCTGACAAGCAGTCCCTATGAGATCGTTTGGATCATCAAACTATCTCCAAGTTCATGTCTTTGACAAACAAAGCCTCGTAAGAGTAGTTTGACACATTTTAAGCATAAGACAATCTTGATTTTTAATTTTTTACAGGAGCAGTTTTAGAATCTCAAAAACACAAAAAGCTCAAGTAATTGTCAATTTTAGATTCAAGAGCTAACAAAGCAATTCTGATAGGGCCAAAGTCACAAAAGGAGCACTAATTGCGCAACTAGCTAAAACATCCACAAATTACAATTTTTAGTTCAAGTTGTTTTAGAGTTCTAGCTCATACAGCAAAGACTTGTCTGTATATGTGAAAACATGATAATTCTAGCAAGTCAAGGAACTAGACATGGCATTGAGCAAGATTTGAAGTACGAAAGCTCCAAAGAGTAATAGGCAAAGCTTCATCAATTTTAAAAGATAAGCAGGAAATCTTATATTACAATGCATCATTTTGGATTTTTCATACCACTTGTTGTATTTTTCATATGAATGCAATATGATACAATGAGATGCAATAAGAAGCCTAAAACCTAAAAAGTTCAAAAGATCAATAAGTTCTAAAAAGAACAATAAAAGATCAAAAGAACAAGGTAAGATCGAAAAGATCGAACTCCCTCAAACCAACCCATAGGGATAAATTACCCTAACTCGCTTCTCAAGGTGGCAAACTTAGTTGGGTCTAAAGGCTTGGTGAGGATATCAACTAGTTGAGCCTCTGACTCCAATAAGTGCAACACAATATCACCCTTCTCGACATGGTCTCTAAGGAAGTGATAGCGAATGTCTAGGTGCTTGGTCCTAGAGTGTTGCATGTGGTTCTTAGAAATGTTAATAGCGTATGTTATCACGTAAAAGAGGAACACTAGCAAAATTTAACCTATAGTCCTTAAGAGTGGATACCATCCACAAAATCGACTACAAAGAACTAGCAAAGAGCCTACATATTCAAATTTCCAGTAGAGATTGTGCAACAGAGGACCGCTTCCTAGAAGACCAGAAACAAGAGAAGTGCCTAGGAAGTGACAAGTGCCCGAGGTACTCTTCCTATCGCCGATACCGCAAAATCGTAATCGAAAACCCCTAATGGACAAAGAAGAAGAACAGGAGTACCAAATGCCATACTGAAGGGTAGAGTGTAAATACCTAAATATGCGCTTAACAGTTTGGCGATGGGAAGATCTCGAAGACGCTTGAAACCTCACGTAGAGGCAGACTGTGAAGTGGATGTCCGGTCTTGAGGCCGTCAGTGCATGTGGAGGGAGCCGATCATGTCATGCAGTATCTGCGTTGATCCACAGCTTCTCCTTCCTCATCTGGATACAAAGCAGTCGAAGTCGTCATGGGAGTGGCGATCGGGGCTTGCAGTCACCCATATCGAAGCGTTTGAGCAGGTCCTTAGTATACTTCGTCTGATAGATGAAGATCCCTTCCTTACATTGCTTGATTTGAAGTCACAGACAGTAATTGAGCTCTCCCATCATGCTCATCTCAAATTCCCTGGACATAGTCTCAGAAAAGCTGGAAACAAGAGCATGAGAAGAACCACCAAAGATAATATCATCAACGTAAATCTGAGCAAGCAGGAAGCCATTGCCACGCCTAAGAATGAACAAGGTCTTATCTACCTTACCCATCTCAAAATCATTCTTAAGCAAGAAGGTCTTAAGCCTATCATACTAGGCTCTAGGGGTTTGTTTAAGACCATACAAGGCTTTGGACAGCTTGAAGACATGATGTGGGTTCTTGGGATTCTCAAAGCCTTGTGGTTGCCTAACATACACTTCCTCCTCTATGTAACCATTCAAAAAGGCACTCTTAACATCCATCTGATATAATTTAAAGCCCTTAGATGCACCAAAAGCAAGCAGAATGCGAATGACTTCTAGTCTAGCAACAGGAGCAAAGGTCTCATCAAAATCTAACCCCTCGACTTGGCTAAACCCCTGAGCTACCAACCTAGCCTTGTTTCTAATCAGAGAACCATCCTCATTTTGTTTGTTTTTGAAAACCCAAATGTTCCTATAACATTATGACTACTAGGAGGTTCTACTAGATTCTAGACCTTATTCCTCTCAAAATTCTCTAACTCCTCATGCAAGGAATTAACCCAAATAGAAACAGAACAAGCATGTGATATAACGTGGGATTCAAAAGAAGCTACAAAGGCAGAATGAGAATAGAGGTTTGGATCATGATACCTGGAGCGAGTGACTCGCTCATGGAGATTACCTATCATTCGATCCGAGGGTGCCGCTTTGAATGTGAAGTGGCGACCCGAGAGGAAAATACCTCTTCGACCTCCGCAGTATCGCCGATGATGAAGATGCAACAGTGCCTCAATCAAGGTGAAGTAGTCACGCAGGTTTTTGTTTGGAATAGGAGCGCCAACAAAGCAGCAGTGGAAGAGCATCATCGAGTCCATCATCATCTCCTCTACAAATATACTCTGCCACCGTATCACCAAATATCCGATCTAGCTCCGTGGCTAGTCTCATCAAAAGTAACATTGCATGTCTCCTGAACCAGGTTAGTTTCAACATTAAAAACTCGAAAACCCCTTGAATGCGCAGGATAACCCAGAAATAAATCATCAAAAGTTCTTGACTCAAATTTATCTAGGTTTCCTATCTTGATAATAAAACACTTGGATCCAAAGACTCGAAAGTGCGAGACAGAGGATTTTCTACAAAACCGAAGCTCATAAGGAGTCTTGCCCAAAGACGGTCTCAAAAAGACACGATTTGCAATATGGCAAGCAGTAGAAATAGCTTCGGCCCAAAACCTCCTCGGAGTGCTATACTCATCTAGTATCGTCCTAGCCATCTCGACTAGGTTCCTGTTCTTCCTTTCCACAACGTCATTTTGTTGAGGGACATGTGGAGAGAAGAACTGGTGCTCAATTCCACGCTCAGCACAAAAGGAAGCAAAAGAGGCATTCTTGAACTCCGTGCTATTGTCACTGTGGATCGCTCTCAAGACACTCGGAAGTTCAGAAGCCAAACGAAGAACAAGATCATGATAATGATCAAAAGCTTCATCCTTCGAAGCAAGAAAGAACACCCAAGTGTATCTAAAAAATCATCGACTATGACAAGAATGTACCATTTTCCACCAACTAACCGAACCCTAGCGGGACCAGCAGTAATCATTATGAAGCAATGGTCCCGGTCGGTCATCATGACCATAGTCATTAAAGGTGTGAGGGGGCAAATTTGTTGCCATGCCCTCCGGGGCTCACATACAAAGATCCTTGACGGCTTTGAGTTTGGGCAAACCTCTCATAAGCTCAAGATTGCTAACTCGCGTTAGATGATCAAAACCAATGTGCCCCAAACGACGGTGCCAAAACTAGAACTCAAAAGAAGAAGATAAAATCAAGCACTTGAGAGAACCAGCAAGAGATTCAGAAATCAGCTCCAAAGATCCTAGCAACTCTAGTAATCCCAAAAACAAGCTCACCAGTTGAATCAAGCACCCGATAAGTATTTTTTTTAAATCTAGTCTCATAGCCATCATCAAGAAGTTGATAGACAGAAAGCAAATTAAACCTTAGCTTATCCACAAGGGCGACGTTCTTGAGGATGAACTTGTCGTTCACCCTGATCGATCCCGTTCCTTCAATCCGCCCTTGCCTGTCATCTCCAAAGGTGATGAAGTCATCACCTGTCGACCGCGTGAAGGAGGTGAACCATCTTGAGTCTCCGATCATGTGGCGTGAACAGTCGGAGTCAACGAACCACGTGTCCTTCCTCTTTCCGCGGTAATCCTGAAAATCAAGGTACAGAAGAACGATTTGTCTCAATACTGGCGTTAGTTAAACAAGACTTGGGAACCCAAGATCGAGACACACGCCTCATGAGTAGTATGCAAAGCAGAAGTGCTATCCTTGATTATGTTTGAAATTCTGTTATGAGGAATGGTTACACTAATATGAGAGTTATCCTATCTAGGAGCATGTGACACAAATCCTAAACCATGTTTCTTCTTTTCTACGTTACCATGTCTCATAAAAGCTCTAGGTTGATTGGATGAAATTCTAGCAAAAATTTTCTTATCATTTTTCAACCTGCGCCAACAGAACTCAACCAAATGCCCATCTTTCTTGCAATAGGTGCAATGGTACTTGATACCACTAGGAGAAGCACCCTTTGACTTAACAGACGGTTGGGCAAAACTCGCAGATTTAAAAATAGATTTTGCAGGTTGGGTTTTGAATTCAACTAACCCATTTTCCAAGACTTGAGTAACTTTTGGCTTAGAATTATCTTGGACGGAGTTGTATCCTAATCCTTGCTTCTTATAAGGAGTTTTAGACTTATCCAGAATCTTATTTAATTATTTCTTACCTTTAGAAAAATTTTCTAAGGTATCCTTAAGATAAGCATTTTCTTCTTTAAGATTAACACATGATTCACAAGTTTTACCCTTAATGGCTCTAGCATATCTCTCCTTATATAAGGTAGCTTCAAGTTTAAGAGTTTTGTAAGAAATACAAGTAGCAGAATCAATTCTATCCTTAAGCTTAGCAAATTTAGCTCTAACTGCATCTACTACGTCTTGTACTTAATGTTCTCGTTCAATGCAAAAAGAGTAAAGGCTAGAATCAACCACACCAAAAGCAATCAACTTGCTAGAGTCTAAGCATTTTTCACATGGAGCAGATTTAACCTCAACTAGCTCAGTCCTAGCATTTTCAAGTTGTTGCAAAGCAATATCATGAGCAGATTGCAGTTTAGCAAATTATGAGTGTAGAGCATGGTGAAGAACATTCATCGATTCCGTAGTCTTAGCATTTGCAAGTTCTAAAGTTAAATTATCTACTTGAGACTCGAAGTCCTTGTTCCTGGCCATGATATACTCTAAAGCCTTATCCTGACTCATGAGTTGCTCAAAGATAGTTTCGCATCTATCAGAAAGGACATCATAGAAGAGAGGTACATCATCGTCGTCGACGTCATCGGAGTCGGCCATGAAGCAAACGCCGGTCAAGTCCTTGGCCTTCTCCTTCTTCTTATCTTGAGGGATCTCCTCCTCCTTGTCATCCTCGCTCCCGGAGTCCACATCGCTAAAGGATTGTTCCCCAAAGCGGCAAGAACCCTGAGTCGCTTTGTCACTTGGCAAAGATCAAATCTTAATTTGTTCCATTGAGGTTTCTTCCAAGCTGGCTTTCCCTCCTTATGGTTACTCTTTCCTTTCAACTTGGGGTAATTTGCCCGGATATGATTAAGCTCGCCGCACTCATAGCAAGTCACGTGACCTCCTCTCTTTTTGTTTCTCATATTGTTATAGGCCCGTGTGGCTTTTCTGACTATGAGGGCTAACTCGCCTCGTGGAGACTCTCAAACTCCTCTTCATGGATTGCGATAAACCAAAGAAGTTTAAAATCCGTAAGAAGACTCAAGACCCATCGAAGCTCTCTTGAGCGGGTCTGCTACCAAGGTCATGTTTTCCTTCTTGGGATGATCAATCATCTTGATCTCATGAGTCTTGAGCTTGCTATAGAGCAGCTCCAAAGTCAGATCAGAGAGGTTGACGTTCTCCTCAATGGCGGTAGCCTTTATCTCCCACTCTTTGTCGTTGATTGCAGCCAAGAGGTGGGTGGTATTTTCGATCGAGAATATTCAATACCAACAAACTTTCATCCGATTAATCACTTTGTAAAGCTTAATCGAAAATGTCATCGATGATCTCTCCAGGACGCGTCTCGAATTTGTTATATTCACGCTTATAGACTGTCTAGTGTACTTTCTTGATTTGGGACGAACCCTCATGGTAGGTTTCGAGGGTGTTCCAAATCTCATGCGCAGTCTCAAGATTGCAAATCCGATCATACTCATGTCTACCAAGCCCACCATATAAGAGGTTCTTTGCCTTATTGTTGTTAGCCAAAAGGGTTGTTGAAGCCGACGCAACAACTTCGGGAAGAACGAGCGGGGCTCGAACAACCTCCCATATAGCTTGTACTTTGCTCTTAAGGAAGACTCGCATGCGATTCTTCCAATAGGCATAGTCGTGACCATCGAAGATATGCGGCTTGTTGGAGTACATATCCATCGCCAAGTTCAGTGACCGGTTAAGATCAAGATTGAACTAATGGGTAATTGATGATCAAGATGATCCTAGATGTGTTCCCATATGTCACAGCAAGCTAGATCACATGAAGAAATCAATCAAAGACTCACGAATCAAGGAAAGACTCAAAATCACCAAATAGAGAGGAGGAAGGCAAAGAGACACATCTTTGAGCAAACTTTCCTTGGATTGATTTGATAGGGTTTGGGTTTACAGCCACTACATCAATGGAGGACAAAGCTCAATCTAAGAGCACGAAATCAAAACAAAACTCTCTATAACCCTAACCTCCACTAATCTTCTCCTTAAGCAAAACTAGGTTTTCAACAATAATGAAAGGGTTGAGGGGGTGCAGCCACCTCCCTCCTCTATTTATAGTGGAGGCATAGACCTTCTAGAAAATTAACTTAAATGGGCTCTCGTTAAGGTCCAATACAAACGGGTCACACACGCACATATTTTAAAGCGCCGTCTTCAACACCTCTTGACCTAAACCGCTTCTCTTTGCGTAGTCTTGCGCCGCGGGTTGGCAAAAGGTCACCAAGGTGGTATTTGATAAGATTACCAAAATACCCCTTCTCGGTCCTTCTCCGAAGACCGAGTCCATCCTGCAAGCACTTCGCCGCTTCCGCCACGTGTTGGTTGATCAACGGCTCTCTATATCAGAAGTCTCCCCATCCGGCCCCACCGAAACCACCATGGCACTTTCACCGACTCCCGCGCCGCTTGATCAAACCAGTCGCACCGAATCGTCTGCTCGGTCCTCCTTGTCTATTCTCGCACCACACTTGAGTTCATTGACCTCACCCGCATCGCCGATATCGCTCGACCTCGCTCTCCAAGCCTAGTCCCGATCATCCTCGCCGTTGACCGTCGTTGACCACCAAGCAACCTCGCACAACAATAGACAAGCAAATCGAATCAGGAACAAGTTCTTCACAACTTGACCCACGTTAGTCAAAACATGCATCATGCAACACATATGCATCAAACTCATGACTTTGACCTAACAACCGAACTTCGCCGCCACGACGTGTGATGAACAGTGAAACCGGCCGACGCCTCGTGGTCGGCTCGATCGACCTACCTACCGACCATCGACCACGACCACTTGGCGGTCAGATACCGGATGGGACTTAGCCAAATTTGACCTCAAATCCTGCACTCTACCGGAATTTTATATCACGAATAACTTTTGACCGAGACTCCAAAAATCCCGAGACCAAGTGCAATAGACTCTCTCTTGCTCGCACCTCTATTTCGCCCACCAAAATATCACCTCGATAACTTGCGGTCCGATCGCTTTATGGGTTTGGCCAGATCGCCACTCGACCGGCCGGGACCGGTTCGCCTCGACAGAATCGCTTTGCCGAAAACTCGTGAAATGACAAACCGTTAACGCCATTACCAATTGTCATATCATTCTAAGATCTGGAGTATATCCCCATGATATCCACAGGAAGGGTAGGGGAGGGCGAGGTGGGAGAGAAGGGGCGACATGGTCGAACCCAGCAACGGTGGGGAGGAGGAGACGAGGCGGTGGGTTGTCGCGACGGTGAGGAGGAGGAGACGAGGCGGCGGTTTGGCTGAGACAGTGAGGCTAGGGTAGTGGGCGACGATTTTTTTATCTTCGTGCGTGCGTGGGAGGTGGGCGTGGGCGGAGAGGACTGTGCGAAATCTGGGTTGTTCATCCTCTAGTCCTAATTGGACGAACGTGATTGATGGTAGGAGGACGGACCGCCACCGATTTCTTCTTTTATAATAGTACATATTCTATGCTGAGGCCAAGATTACCAGAAAAACCCCAGGGGCTGCAATGTAATTTCCTGTTTATTCAGGTTTTTTTCCTGTAACTTTGTGGATCACTTACTCAACTCTTGTTACAACCAGTTAATTCCAGAAGCCCCTGGAGGCCTTTTTACCTTTTAAAAAAAAGTACAGTATGGCGACATTTCTATTTGAAGTGATGGAATTACTTAGAGGACACGATTAATAGTGTAGTATTTTATCTTAGTTGGACATCAGGACAGGTGGTCCGGAAGTACAGGATTCATTGGCGGTCAAGGATAATGGAGCACAGAAATGCTAGGAATTGAAAGAAAAGAGACCCGTGTGGATGCCGCAACGACGATATATGTACGAATGGTGCACAAGAGAACCTGCTTACATGCGTGCTTAATTTTGTTGTGATGTGACGACCTCTACGTACTTTAGCTTGCCACTGGTTTTCAGCGATAATATTCATGCGTAACACTTAGTGCCTCCAAAAGCAAGATATGCACATCATTTTTGCCAAGTACGCAGAACCGAGATCTATCCACAAGATATGCACATCCATTCCGGGTGCAAGGTGGCAACTGCTGCAACACCCTCCTGACGCACATAAATGCCAAAAGCCCGAGGTGGGAGGTTTTTTAAAATAATAGAAGAACACGATAATGCAATTAATCGATCAATCAATCAAAACTATGAATACAGTAGACATCAATAAGAGAGAGCATCAGAAAATCTTTATAAATGATCAAAGATAATTACATGGTAGAATTACCTCTCTATTTATAGTCTAATCCCACCGGTGATAGTTTTGGTATTGATCCATATCGGAACCTTCCAGGTTTCGTAACACTTCTCATTGGGCGAATACCACGGCATACGCACGCCTCATTAAAAACTCCTCCCAAAAACCCAATAGGAAAAAAGGGATAGAGAAAAGAGTGCATCACATCTATTTCTTGGATCACACTTGTTGCCTCATTAAAAAAAACTTTTACGTGAGAAAACTTTAGAAAAAACTCAAAAAGGGAAAAGAGTGCAACATTTGGATCTTTGGGATCATGTAAGTCTTCTGGTCTTACATATGGGCTATGCTTCAGGGATTCACTTCCCCTGAACTTTATAACTCACTAAGTCGTCTCATCCCTATACTTCGAACACATTTGTAGAAGCTAGAGGCTGTGATAGATTTTGTGAATAAATCTGCTAGGTTATCACAAGGCTTAGCCTTTAACACCTTTATCTCTCCGTTCTTCTGAAGTTCATGGGGATAAAAGAATTTAGGAGCAATATGCTACGTGATATTACTCTTAGCATAGCTCATTTGCATTTGTGCAATACTCTTAACATAGCTCATTTGCATTTGTGCAATACAAGCGACGTTATAATTCATAGATAATAGTGGGGTCATCGACGGTGTTTATGCCACATGACTTCTTGATATGGCTAATCATCCGCCTAAACCAAACACATTCTCGTGAGGCTTCGTATAATGCGATTATTTCTGAGTGGTTGGTGGATGTAGATACCAAAGTCTGCTTAAATGATCGCCAAGAAATGGTTGTACCACCACAAAGAAATACAAATCATGTCTGGGATTTTGCATTATATGGATCAGATAGATATCATGCATCTGTATATCCAACTATAGTCATGTCTTGGTTCTTCGGGTAAAATAATCCAAGATCTTGTGTACCCTGAAGGTACCTGAGTATGGTTTTAATGCCAGCCCAATGTTTTCGGTTTGGAGCTGCGCTGTGTCTGGCTAGCAAGTTTACTGCGAAGGCAATGCCTGGCCTTGTGCAGTTAGCTAGATACATTAGTGCATCAATAGCACTTAAGTATGGAACTTCTGGTCCAAGAATTTTCTCATTTTCCATCCTTAGTCTAAAAGGGTCTTTATCCACCTCTAGGGATCGGACCACCATCGGGATTTTCACCAGATATGATTTATCCATGCTAAATTTCTCTAGGACTTTCTTGATATAAGAGGATTAGTATACTAAAACTCCTGCAGGGAGGTGCTCCAGCTGCAAGCCTAAGCAGAATTTGGTTCGGCCTAAATCCTTCATTTCAAATTCTTTAACAATATAAGAACTTTCTTCTTTTATGTTTTTTATCGCGATGATATTCAAATCATTGACATATACTGAAATAAATACAGAATCCATTATGGGATTTCTTTATGAATACACAGGGACAGTCTTCACTATTAGTATATTCTTTCTTCAGGAGGAATTCACTAAGTGGTTGTACCATATTTTTCCAAACAGTTTTTATTCGTACAATGACCTTTCCAGCTTGACACTGTACATATTTCGAATCACTTTATTTTGATCCGGAATCTTTACTCCTTCTGGGACTTTCAAATAAATATCTGAATCAAGTGACCCATATAGATATGTTGTCACTACATCCATTAACTGCATACATAAATTCATACCTGCTGCCATTGATATTAATTATCGAAACGTTACCCCACTCATGACAGGAGAATAAGTTTCATCATAATCAATACTGGGTCTCTGTGTGAACCCTTGTGCCACCAGTCTCGCTTTGTATCTCACCACCTCATTATTTTCATTTCTCTTCCGGGCGAAAACCCATTTGCATCCTACAGGGAATACCTTGGGTGGTGTTTGGGCTATCGGGCCAAACACTTTTCTTTTATTCAGCGAGAGTAATTCTGCATCAATTGCTTCCTTCCACTTACCCCAGCCTGAATGCTTCTGGCATTCAGCTAAGGACTTTGGTTCTGGATCCAGTTCAAGGTTTCTAGCAATTTTAGAGGCAAAATAGATCTCGACAACTGTAGTTTTTCTTTTATATAGTTCTCCCAACTCAACAAAATTAGTGGATATTTCTTCATTTATTTCATCCAGCTCCTCGTGATTTCCCACAACGACGGAGTCGGGTTGTTCTGAAATCCCAGTATTAGACTGTGCGCGCGTAATTGTACTGGGTTTACTATCTTCAGGATTATTCCCTTCAGGGGTATTCTTAACTTCAGGTTGATTCTCTTCAACTGACCGGGGAGATGTCTTATCGAGTTTTTTTTTCTGCGGACGTCTCCGCGGAATTGAGGCCTCATTCTCTGGTGCTCTCCCCCTCATCTTCACATGAGGGGTTGGAGTGGTTCGAGTATCCTTCTAGGGTATTTCCACTCTCTCCGGAGCATTTGCTGCTGGTATGTAAGACTTTGTTACTCCCTTCTAATCAGTGAATGCATCTGACAAGTTATTTGCAATTTACTGCAGGTTTATTATTTGCTGAACTTCTAGTTCAACTTATTTAGTGCGTGGGTCCAAGGCCTAAATGTCTGAGGCATTCCAATCTATTTCTCGGTATTTATCGTTAGTAAGGTATTTTTCTCCCCCTAATGCCGGGAAATTTTCTTCGTCAAAGATACAATCGGCGTGTCGGGCCGTAAACATGTCCCCCGTGGTAGGTTCAAGATATTTAATAATCGATGGGGACTCAAAACCGACATATACTCCCAACTTCTAGTGGGGGTCCATGGCTGTACGTTGTGGTGGTGAAATTGGCACGTATACAGTACAACCAAATTTTCGCAGATGGGAAATACTTGGTTCTTTCCCACGCACTAGTTGCAAAGGTGAAACTTGATGGTATGTAGTCGGTCTTAAATTTATTAGTGGTGCTGCATGCAACACTGCATGACCCCAACAACTGGTGGAGAGCCTACTGTTCTACAGTAGGGGTCTAGCAATTAGCTTAACTCTTTTGATGAATGACTCTGCAAGGTCATTCTGAGTGTGGACATGTGGTACAAAATGCTCTATCTTAATATCTAAAGCTAAACAATGGTCAATAAATACCTTAGAGATAAACTTACCGGCATTGTCCATTCTAATGGACTTAATTC
This sequence comes from Hsuehochloa calcarea, assembly GCA_036346395.1. Classification (NCBI taxonomy): domain Eukaryota; kingdom Viridiplantae; phylum Streptophyta; class Magnoliopsida; order Poales; family Poaceae; genus Hsuehochloa; species Hsuehochloa calcarea. The sequence continues at coordinate 45,270,682 of CM070594.1, forward strand.
TTTCATCTGGAAAGTTGGCCTTTAGTATGATAATTTGAGCTATTAGTTTAGCAAATGCGTGGTTCCTAGTAGACAATGGGACCACCTAGTAGAAGCATCTAATACCACCATAAAATATCTAAAGGGGCCCGACAGGGGTTGAATAGGTCCACAGATATCACCTTGTATTCTCTCCAGGAAAATAGGTGACTCCGCCTCTACTTTCAGGTAAGAAGGTCTAGTGATGAGCTTTCCTTTTGCACAGGCTGGGCACAAGAAATCTTCAGATTTAGGAAAGGATATAATTTTTAAGCTATGGCCAATAGAGTTGCTTATTATTTTTCTCATCATTCCTACTCCAGGATGCCCTAATCGATCATGCCAAATCTTGTAGGGCTCTAAGGTTTTGTACACTATTTTTAACGCTACATATTCTTCAGGTTTTATGTAGGTATAATATAACCCAGATGAGAAGGAGGGAAGCTTTTCAACCACACGTTTTTTACCACTGTCAGGCTTAGTCAGCAGAAGATATTCTCTATCCCCATAACTGTCGGTCTCCACATGGATATCATTTCGGCGAATATCCTTAAAGCTTAATAGGGTACGCTTTGATTTAGAATACAAGAGAGCATCCTCGATCACTATTCGGGTACCCATAGGGAGAACAAGTGTGGCTCTTCCAGTGCCAACTATGAGAGCATCGCTTCCAGCTATTGTCATAACATTTCCCGTTTTCTTAGTTAACGTTTGGAAATATTTGGTATCCCTTAGGATTGAGTTGGTAGTTTCACTGTCTACTAGACAGATTTCCTCCTCCTTCATCAGGTACAAGAAGTTGTTCTATATAGGATATAATATAGTCAACAATAATTCAACATGAATAAATCTCCAAAAGAACAGGCAACTCATTTATTTATCAAGAGATAATGTTTAAATCCTAAACAAATAATATTTCATAAGAGCATGGAAAATCCACTTATTCTTCTGGAATAACCTAAACTGATAAAGCAAACCTAAGAAAACTATGACATTTGGAGTTGCCCGGGGATATAGCCTATGGCCTACTGCAGGTCGCCATATGCGTCAATCTCCATGTGATAACCCCCTGCTATAGTGTCAAGCTCCATCACTATGTTTGGGGCATCACCCTTATCAGCATCAGGTTGACCAACAAAATGTGTCTGCAGCCTTCTTTATTAGCGCCTTCTTGCCCTTAGCAACTGACTCTTGGTAGAGTTGCACCAGATGTTTCGGGGTGCGGCAGGTGCGGGACCAATGGTCCACGCAACCACACCTGTAGCACGGTGAAGGACGATATGTCTTCTTGCTACCCAGGTCTGGCTTCTGTTGCTTGCCTCCCCCTTGCCCCATCCAACGGGGTTTGTCATTTCCCTTCTGCACATTCAATTTCTTCCACTGTCCACCTTTCTACATGGGGCCCTTTCCGCGGCCCTTTCCACGGCCCTTACCACTGGTCCTCTGGAAATTAGCATGTGCTTCTGGCAATGGCTGTGCCCAGTGGGACGAGTCTGATAGTTCTTCATTAGTAACTCATCATTCTTCTCTGCCTCGAGAAGAGTGGTAATCAGCTCCGAGTACTTCTTGTACTTGGCTTGACGATACTGCTGTTGGAGTGTCCTGTGAGTAGGGTAGAAAGTGCTCAAAGTCTTATCAATTATCTTAGCATCTGTGATCTTCTGGTTACAGAATCTGAGCTTAGCAATAAGTTTATGAATTGCAGAGTTGTATTCAGACACCTTCTTGAAATCCTGGAACCTTATGTTGGTCCACTCACACTGTGCTTCAGGTAGCATGATGGATCTCTGCTGGTCATACCTCTCCTTTAGAGAGTTCCACAGTGCCAGCGGGTCTTCTTCTAAAAGATACTCATACTTCAAGTCTGGGTGGATATGGTGCCTCAAGAAGTGTAGTGCCGCACATTTGGCAGTATTAGGAAAGGCAGGAGCCCCAGCCTCAGGTGGGGTTATGGCAGCGCCGAGTGTTCTGGCCGTTAGGTTGATCTTAGCGTCCATTGCCCATCTGAGGTAGTTGCTACCGTCTATGGCAAACTCAGCAAACTCCTTTTTAGCGATGTCAGACATTTCCTACATTATTCATGCACAATTCTAATTTACTACAAGTAAACAACATGAATATTGCTATATCAGTAATGTGTGAATTTTATCTATTCAGTAGATTTTATTTAGGATCTTTCTGGAATTTTCTAGTATCTTAATGATTTTCTGCTAAATAATAAGCAATTTTTATAATTACTAAAACAGAAAATAACATGATGAAATAAATAATTCCAGAACAATAAACAATAATGTCACAAGCTAACTAGATTATCATAAAGCTAAAACCTGAAAATTTCAGTTCTGAGAAATTTTACGCGTAGTTTTTGGGAAATCCGAGGGGTTTTTTTGCAAAAATTCCTTATTCCCAGAAATGTTTTTGTAATTTTCAGAATTACAGGGGCCTTTTGGCAAAATCACCTTTTTCATTTTTTTCTTCGACCCATCCGCTGGCGCTAAAAGCGCACTACGTAGGGTTTCCCAACCCCGTGCCCAAGTGGCGACATTTGCACAAGACGAGGAAGCCGCGCGACACGCATGAGAGACGAACCGGTGAGCAGGCGGCCGCAGTCGCCGCCGTGAGGAGGTGGCGGCACGCGCCCTCCGTGGAGGTGGCGCGGGAAGCGGCGCGGCAACCGGTGCCGCGGAGCTCTGTCGGTGGCGCCACGCTTCTACGTGCGGCGATGGGCTCGGGGCGGGCCGGCACGCGAGGCGGCCGAAGCGGTGGGTCGGCCGGCGACCCGAGGCGGCGAGTCCGGCCACGGCGTGGGAGCCGCCGGCGGTGGGCGAGGGTCGACGGCGACCGGCCGCGCCGGGCAATCACATGGGCGGAAGGTCGCCAATCGCTTCGGCGGCGTCTGCGGCAAGATCCGGCCTGCGGCGGTGCCTTCGAGGCAGGCGGCCGATGCGACGGACCGGCCGCGGGCCAACTCCATCCCCTCCCCTTTGCTCAGGATGTTTTTCGCCTCAAGCGCACGCTCGCGCGCTTGGGGACGGCGGGCGAGGTGCGGCTTCTAGCCGGCCGGGTGGCGCGACCGTTGTTGGCCGACGACCGCCTGCAGAGCGGTGGTCTGCTGGCCGGGGGTCGTCGGCACGCACACGAAGCGGACGTGGAGGCCGGCGGCTCCAGGCGTCGGCCAAATTTTTTTTCTTGGCCGTGATTTACAGAGTCTAAAACTATGTGAGATCACGATTTTTTTTTATCCATCTAGCAAAACCGATCTCGTAACTAGATGATAATCTATTGGATTTAGATCTTAAAACACAAATTGTAGATCAATCTACTGGTAGGAATAGTTAACATAAGATTGATCTAATCATGGCATTGCATAACGGATCTAGTATCAATCTAGATTAGAATATAAATTGCAATGCGTAGTAGATCGATTCGTGATTTGCATACCTTTCACCTTGGAGAGCAATTCGTGCTGATAACATGTTATAAAATAATAGAAGAATCGATGAACGACAACACGATCACGCAATCAATCGATCAATCAATCAAGATGATGAATACAGGAGACACCAATGAGAGAGAACACCAGGAAATCTTTATTAATGAGCAGGGATGATTACATGGTAGAATTGCCTCTCTATTTATAGTCTAATCCCACTAAGGGTAGTTTTGGTATTTGTCCACGCCGGAACCTTCTAGGTTTCGTAATAAGAGGGATGTAATAAACTAATAGGCGCGACACCATCCCAGGAGACATATGAGCGGCAACATGTCGGTGTGGATGAGGTGGTGACGTGGCCGGTCCGTTCTAACATTGGCGCAGTTCAGATCATGTGGCAATACGGAAGCTCTCTGTGCCAGTCATGTATGATATCAAGTGCGTCATTTTTATTGTGCTATTTCGGTAAAAAAAAAAAACTTCACCAAGACATGTGCAACGCCTTCCTATCGATCGACTCGTATGGTCACTTACTTGTCCGTGCTGCTAAGAATACTAGGGTCAATGATTCCAGGAATAGCCCACCAAATGGTGCTAGTTAAATTAAGTTCAAGTGCTGAGAAATTCAAATAGGTGCTACCTTAATTGTTGCCCAAAATTATAGTATTTTTTAACCCGAAGGGGTGCGGTTGATTCATAGTCATCCTTTCAACACTTAACAGTTCGTAGTGTCAAATGATATAATTGAGATGTTTAGAATATATTTACGTATCTCGTGGCTATTTAAATTTTTAAGATATCATAAATATTATAAATAACAATAAAAGTTTAAAGAAAAATACAACTTAAGGAACGTGATTGAAGTACGAGCTTTGATGGAAAAAAAATCTTGGGCATAATAAGTTAACTACTCTCCAACATGTATGCATCATGTAGCTGTATGCCCCTATTTTTCCTCTATTAGTTACTCTTTTTCAAAATATTTACATGCCCATGCACCACTGTTAATCTCAAACAATACATTGATTATGTGTGTAAAAAATTATCTTATTAGTTTACAAGGTATTAGAGTACCTTGCCCACGAATACACCGATGCATCATGGGTGACTTACTTTGAAATTATCTTCTCTCACGCCGGTTGCCCCACCGAACCGTGTGTCATTTATCTCTTCTCCCTGCCACAACTTTTCTGCTTCAACCTCCAACAGCAAGCTCAATTCTTGATCTATATCTCTCAGCTGCTACCCTTCCAATGCAAAACTCTAACACATAGTTATATTCTATTTCTATCAAATTATTGCTTGATGTTGTCCGTTGTGACATCAACACGCATACACGTCCAGCTATCTCCGAACCCCACTAGGGACACCCGACGCGCTCTCTCTGGTGACCCCGAGCCTATTCCTTACAGTTGCACCATCTCGACTATGAGTTCTTTGCTCCTTTGTTTATGTACGTACGTGCTTCTATTTGTACAGATGCATGCATGTATATACACATGCACGATGTTATATTTGCTCGATGTCTTCTTCTCCCATGTCGGTCTCTTCTATTCTTCGATGTTTTCCAACTAAATGATGTGGCTTTCTCACTAACCGTGATGACCTCTCATCTTTACTGATGCCGTTATATCTGCTTTAGTTGCTATCTAACGATTTGGAGAATCTTTTCGCCATCGCCGGTGACGTCGTGTCACTCACCAATGGTGACACACTGCTAACAACTAGATGACCTTATGTCATCGATAGCTCGTCTTCAATGTAAAACTTCATCTCCTCTCTGCTAGGGCTTCTCCATCATCGATCTTCTTTGGCCACTAACTTCTTCAACAACACCGACGATCACCACTCGTCGTCACAGCACTTGGCTCCTTCCACTCCAGCCTTTCTCTTCAATGGCTCCAGTGAGCAGCACGATATTGTCCTCGTCGAATGAGCACATTCGCTTCACCCGAGTACACCCCTGTCTCAGTGAGGCATTCACCGTTGTGTCGGCAAGGTTTGTGCCCGACACCGTGGTGAAGGGAACCCCTTCGAATATGCCTACACCGGTCATGCTCACACTACTACAGCCTACTTACGTGCAACTCTAGTTTTTAATGACTTAATTAGCTGATATCGTTCCATACCAGCACATGTGGTTGAACGTTTAGGCTTAGATAGGATTTGCTGGCATTCAGTCCTTAATTGAGCTGGACGAGAATCTCCCTGTATCTACTTGTGACATATATCTCTCACACTTTTCAGAATATAATATAACTCGTTTGTGTCACAAATTAAGTTTTTAACTTTTATTTTTATACAAAATAATAGAGGTAAACCTCTCTGGACCATCATTTCAAAACTCTCAATTTCATGTTCATCATGTCATCCTTTTAGCAAAATTTAGTAAAGACTATAGCTTGACTAAGCAATTGTGCGATACTCGCACTCAAAATTCCCAAATTGACACAATCTATTGTATAAACCATAATCTAATGGCTACAACAGTAAGGATATCAATATTTCAAGAAGGTTTGTGCATTCAATAGGATTACAACTACCTGTATCTCGAACATGGCAATTTTATATCAAACATACACGCATGCATAATGGATTTTTCAAAAAAAATATAATAAGTAAAATAATAGGATTAACATGGTCAAAGGAGGTGCTTATCTTGCTCTCGTTGCTCTGAATAAGAGGATGGAGGATCGTTGTAAAATTCGCTTGAAAAATTGGCGTCTATTCAAAAGAAGCGGAAGCAAATTAAATATAGCCAAACAATTTTAAAAGCAACAAAATCCAAATATTTTTGCATATTCAGGTAGAGCATGATTTTATATGAATTTAGAAAAAGATTCATTCAATTTGGAGTTTGTATGCAAAAGTTATTAACGTTTTAATTTACTTCGGTTTGAAAATTCCAGAAAATAGAAAAGGGCTGGCGTCGAAAGTGTGTTTGCTGAGATTTACGCTTTCCAATAGAAAAAGTATATTTTCCTCTAAGATCTGCTGAAGTTTACACTTTCCAGTAGAGAAATCGTATTTTCCTTTGAACTAAAAGCGGTTTTTCTCATTTTTCCTGAATTTTTATAACTTCCATATGGGTCCTACTTGTCAGTGAGTTATATATTTTTTCCTTGATTTTATTTATAAAACAGAGGCGGTCCCATGTGTCATAGACTCATCATATATTAACTAAAAGATTAAACCTATTTTGATATTTAATCCACTGACAGTTGGGGTCCACATATCATTCTCTCGAGTTGTTTTAAAAATAGATAATAGTGTGTGGTCCCACATGTCATTGAATCATTTACTAAACATGTTTTAAATCAGATTTTCGATTATCTTTTCAGCCGGTCCCACCTGTGATTGACTTAGTATGTTTAAGTACTATCATTTAGCGCTAACTAATCCCTCAACGATGTGGGTCCCACTGGCAGAGAGAGAGAGAGAGAGAGCGCGAAGCAAACAGCGAGCACGCGCGGCCAAGAGGAGGAGAAGCTCGCCGGCGGCGAGGCACATGCAGAAAAGCTCGGGGGAGCCTGGAAATGGGTAGAGGGTCCAATGCGACGCTAGGAGGTGCAGGTGGTCGGAGAGGTGGACGAAATCGGTGGTACGACGGCGAGAACCCTCGGGTGAACATGGTACTCGCGCTAGGGGTTAACACATTGTGGCCTTGGGGCTCAAATCGGCTTAAGGTGTTATGGCAAAGGGTTTAGGTGTGGCTCGGGGCCCTAGGATCACCTGAGGCGAGCCGGCAGCAACATCCCGCGGTGGCGCCATAGGCCTCACTAACGATTATGACTCAAACGCACTACACTATCCAAATTAAAATAGACTTATGCTCTAGTAGCTCACCACAATCACAAGGAAGCTGGCAATGAGGTCGGAGAAGGGCTAGACGGCGATGAACAGAGACGGCGATGACAAGCTTCACGGTGATAGGTCTTCTCGATGGAAGTCAGCTGAAACAATGTACATGCACAGCTTCAGGGGGGCTCATAGATAGATAAATTAGCCTTTGTGGGGTAAAGGACTCACCGGAGAGGTGTTTTCATCAACGGCAGCGATGGGGACAGAGAGGTTCATGGTGGTAGCTCTGTGTGGGCGATGATAGCTAAAATGGGTGATGCGAGGAGGTTTAGTGAGATGAGACGATGCTCAGACCAGACACAAAATTGACCGGGACTCACCGAGCTTGAGGATTCTTCGTGGCTACGTTGGCGCCAGAGGTGAGGAAGAAGGTCCAATTATAGCGCTACACTACAATCGAATAGCAGGGAAGTGAGGAGGTGATTGAGTGAGCCAAAAGGCGCAAGCTGACGTGCACATTGAGGGCTTGGATCACCAAGACGCGCTTGTGCTTTGGCGGAGCATGAGCACCGGAGCTTGGGATGATGAAGTGTTCCGGGAGCTATAGTGGATGAAACTTACCGAGGAAGGGAGAAATAGAAACGGCAATGGAACTGAAGTGTCTTGACACACAAGGGAGAGCTTCAAGTAGCGAGATGGAGACGAGGACGGCGACAAGAAAAATGCGAGCATCTCGGGTTCTCGCGATTATCTCGTGTGGCGACGAGAGCCAAGCGGAAAGAAACGGATGGGCGGTGAGACCAGTGTAACGTGGTCTCCTCCGATGGCGAGGGTGACAAAGAATACGGCATGGGCGAGGTCTGGTGCTTCTACAGGGCGAAAGGGATGGCAATGCGAGGTGGAAGAAAGGCACTGACGTGTGGGTCCCACACATCAGCGAGAGGAGAGAGGAGTTTAATTCAGGATTTTGGAAAGAAAAGGCTGAGGGTTTGAAGGGATTCTTAAATATAGAAATATAGCTAAAAAAAATTATGAAAATTTTGTGAAGGCTTATGACACCGTATAGTTTCTTATGTAAAGTTTTCAGGATTTTATCTGCTCTGTGATCTTCTCAGAAATTCTTACAAGTTTCTGCTTTCATGTAAATGCATTGTTACCTTTGATGAAAATTCACAAAACATGCTCAAATACATTTTCCCTCATGCAAACATTCCCAAAACTATTCTCCCACTTATTTTCATTTTATTTCCCAAAATTGGGATTTTTAGGATGTTACATTACACATACCTGCATGATTTGTTTCTTTTTCTAGATACCCTTTCTAGGAGCAATTAAATCTTTGCTTGCGGTGAAGAGCCCATTTGACTCTCCCCCAAGAGCAAGAAATGCTTACTTATCCTGCCCACAAGCAAGGCTAGGCAAGGGAATCAAACTTGCAGCAGAGGGGCAAATATTAATGATGGCATCATAGGATGGAAATGCTTTAGATATGGTATATTTTATCTTAGTGTGTCACAAGGGCAATATTCCATTCGTAGTATTCTCCTATCCCTTCTCCAATTGCACATATTCTATGTTGAGGCCAAGATTACCAGAAGCACCCCAGGGGTTGCAATGTATTTTTTTTCCAGGATTTTTCCTGTAACTTGGTGGACCATGTACTCAACTCTTGTTACAACCAGTTAACTCATGCTTATGACATGATGTGACCTCTGCGTACATTAGCTTGCCATTTGGTCCGATGTCTAGTTAACGTGGAGCCAAGATTTTACAAAGGTCGAGATGCTCCTATAGCTCTTTATGTGATCGAGACCGGCCGGGCCGGATTCCGTCACGCACAACCACTGAGTGGAGCGCTTTCGATCTGGCACGGCCGCGCAGCGCATGGTGGTTTCTTCGTCGGGCCAGCCTTCAGCAGGCATATTTGTAGGCCGTACTGATTTAAGGTGTCCAGATCGAATTTTATTTTTACCGAAATAGCACTGTTGCGACCTGAATTAGGAAAAACGGTGCTCTTGTTGTTGTTTTTTTTTTTTCCTTATTTAGCGTTCAACATCGTTTTTTAGTGACACGGACAGCTCTTATACTGCCATATGGCCTCATCTGCACGTACCTGAGACGGATTCACCTCGTCAGCGTCTCGTCCGTCAAACCCTGGACAGTGCCGACACGTTGCCGAATTTGTAGGCCGTACTGATTTACGAAGGTGTCAAGACCCATATAACACCTTCCTATCGATCGACTCGTATGGTCATTGCTTGTTCGTGTTGCTAAGAATGCTAGCGTCAATGATTCGAGGAATAGCCCACCGAATGATGCTAGTTGAATCAAGTTCTAGTGCTGAGAAGTTCAAGTAGGTGCCAACTTGATTACTACCCGTAATTACAGTATTCTTTTTAACTTGAAGGGGTGCGGTTGGTTCGTTATCATCCTTTCAACGCTTAACAGTTTGTAGTGTCCAATGATATAGCTGAGATGTTTAGAATATATTTACGAATCTTGTACCTATTTAAATTTTTAGGATATCATAAATATTAGAAACGACAATATAAACTTAGAAAAATACAACTTAAGGAATGTAATTGAAGTATGAACTTTGACGGGGAAAAAAAATCTTGAGCGCAATAAGTTAACCACTCTCCAATAAGTATGCACCATGTAGCTGTATGCCTCTATTTTTCCTGCATTGCTTACTCTTTTTCAAAATGTTTGCATGCCTATGCACCACTGTTAATCTCAAACAATGCATTGATTATGTGTGCAACAAATTATCTTATTAGTTTACATGGTATTAGAGTACCTTGCCCACGTATACACCGATGCACTATGGGCGACCTACTCTGAACTTGTCTTCTCTCACGCCGGTTGCCTCACCGAACCGTGTGTCTTCTATCTCTTCTCCCCGCCACAACTTTTCTATTTCAACCTCCAACAGCAAGCCCAATTCTTGATCTATATCTCTCAGCTGCTACCACTTCTAATGCAATGCTCTAACATATAGTTATCTTCTATTTCCATCAAATTATTGCTTGATGTTGTCCATTGTGACATCAACACGCATACACGTACAACTATCGCTGATCCCTGCCGGGGACACCCGTCGCACTCTCTCTAGTGATCCCGAGCCTATTCCTTACTGCTGCTCCATCTCTACTCTGAGTTCTTTGCTCCTCTGTTTTTGTACGCCTGTGCTTCTATTCGTACAGATGCATGAATGTATATACACATGCACGATGTTATACGTGCTCGATGTATTCTTCTCCCGTGTCGGTCGCTCCTATTCTTCGACGTTTTCCAACTAAACGATGTAGATTTCTCACTAACGCGATGACCTCCCATCTCAACTAATGTTGGTATATCTGCTTTAGTCGCTATCTAACCATATGGAGAACATTCTCACCATCGCTAGTGACGTTGTGTCACTCACCAATGATGACACGCTCCTAACTACCAGATGACCTTATGTCGTCGATAGCTCATCTTCAATGCAAAGCTTCATCTCCTCTCTGCTAGAGCTTCTCCATCATCGATCTTCTTTGGCCACTAACTTCTTCAACAACACCAACGATCACCATTCGTCATCAAAGCACTTGGCTCCTTCCACTCCAATCTTTCTCTTCAATGGCTCCAGCGAATAGCACGACATTGTCCTCGTCGAATGAACACTCTCACTTCACCCGGGTACACCTCCGTCTCAGTGAGGTATTTACCATTGTGTCGGCAAGCTTTGTAACCGACAACATGGTGAAGGGAGCCCCTTCGAATATGCCTACACTGGTCATGGTCGCACTACTATGGTCTACCAATGTGCAAGGCTAGTTTTTAATGACTTAATTAGCTAATATCGTCCCATACTGACACATGTTGTTGCACGTTTAGGCTTATATAGGACTTACTGGCGTTCGGTCCTTAATTGGCCTGGGCGAGGATCTCCTCGTATCTACTTGTGAGATACACCTCTCACATTTCTCATAACATAATATAACCTGCCCGCGTCACAAATTAAGTTTTTTACTTTTATTTTTATACAAAATAACATAGGTAAACCATTTTGAACCATCATTTCAAAACTCTCAATTTCATGTTCATCATGTCATCCTTTTAGCAAATTTTAGTAAAGACTATAGCTTGACTAAACAATTGTGGGATACTTGCACTTAAAATTCCTAAATTGACATCATATATTGTTTAAACTATAACCTAATGGCTACAACAGTAAGGAAATCAATATTTCAATGAGGTTCATGCATTCAATAGGATTACAACTACTGGTATCTCGAATATAGCAATTTTACATCAAACATACACGTATGCATAATGGATTTTTCAAAAAGAAATACAATAAGTAATATAATAGGATCAACATGGTCAAAGGAGGTGATTATCTTGCTATGGTTGCTCTGAATTAGATGATGGAGGATCGTTGTAAAATTCACTTGAACAATCGGCATCTATTCAAAAGAAACGGAAGCAAATTAAAGATAGCCAAATAATTTCAACAGAAACAAAGTCCAAATATTTTTGTATATTTAGGTAGAGCATGATTTTATATGAATTTAGAAAACATATTCATTCAATTTGGAGTATGTATGCAAAAGTTATTACCGTTTTAATTTACTTCAGTTTTGAAAATTCCAGAAAATAGAAAATGGCTGACGTCGAAAACGTATGTTCTGAGGTTTACTCTTTCCAACAGAGAAAGTGTATTTTACTATAAGATCTACTGAGGTTTACGCTTTCCAGTAGAGAAAATGTATTTTCCTCTGAACTAAAAGCGGGTTTTCTCATTTTCTTGGATTTTTATAACTTACATGTGGTCCCACTTTTCAGTTACTTATATTTTCTTTTCCTTGATTTTATTTATAAAATAGAGGTGGTCTCACGTGTCATAGAATCATCATATATTAACTAAATGATTATACATATTTTGATTTTTAATCCACTAACAGCTGGGGTCCACATATCATTCTCTCGTGTTGTTTTAAAAATAGTGAATAGTGTGTGGTCCCACGTGTCATTGACTCATTTACTAAACATATTTAAAATAACGTTTTTGATTATTTTTTCAGCTGGTCCCACCTATCATTGACTTAGTATATTTAAGTATTGTCATTTAGCACTAACTAATCCCTCAACGATTTGGGTCCTACTGGCAGAGAGAGAGAGAGCAAAGCAAACAGCGAGCATGCGTGCATCTGAGAGGAGGAGAAGCTCGCCAGCTGTGAGGCATGCACAGAAAAGCTTGGGGAGCCTGGAAATGGGTAGAGGGGTCTAATGAGAAGCTAGGGGAGGTGAAGGTGACCGAAGAGGTGGACGAAATCGGCAGTGCGGCGGCAAGTGGTGGCGAGAACCCTCGGGTGAGCATGGTACTCTCACTAGGGGTTAACACAATGTGGCCTTAGGGCTCAAATCGGCTTAAGGTGTTGTCCCAAAGGGTTTAGATGTGGCTCGGGGCCGTAGGGTCGCCTGAGGCAAGCCATCAGCAACATCCCGCGGCGGCGCCATGGGCCTCACTAACTATTACGGCGCAAACGCACTACAGTATCCAAATTAAAGGAGGCTTATGCTCTAGTATCTTAGCACGATCACGAGGAAGCTGACAATGAGTTCGAAGAAGACCTGAGACGGCTTGACGATGATGAACAGAGACGGCGGCGACAAGCTTCACAGTGACAGGTCTTCTCGGTGGAAATCAACTGAAACAATGTACATGCACAGCTTTAGGGGACTCATAGATAGATAAATTAGCCTCAGTGGGGTCAAGGACTCACCGGAGAGGCGTTTTCGTTGACGGCGGCAGCGGGGATAAAGAGGTTCACGGTGGTAGCTCTGTGTGGGTGATGATAGCTGAAATGGGTGGTGCAAGGACGTTCAGTGAGATGAGACGATGCTCAAACCAGACACAAAGTCGACCAGGACTCACCGAGCTTGGGGATCCTTTGCGGCTACGTTGGCACCGGAGGTGAGGAAGAAGGTCCAATTATAGCGCTACACTGCAATCGAACAGCTGGGAAGTGAGGAGGTGATTGAGTGAGCCAAATGGCACAAGATGATGTGCACGTCGAGGGCTTGGCTCATCGAGACGCGCTTGTGCTTTGGCAGATCACGAGCACCGGAGCTTGGGACGATGAAGTGTTCCGGGAGCAATATTGGATGAAACTTACCGAGGAGGGGAGAAATGGAAATGGCAATGGAACTGAAGTGTTTTGACACACAAGGGAGAGCTTCAAGTAGCGAGATGGAGACGACAGCGGCGACGAGAAAATGAAGGTGGCTCGGGTTCTCACGATTATCTCGAGCGGTGACGAGACCCAGGCGGAGAGAAACGGTGGGCGGGGTAGGTGAGACCAGGCGAACGCGGTCTACTCCAGTGGGCGCCCGAGGGTGATGGCAGCGCCGGCATGGGCGAGGTAAGGCGCTGCTACAGGGCCAAGGGGATGGCAACACGAGGTGGAAGAAAGGCCCTGGTGTGTGGGTCCCACACATCAGCGAGAGGAGAGGGGAGTTTAATTCAGGATTTTGAAAAGAAAAGGCTAAGGGTTTGAGGGAATTATTAAATATAGAAATATAGCTCAAAAATTTATGACAATTTTGTGAAGGCTTATGACACCATATAGTTTCTTATGTAAAGTTTTCAGGATTTTATCTGCTCTGTGATTTTCTCATAAATTCTTACAAGTTTCTGCTTTCATGTAAATGCATTGTTACCTTTGATGAAAATTCACAAAACATGCTCAAATACATTTTTCCCTCATGCAAACATCCTCAAAACTAACTCCCACTTATTTTCATTCTATTTCCCAAAATCAGGATTTTTGGGATGTTACGTTACACATACCCTGCAAGTTTTGTTTCTTTTTCGAGATACCCTTTTTAGGGGCAATTAAATCTTTGCTCAAATACCCTTTTTGGCAATTTGATTTTGATATGAATTCCATAGTAATATCCGTAAATCTTTGAGCATAATAAGTTGTTGGAGTTCTTATAAATTAACTACTCGCCACCATGCATAGATCATATAGCTGCATGCCCCTATTCTTAGTCTATTAGTTACTTTTTTTCCAATTTGTATGCATGCACATGTACGCCTATTTAATCTAAAGCAATACGATGATTATGTGTGTGGTAAATTATCATATTAGTTTATATGGTATTAAAGTACCTTGCTCACGCATACATCGATGCACCATAGACAACCTATCTTGAACTTATCTTTCCTCACACGTCGACTGCCCCACCGAACCGTATGTCTTCTATCTCTTCTCATTGTTACAGTTTTTTTTGCTTCAACCTTCAACAGTAAGCCCAAATATTGATCGATCCCTCTTAGCTGTTACCCCTTCCAATGCAATAATTTACCATGTAATTATCTTCTACTTCTCTCCAATTATTGCTTAATGTTAACTGTTGCAACATCAACACGCATACGCATGCAACCGTCACCTATCCTAGCTAGGGACACATGTCATGCTCTCTCCGGTGACCCTGAACCTATTCCCTACGGCTGCATCATCTCTACTCCAAACTTTTTACTTCTCTACCTTTGTACGTTGGCGCTTCTATTCGTACGAATACATGCATGTATATACGCATATATAATGTTATACATGTCTGATGTCCTATTCTTTCATGTCGGTCACTCCTCTTCTTCGATGTTGGCCAACTCAACGCTGTTGATTCCTCACTAACCGTGGCAACCTTTCATCTTCACTAATGCTGGCATGTATGCTTTAATTGTTGGCTAACGATATGGAGAATATTTTTATCTTCACCGGTGATAACGTGCCCCTCACTAGTGATGACACGCTCTTAGCTATCCAATAGACACATATCGTCCATAGCTCGTCTTCAATGCAAAGCTCCATCTCCTCGTTGCCAGAACTTCCCTATTATCGAGCTTTTTGGCCACTAACTTCTTCAACAACACCAACGCTCACCACTTGTCATCGCGGCCCTTGGCTTCTTCAATGACGAAGTTTCTCTCCAATTGCTCCGGCGAGCAGCATGACATTGTCCTCGTTGAACATCTAATGTGAGCAGCACGACATTGTCATCATCTCCGTCATTGCCGTCTCGGCTCTTTACTTCCCCGTGGGTCCAATGTCTTCTTGCATGACATATCGATACCGTTGTACTCTTTAGTGGTCTCCTCTGCCACCATTCGTGCTATCCTCGTTATATTTTTTATTTTTTATTCAAAGCTTTTGTTAATTTTTATTTTTATTCCATATGAAGCAACAATAGAAACACGTGACCTTGAGATGGTGGCTTCTTTCGTGTCTCATCCGACACCATTCATGCCATCCTCGTTATGCCTTTTATTTTTATTCAACATTTCAGCTATTTTTATTGAAGTTCCTATACAAATCAAATTGCTAAATTTAATTAATTTATTTTGAATTTTAGTTATTTAGGAATTTTACTTTGGAATTCGTATTGAAATCAAATTGGAATTTTTTTTTATTTTTCCCCAAATTTCAATTATTTTTTTAATTCGTATATGAATTCAATTGTTAATTTTTCTTAAATTTTTATTCTGAATTATAGTTATTTAGGGACTTTACTTTGGAATTCGTTTTGAAATCAAATTGCTAATTTTATTTCGAATTTCAGTTATGTTTTGTTGGATTTTGTATACAAATATAATTGCTAATTATTGTTTAATTTTTATTCTGAATTATAATGTTTAGAATTTGTATCGAAATCAAATTGCTAATTTTTATTTTATTTTTTATTCCAAATTTCAATTTTTTGTTGGATTTTATATACAATTCTAATTGCTATTTTTTGTTTATTTTTAATTCCGAATTATAAATATTTATGGATTTTACTTAGAAATTTGTATAGAAATAAAATTGCTGATTTTATTTTATTTTTTATTCTGAATTTCAGTTTTATTGTATTTGACATAAACTATTTTTTTAAATCTAAACCGTTATAATATGGACCGATCGATCGATGGTGTAGATCTTTCACATTTTGCAACGATTAACGTGGTAATTTTGATCCCTTGAGAGCGAACGTGTTGATTTCTTTTAACTCTGCTTTAATAAGATAATAGATAGATTGATTGACTGACAGATAGATTATGAACCGAAAGGTCACGGATCAAATACCGGAAAATCGATGGCCTCACCAGCCGAGGTGCGCGCTCTGCTGCTCTGTTCTGGAGACATGCACTCATTTGTCTGTCCATTCTGACTACACAACAGCAGGTTTGGGCTCTCGTTGGAGAGGCTGATTGCGGGCAGATTTCACTATCTCTTCGCCGGACTTCACATCCACGCAAGGTCTTTGATTCCTTGGTCATTCTTGTCCATTGGATGGTGTGGAAGGAAAGGAGTGTGCAACCCGTGGTAAAGACTAGGTATCCAAGTCAAACAATGTAACCGGGGTATAAATTATATCGTTAGCCTTTTATAACCCTAACCCTGAGAAAAATCCCGAAAAAATCCACTTAATATATATAGCTAGTGAGACTCGAACAATGCCGTTTAGCCACAAGACATGGATCGAGTACAATACAGCTTGGACTAACCACCAGTTGGTGCCCAATTTGCAATTAATAAGATGGAAGTGCTTTTAATGCTCTCCCAAAAGTAACAAAAAAAACATAAATTTTTGGGTAATCTGTACAGATCATAAAGTTACTATTACCAGTGGAATCACGAATGGTTGCAGATCAAACCCTTGAAGAATAACATTTGCACATTGCACTTTAGATAGTATTGAAGCATTCCCCTGGAAATACATAGATTATGATAGCTTTTATAACCTTGATTACCAAGTATTTTCATTTAGGAACAAAGATGTTAGATGTGCATCAGTGCATGACCTCAAAACAAATTGCAATGAACTATCGCTTGATTATCACATTGACTATGAAAACAAAATTGCAATTAACCATCATATGCTGAACACTACCTAGTCGCGCGCTACGAAAGAGGAAGGGCGGGCAATCAAACTACTCAAACCATGCCCATGTGTGTACCATTTGAGGTATGTCATCAACAGTTGGACAATACCATTGTTTGACCAAAGCTTCTTAGAATGGCGATATTTGGAACAATTCATGTAATAATTGATACATGTGACTGTCGACATCGGCTCGAGTTCAGCATCAGCCGAGCGAAGGGCCCACTTCACGGCTCAATTAGTCAAATTCATAACGCACCTTGACTAGAACCAGCTCGTTTCCGCATACAAGCAGAAGCTCAATTTAGCAATCCTACCTGATTGATGGGGTTAATCTGGTCGCAAGCGAAAATGGACTCTTCGTTATCTTTCTTATAATGTCGGATCGTAATTTACATTTGAGGGAAATGATCGGCTGCCTTAAATTGCATTGCATACCAGCACTACATATAGACTCTGTTTGTTTAGACTTTTTGTCTGACTTAAAAGCAAAAAAGTCTAATTCTAAATAAAGGGGTGGTTTTTTTTATCTAGCTTATAAAAAACTTAAGTTATTTTAAATTTAAAAGTCATAAGCCAAGGAAGATGTGCTTTTTTTACCTTTTGCGGAATGGAATAACCGATTGCCACTAAAGTTCGCTGAAATTACTCACAAAATGTCATTGCATATAAATGCAAATCGTTTCGTTTTTTGCTCTTCCATCCTCCTCTTTATACACAACTCAATAAGCCAACATCATATAAAAAAAGTCAGATTAACAAACACTTAAGTTTGGTTTAAAAGCTAAAAAACTTATGAGCTAATTAAGCCAAAAAAACTGATTTTAAACTATAAACCAAAAAGCTCAAATCTAAACAAACAGGGCCATAACCGGTAGGCCAACATAAATAGAGCAGCAGTACTATTCCTTGCATGCTACCCAACGAAGAGATAGGGTATCGATCCGTCGGGTGGTAAGGTTGTTAGTATGCGCTCGTTCAATTGCATCTCTCATTATCGTTTGGCTTGTTCTAAATTTGCTTGTATAGTGCTGATTTGCATGTGCTCGTATACACCACACTACATTCACATCAGCAGTAATACTATCTATAGCTAGTGTACACTCGATGCGTGCGTGCCACCATATGTACGTATAGCTCTCTACGAAGTGAGGGAAAACAAACAAAGCTTACCGATACCTACGTACTTCAGTCGACGACGTTGTTGCTGAAGAGCTTGAACTGGCCGGCGTCGAGCACGAGCTTCCGGATGGAGGCGAAGGCGCCGATGGCCCCGACGCCGGTGAAGACGACCATGATGGCCGTGTTGGCGAGGAAGAGCGGCGACCGCCTCGGCGGCGCGAGCGCGATGTTGTACATGACGACGGGGAGGACGAAGTCGAGCGGGATGAACCCCACGGCGCCGACCACGCCGACGATGTCGCCGAAGAAGGGCAGCATGGCGGCCATGAGCGCGCAGAAGGCCAGGTAGAGCGTCCGCAGCAGCAACCGCGGCACCAGGTTCCGGCGAGAGAACTTGCCCCGCGTCGCGTCCGCCGAGTTCTTCTCCATGATCTCGTAAGCCACCTGGGAGTAGACGAGCCCGATGGCGAGGAGCTGGAGGAGGACGAAGAGGACGGTGAGGCCCAGCAGCCACGTCGGGGCGAGGGCCGGACCGGAGTCCGGCATGAGGCTCTTGAGGACGTTGGACTGGACCTGGCTGCCGAACGCCCAGTACCCGGTGATCGACGGGAGGTAGAATGTGAAGCCTATGACGGAGTAGCACAGAACCAGCGCCTTCATCATCTTCCCGGCCGCCGGTGGCGCCAACGTTGCCTGCAAAGCCGAGGCCCATTGTGAAGTTTGTAGAATGGGCGGGTAATGCGGTTTTATGGGCTCCATTTTGGGCCTCCCAATGCATGCACGGTGTATGACTACCAATGGTATAACCTCTTCTAAAAAAAACAATGGTATAGACGACAATATGGATATAGAACTCTTTGATTGAATCTTCACCAACAAGGGGGGACCTTCTGACAAGAATTGATCATATTTATGCAGCACAAATTTTGTCTAGCTGAGAAAGTGCAATGCTGTACCTACCTGGATTTCAGGCAGTATGCCATTGCCGAAAACGGAGGCCAGGATGGAAATGGATAGGAAGGCATTAAAGGTTTGCTCCGACTTGGATGAGCTCAGCGAGTAGTCCTTCGCGGGAGCATGTTTCGACACCCCTGTCAAGAATGGTGGCATAGTTAAAACACATCCGTAGAACAGACTACTAAAATAGAGTCTGGAAAAGCTGATGCAAGCCTTTAACTGTAGACTATATCTATTGAGAAAATTACACTAGCATGAACTGTAGTTCCTACTTGGCCAAAGAAATTTTAATTTGGGGACCTCGCACCAGTGTAATTCTAAATTTCTGGTGAATTGGAGCATGACAAGTTATAACCATGAAACTGTTAACTGTTGATTCTAGGCCAAAACAATCCAATTGTAGATTTGAATAGTTCACACTGTCACTAGGTCTGGTTGAATGGTTTGTGACTAAAATTGGGATCACAGTTATAAACTAGCATAAACTCGTATTCCCATACACTTGAAACAAGATATTCTGATTTCTTGTAATCGGCTCATGACAAATATTTCTTATTCGAAAGAGAAATATCCAAAGAAATCTCAAAATTAAACATATATTTAGTTCAGAAATGGAGCTTCCTAGTAACAAAATTGTCAATAATTTGAAGTGCAGCTAACATTTAGGTAAAATGAAAAGATCATCTAGCCAACTGCAAAAGCAAAACACTATTTAGTTGCAATTCCTTATATAATTTCTGTTAAGTACAACAATACTTAGAAAGAACCACCTTAGTTGTCAGCTCTGAAAACTACAAATCACTCGATATATTAATTACATACCCACGTAAGGCACTATTGATCCACTATTGATCATTTTAGGGACCCCTATCTATGATAATTTGTAATGATACGGTTTCTCCGGGAATCGGAAACATCTAACGACACTAATGCGTTTCGTTGAAGACTGTCACAGGATAATGGTTCCATGGTGCTGCGGTGTCGACATATCTTTGCAGGTCATTTTATTCCATGTCACCCATCAAAGAATCGCTGAAAAGATGTGGTTGTAAAGAAGGTTTCTTGTTTCATTCGTTTCTTTCCTATGCTTAAAAAACAATAGAACAGCCTGAAGGGATACGGGTAGACTACAGTCACTACACTAGCTGACAATTCAAAAATTTTATCATGTAAACCAGGATGTCATACAAACAAGAGATCATAAATCATCACTACTAGACGTGCAGTGCAGCGGAAGAAAAGTTGGAGCAGTCGGATTCAACGTTGAGCGCTTCGGTGTAGTAATCGTAATCGATCGTCTAGCGTCGTAGTCGATCGTCCAGCGTCCTCGTCGCCGATAGTCTCCTTCAGCAGACTATCGTGTTCCTTGCAAAGGTTGTGGATCGTCTTTGAGCGCAACAGTAACCGCAGAAGCGCCTCTACGGTATCCACATGTTCAGGGGTGGAACGTCGTACACCGGTGTCCTACCACCAACTCGTACGGTAGGGCTCTTGAGAAGATGGCGGCTAAGGGATTCGGTGGAACAACTCAAGTCGCGTGTGTCATCTCTCGTCCTTTTTCCCCAATAGCCTCATGCATCCCCTATATAGAGCCCATGACGGATCCTGTCCGAACACGTTTGTTCCAACCCGTTAAGTGTGTGACCCGGTAAGTTCATGCGTAGTCGGTTGTGACTCGGGAACTCTTTCTGACTACGAGTCATTAGCGGTTCCTAGCAGGACATAACGATTCTCATATATACATAAATTATATCAGACGAACCTTAACGCAATATGATCTACGACCAGTTTCTTATTACTTATGACCAGCTCGTATCTCTATACGACCAGTTCATATTTAGTCTGACCAGTTTGTAACTCCTTACGACCAGTTTCGACCAGTTAGTGATTACGTTTGATCAGTCTATGACTAGCTCGTATCTCCATACGGCCAGTCCGTATCTGTTCGAACTGAACGACCTGCTCGTGTATTCTCCCTTTGCCACATGATATCGAGTTGAACTTCATGTGAGATAATTTGCCATTCATGGATTGTTCAATACTTTCTCGATCAAGTGTCGGATAACTTCATGTGATCAACTCTTCGACCACTAGTGGTATGTCCATGCACTTTCTTTATCCGACCACATCGAGGGGCCTAGAGATATCACTCCTATTATGTTAGGAGGGGTAAATCTCATATCCGACCAGTCACATCCCTCCACATGTTTCATAGCACACCTGAAAGCTACCTTTATAACTACCTAGTTACGCAGTAGTATATGGCAATCCCAAAATACACTATTGCACATGTAGGAAACCATATTGATCTCAGGTCTAAGGATTATACATCATCATTGCTTGAGATCAACTGATGACACATAAAATCATAGCAATCTCAACAGTGTCTCAAGGTGGGTCAATCCAACACCATGTTCTCTAACATGTGTTCACATTATTGATTCGATATCCTTATATCCATGACCGGTGAAACATGATCATCAATCAATACATGTGCTGATCGATAAGTCACTAGTGTTCCGACCAGTGACATCCGAGCAAGGATACATTTAGAATGACATCACATAAGTTAAAGAACTTCACCAATAAGTCACATAGTTGTTAATCTTTATAACTGATGATTCATTCAAGGAACATAAAAACATTTATTCTATAACTCATAAACATAGATGTGATACAACCATCTCTATAATTGCATCTAAGGCATATCCCCAACACAACCTAGCCCCCACGAAACTTTATCATGCATATATGAAGTATCACTGATAGATTTAAGGCATCTGATTCTCCACACATGCCAGCTTAAGTTTTAGGAATCTAATTCCCCATCTTCATTATATAACTCTCTTAAATCTTACCAGAAAGGTATTGAGAACAGATAGAGGATGTGACACAAGGAGAGTTCAAGCAATATACCTGCATGAATGCAAGCAGCAGACACAAGGATGGTGTAGCCCAAGCTTAGAAGTAGTGAGGCGAAGTTGATGTGCCGCAGCGAGTGGAATGATGGTAGCTGGGAGAGGAAGGCCAGCGCCACAGCCACGATGATGATGAAGTGGTACAGTTTTAGGGATCCATTAGGAGCAAGGCTCGAGTACATGATCTGCTTGGGCACCATGAAAGGTCAGCTTATGCAATCGATGATATGAGCAGAGAACAGGAAGCATTTTTGAGTTAATTTTCAATGACAACGGACAGAAAGTTGTTTATGCAATTTCACTGATTGAAAATGACAGTTCCATTTATATAATAAAAAAGTGTACCAACTAGTAAGTAAAATAGTGAACTCATTTCCACCAGACAAAAAAGATAACTCAATTTGTTGCAAATTTCTGTTCTACCCTACCCAATATTGTTTTCTTGTTTGAACTTTATGCCTAGAATGAATTGACGTATTTAGACTTCAGGTCAAGAGACCCTAGAAGTATTGAAATATCTCCTTCCTCCATAGTCCGTACTATTTGAAGGTAAGAAAAAGCAGACAGGTGAATCTTGACAGCGATGCATACATAATGTGAAAAATCGGAGCTAGTATACAACCTTCCAATGTCATAACAACAAGCACTTGGAAATGACACATGAGCTGCTTAGGACTTACTTCGATTCTTGTTTTTCTGATGTGATCAGTGATCTGCTGGCTTTGGCCCTAATATAAGCTTACTTTTTCATGTGGATGTTTAACTCAAATGAATTGGAAACCATCTATTCCATGGTTCAAGAAAACTGCTAAAATAAACAAGCATGGTTTGAGTCTACGTTTCAAAACGATGTCATCACATATTCATATCTAATACTTTGTTATTAGATGTGTGATCATGCTGCTGTTGGGTAACGCGGCAAGGCTACGATAGCACAAACAAAATTTTACCGCGCAGCCAAGGAACCACCGCAAGTAATAGATCACGAGATTACCGCTAAACGCGTCGACTCGTAGCGGAAGTAGAGTCGTTGTAGCGAGTTGATGCAGTCGTAGTCATACTCACGACGCGTCTCCTCCTTTGAGTAGTCGTACTCGTCGCGCGTCTGCTCCTCCGAGTGGTCGTACTCGTCACGTTACTTCTCCTCTGACTCCGATAAGCGTCACGAGTTTCGGATCGTCCCAGTGCTGATGCTTCGCAACAACACCTCCGAGGTATCCACACGTACGGGGCAGGATCATCACGCGCTGGAGTGCTAGCACCGGCAGCGTGGTTAAGAAGGCGTGCCTATTAGGGTTTCGGAAGTTCTTCTAAAGATCATCCTCTTTTTCCATCTCGCACCCCCATACCACCGCCCCTCTTTATATAGGCATCCATGATGGGTCTCGACCTGGAGGCCCATTAGGAACTCAAAGCCTATACGAATTCGGATCACCATCCAAACCAGATCCTTGACCTTTAAGTGTGCGACCCCACAGGTTCATGTGTAATCGGTTATGATTCGGAAACTCTTTTCCGATCACTAGTCGTTAGCGGTACCTAGCAGCACATAACGATTCCCAAAGACACATAGAATAAATCGGACGAATCTTGATGTAATATGATCTATGATCAGGTCATCATCACTTACGACCAGTTCGTATCTCTATACGACCAGGTTGTAATTGGTCACGACCAGTTCGTAACTCCTTACGACCAGGTTCTTACCATTGTGTGATTGCGTTTGATCAGTCTACGACCAGCACGTATCTCTATACGACTAGTCCGTAACTGATCAAACTAAGCGACCTACTCATGCATTCTCCCTTTGCCTCACGATGTTTGGTTAAACTCCAGGTGAGATGATGTGTCATCCATGAACTGTTCAATACTTTCTCGATCGAGTGTCGGATAACATCATGTTGTCGACACTTCGACCACTAGTGGTATGACCATGCACTTTCTTTATCCGATCACCACGAGGGGCCCAGAGACATCTTTCCTGTTATGTTAGGAGGGGCAAATCCCATCTCGACCAGTCACATCCCTCCGCATGTTTCATAGCATACCCGAAAGCAACCTTTATAACTACCTAGTTACGGAGTAGCGTTTGGCAACCCCAAAGAGTGCTATTACACATGTAGGAAACCATGCTGATCTCAGGTCTAAGGATTATACATCATCATTACTTGAGACCAACTAATGACACAAAGATTCATAACAATCTCAATAGTGTCTCAATGATGGGTCTATCCAACACCATGTTCTCTAACATGTGTTCACATTATTGATTCGATATCTCCATATCTATGACCGGTGAAATCAGGTCATCAATCAATACATGTGCTAGTCACAGAGTCACTGGTGTTCCGACCAGTGACTTCCGACCAGGGATACATTTAGAATGACATCATATAAGTTAAAGAGTTCCACCAACAAGTCACGTACTTATTGATCTATAACAAATGATTCATTCAAGGAACACGATAACATATTATCAAAATCATGAACATAATGAAATATCATCATCTCTATAATTGCCTCTAGGGCATATTTCGAACAGTCTCCCACTTGCACTAGAGTCAATCATTTAAATATGTAATACCGATAGCTCTTATGTGCGCCTCATGCTTAGGCTGTGGAAGAGGCTTAGTAAACGGATCAACAACATTTGAATCCGTATGTACTTTGCATATCTTAACATCTCCTCTATCGACCAGTTCGCGAAGGAGATGATAACGCCTGAGTATGTGTTTGGACTTCTGATGGGATCTCGGCTCCTTAGCCTGCGCAATGGCTCCATTATTATCAGAATAGAGATCCAATGGGCATAAGGCACTCGAAACTATACCCAACTCAGTAAGGAAATTCCTTATCCAAACACCTTCTTTTGCAGCTTCGGAAGCTGCAATGTACTCGGCCTCTGTCGTAGAATCAGCAACTGTTTCTTGCTTGGAACTTTTCCAGCTCACTGCTCCTCCATTCAAAATGAATACAAAACCAGATTGTGAACGATAATCATCTTTGTCGGTTTGGAAGCTTGCATCGGTGTAACCCTTTACAACGAGCTCTTCATCACCGCCATAAACAAGGAACACATCCTTAGTCCTTCTTAAGTACTTAAGAATATTTTTCACAGCTGTCCAGTGACATTCACCGGGATCAGCCTGGTATCTTCTCGTAACACTTAGAGCATATGATACATCTGGTAGGGTACAAACCATGGCATACATAATAGATCCAATAGCCGAAGCATATAGAATACTATTCACACGATCTCGCTCATCAGTGGTCGAAAGACACTGATTCTTGCTAAGATTTATGCCATGTGACATAGGCAAGAACCCTTTCTTGGCATCATGCATGTTGAACCTATTCAACACCTTGTCAATGTAAGTACTTTGGCTTAATCAAATTAGCCTTCTCGATTTATCTCTATAGATCTTTATTCCCAAGATATATGCTACCTCTCCTAGGTCTTTCATAGAAAAACTATTTTTCAATGATACCTTAACGGATTCCAGCATATGGATGTCATTCCCAATCAATAATATGTCATCCACATATAAGATTAGGATTACAAGTGCGCTCCCACTAACATTCATGTAAACACAAGGTTCTTCTTTGTTTTTGATAAAACCAAACTTTTTGATTTCCTCATCAAAACACAGATTCCAACTCCGAGATGCTTGCTTCAACCCATAAATGGATTTCTGAAGTTTGCACACTTTACTAGCATTCTTTGGATCGACAAAACCTTCAGGTTGTGTCATGTACACACCCTCACTTAGGTTTCCATTAAGGAAAGCCGTTTTGACATCAATTTGTCATATCTCATAATCGAAATATGCAGCAATAGCTAGAATGATCCGAATAGATTTAAGCATCGCTACTGGTGAGAAGGCCTCATCGTAGTCAACTCCTTGAACTTGTCGAAACCCCTTTGCGACAAGTCGAGCCTTATGAATGTGAACATTTCCATCTATATCAATCTTTTTCTTATAGATCCATTTGCACTCAATGGTTCTAACACCATCAAGAGGTTCGACCAGGTTCCAAATCTGATTGACACTCATGGAGTCTATCTCGGACTTCATGGATCCAACCCATTTCTCATAGTCTGGGTCCATCATTGCTTCCTTATAAGTGTTAGGCTCAACATTATTCACCAATAATACGTCATGCCCATACCTTATAGGCAGTTGACGCAGCCTTTTAGATCTACGTGGGGCTGATGTCTCTTCTACAGGTTCAACAACACTTTGTTCATCCTGTAGAGGTTTAGTAGGAGTTGAAACTTTTTCAGATATTTCCTGAACTTCTTCGAGTTGCATCTTTCTCCTACTAACTCCTTTTGAAAGAAACTCTTTCTCCAAAAAGACACCATTTCGGGCAACAAACACTTTGCCCTCCTCTTGATTGTAGAAATAATATCCTCTGGTTTCCCTAGGATATCCTATGAAGAAGCATTTATACGACTTGGGTGTGAGTTTGTCAGACGTCAAACGTTTAACATAGACATCACAACCCCAAATCTTTAGAAAAGACAAACTAGGACTCTTCCCAGTCCATATCTCATATGGTGTCTTATCTACTGATTTAGATGGTACCCTGTTCAAAGTGAAGGCGGCAGTTTCTAGAGCGTAACCCCAAAAAATACAATGGCAGATCCGATTGGCTCATCATTGACCGAACCATGTCCAACAAGGTCCGATTACGCCGCTCGGACACTCCATTCCATGGTGGAGTACCCGATGGTGTAAGCTGTGGAACAATTCCATATTGTTTCAAATGATCACTAAACTCATGGCTCAAAAATTCTCCTCCATGATCAGATCGTAAGGACTTGATTGTCTTGCCTAGTTGATTATGTACCTCATTCTGGAACTCCTTGAACTTTTCAAAGGATTCCGACTTGTACCTCATTAAATAGATGTATCCATATCTACTAAAGTCATCAGTGAAAGTAATGAAGTACTGAAAACCACCTCTAGTTGTCGTGCTCATTGGTCCACACACATCAGTATGTATGAGTGCCAACAAGTCGGACGCCCTTTCATTCCGACCAGTGAAAGGTGTCTTGGTCATCTTCCCGATCAGGCAAAATTCGCATGTTTCAAATGATTCCAAATCAAATGAGTTTAGAATTCCATCACTATGGAGCCTTTTCATGCGTTTCTCACTGATGTGACCCAAACGACAATGCCAAATAAATGTGGAATTCATATCATTAGGCCGAAGCCTCTTTGCATTAATATTATAGATGGGTGCAACATCAATATTCAAAATAAACAACCCGTTCAAAACGGGAGCATAGCCATAACACATTTCCTCTAAATATATAGAACAACCATTGTTCTCTATAATGAACTTATAACCATTTGCCATCAAACATGATGCAGAGATGATATTTCTACTTATGGCTGGAACGTAATAACAATTATTTAGTTCCATAATAAATCCTGAAGGTAACAGTAATGGCAAAGTCCCGACGGCTAATGCAGCAACTCTTACTTTATTCCTGACGCGAAGATCCATCTCACCCCATGTTAATCTCCTACTCCTTGTTAGACTCTGAATCGAATTGCAAATATGAGCAACCGATCCGGTATCAAATACCCACGATTTAACATAAGAATCAGTAAGAAAAACATCTATAACATTAATACCTGAAGTTGAAGTTTTAGTCCCACCATTCCTTTTCAGATCAGCCAGGTATTTCTTGCAGTTCCTCTTCCAGTGGCCTGTCTCCTTGCAGTAAAAGCATTTATTCTCTTGAGTCGGGCCAGACTTGGTATTGGGTTTAGGCTTGACAGCTTGGATCCCATCCGAAACCTTGCCTTTACCTTTGACCCAAGTTTTAGTCTTCTTCTTGAAGCTAGTACTCTTTTGCACAATCATCACATGACTATTGCTTTTCTTAATGCTGTCCTCTACAGTCTTAAGCATCATATGCAGTTCGGTGAGATTCTTGTCTAAGCCATTCATATGAAAAGTCATAATGAACTGCCCATAGCTTGCAGGAAGCGAAGCAAGAATCAAATCTGTAGCCAACTCTTGACTAAGTGGAAAACCAAGTTTTTCCAATCTCTGTGTGTAACCAACCATCTTGATCACATGAGGGCTCACCGGACTACCCTCAATTAGTTTACACCCAAACAATTTCTTTAAGATCTCATATCTCTCAATCCTTGCTCGTGTCTCAAACATGCCTTTGAGCGCCACGATCATATCGTAGGCCTCAATGTTCTCAAACTGCTTCTGAAGGTCTGAGTTCGTCGCAGCAAGCATAAGACAGCTAACATCAAGGGATTCATCACAAGCCCTTTTATAGGCTGTTTTAAGAGCTGCAGCAGCATTCTCAGCAGGCACATTAGGAATTGGTTCCTCTAGAACATGTTTCTTTTTATCTTGCCTAAGAACAATTCTCAGGTTGCGGGACCAATCCACAAAATTTGTTACATTCAGTTTTTCTTTATCAAGTATCGAACGTAAGGTAAAACTGAATGTAGGTATAGCAGATGGTGACATGATCTACAACAGAAATATGCAACACTAAGACATATGTTCAAGAAAAGTAACTTCTATTAAACAATTTAATGAAGATACTCCCACTGAATACCATATCCCTCTTATGATATTTAGTGATTCAAGACCCACAATCAGTTAATCTACTAGTGAGCTTTGGCATCACTGCTAGAAGATTAGTAAATATGGTAAGCAACCCTATGCTAATCATATCTCTATATGACTCTTGTTGTTGAGCAGCATCTCTATGCTTCGGCACCCAACCCTATGCCCCAAGGTCCATAACCGTTATGATGACCTTGTCAAGTTTGACCAACGCTTGCGTGTAAGTGTCCAACACAAACCCATCTAGTCAAAGAATATTAATGGCACTCTGCTTTAGCAAGACCTACCATTAAAATACAAGACAATGGATGGTGCAACTAATTGGGAGGGCATCAATTTAACTTAATATTACCTGAGGGAAATTTACTTCTACCATGTTAAAAGCATTTCAAGCAATTAAAACATGCATAGAAATAAATAAACAGAAATATAAGGGCATTCACAGACAATCAAATTGCATTGTGATATAGTATGACCCTTCCTTATGGTGATCTCCATCGCCAAGCATCCTGCTCGCCATGTCTCCAAGTTGCCAAAAACTCCAAGTACTTCCTACTAAGCCATTACACTTAACAGCACTAGGGATAAAATTACAAATAGTAAATAAGCACCACAAGTCGACACGCAGGCCGTTATACAAATATAGACATCCTTGGGCTGCAATAAAACATGACATGCAGGTCATGAACATTACACACATGCATGCATCTCATACATCATGGGTCATACTATTCATATCAACCTGCAAAAACAAGTTAGGCATGGAATAGCATTCTAACGGGCAACAAGAACACACACTACAAAAGCGCTGGTCGATTACCCACCGGTTAGAAGGCAAGGGTTCAAGGCAAGGCTCTAAAATTTTTCCGGAACATGAATCTCATTCACGAAACCGAGCCATGGAAATCATCATATTAATCATATTAACCCTATTCCGAACCGATCTGATCATTGCCTTGATACGACCACACACTGCGGCATACTCCGATGGCGGAACTCCGACCGGTAGAAGTATCATGCAAGGTGATCGTGAACAAGCGCAATAAAATATCTGGTACATAATCGATCATAACTCCGATTTGATCAACCACATTGATCTTCGCGTGCTCCAATGGATTTACGATCACTGTCTGCCCCGATGGCGGAAACCGACCGGTAGAGGCAAGTCGTGATACGAGCATGCAAGCACGATCACGGAATAATGAATAAAAACCCATCTTACCACCAATGCTCATAGACGATCATATCGACCACCGCCAAAACAGAGATAGATCACATCTATAACTACAACATATCACAATATGTGTCCAATCCGAATCTAGAACTAGACGGTATGGCTCTGATACCACTGTTGGGTAATGCGGCAAGGCTACGATAGCACAAACAAAATTTTATCGCGCAACCAAGGAACCACCGCAAGTAATAGATCACGAGATTACCGCTAGACGCGTCGACTCGTAGCGGAAGTAGATCGTTGTAGCGAGTTGATGCAGTCGTAGTCGTACTCACGACGCGTCTCCTCCTTCGAGTAGTCGTACTCGTCGCGCATCTTCTCCTCCGAGTGGTCGTACTCGTCACGTTACTTCTCTTCTGACTCCGGTAAGCGTCACGAGTTTCGGATCATCCTAGTGCTGATGCTTCGCAACAACACCTCCGAGCTATCCATACGTACAGGGCAGGATCACCACGCGCTGGAGTGCTAGCACCGGCAGCGTGGTTAAGAAGGCGTGCCTATTAGGGTTTCGAAAGTTCTTCTAAAGATCATCCTCTTTTCCATCTCGCAACCCTCTTTATATAGACATCCATGATGGGTCTCGACCTGGAGGACCATTAGGAACTCAAAGCCTATACGAATTCGGATCACCATCCAAACCAGATCCTTGCCCTTTAAGTGTGCGACCCCACAGGTTCATGTGTGTAGCATCCCGCTTTTTCGGAGATTTTGAACTTTTAAAATTTTAAAAGAGAACCATTTGCTTTTATTTGCCTAAAGCTTAATGTGAAGTTTTGGAATCAATTGCAGTTTAATATGAATTAATCAAAATTTAATTTAATTAAAGTTGGTTTAATTGGGTTTTCTGGTATTTAAAATAAAAATTATTATTTTAAGTGTTTCCTTGGATTTATTGGATTTTAGAAATGGTTTTTCCTTTTTCCCAAAATTAAAAATTAATTTATTTGCAAAAGAAAAAGAAAAATTAAAGTTGAAACTATTTTTATTAAGTCCAGAATAATTCAAGGAATATCTGTGAATTTTTCTAGAATTTTTGGACTCTATTTGTTATTTTCTAATTTGCCTTTTGATTTGATTGAATTTCTAAAAATCAAAAATCAAATAAAATCTATTTACGGTGCGTGGGCCGAATCCTTCCGCCCGCCTCTCCTCGCTCCTCCCCGACACGCCTCCGCGGCCCTCTCCTCCGCCGACCCACTCCGCCGCCGCCCGGCCGCTCCCGACCAGTTGGATCTCGATCCCAGCGCCTCGCTCCGCCACGCTCCTCTTCTCCGCCGTCCGATCGAATCGGACGACGCTCACCGCCGCCGCACCGCGCTCTTCTTCTTCGTCCCCTTCTTTTCTCTCCCATGGCCTGCGCGTGAGCTCCGCCGCGATTCGCCGGCCGCCTCGATCCCGCCTTGCTGCGCCTGCCTGCGGCGTCAACGATCGGCCTCGCCTCGCTCCCCTTTCGCTCTGCCCCAAGCAGCGCGTCGTCTGAGCTCTGCCGCGGCAGCCAGCAAAGCTCCTCGCCCATGACCTCCCGGCGCCTCCTCGCCTCGGTTCCTCCCCTCCGTTGTTGCTTCCGCGTCGCGCCCCATCCCTTCTTCCCACGGCTATTCTACCCGCGCGCCTCTCTTCTCCTCCCTTCTTCTTCCTCCCGCTCCCGTCGCCATTTCTTCTCCCCGCCGCCCCCTCTCCGGCACCCACCTCGCTTTGGTAGGTTCTGGCCCCAACGAGACATCCACCGCATCCCTTCTCGTTGAAGCCCCTCCACCTCCATTCCCCTCTCCGCCGCCGAGCTTTCTTCTCCTCGGCCCGGCCGCCGCCACGCGCCTCCCCTCCACCGCTTATCTCTCTCTCTCCTCCTCTCCCTCTCCTCCTCTGCAGTGGGCCCCTTTGTCTTGCCGTGAGCCGGGTGCGCGAGCGCGGTGGACTCGCCATTCACGGTGCGGTGGACCCAGCGACACTGTGCCGTGCACCGCGCTTGAGCCGATGTGGCCGTCCACGTGGGCGCCACGTCAGCGCCACGTAGGCGGATTTGCTCACGTGGCTGCCCATTCGGCGCCACATGGCCGCTGACGTCAAGATCTCGAATTTCCCGTTGAAGAATAATTCCAGAAAATCCGAAAAACCCTAATTCTATCATTTTATGTGATTTGAAACTTTTTTCGGCCATAACTTTCACATCCGAACTCCGATTTGGGTGATCCAAATTTCTATATTCATATAAAATCAGCCCCTTTCATTTGGTTCTGGTTTTGTAATTTTTAGAGTTCATTTGGTACTTTTTTTTATTTATTGTTGCTCTTCTCGCACGTGTAGATTCCGGCGTTCCGGAAGGTTTCATCGACCCAACGACCGAAGACCCTCTCCTCGTCAACGAAGGCAAGTCGTAGGCCTTTGACCATGTTGAACCCATTTTACAAATGTATATTATTTTAAATTATCATGCATGGCTAGTTTTATTAGAAATGGTTTTGGGAATAGATAATTACCAAATTGCCATTATTCCTCCTTGATAAATTGAGAATGAAATGTCTCCTTGAATGACATATATCCATGAACACCATAGGATGGTTAATACTAGTTGAACATAATTGTATTACCAACTTGGGTGCGTATATTTGCTTAGTCTAGCTTTAGTTATCCGTGGGACTCACGATCATGTTTACAGAATGAATGAAATTTGACTAATGACACTATGGAATTGTGGTGTGAGGCCACTATAATTAAAATGTGAGCCATGGCAGGGATTGCCATTTGGTCGGGAATGAACCAAAAATAATTTATGCTCGAGCTTGTGGGCGGTGGTGAAGGTGGGTGCGTGAGGCACACTGGGAAGCGGAAAGTCTCGTCTGAGCAGCCAACTAAGGACTTAACCTTGTACGCTATTGGTCTGGGTCACATCGTGCAACCACAAGTCCATTATGGGGTGGACCTGGCCAACTAATTAGCGAAGTTTTGAGTCGGTTCTGTTTTGGATGGGAAAGGCGCAAGAGGGGGCCGTGAGGGCGAAACCTTAGCGAGCAGAGCCGAGGCAAAATGGATCTTTGTAAAGGCCTTGTGATAATCACTTAGTCGCACACCTCGGAAGTGTGTGAGCGGACAGTATGAGTGATTTATCTCTTGTGGGTAAAGCTGTACAACCTCTGCAGAGTGTCAAAATCTATTCGAATAGCCGTGTCCCCGGTTATGGACATGCCCGGATTCTTTCACGCAAGGGGTAGCATTTTCAAAAATGTGGTAATTGGTTCGATGGAAAGGTTTGGTTGGATTGGTTGGTAAGTGAACGGGAGGTTCACTGTTGTTTCAGAGAACTTGGTTATTTATGTATTATTCTTTTAAACTCCTGCTCTGAAATCTAATTATTGTATTTACTGTTAAACTTGCTTTCTGCAAATTAACCATAAAGCCATCCTTGCTTAAGCCTTGCATGAATACTATGTGCATATATTTTCTCTACGACTTGCTGAGTACTTTATGTACTCACGGCTTTATGCCCTTGTTGATCAGTCCCAGCAGAAAAATCAGGAAATGTAGAGTTCTACGAGGAAGGCTACTTTGAAGACTTCGCAAACTAGGTCACGTCCTCCACTCGATTGCCTGTGGGCATGTCGATTGGGCTCCACGTATTTTGGATTTTCGCTGCAAGAACTCTGTTATTACTAAGCTCTGTGAGGCGACTTTTGTAAGAACTTGATCATAAGGTCTTTTGTCGTTAACTAATATTACTTTGTCTGCTTCATTAGTTCGTTGTTGAATTGTTATGATAACATCATTGTTGCAACTGTGCGAACTAGTTACTGATCATGGGACTAGCTTGGTATGCACAGAGGGTCTCGGGGTTGTGTGATACCCGGGGCGCTGACAATGTGTAATCGGTTATGACTAGGAAACTCTTTTCCAATCACTAGTCGTTAGCGGTACCTAGCAGCACATAACGATTCCCAAAGACAAATAGAATAAATCGGACGAACCTTGATGTAATATGATCTATGATCAGGTCCTCATCACTTACGACCAGTTCGTATCTCTATACGTCCAGGTTGTAATTGGTCACGACCAGTTCGTAACTCCTTACGACCAGGTTCTTACCATTGTGTGATTATGCTTGATCGATCTACGACCAAAGACGTATCTCCATACGACTAGTCCGTAACTGATCAAACTAAGCGACCTACTCATGCATTCTCCCTTTGCCTCACGATGTCTGGTTGAACTACAGGTGAGATGATGTGTCATCCATAGACTGTTCAATACTTTCTCGATCGAGTGTTGGATAACATCATGTGGTCGACACTTCGACCACTAGTGGTATGGCCATGCACTTTCTTTATCCGATCACCACGAGGGGTTCAAAGACATCTCTCCTGTTATGTTAGGAGGGGCAAATCTCATCTCGACCAGTCACATCCCTCCGCATGTTTCATAGCATACCCGAAAGCTATCTTTATAACTACCCAGTTACGGAGTAGCGTTTGGCAACTCCTAATAGTGCTATTACATATGTAGGAAACCATGCTGATCTCTATGATTGCTTCTAATGCATATTTCCAACAGCTGCATACTTGCATATGACACACGCACAAGCAATGCCAACCAAACATTGATTATCGTATTTCGAATCCTCCCAAGCATTGGCAAGTCAGTCTTGCGTTCAGGAGGAGCTTCCTTACTGATTTCTATTCAGCACTGACTATCCCCTATCAAACTAGTATCTACGTACGGATTAAGTCATTGCAGAGTGGATAAGAGGAAGCTCTCATCCTGAAGCAACTCAAGTCAACTAAGCAGAGCCAACCATTAGTCCAGAACAAATCTGGGAGGCCAAACATGCAATATCTTATGCATATTCTACATTCACACAAGGAAAATGACCATTTCTGCGTTTGGGACGGCAACCCTTTAATTGTGGATATTCCTAGTTCACGGAGCATAGACTACTCTAACTAACAATGTCCAACACGCAGACGGCATGAAACTTTTAACTAATCATACACTACAATAAACCAATCATGCACTACAATAAACTAATCATACACTACAGACTAGCATGAGCTCAAATTTATGCATCCGAGAGAGAAAATTCAGGGGTTCTGGAAGGCTACTGTTGGAAATAATCTTGTTTTGGTAATTTTGTTAGTTTTCGTTTTTCATTACTATGTCCGGTGTTGGACATAGAATCCGAGTAGAGGAACTAAGTTGTTTCCGAGTCGGTTGCTAGTCCGTATATGAGTCCTTGAAGTTAGCCTTTATAAGGCGAGTTGAGGAGTCGAGAAGTGGAGAAGTGGAGTCATGAGTTGGGTTGAAGAAATAGAAAACAACAAAAAGAGGAGCAGTTGCTTCCGAAACCAATCATGTGTTTTTGGTTTTCGAGTAATGTTCATCGTTTCGACTTCACGTACTCAGAAGGGTTCGACTACATCCTGGTCGGAAGGAGTACTGGTTGGAAGGAGGTTTCGACTACCTGGTCAGAAGGTTCAACTACGTGTAGTCGAAGGAGGTTCGACTATACGTGGAGACTACACGATCACGTAGTCGAAGGAGGTTCGACTACGTGTAGTCGAAGGAGCATCGACTACACATGAAACCAACAGTGGTATGAGAGCACCAGCACGATCCTTCGGTTCGAGACAATGGCGCTTGCCATCCAGCAGGAGGCGAGGGAGAGCGGTGGCATGTCGCACCAGTACTGCCCAATGCTAACGACATCCAACTACACCACGTGGGCGATCAAGATGGAGGCGGTCATGGATGCCCAGGGTATCTGGGAAGTAATCGAACCGGTGACTAGAGTGGCCGTGGATGAGAAGAACAAAACAGCGCGAGCATTCATCTTTCAGGTTGTCCCCGAAGATGTCCTTCTACAGATCGCAAAGAAGAAATCTGCAAAGGATGTTTTGGACTGTCTAAAGACTCGCTACATTGGTGCAAATAGTGTGAAGAAGGCGCGCTTGCAAACCCTGAAGAGCGAATTCGAGGCGTTACGAACGAAGGAAGGGGAGACGATCGACGAGTTTGCTGAAAAATTGAGTGGCATGGAAGTCAAGTATGGTGTTCTTGGCGCTACTCTGGAGGATGCCACACTAGTCAAGAAGCTTCTTGATTCAATGCCCGACGAATTCTTTCAGTTGGTGGCATCGATCGCGCAATACTCTGATCTTGATGCAATGCCATTTGAAGAGGCAATCGGTCGGTTGATTCGATTGAAGGCATATGAGGAGCGAATCCTTCGTCGCGGCAATAATAGAAACACCGAGGGTCAGCTTTTGTTCACTCAAGCTGAGTGGTTGGTGCGACAGAAAAAGCGGTGGTAGAGACTCGTCGTCTTTCTCTAAGGAACAAGGGTCCAACACTGGATCATCGGAGGAGGACGATCATGACTCATCAAGAAGCCGTGAGCGTAGATGCAGGCGAGGCCGCAATCGAGGCAGCGGATGTCGTGGTGGCTCAACCACTACACACCAGAATGATGAAGCTGGTCGTGGGTCCGGGACGGTCCGCGACAAGAGTCACATAAAATGTTTTAACTGCGACGTATACGGCCACTACGCCTCAGAGTGCAAGAGTAAGCGCCGCGGGGAGGAGGCGCACCTCACGCACACACAGAAGGAGGAAGATCCAGCACTGCTATTAGCGGTGAGCATGGCGTCGGCAAAGCACAGAGTCGCGCAACCTGGTTCTACTGAATGAAGAAAAGGTGGAGCCACGACTGCAAGCCAACGGCGAAACACATTTCAGCTCCAACATGTGGTACTTGGACAATGGAGCAAGCAATCACATGACGGGAGATCGCTCCATGTTCCATGAGCTCGACGAGAAGATTTCAGGGAAAATCAAGTTTGGCGACGGCTCTACGGTGCAGATAAAAGGCAAAGGATCAATGTTGTTGCAATGCAAGAACGGCGATCAGAAGATGTTGACTGAAATTTACTTTATACCGAGATTGTGCAACAACGTACTCAGTCTCGGGCAGTTGGCAGAAGAAGGGTGCAGAGTGGAGCTGCAAGATGAGTTCTTGTGTGTCTATGTCAGAAACAAAGATCTGCATGAGTTCTTGTGTGTCTATGTCAGAAACAAAGATCTGCTGATGAAGGTGAAAAAAATCTCTGAACCGGTTGTACAAAGTTTCCATGAAAACTTGTAAGCTGGTTTGTCTGAAGGAGAGGCTGGAGGAGCCAGAGTGGAACTGGGGAGTCGAGCCAGCCAGGTCCTATGGTCAGGAGGTCTCGGGTTCACTTGTAGTTGTTTCTGATCTCTCTAGCCAAGAAGGTGGCGGGACTCAGGTGCAAGGCAAGCTGGGCGCTACAGGGGGCGGCGAGTCCCACCCTCATGAACGGTGCGACGTACACGAAGTTGGCGCAGGAGGCGCAGCGAGCATCGGGTCCCACGTTCATGAAGGGTGTGGCGTACACGAAGTTGGCGCAGGAGGCGTAGCGAGCATCGGGCCGGGACAACCAACGGGGCAAAGAGGCATGCATGCAGGCGTGACAGAAGGCGACATGGGTGGTCGAGGGGGTGAGTCCCTCCACGTGCATGTAGCTAGTGTTGAAGTCAGCAGCTCCGTCAAAGATACAGGGGGCATCAGCCACCCCAGGCGCACCAGGTGACGGGCATGCAACCGGTGCTACTGGCATCAGCAATCCCTACGCACACATGCACATAACTCATGCAGGAGGTCTAGCGGGCAGCAGCCCAAGTAGTCAAAGCGGTAGGGCCCAGGCGCATACGGGCACAAGAACCAGTGGCTCGAGTCAAGCCCATGGACCCCACCATGCAGGCACAGCAGGAGGGAGAGGCGGTGTAGCCTCAGCTGAGATGTACGTGGGAAAGTAAGCAGACTTGGTCCAAGAGAGAGGAGCAAGAGGCTCAGGTAATGGCAAAACCCGGGCGGTCGTGTGAGCACGTGCCCCAGCCCAGGCCAGGTGTGCAAGGTAGGACAAGTTCAGTCCAGGTGCAAGGCACGGCAAGCGCTGGTTTGTGCATGGCTCAGGATGGAGCAAGCGCAGGCGGTAGGGCGGTATCAGCCCAGGAAGAAACAAGATTAAGGGGGTGACTGTTGGAAATAATCTGTTTTGGTAATTTTGTTAGTTTCTGTTTTTCATTACCGTTTTCGGTGTTGGACATAGAATCCGAGTAGAGGAAGTAAGTTGTTTCTGAGTCAGTTACTAGTCCGTATACGAGTCCTTGAAGTCAGCCTTTATAAGGCGAGTTGAGGAGTCGAGAAGTGGAGTCATGAGTTGAGTTGAAGAAATAGAAAACAACAAAAAGAGGAGCAGTTGCTCTCGAAACCAATCGTGTGTTTTTGGTTTTCGAGTACTGTTCACCGTTTCGACTTCATGTGGTCAGAAGGGTCCGACTACATATTGCTCGGAAGGAGTACTGGTCGGAAGGGATTTCGACTAACTGGTCGGAAGGTTCGACTTTGAGGTTCGACTACACATGGAGACTACACGATCACGTAGTCGAAGGAGATTCGACTACACATGGAGACTACATGATTACGTGGTCGAAAGAGGTTCAACTACACGTGAAACCAACAGCTACGACGCACCTCGAGGCAATCGGCGGCGAGCAGGATGGAGCCAATGCTGACGCCGGTGTTGATGGCCGTCTGGACGATCACCACGAAGTAAAACATCCACCCGGAGCCTGCGCACCAAACACACCCACCAAAAATGAACCACAATTTAATTATCAGATCATCACCTCACCGACGCACGCATCGTAATTAATGGGAGGACAGCAGCAACAGCAAGGCTAGTCTAGTACTGCTGCTCTATGCCGTGCACACAAACGCAAGGGTAAAAAACGGGGCGCATTGATGGAGCTGTCGCTCATGGGCATCGCACCGAACACATGGAGATGGAGATGGAGATGGGCACGGTGGGTGATCGGTGGCTTACCGAGGACGTCGGCGGCGAGCTCGCGGAAGCGGATGTGCCTGCGGCCGCGCGCCTCGCAGTGGTCGAGAACGCGGGACATGAGGGAGTACTCGTAGAAGGTGACGGCGGCGATGGCGGAGAGCGCGGAGAGGCCGAGCGCCCAGCCCATCCCCCGCAGAGCGTACGGCAGCGTCAGCACCGTCGGCCCCACGATCGCCGTCGTCAGGTGGAACCCCGCGTGCCACCACGACCCTGCGACCAGCCAACCACTAGATCAAAATAAGCCCCCGCGTTGCACGAGACGCGCGCGCGCAGGGTGGAAGGAAGGCAGGCAGGCAGGGGCAGGGCACCTTTGGACTCGAGCACGAAGGCTGCGCCGGCGTCGGCTTCGGGCGCGGTCTTGGCGGCGTTGTGCGCACCGTTGCCGGCCGCGGCCGCGGCCGCCGGGGCGCCGGCCTCGTCGTCGAACGCGGCGGGCGCCATGGCTGGCCGGCCTTGTCCTGCCGTTAGCTGTCACGCTATGCCTATATACACACACAGGCGAGCGACAAGAGGAGAAGAGCGCGTCTCTGTTTCTCTCTCTTCTAAACCAATCCAATTGGTCGATTCATTACGGGCTAACGATAATAACCACGTCGCGCGCGTCCACGACTTGTGATGGCGACGAGGAGGAGGATACTACGATCAGGAGACTTTTAGAGGTTGATTCATGATCGGTAGTTAAGAGTAGTGCTTGTCATGTTCCTATTTTATGATTAGTTGATACATTCTTGATCCATAAGAAATTCAAATCCACAAATTGAACATGGAACCATTTAAAGGTCATTTCTAAAGAAACGCATTTAGACCTCATTTAGAATATGAGAATTTAGTAGGGAATGAAAGATCGATTCTGTTGGACTAAAAAAGCGACTAGAGAGGGGTCACCTACTCTTTTTCAGCACCACAATATTCAACTTCTTCTTCACTCCAATATCTATAAAAGTTATGAAGATCATATGCACAAAAACACAACGAAAGTCTTGCATTGAAATCGGAAAACCCCAAGGTCAAAGCCTCCTGGACGATCTGACCACTGGCTGACGGGTCAGCAACCCGAAGTGGTCTCAAATTAATCTAACTTTTGATTACGAGATCCAAATCCCCTGATATTTCAAACATAACTCATCAAGAATGTCAGGAACATATTCCGCTCGATGATCGGAACGATCGAAGCCAAGGTTCTACAAATTTCTTGATCAAGGTCAAGAAGACACTAAAACCGAGGAAATCAAACTGTGATAACGTCGATGGTTTAGTATCAATCCTACGAATGAATGCTGGGGCTCTCCAAAAGCGAAACCACACAGAAAAGGACACAAAAATTTTGTGCAGGTTCAGATCTTCTCTTGAGATAATAATAACCCTACTCCTGTGTTGTTGTATTGATTGTGTTTACAACAGGGAGAAAGTCACTAAAACTAGGGTTTGATGACTTCTGTCTTTCGTTATTCATTATGAATCTCTTCGTCATTTGTTCATCGATTCTACTCCTTATATAGCGCATGAAGGGATTACAGTTGTCCATATCAAGAGGCGCCTTAACGTTTGATGCAATACACACATTCAATGGTGGTTATCGTCAGAGACATCTCCCCACGTTGCCTTGCGGTTATGTCAGAAACAAAGGTTTAGTACGTACAGCTATCTCAGGGAATAACATCACATATTAACTACTGCGTGTATTAAACACAACGTACAAATATCGCTAATCGTTTGGGCCAATATGTCTGTGGTTCTTATCAACTATAGGGTGGTCATAAATGATCTGATCGTAGTAAAGTTTACGACCATGAGGTGATGGTGGTAGAACTTACGATCAATAGGTAATCGTAGAAGAACTTATGACCATAAAGTGTTGGTAGGATGGCTTACGACTATATAGGGTAGTCGTAGAATAGCTTACGACTACTATGTGTTTATAATTTCCCCTATTGTTGATATTGAGGGATACCTTTGAAGGATGTATAAGAGATATTGTTATTTATAATAAATATCACAAATAAATAATTTAATTAATTGATGATTATTAGATCCTTGTCCGATCCAAAAGCTTGCTCGTAGGTAGAAGATGACCTTATATCAATTTCCATGGGTCTTAGCAAGCTAGATCATAGCAAAAGACTCAATCAAAACCCAAAGAACATAAAAATTCCAAAGGCATCAAAGAGAGAGCAAGAACAAGATATAACTCATATTAGAGCAAACTTGTTTGGATTGATTCAAGAAATTGTTAGTTTACAACCACTCCACCATATAGGATAAAAGCTCGACACTTGAACACTCAATCAATCCATCTCTCTCAAA
Source organism: Hsuehochloa calcarea (assembly GCA_036346395.1). Lineage (NCBI taxonomy): Eukaryota > Viridiplantae > Streptophyta > Magnoliopsida > Poales > Poaceae > Hsuehochloa > Hsuehochloa calcarea. The sequence continues at coordinate 45,311,905 of CM070594.1, forward strand.
CCCTAGCCTCCTCTATCTCCACTTCCCAAAAATTAGAAATTGGGATTTCCTAGGCTTGAGTTGGTTGAGCGCAATTCATGCACTCCTCCCTTTTATAGTGGATGCTATGTTTAGATAGAAACCCTTATTGGGCACTCGTTAAGCTCACACACAAATGAATTTACATTCACTCATGCTTCTCAAAGTAGATAACGAATCAGGTCTCCTAAATTTGATTCTTCGTTATCTTCATATTATCTTGAGCTAAACCTCCTCCCATTGCGCCATCTTGCACCACGGTTTCTCCAAGGTCACCAACCCGGTATTTTAGCAAAGATAACGAAATACTCCTCCTCGATCCTTCTCCAAATGTCTAGTCCAATCACTGTGAAGCAAACCCATGCTTCGTCACACGTAGGTTCATCAATGACTCTCTTTACGTCGGCAAATCTCTCCCATCTGGTTCCCACTGAAACCATTATGGCACTTACACCGACCCCAAGTCACTTGATGCAACCCACTGCACTGAACTTCTCGTTCGGTCGTTCTTATCCAAATTGCGCCATGCTTGAATCCAGTCACTTCACCTGGCATCCTTGATCGTTCGGGACCTTAGCTCTTCTAGCCTAGTATCGATCATCCTCGTAGTTGACTCCAAGCCACCTACACAACAATAGACCAACAAATCGATTATAGGCACAAGTTTTTCTCAACTTGACCCATGTTAGTCAAAATATACATCATACAACACCTATGCACTAAATCCCATGACTTTGGTCTTACTCACAAAATTCACAGCTTTCTTGATGCATGAAACCCTTCTGGTCGGTTAGACCGCCGCCCTCGGGCGATTTGACAGCCAGCATGGCCGGTCAGACCACTTGAGAATTTTTCCCAAGTCTCATACTACACCTTCTTTGAAATTTCAAACTCTATCTAGTCTCACATCAAAACTCCATTTTCCATGAGACTTAGTGCAAACACATCACCTCACATTCATACACAAGTGATTTTTGGCGATTCCCAAAAATTCCACTTTTTTAAAACGGCCAGTCAGATCGCCACTTTTGGCCAGTCTGACTGCCGGGCCTTGGCCAGTTTGACCTCCACCACAAGGCCGGTCGGACCGCCAGCCACTGGCCAATTAGACTTCCCAAAGGGCTTATTAGACCGCCTTTGACATGACAGTCCGTGACACTTCACTAAAACGAGGGTTTATCCTAAACACCTCGACATCATTACCAATTATTCAACACACTAAGATTGTGATCATCTACACATAATCTTCGCATATTCTCCAATGAGAACCTTGTGTTTTAAACAGGGTCTAAGGTTCAAAAAGACACTGGACTACATCAAATGCGACAATCTTTTTCTTAGTGCACCGGAAATATAAGCAGCCACGCTCCAAGTTGTAAACCGCTACATATTGCTGCTCACATTAGGATGAGGTGCAGAGTTAAAGAAAATATTGTTTGATAGAATAATTCAAGCTACACATTAACAAAAGTCACATAACTCGAATTACAAATTGTGGGTTCAAATGTTAATTAGGGGTGAAAATATGATGTATGTGGCAATACATATACTATTATACCTAGTATATACCTGTTTATTTCCCAAAAAAAAAAGGGGGGGTGCAACTGCAACCCATGCACGTACCTGCCTCCGCCGAAATGTCGACACAATTTTGTTTGTGGATCCAAATCTTTCAGATAAAAAATTAACCCGAACATTCCAGGAAGATCACCCTCAAAATGACGTTGGGCCTCATATTTCCTACTACGGACTTGTTTGAATACGTTGTGATCCGACTCAATCCCTTCGGATTGGTTCAGAATTTGAACTAAAATCTCTTCTAATCCGAAAAGATTGGTTCTAATCCCTCTCTATCCAAACAAACCCTACACTGGACCGGGTTCGTAGAACTCGGTACATAATCTTCACTAGTTTTGCACGCGCACGTAGATAGCAGATCACGATGTACCAACGGGAGGTGGCAAAACAATGATTTTGACTCGAACCGCACTACATGCACGCATGTCACTGATAGTGCAGCTGTGGAAAAACGTCTATACCCATCTTTCTACGGACAACATTTCTTTAGCACAAAAAAAAGCAGCCGATTGTATCTGGTAAATCTTACTTACAGTTGACAGTCGAGACTTTAACCAGGATTGTACTGACCTAATTGCGTGGAAATCAACGAGAAGAATACTTCTGCAACGAGGTGCTCCAATCTCCTCGCAGCAACGCTAACCACTTACACTAGGCGAAGAGTAGCCCGCGACAATGACAGCAACATTCGAAGGAAGCACAAGGAAGACAAAGGCTTGTCTGGTATAATGATTGATTTGGCTCAATCTGCACGCTCATAAGCTTGATGCGTACACCAGTGTACTTCCATTGTCGTCTGAAAGAAAATATGTTAGTACGCATAACCGAGACAATTATTTTTCAATGGAGTGATTCCCTCAACACAGTACTATCTAGTTTGAAGATGTTTCATGTGCCAACAACTTCAGCAAGGAAAATACATGGGTATGCAAGGATAAAAAACACTCGCGTAGTTGAAGCAGTTCGATACCAAATACTGAGCCAGAGTACAATAAGCACCGTTGAATCTGTGCGACTGCAACCATGCTCGGGAGTCAGGACTTCGGTTCTTGAGTAGTGGCATACTAGAGTCAGAAATTCAGCTGTCCAGTACAGCCAGGAACATTTAAACTTTCAGTAAACAAAGCTTAGGGGAGCTGCACGCCATGATACCAGGAAGAGGTGATTCAACAGTAAATATTTACACACGCACACACACACACACACACACATATATATATATATAGAGAGAGAGAGAGAGGGAGAGAGAGAGAATGTATAGCTCTACCAATATATTACAAGCCGATAATTGCACTTATATCTAACACTTCCTGTGGTGAGGCAATGCATCGACAAGACGATAACACAGATAAGAAACATGTGCAGGCAGTGCTGAGAAATTTGAGCTGCCCGGTAGATTGAATCATTTTCAAACACTGCTTCCAGTAAAGGAATGGGATTAGTAGGAGGAAGATCATTAATAGTAAAATCACAAGAACATGTGATCACAGCTTCCACCATTTGCTGCACACCAAGGCTTGGAGAACTACTTAAAAAAGCTTCGACAGTAGAAATCACAAACTTGACCTCCTATACGCAGCTTTGAGGGGGTTAATTATTAGCAACGCAGGAACCCAGTATTATCTCCAGCTACCTAAACTCTTCGGGGACGTGCATACCAAAACCATGCTTCAGCTTCTCAATTCTATTCAACAAAAAAGGTAATAACTGTAAGTGGATGCGATAACCATATTGGAACTTGGAAGCAATACAATCATTAATCAAGACTTGTCTACATAAGAGTTAAAATTGCTAGACCCAGACCCTAACAAAATGATTAGCACAAATTCTTGAGGATCCTGGAGTCCTGGACTTAACAATAATTAGCGAACTAGAATGTACACAGCTTGCTGCTACAGGAACAAAGATAGGGAGAGAGAGAGTTTTGAAAGAAACCATGAAAGACAGGTCACTTGCCTTTCTTCGTTGTGATGCGTTTGGTATTTGATTTGAAAAGAATTAGCAGTAATTACTGTGGAAAATAAAGAAATTTATAATTTAATTCTTGGGTGTGCGGTTGAAACTTGAAATACAGCTAAAATGGAGTATTTAACAAGGGAGGTTATGTGGAGGTGAGGGTTATGATTAGGAGAAAGAACTATTCGACAGTCGTAGGTAAGAGTATGATGTGGCTCAAAGTCATGCTCCAAATGGGAGTGAATTTCATAAGGAGCATATCTGGACAGTGTATGTTGGCACAGTTTGCCTTTTAACTCAAAACTTAATGGGAACCAGATATAAGTCTAACCGAAAGCCGGAAGGCATATGGAGTATTCCTGACTTAGCACATGATTCAAATCCATGACCAACCATGTGGGATTATTTTCCATCATGTAGTGTTTGTTAGTATGATTGTTAGATACTAGGACATTCACTTGTTTATCCACCTTAAGCTGAATGCTCTAGTCACTTTCTACCTCTGAAAAACAGCCGGAAGGCATGGCTCTGATATGCAGAACATCAGCATGCAACATGAAGTCACACCATCACCGCAAAGTGCAAACACATGAACTGATGAACGTATATGTGCATGAACACACAGCTCTAATACAAAGGTTTAGTTGCTTGGCCCAAATTCAAACTAAAATGGTTTTAATTACGGAGCACACATGAAGCTTGCGGTGCTTGGACTGAAGGTTGTAAATCAACACCAACTAAGGAAGTAAGCATTGTAAACAAAATAAACATGAAGAAAAGGAACTGCCACAAGATCTGTCACGTGCCTTGGGCAAGGAACGTGCAGGGTAGGAGTGGGAGGTTTAGGCCCGGGCTTGCGCCCGGGAGCCGTGGTGGAGGGAGGAGGCGGTGCACGGTAGAAGGGTGGCAGTGTGCGCACCTGGAGGCCGGAAGGAGAAAGGGGGAGAAGGAGATTAGGGACTCTAATATGCTTGCTTTATTTCATCCTCCCCTCTCCTTTAAATAGAGTCTTTACAAATAAAGAGATCGAAATGATCTCAATCTAATCTAAAGAGATCGAAAGGATTTCAATCTACTCGTTAAAGAGATCGGAACGATCTCAATCTAATCTTTCTAAACAATCTGATCTTAATGATCTTTTCTAACTTGCAAGCAAAGAAAAGAGGGGTGTGGGCCCTTGGCGCGGCGGCGGTAGACCTGGCCCAACATGACAAGATCAAAATGCTGAAAGAAGAGGTTGCAGAGGATTATCTTTTATGGAAATTGTACTCACAGCCATGATGCTTTTCAGACTTATCAGATGTTTGATCTCACATACGTAAATTCTTGTTCAAAATGAAATCAAGAAAATGATACCTCACCAAGTTCCTGTTTTTATATATTAAAGAAGTTTCACTAGAATGCAATGGATAAAGAAATACATGTTGAACAAATGAAACAAAAAATTGAAAAATACAAGATATAACTTTTTCCGACCAACGTGAGATAAATAATTAACTGTTTAATTAGCAAGTACATGCACATAATGTAAAGGAACTTACGTGGGAGCAAGTTTGCCGAGACTGCGCAGCTTCTTGCCGCTTGTTTCATCAGTAATATTTCCGAAGTCTCAATAGCATATGATTTCCCAGAGATACGTGGAAGCCCTCTTCCTACAAGCAAATCAAAATCTCTCTGATGAAGTTCTCTGCCATTGACAAAGACACCAGTATCCCCACCAGCACAACTTCCGCCATCGGGTAATTGAATTCTCTTATAAATGGCTGCAAATATAAAAAAATCATGAGAACAAAATTTTCTAAGAGCACCCTTGTTTAGAAAGAACTCATCTTACAGGGATAATGCCGATACATTCTCGCCCCATGACACCCCAAAATCCAGCACGGTAGTCATACCTATGTTATGAACGGGAGAAATAGATCTGTTAATATTTGCTTCAAAGAAATCCCCAATCCACCAATAGAAATTTAATCATAGAGCAGCACCTATCACGAGTATTCAACAAAAAAAAAGCCTTACAAAGCGATTAATTAGCTAGATAATACATACTTTGCATTAACCTTACATTGATGCCTTTCTAGTATCCTTTGTCAAAACAAAGCCCCAAGCCAAGTGAAAAATGCATAAATTCGAAAAATTGCAGGTAAAAGTCCATTGCACAGCTGACAGTAAACAACATTTTTGTTGATGCAAGTTCATAGGTAAGAAGCTCAGGAGATTGATGTTATGAATATTGTGTATGTATTCATCGAGTCCAATAGGCAATATATATATTGGTACAAAGAGGACACAAGACTAAACCCTAGTACAAAGGAAATATCACAAATACCACAAATACCATTAACACCCCCCCCCCTCAAATGCAAGGCATATGCAATTGCATTGCATTTGTAAAGGGTTGACACTACAATAGGGAAAATCCAAAGTCCAAGTCTTGATAATGTCGTCGTAGCATGCAGCTCTTGGAAAATATGTCGCGTATTAAAAGATCCCCTCCCATCCGGAATCGTGCGACAACCCATAAAGCACAATGTGCAGGGACTGAGAAAGTAGAGACAGGCAGGAGCAAAGTCCACCGCGGTAATACGACGAAGAAGATGATGAAACCAACAAAAAAATAGAGAAAGCTATCAAATTAAACCGAAGAAGAATAGATAGAAGCATGGCGGCGCAGATCGAACCCCAAGACAACGGTGGCGCAATGCACAAGAAGCGCAAAGGAAACGCAGTGTGGAAGAAGCGCGACAGCCTTAGAAGCTCCGGGCGGCGGCTAAGAGAGAAGCGGCGGCATCATAACGATTTCTACGATCTGCAGTGGCTCGAAGAGAAGCGGCGGCTGCTGCCATGCAAAAGAGAATTACTATGCTTCTATGACTAACAATAAATTTGTGAACTCGCTTGGCTTAGACGAACTAAAAAATAGAGTGATACGGACTTGGATGGACGCAACGGAAGAAACGACCCAAAGTAACAGCAGATACTAGCAACACCAGTTTTTTTTTCATCTCCACCGACGCGCCTCTGTTTACTCGCCATGCACATTGCGAGCTTGTTGCCTCCTCTGTCTCACTTCCTCCCAATCTACCCCCCTCCCCACATTCCCGTCCCCTTCCTGGCCTCTCCGGCGGCTGGCGGATCGACGGAGCACGGGGCGGCGACCCAAGGGGCAGCGGCGACCATGGAAGCCGGTGGCAAAGACAGCGGGCGAGTGCAAGGCAGCGTCAAGGAGGAGGGGGCCCGCCATGCGCGACGACGGAGCGGATTCGGGAGCCGAGCTCAAGCAAAGGAGCTCAGGTCGGGGGCGAGCGCGAGCAGAGCAGGGGGCTCGGGCTGAGGGCGACTCGAAGCGGCGGCGTGGTGGTCACGCGCGGTGTTGAAGTCGGCGCTTGGGGAGCTCGGCCCGACAGCGTGGCTTGGGCCAGATCCTGTGGCGGCGGTGATGATGCCCTGGGCGGCGCGATCTGAGGCGGGGAGGCCGACTTGGCGGAGGAAGGACAGCGACTACTGCTGCTGCTGGTGGCGACAACTGGAAGGAGGCCACCCTCGGGAGTGGAGATTGCTCCTCCTGGGGGCGGCGGTAGTAGAGGACAAGCGGAGGCTGGGAGGCGAAGGCGGTAGGAAACCGTAACCCTAACCTTTGCTCTAATACCATGTTATGAATATTGTGTATGTATTCATGAGGCCCAGTAGGCAATATATATATGGTACAAAGGGGACACAAGACTAAACCCTAGTACAAGGAAAATACCACAAATACCCTTAACAGTTGACATGATGCTAATCATGACAAGAACAATACGGTTTCATCTACTTTAACAACTGCACATAACATATTGAATTTACCATCATGAAGCTTAGCAAACATAATTTCAGCTTGTTGTGAAGAAATTAACAGATTGTGGATCAGGCCATCCCTAGTTTGATGAGGAGGGACAAGTAAAATGCATCATTCTTTATACATTACAGGTGCTAATGATTAAAACATCAACAGGATGTTTTGTGTAGTGATTGCATCCGACATCAAACATTTTGCATGCTTGGTGACAAGCAATGCTTCCCTCACTAATGATGCGCAAATGCAAAGTAAGGCTTTCACTTTCTTACTTTCTTAGTGCTCACCACAATCGGTAGTAGGAAAAATAGGAGCAAAGTGCAGTTTGTATGATGTATGTGTTGGGCTAAAATCATTTAGTGGGGGCACAATCCATGAGTACAAACGTGAATTTAGTTTCCAGAAGTTTTTTGAGCCTCTTAATAGCAAACAGATAAAAAGAATATTCCAATGATCAAATATGAAACATGTGCTGAAAATAAGAACTTGTTGTAGCAAAAAAAACATATCAAGATTGGGCACAAAGGCACATCCACATATGGATCTAAAAACAAAACATGCGCTAAAAACATGGAAGAGAATTCCAAAAGGAGCTGCTAGCCTTCTAGCACCCAGTGTTTGTGATATCCACCAGAGTATTTTCTGCCCTAGCATATCTAGAGATTTATCGTTTTCTATGTCTTGCCTCTTGCTTTAATCATAATTTCAATAAATTAGGTTTGCTTCTGGAAAATAAGATAAGTCATGGGTTTTGTTCCTCCTGATTGTGATATGCTGCAGATGGATGACTCTATCAAAGTTAACAATGAACAAAAGTTACAAAATAAACCAGTCCATGAGTGCAAACTAAAACAAATGCATCAAACTATTAAACATTTTAACTGCTACTATAGCAATCACTTACCAATATGAACCGGGCTCAACAGGGCCAGCTTTCTTCTCTGCCTTCTTAAGACCTCTTTCAGAGATAGGGTGGCCATTAATTGAAACCTTAACACTGTCCATAGACTGATTAAATAAAGAAAGGTCCTTGAAACCCTTCTTCAAGAAACCAGCAAAAAATGATGAATCCCCACTTTTACCAGTTGAGGACTGATCTTCATCTAACCCAGCCTCAGAAGAACCACGAGAAAAAACAGAATTTGTGCGCTCATCAACTGATGACCCACTCTCCGCTAGGGCATTGGCATCTTCAACACATGGTTGGTGCAATTTTCCATTATCTTCTTCCATTTTCTTTTCTCCACATCTCTCACTTATGCTTACAGATTCAAGGGCACTGTTAGTGTCTTCTTTGTTGTTTTCGTCATGCGCCTTGCTAATGTTTTCATCTTCAAGACCGCATTTTTCGTCTTCTTTGCTCTTCTGCTCATATTTCTTGCTTAAATGTTCACCTTCGAGACTGCTGGTATCATATTTTTTGCTTGTCCACTCATGCTTTTTATTTCCATCTTCAAGACTATCAATGTCATCTATTGTACTTTTCCACTCGTGCATTTTGCTAGCATCTTCAAGGCTACAACAGTGATCTTCCTTGCTCTTCTGTTCATGTCTTTTGGACATGCTTTCATCTTCAAGGACATCATTGTCATCTTCATTGCCCTTTTGTTTGCTTTCCATACTAACACTCTCATCATCATCATTAACATTGTATTCTCCTTTGCAATTCAGGTCATATCTATTAGTTGTGACCAGGTCCTCACCATTATTATCTTTTTCTTGGCTGCACAGTGGATCAACAAGTTTGTCCTCTAAAACTGGGGAACATGGGCTGACTAGATCATCAACTGAAGGTTCCACCTGACAGTCTGCATCTCTTTCACATAATAAATCCTTTGGGCTCTCAATGTCTCCAGACCTGCCTGGTGACAAAGAGAGACCATCTGCTTTCGACTGAATGCTCCAGTTTGATCCACATTCTTTGTCAGTCCTGTCGTGACTAATGGTTGAAGAAACTGAATTATCATCACCAAAATCCATGTTGATTTGCATGCTGCTATGCTCATTCAAATTATAAAACGCAGAAATGACATCATCATGGTGTTGATGCTCAAAGTCTCGTCTCATCAGATTGTTTGAGCTTTGCTCAGTTTTGGACACACGGAAGGACGCTGATGGTGTAAAGGGAATAGCCTTTTCTTTCTCACTCCTTAAACTGATTATCTCGGAGCAAGACCCACACTGTAGTCGATTCTGTTTCCTCTCCATGCACTTTTCCATAGGCACCTGCAATAGCTGATAACAAGAATTGCACACAACAAAAGGTGCAGCACCATGCACTGGACGGCAGAGATGCTCTGCCTTCTTCCTAAAATATGCGGCCCTCTTCTTTGACACCGACCGATGTGAGTACAGCGATGATGCCACAGACCTCCGGTCATAATCCGATGAAACAGATGGCGATCTCTCAAACCGGTTGCATTCATGCTGCCCAGCAAAGTATCTCGCCATTGGAATGTGCTCTTCTTGTGTTGCAGCCCTCTGCAGACAATGCGGACATGCACACGCATAATGATGGTAATTCCCATGTCCAATTCCACTGTTCTCCCACTGCCTCCCAGGGTACTGGCGGTACCGCCCACTAGACTGTCTCCCATACCTCTCCCCAAGCTCAGGGCGCAGTGGGTCATACGGGCTCAGCGGCAAGCCGTGCCCATAACGCCCAGCATAGCGCGAGCGGTGATACCCCGGCAGAGGTGGCGACTCAGGTTGCTCAGGGAGCATCGAGAGCGCTCGGCGTCTCACCGGACGGTGCTCCCGCGGCTGCTCGACGAACTGGCAGGACCGAGTGATCTGGTCCCTCAGCTCGTCCAGCTTGCGCAGCAGCTCCACGGGGTCCTGCTTCAGCGCGCCCCAGGCGACGCCCCTCTGATCGCTGCATTGCGCGCGCTCGTCGACCCCAAGCCTTCGCCTGTACTTCATCTCCTTCAGATCGCTCCCCATGGCGCCTCCCGGAGGCGACACTTTTCCTAGAATCCTAGTTTCCTCGCCGGATGGAGAGGTGTTGGTGGCGTCCTGCACGAGTTGCGCAAAATTTGTGGGGGCTTGGAGCGGTGGAGGAATAGATCAGAGCGGATCCGGGGGCCGGTGGGAAATGGGGTAAGATCTGCTAGTTTGGGGATGGTGGGAGGCAAGGTGGCGGTTACCTTCCGATTGAGCTTGCGGCGGCTAGGCTACGGCACAGGGGCGTGGCGGCGCCGCCGGTTCAACATTAGGGTTTCTCGGGGCAGCTCGAGGAGTCCGCCATGAGAGAGAGAGAGGAACGGCACTGGGAGTGGCAGTGTGTGCGGCAACGGAGACGACGAGAGATCGAAGTGAAAGAATAAATATATATCGGTTGGCTCTCCAGGGATCGGTTTGTGATTTAAGATTTCCTGGGGGGCTCTAGCACGGTGGGGTTACGTGGTGATGTGGTCCGCTTTTGGAATGATATGGCTGCGCCGCTGACGTGGGGGTCAAATGGATGGGCCCACGTGGAGGCTAGTGATCCGGGTGGGGTACAGCTGGTGGGAACTGGGCTCGTCACCTTCTTTTTTTACTTTTCTTTTTGCTTGTCTGGGAAGAGCATTAGATGCTGCTTAAGCTTAACCAAGTAATTAATCACTTGTCTATCGTATGAACAGGCAAAGCTAATGGTCGCTATCTCTACTTTCTTAGTTTGGTAATACTAGAAAATATCATTATTATTCCAAACATCCCAACGAAAAAAATATTAAAAAGATTGATGCTTAGACATAGTTCAGTTGGTTATTTGTGAGGGGGACTTGAAGGATTGCATGTGCAACATGCAATGTGTTAGTTGTTGGTTTGGTCTTTTGAAGGGAAGTCTTTTAAGAATAAATGTTCTTCCTTTTTTTTGAATAGATTTTATGTAAACACAGTGATAGACCCAAGATTAAAATTTAGGGGATGCTCTTGTCTACTTACAGCTTGCCGAATATTGAGTTACCGACCAGCAGTAGTCTGCATAAGCACTACTAGACTAAGAGGTGCTAAAAGGTACGCTGTGAGCCGTCCATTGGTAGGAGGAAGTTAGCCCTGCTAACCCTCTGGGTCCGCCCCTGCGTAAACAAAGTTTCGATGGGTGAGAAAATAACATGCAGAAAGTAAGTTAAACCTCTAACCTGTAGGCCTTGTTTGCAAAACCTTGTTCATTTTCTTAGGATTGGCCTAAAATTCTTAGTGTTTGTTTAGACAGTGATGGATTAGAACCAATTCATTCGAATTGGGAGGGATTTTAGTTCAAATTCTGAATTAATCTGAAGAGATTGAGTCGGATCACAGTGTATCTAAACAAACTTTAACTGGGGTTGGAAGAGATTTAATTGAAATAAAAAAGTGTTGTTTAACTGGGGTTGGAAGAGATTTAATTGAAATAAAAAAGTGGCGAACACTCGAGTAGTCGTGACGAGCTAGATTATTACGATGTAGAAGTACTTCATTTCCGGCGTGTAGAACTACTTCAGTGAGGCAGAGGATGCTAGCTCGAAGAAAATTTGCTGGCCCTTCGTAAGGTATCGCGTGAAGTATTTCCCTATCAAACTTTTTTTCCATGCTAGCTAGGCCTATGTTTTTGTTAAGAAATTGGGTCCAGATAGACAGACTTGGTTTATAATGGGCTACTTATCCTCCCAGTAGATTATATAAAAAGGGACCCCCAGTCATTGTACTACAGTTTTACATAAGAGCAATAAAGAGAAACCAGAAGTCCCTATATTTCTATGTTCAATCTATTATTATGTTCTTGTGTTCTCGCATTATTCTTACGATTCTGAGTTTTTCTACGAGGTAATCACTCGAACTGGTCTCGCCAGCGACGGTTCCTGAATACGTTATCAGCACGATCGACTCTCCTCGGATCAAAAGGTAACCGTCGAAAAACGACAACTGTAGATTGAATTGTTTTCTAGATCCTTTCAATTATGCAATTGTTACTTTCTAGATTGTTTTATCATACAGTGCAAATCCGCTCTAATCTACCATGAGCCGACTTGAAGTCGCAGACACAATGCCGATTGGTAGATTGCATAAAAAAGTAGATGACGATTATACTGTAGATTGCAAATCCGTTCTAAACTACCGCGACTCGACTGGAAGTCGTCGGCCAAGCCGATCGTTGGATTGCATGAATAGTAATTGTATGCATAGTACTCAGATGAACAGTCCCGCCCGCTCGCAGTGCCTGCGCACCGCCGCCCGCCCCCACACGGGCCCTACCCGCCCATGAAGCCAGCACGGCCACACCGCGTCACCGCCCTAGAACCACGTACGGCCACAGCGCCGCCCGAAGCAAAGTAACAAAATGGAAAAAGGGAGATGGTCGACGACCACGCACGGCGTGATCGACGCCAACTTGCCGACGACCTCGGCATCGCTACCGCCGTAAGCCGGCACCTCCACAAAGACCAAGAGGCACCGCTGCTCCGCCGCCACCGCGCCTCCATCCGCACTTGAAGTCGATCGCCTCAAGACGGCTCGCCGCAGCCCTCCCGCATGGCGCACCGCCACCGGCTACCGCTCGGTCAAGAAGCACCGCTGCCGGCACCGCTGGCCTCCCACATGATGAGCCACTACCGCAAAGAGGAGAAAAAAAGGCGGGGTAGCGCGGCGCCCTCGTCAAGCCGGAGCCACCCCTAAATGGGTCCTCCATGGCTGGAGCCGCCACTAGTCCGAGTCGCATCTCGCCAACCGCCGCCACGCACGGCTTCCCAGAGCCGCGCCACCCGCTTGAACGTTGCGCCGCCACCGCGTGCAACGCCATCCACCACCGCCCCCCACGCGACGGGCTCTGCGTCGCGAAGTTCTCACCGGTCGTCGACTTGAAGCCGGCCGGCCGCTCGCTTCAACGCCGATCAGCCCACACCGCCCAAAGACCGCATCGCCGCCGCCGTCAGGCACCGCCGCCACTGCCATCAATAGGGTAGGGAAACCTGACCCCATCGACACCTTTTGAGCCAGCCATGATGGGCTGGTGCGCATCTTGAATTTTAGGGGTGGTGAAAAGGGCTAAAATGGATGAGAGAACTGCCCACCAGAAAAGATAAAAGGGAAAAATCCTATTTTTGCAAAAAGGTCCTCGAAAGTTCTAAAATTTTAGCAGAAAATTTTCTTAGAATAAAAAATTAGCGTTTTTGCCCCTGAAAAAATTACAAAATTCGCCGAAAATTCATATTACAGCAGAAAAGAGTCTCGGGAATTCATTTTTTGGAATTATTTTGTGCATTTGAAGCATGTTTAACTCTGCTATTATTATTTCTATACCATTTATTTATTGTATTTACTGTTTTGATTATTTGTGATGTTTAGATTACTTTTAATCACTGAAAATAGTAGTAAATCATTAAAATATATAGAAAATACGAGATCACGAACCAGGAGTTCGAAGAACATATTGAGAATTTTTGCAACTATTTTATACAAATTATAAGCAGTAATCTTATTAATTTTTTGAATGAATATGTAGATGACTGGCATCACGAACCAGCAGTTCGAATGAGGTGACCCAGCATGGCCAGAACTCTATGGTAAGGTAATCACAGATGAGTAGAAGATTGAAAAGACCCTCTCTACCTTCCACCCGAATGTGGTGCAATCCGCACGCAACTATCGTCAAGATGGCTACAAGGTGTATGCTGAATTGAATGACATCATGCAAGTTGTGAAACTCAAAATGATGTTCTAAGGAAGAACTACATCTCACAACTGTCTAGTAGCAATGTTGGCCATGAAGCCAATGCTAGCAGCTACAAGGTGAGAAGACCTCTCACAAAGAAGCGAGGCAAGAATGGTAAGGCCGTGGGTCGCAACACGTTATTGATGGTTTCTAGTCTAAGAAGAAGGCAAAGGATAGCATGAGGTACACCTCACTATTGCAGGAACAGAGGATCCACACCCATTAGTTGCACTCATGGATGTGGACAGAACAATAGCAGCCCCCATCACCCCTCCTTTGGACATCGCAGCAGCCGCAGCCATAGTTGCCCAACAAGAGAAAATCGCCATGGAGCATATTCAGGCATAAGTTTCTACATACTTTGCTGATTAGATCTAGTGCACGCATTGCACTTATATCTTTTTATAGTAACTTGCAGTTTGTGATTGTGATGGAACTTTGAATAATGGTTGTAAGCTCTAGGAGAGCAAAGCATTAAAATTCTTGCGAGGTCCTGCAAGGCTTATTTTTTCTGTATTTATAATAGCAAGGTATGTTATGGTATTTGAAGTATCAGAACACGTGTGGCACCCCTATGGAGGAAGTGTGCTTAGCGGATGGCGGCACAATGAATACCACCTTGAGAGAGACGAAATTTTTCAGTCGATCAGCAAGAATGTTGGTAGTCTTACGACAATCGTAGACAACGATACTTGTATAATAGGCTCTGAAAGAGCCACAATTATACTCTTGATGGACACAACATTGGCCATTGAAGAAACCTTGTTGTAACCGGTCTTAGGATGATGAAAAATATAATTACCAATTCTCGGTGACATAATATCAATGTAAAGAATTTTTTGAATCAGGAAGATTTTGTGTGCCCCGTATGTGCCACCAGAAAACTAATTACTAGACCTTCCATTCTGAAAGTAAATGATGAAATCCCTGCAATCATGGATCATATTCAGGGAGGCATTTGCGGTCTTATATAGCCCCTGTCAGGGCCATTTAGGTACATTATGGTGCTCATCGATACTTCCTCGACATGGTCGCACATATGTTTATTGTCTACGAGAAATCACGCTTTTGCAAAGCTGATCTCGCAGATAATTAAAATTAAGAATAATTTTTTTGATCATCATGCGAAGTCCATCAGAATGGACAACGCCGGAGAATTTACTTCAAATGCATTTGATGATTATCGCATGAAAATGAGAATTGAAGTTGAGTATTTCGTACCGTATGTCTACACCCAGAATAGACTAGTAGATTTTACAGAATTGCAATTTACCAACTACATATTGGGGACACGTAGTCCTACACGCAGCAACTCTCATCAATGTTAGACCACCGGCATGTAACATCTATTCATCTTTGCAACTAGCGCAAGGATCAGCACCAAAAATTTCTCATCTTCGCATATTTGATTGTAAGGTTTATATACTTATACCGTCATCACAGCGAACTGGAATGGAATTTCTCTAAAAGTCTGGGATATACATTGGTTATGAAACAACATCCATAATCAGGTGTTTGGACTCTATGACTAGAGATTTGCATGCAACCCGCTTCGCTGATAGCATATTTGACGAGGATTGTTTTCTGTCATTAGGGGGAGTAAATCAACCCCTTGATGAAAAATATCAGGAAATAGAGAAGTCTAGAAAATAATTGAAATACATGCACATGACCCGTGCACTAGTGAACCAAATAGAGAAGCCTAGAAGATAATTGAAGTCTAGAAGATAATTAAAGTCTAGAAGATAATTGATTTGCAAGCATTAGCGAATCAACTTCATGACCACTTTATTGATTTGAAGAGCGTGACCAAGTCGCATATGCCTGTATGCAATGCACTGGAGAGGGTTGAAATACCGATGAAGGTATCCCTAATCCCATCCTAAGGCCTCAGAAAGGATGAGAACTACGGCCCATCGAATCCGAAATAACCAGGGACGCCCGGTGAAAAAGGATAAGAAGGACTTGACACAACTTATCACCGAAATTCCCTAGAACCAGAAGGGGAGTCAGTTGAGACCTGGCACTAGTACGGAACCTTCAGAAAAGACATACTGGATTTGAACATCCACATGAAGGGAGATATTAGCATGGATGTGTGCGCACACATCGGAGCTGAAAAACTAAAGGGACTTGCCCCCATAATTGAAAGCAGCGGTGAGCAAGCAGAAACATTAGAAGAATCGCCCTATGAAGAAATATCTATAAATTATGTGACTGCGGGAGAATATATGAATAGAACAACAGCCAATGTCGATATTTATTTTGTAAAAAAAATTGCAAAAATCATAGATCTTGATCCAGAGCCTGCATTGCTCGCTGAATGTAAGAAAAGATCAGATTGAGAAGATTGGAAGAATGCAATAGAAGCAGAATTATTATCTCTAAATAAAAGAAAGGTGTTTGAGCCTGTAAACCATACGCCTCCCCATGTATGCCATAAGTAGGTATATGTTCGAAAGAGAAATGAAAATAATGAAGTTGTAAGACATAAAGCAAGCCTCGTTGTACAAGGTTTCACTCAACGTGTAGGAGATGATTATGAAGAAACCTATTCCCCGGTCATGGGCGGAACTACCTTTAGATATTTAATCTCAATGGCAGTAAACTTGAACTTAGAAATAAAATTGATGGATGTGGTAACTGCATAACTTTATAAAAATTTGGATTCGGACATTTATATGAAGGTATATGAATGTATCCCTGTCCCGAACTAAGATAGAGCAAATGGAAATCTGTACAGTGTGAAACTCAGAAAGTCACTGTACGAACTTAAGCAATCAGGCAAGATGTGGTATAATCGCTTGAAGCAATTTTCTATGCAAGAAAGGCTACATAAACAATGAGAATTATCCATGTGTATTTATACGACAATCCCATGATGGATTTGTATAATCTCAGTGTATGTAGGTGATCTGAATATCATCGGAACCTTAGAAGAAAATAAGGAAGCAAGCTCTTACCTGGAGTCGGAGTTTGAAATGAAAGATTTGGGTAAAACCAAATATTTTCGAGGCTTGCAGCTTGAGCATGCCCCTAAAGGAATATTAGTGCATCAATCAACTTATACTCAGAAGGTGTTAGAAAGGTTTAATTTTGAAAAGGCATACCCTTCGAAAGTGCCGATGGTCGGGAGTTCCTTGCAGCAAAATAAGGACTAGTACATACCTAGAGAAGAGGGGGAGGAAGTCCTGGACTGGAATTCTCATACTTAAGTGCAATAGAAGTACTCATGTACTTAGCATACTGTACTAGATCGAACATTGCATTTGCCGTAAACCTATTAGCAAGGTATGGTGCAGAACCTACTAAAATGCATTGGCAGAGAATGAAGGACATCTTCCGATACCTGAAAGGAAGCAAAGTCTTCTACAGAAATAACTAAGACATGTTTATGAATGGCTATGCAGATGTCGGGTACCAGTTGGACCTGCATACTGCCAAGTCGCAAACAGGTTATGTATTCCTATGTGGATTGTACCTAAAGAATAACTCCTGGATATTAAATGAAATTGGGTGGATTGTACTATTTTTCCCTTTGACGAGTTTCCCTGAAGTTTCTCGGTTAATGTTTTTAATGAGAAAATTCATGCAGCACAGCAGAACATGTTTCATGTATTTTTTCTCTAAATTTTTTTCAACTGAGTTTTTATAGAGTTTTGATGAGACATGAAAATGATGGATGAGTACCCAAAGGGGTGTGTTAAGAAACCGAGCTCAGGCCAAGCAGGCTTGGCCTATGATAGACTCATCATTCTCTCAGTAGACTATATTAAGGGGGAGCTCTTAGCCATTGTACTACAATTTTACAGAAAAAAATAAAGAGAATCCAAAAGTCTCCTTACATCTTTGTGTTCAATCTATTATTCTGTTCTTGTATTCTTGCATTGTTTTTACGATTTTGAGTTTGTCTATGAGGTGATCGCTCAAACTGAACTCGCCAGCTACGATTCCTAAACAATATTTTCTTTAGTTGTGTACCCTTGCTTCTAGAACAATAATTTTTAAAGTTGTCGTCCTGTCCGTTAACAAGAAATTTATGGACCTAAATAGTACAGTATTTCCGTGTTCCCTTCGTTCCAAGGTCTATGCTTTATCTCTAAGGATAGTAAAGTACAATGCTGTAGTGCCTACTAAAACACAAGAGCAAGTCTTTTAGACGTATGCTTGTGTTAAAACTTAAAACACGAGGGTTAAGTTTGGCAGTTCTTTCCCCCGAAGAAAAAAAAAAACTAGTTTTCATTCGATACGTTTGATGTATGTACACCTTCATTTTAGTAAGGCAGGGGCCGCGCTAATCCCCTCTCTCTCTCTCTCTCTCTCTCTCTCTCACAGTTGGGAAGCAGGATTGTGTACCCTTGCTTCTAGAACATCGTTTTTCCAAACGAAGCATTTATGGACCTAATTGTTTCCGTGTTTCCTTCGTTGTAATTAGATGCTGCTCCTACGTCTGCGTTCCGTCCGTGTTGTTGTGCGCTGGAAAATTGTTGCGATAGTGTTGTAAAGGTAATCGCTGTTGCGACAGTGTAAAAATATTTCAACGATTATGATGTTTCGACAGTGTTCTACCTAGGATGATCTATATTACGAGCTGAAAAAAATTGTAAAATGAAGATGTATTTTAGTTTTTTTTTTTGGCTCATTTGTCTTCTTTTTAAAAATAATTTAGCAAATGTAGCCCTACATATGAAATAACAAAAATAACATCATGGTAGGTTCAGTGCTTCCGGACCATGGCAGGGACCGCAGCCGCGCCGGGTTAAATAGGCACTTGCAACAGACCGAGTCCACAACAGGAGGTTGGGTCGGGCAGACCAGATGCGCGGCAGGAGCCTGCAGCGCAACGGAAGCACGACAAGCTCATGAAGCGCACCGAGAGCGCGGTAGGAGGGGCCAGTGGACGAAGACTATTGTATGTCACATGCAATGGTCCAGGTGCGCGATAGGATGTTGTTTGGCGGTAGGGGACACGTAGCGTCTGTTTAACCTACCGCGGTACTATTTTTATTATTTCGGATGCATAGAGACTATATTTGCTAAATTATTTAAAAGATGCCAAATGAACCAAATACTTGATATTTTTGTAGTCCATAGTTGCTAAAAATATACTTTCTTTGTAAAACATTTTGTTCGCAGATTACCACTGACCGCTAAAACATTTTAGTTGAGCTACAATAACATGTCCGTTGCAGAAAAAAGAATTATCATACGTACTTTGGATGGAATTATATAATACTAGTGAAATTTCTCTCGTAATTGCACAGTTAGATATTACAACATATTGTATTTGTTATGTAACTATACTCCCTTTAGAAAATATAGTTGTACCTGTTACACAATTTGTAATAAATATAATATCTATACATGTTTAATTTGCCTCTTATAATTTGGCCCCACCAAAATAACGGATATAGATCTTCTCTTTTCTCTCTCGATTAATGATATAATTTATAGGGATTTTGTTTTTCTTCTAATTTAAGGATTATTGTGAGATTTTTTTAGACCCCAAAACGAAGAAGACACCTTGAATATCACCTGTCGCCGATTAAGTCGTCGATTTTACGAAATAAAGCAGAGGAAAATGGCAAAGAGTTATTGGGAGATGATGGGACAACTCTCTTTATTCCTATGAACTGGATTCTTTACAGGGGCTGCCCTTGACAAGGCAGTGGACTAATCCTAATTACACTGAGCGCAGTGCTTGCTATGTTATCGAATAAGACATGAATCTAATGCTGATTGTTGTGCTCCAATCTCCTCTCCCCGTTTCTTCGTGCTCCATCCTTAAATAATCTTTGAAGGGGTGACAGTTACTCCTAGAGAAGACGCATGTTGGATGAGTCGTGACTGGTCGGAGCACGACAATGGTTAATGAAGCATCAACCATTCGGCTGTTGACGTCTGTGGGACACTAAACCGCAGGGAAGTTTGTTGTTAGTATCTTAGCATTATGAAGCATCGTGTGGTATAGAGCCAATATGACATGTGCTCTATTCATCACACGGTAAGAGATATGCTTAGAGCTGAATCCAGATGCCAGTTCTTTGCTTGTACGAGTAGTTATCTGGTCGGGGGGCTAGGTACATGATCTTGTCCGGCCAGGGTACCTATAAGTAACCTCCGGAACCCTTATGACCACAGAGGTCGTTAACTTTAGGGATTACGACTCTTACGTCCACGAGGGTCATCGGCCTTAGGGTTTACGACACTCACGACTACGGGGTCGTTAGTCTTAGGGTTTACGACCATGAAGACATATGGTCTTTTAATTATGTATTTAAAGTAATACAAAGAGATTTTAATCCTCGTCAGCTAGCCCATGAACTTTAAATGAATTAGGAGTGTGAACACTTTCCCCGATGAAGTCGTATCGGGCAGACCCTCATTTAATGTCGTGACATTCAAGGTGGTCTGTATTCATTTTAAAATTGAGAAACTGCCTTGGGAACTAAAGAGTCTTTTCTGTTCGTTGGACTTTTGGGTAATTCCCTAGTGCAGTTAAGGAATTACGGCTATAAAATCACCTTGCACAAGGCTTTAGAGTTTTTACGCCTCCTGCTTTCCATTTTATTCTTCTAAAAGAAGGAACTCCTCCGACCTCTTTTACCTTCAATCTTCTACGACCTCCTTTCTTTATTTGATCCAATACCTAACCATGTCGGACTTGATTACTATTTAGTCCGTTACTGTTCTGAGTGGAAAAAAGCTTGAAGCCTTGGAGAAGATTGGAATACTTCCGGACAAAATCTGATTTCTCGGAGATCGGTGGCTGGAGAGCACTCTCCAAGCAGCGAAGACAGAGAAATTCCTATTTTTCTTGCATATATTGAATGCGGATTCAGGCTTCCGGTTCATTCATTCCTCTCCACGATCCTGGAGCATTAGGGAATTGAATTGGTGAACCTTTCTCCCAATGCGATTGCTAACCTCAGCATTTTTGTCTACCTCTATGAAGCGTACTTGGGAATTCCTACAAACCTGGAGCTCTTCAAGTACTTCTACAGGATGACGAAGTCAGGGAAGACGATGGGGACGCTTAGGGAATGCACATTGTGCCTCCACGAAGGAAAAGCTGATGAGTACATCCGTATATACTCAAATTCTTCGTGGTCGTCATGGAAGAACAACTGGTTCTACATGACGGTTACCCAAAAGGACAGCCTCTACTATACTGGTAAGAAGGCGGTCGAGAACCCGGAATGGCGCTCCTCCATAAAGAAGGAAGGAAAGGTGGGGAGATGGGTTGAAGCTATCCAACACCTTAGTATCAGGGGTTTAACTTCTAAGAACATGTAGTAAGAGATTTCTCTATGCGCCGGATTAGCCCCTTGAAATTGTAAGAACATTCAATGCTATGGTATATTGATCATGACGACGCGACCAAAGATTCCAAGGAGGGTAAGTCCTAAAAGATTCCGACCAGTTTGTTTATCTTGACTGATTACTTTTGTAACCCTAAAGTCTCTCGTTCATTCTTGCAGCCTTTTCTCCCGATGAGGTTAGAACCCGGATCAGAATGATTTGCGCTGAGGAGCCCGATGAGAAGGCTAATTTCCCCCAGGATTTGGCGATTTTTTCTGCAACAGAGAGAGCCAAGAGGCTTATGGTAAAGATATAAACTATCTTTCACCATTTTATGTGTTTTTCAATCGGTTTACCATAAATCCTCTTTGATGTGTAGTCGGTCGAATTGAAGATCAATGAGGCCACCAAGAGTTGTGAGCCTATTGATACTCCAACTGCTCCTACGACCACCCGAGATGGTGATCTTACAGAGGTAGATAACTGAATAGAATTGTATATTCTAGGTGAAGAATTTTCGTCACCTAACTAACTTGATTGTTAATTAGGCAGTTGTTGTGGACTCCCAAGTAGTCGCTTACAACCCGTCAGCTACTACTGAAGCAACCGCTCTGGAGGTCAATGAGACCACACAATCCGACCCTATGGCCAGGGATTTTATTCTCGACTAGTTGGTCGAGGATATTGCTTCCGATCTCTTGTCGGTGGATGTGAGGGGTCTAACCAACCCTAACGATTTGGAATCGGTGAAGTCGGTTGTAAAGAAAAGAAAAGGGAACCTGTTGGATTTTGCTTCGGCGTCCTTCAAGTTCAAGACTAAGAAAACAAGGTATGTATACATGAAAATGAAACCTATATAAATACTTACCTTTAGTGTTTCTAGAGTCTTAGGCTTCTTTCCTTCTTTGCTTATAGATCATCTGGTGTTTCGGTCGCTTTCGACCAGAGCATCCCTCAAGAGAAGGCTCCTCAGGAGAAAGAGGCTGAGCTAGCCCCAAGCAGATGACAGAGCCAATGCCTGTTCTAAAACCCGTGGCATGTCCAACCCCACCTATAGAGGTGGTGGTATATGAGGAATTCTAGCAGGTTTCAACCTCTGCTGGGAAGTCTCCTCTTCCTGCTACTTTTCCTTATCCCTTTCGAGTCTTCGACAATAAAGAACTCAATGAGGCTTGGGGAAGAATATCTTATCGTCACTCAAAGATGAGTCCAAACTCTATTTTTACCGAATACAATAACATGGAAATACAGGTAAGTTTCCATGACCATTTAACAGCCTTTCTCTTTAAACTTTGTCAAAAAACTTAAAGAGTCTGCTATTTCTTGTAGTATTTGGTGGAGAATTTCACTATAGTCGAAGAACTGTCCCAGCGAATAAAAAGTCTTGGAGCAAAGAGCTCTGAATTAGAAAGTAAGCACCTTTTCATGTCTTCTCCCCTCCTTTACCATTTGGCTCATTCTTTGTTGATTAACTTCTGTCTTTATCATACTTGACAGATTCGGCGAAGCTTAAAAAAGATATTATGGCAAAAGAGGCCATAATAGCCAAGCTTAAAGAGGAATGTCAAAATAAGGACCGGTCGATCGAATATGTGATGATCAGACACAAGGAAGTCCTTGAGGCTATCGAGAAGAAAACTGAAGGTAATCAGTCGTAGACTCGACCAGTGTACTATCTTTAATTGTATGTATTTATTCTTTGGTCTACTCGTGCAGAGCAAACTCAACTATTAAAGAGAATAGAAAAAAACTCTTGAGTTTGAACGTGGCAAGGAGGCATCTTTTGGGCATAATCTTGAAGAGAAGGGAAAGGCATTCAACAAGATGCTATTCGATATGGGATCGGAAACACAACTGCCCAGCTAAGGAGATCCCATGTAAAAGATCAACTTCCTTGGCCAACAACTTGAAGACCTCGGAAGCTTGCTCAAAACTATTCAGGAGAACGATGCACATACGTTATTTGAAGCTATAAAAAGGGAGTCAGTTTTGCTTTGGCAAAGTTGAAGGCCCCGATCCCACCATAAATCTCTAAACTATTGAGGAAGACTTCAACTGCTCAGGAGATGATGTAACCAAACTTTTTGAGGAAATGACACCTCTCAGAAATAAGGTTGCGAAAGAAAAGGAGGTCAGATCTCCAACATGCAGTGATTAGTCTCGTGATCCTAAGAAGTAGGTTATTGTAATATAAGAAGTAGGAATATAAAAACTCATCTTTCTTTCATCAATAAAGTCTTTTGTTTATCATTTTGACTTATGAAGCACTCACATATTTTCTAGCCCCCGACTGCTTATATAGTAGAAGATCTTTACTAAAGAAGCAGTAAGCCAAGAACAAGAGTAAAAGTCACGACCACTATTGATAGTATGTGGTGATTATATGATAAAAATTGATCATATTAATACTAGGAAATCAACTGTGGTCGGAACCAGTATGCGACTTCAACTAGTTGTAGATCTGTTTTCCGTAATCGAAATACCAAATGATAGGTTACATGGTTGGAAGATAATACTTGTCTTGATGAAAAATAAAATATGCAAGGATGTATGCAATGAACGATAAGTGGTCCTATTTATATGTAGTATCCAAATTGGTCATAATGATTGCTAAGAACTGAAGAC
This sequence comes from Hsuehochloa calcarea, assembly GCA_036346395.1. Taxonomy (NCBI): domain Eukaryota; kingdom Viridiplantae; phylum Streptophyta; class Magnoliopsida; order Poales; family Poaceae; genus Hsuehochloa; species Hsuehochloa calcarea. Next base: position 45,335,889 of record CM070594.1, read on the forward strand.
ATGAAAAACACACAATGAAACATGTTCATGCTCAAGTCCGACTGGCAGTGAAGATTTTAGGAAAAGGATCGTCGCTAGAAAGCTCCTTTCATTGGGCAGGACCACGTGCGGAGAGGAAAGACTTCGACTATGAGGTTTTCCGTGTCTCGGCCAGTAGCCAAACAAGAGTAGAACAAAATATTGAAGTGAAGAAATGTAGTCTCTAAAATCTTAAGCATGTAAAATATTATATGTAGTTATTTGTGTTATGCTCTTTGTACTCGCATGTTTCTTTAAGAAAAGAGTATGGTCGCCCGTGAGAACCATTAACGTAATGGTCACGACTAGGACCCTTGTAGCGTTTGACTTAGATGTCAGAGCTAGAGAGTAACAGAGATCCTTTTAAAGGATACCGGAGAGAAGTTGGTCTTCTCTGACCGATGTAAACAATAATAGTAGGCAACTAGAGTTTGGGTATAAACATATAAACAATATCACCCATCGAAGAAAATAAAGAAATGATAAACTTTATTAAAATATGATAAAATGTAAAAGTTAAATTATACAAAGAACTTACGGAATTGATCAATATTCTAGGAGTTTGACAAAACACGCTCGTCTAACATAGCTAGTCATACTGAATCAGGTCTGGTGACTTCGACCACAGTGTATGGACCTTCCCATTTGGGAGAAAGATTGTTGCGATTAGCCTGCCTCTGAATTTTTTTAAGAACCAGATCACTTACAGCTAAGCTGCGAGGTTGCATCTTACGACTGTGATACCTTCAAATGGTTTGTTGGTAAACTGTCAATCATATTAGGGCTTGGTTTCGTCATTCCTTAAGAACATTGATGTCGTCAAGTCATCGTTCTTCTTGATCATTATTGTTGTAACAATCAGTTCGGCAGAGCCGTAAATGGCTTCAGCACCGTAAATGAGAAAAAAATGGTGTTTCACCGGTCCCATGGCTGGTCGTGGTTCGAACGGCCCATAATACAGAAGGAAGTTCTTGAACTCAAGCTCCTAACTGTTGTGTTAACTGATCAAACACTCGGCGTTTCACCCCTTGCATTATTGTCCTATTGGCTCTTTCGACTGTTCCGTTGCTCTGCGGGTGAGCGACAGAAGCGAAATGCATCTTGATATATAAATCCTTGCAGAATTTCTAAAAAATTTCACTAGAGAACTCGCCACTGTTATCTGTGATTATACGACTGGGTACACCAAATTATGTGATCATATTTTTTTTTTGTGAGAAACCTCTTAGCAGCCTCAGTTGTTATTTCAACAACTAGCTCGGCTTCTATCTATTTTGTAAACGTGTCAATCATGACGAAAATGAATTCGAAGCTCCCGAGTGCTCTTAGGAAAGGTCTCATAATGTCTAGTCCCTAAGTTGCAAAAGGTCAAGAAAGAGATATTGTTTGCAAAGCTTATGCCGGCTGATGTACTTGTCGACTGTGAAATTGACATTGTACGCACTTCACCACGAGCTTTTTTGCATTGTGAATGGCAGTTGGCTAGTAGTATCCTTGCTTGAAAGTTTTACCGACTAGTGTTCTGTAGGAATGATATACTCCACAGACTCCTCCATGAATGTCGGATAGCAACGTAATGCCATCCGTTTGAGATATGCATCTCATCAACACTCTGTGAGATTCTCGTTTATACAAGTTACGTTCGATTAGAGTGTATGATTTGGTTTTTTGAGTAATACGATCAGCCTCTACTTCATCTTAGGAATAATTCCACGCTGAAGATAATTGTAGATCGATGTCATAAAATCTTTACTGGGGTCGTGCGTGACGACCTCCTGTGGAGCATCCATGTTCACAGGATCAATTTGTACGACCTCTATTAGAACATCTATATCCTCGGAATGCTCGACCACCGAGGGTGAATAGAGTTACTTAAGAAAACTCCGAGCGGGACAGGTGACCTTGTGGAGGCCATCCGTACCAACTGATCTAGCAGAAAGTTTTCATTTCTATGAATATATTGGATCTGGAAGACGAAGAAATGTTTTTTGAGTTTTTGTACTTTCGCTAGATAAGATGACATCTTGGTACTTGAGCATTGATACTCTTTCTTGACTTTTATTCGCTACTAGTTGAGAATCGCCTTTCACTAGTAATTTGTGAATCCTGAGCGCTCTAGCTGTTCAGAGTCCTGCTAGTAAACCTTCGTATTCTGCCACATTGTTTGTTGCAGGAAAGTTTAGCTGAATGACGCATTTGATATGTTCTCTAGTAAGGGAGATTAGGACGACTCTAGCCCCCGAGCCTTTAAGCATCAAGGAACCGTCAAAGTACATTGTCCACTCGTCGTGGTATTCGTACTCTGGCCTTGGGTGGGTTCAAGGTTTGTCCATTCAGCGATGAATTCTACTATTGCATGTGACTTAATTGTTTTTTGTGAGATGAAATGGAGGTCGAATGCCCCAAACTTGACCGCCCAATTTGCTATTCGTCCCGATAATTCCCTATTTTTGAGAACTTGACCAAGGGGATATCCAGTTGGTACGACCATTTTGTGGGCTTGAAAGTAATACCTTAGTTTCCTTGAATCCATAAGGAGACCATACAACAACTTTTGTACCTGTGGGTATCTTTCCTTTGGTCTAGGTAAGACTTCGCTTACGTAATACACCGGTCGTTAGACGTTGTCACGTTCTACGACCAGTGCACCACTGATTGTTTGCGGCGTAGCAGCCATGTAAATCAGTAATGTCTTTTCCCGATCTTGGAGAAACTAAGATCGGGGTACACGTAAGGTACTTCTTAAGTTTTTCTAATGCATCGTCTGCTTCCTTAGTCCATTCGAAACTTCCATGCTTTCGAATAAGTTTGAAGAAAGGTAATCCTTTCTCACCTAACTGTGATATGAAACGACTTAACGCTGCTATACACCTGGTTAGTTTTTGGACTTATTTCTTTGTGGTCGGAGGGCACATTTAGTCGATGACCGATATTTTTGCTGGGTTTGCTTCAATACCTCTAGCCGAAACTAGGAATACAAGGAGCTTTCCCAAAAAAACTCCAAACACATACTTGTCTAAATTTAACTTAAGGTTACGCCTTCTTAAGTTATTGAAAGTCTCGTGTACGTCGGAAATATGGTCGCTAGCATTGATGCTTTTCATCAACATAAGCTTTTAAATTTCGATCTATCTGAGAATTAAAGGTTTTTTACATTAATCTTTGAAAAGTTGCACCAACATTTTTGAGACCAAATGATATCTTAACATAGCAGTGAGTGCCATATGGAGTGATGAAGGAAGTTTTCTCTTCATCGTCTTTACTCATATTAATCTGGTGGTACCCTGAGTATGCATATAAAAAACTTAACAACTCACACCCGGAAGTAGAGTCTACAAATTGATTAATACGTGGAAGGGAAAATCATACTTCGGACAAGCTTTATTAAGATCTGTGAAGTCAATACATATTCGTCATTTTCCATTGTTTTTTCTAGCCATTATAGGGTTGGCGTGCCACTCTGGGTGGTCAACTTCATGTATGAATCCAGCCTTGAGGAGTTTGTCGATCTCTGATTGAATTACCTCCTTCCGATCGGATGTGAAACATCTCAGTTTCTACTTGATCGATTTTTTATCAGGCTGGAGAGCGAGCCTGTAATACCCGGTTTTGAGTCGGGAGTTTTAAAATAAGTTGGGCATGAAAAAGAGTGCAAATAAATAGAATTTTTGAAGGGAAAGGGGGGTTTTCGTATTTTTACGGCAACTGGGCGCGAGCCACGCCCAGCGGCCCAAGAGGGGAGGCGGCCCAGGGGCGGCCAAGGGGAGGGGAGGCGCCCAACCCTAGCCGCCTCCCCACTCCCTCCTCTCCCCCCTAGAGCCGCCACCCCCATTCTCCTCCTCCCCGGTGTTTCTTGCTGCTCTTTGACGACGTCTTGCTGCTGCGGAGATCCCCGGTGTCGCCCCCAAGCTTCGCCCCGAAGCCGTCTCCATCCAACGGCGCCGCCGACCGTTCGCCGGCGATCTTGTGGCCGGTCTTGGAGAGGGAAGGGAGGGAGGTTCTTGGGAGGTGGATCCACGTCTCCCTGCAGATCTTTAAGGGTAACGAATGTTTTTGGTGGTAGTTTGATTCGGTTTTATTGATTAATGGTGGATTAGATCTAAATCGGGTTCTGTTCTGGAGATTCCAGAACGCATCCGTCTCCTTGCGCGACCGGTTTCGACCCTTTAGAGGCCGCATCTCGGGTTGACCTCTCCTAGCGATATGTTCCTGGTTTCGTTAGCTTTCTTTTGGCACCAAGATCACGAGATTCCACCCAGTGGTTTAGGAGTTATGAATTTTTAACCGAACACTGCTCTGTCTGTCAGAAATTTTAGAGACTGTTGGTTGCTCTTCAGTTTTGTTCTAGGTAGAGACAGATTAAGGGAGTCCACCCAAATAGGTTTTTGAAGATAATTTCTCCATGATTCCAGATTGATAAAGATCATCTCCATAGGATTTATAGACTGAAAGTTACAGACATTTCTTTACGACTGTTCTGAAATCTGGACAGGTTTCTGTCGGTGTCTTCTTGGGTAGATTAGTCCTCTGTTTTGGCCGAATCAGAGGATCTCACCAACTAAAGTTTTGTAGCCTGGTTCGTTAGAAAAAGTTGAGCACTGGTTTCGGGTCATTTTGAATTTCAGATAATTAAATATGCTTTTTCTCGTACCGCTGATCAGAAGGGCTGAAATCTGGCTGAATAGTTTATTTTCAATTCGGGTCTGTGCGGTATATTGGGTAGTCAGGAGATATTGTAGAACACCGGTAGCAATGTATTTTCATGTTGTTCTTATTTCGGGAACACTTGTGTAGGCGGTGAGGTATCGCGTGTGGGGACACCTTCATTACTTGCTAGCGCGTCGCAACGCGAAAGGCAAGTACATTAAATCCTTTACATTGATGAATGATGTGTTTGTGTTCATGCTAATGTTTCTATGATTCATGTTTTCAATCAACGGTTACTCAACATTCATATTCCAAAGATGCATAAGTATCGCATATTAATTTGTGGTGTTTTCAATTGAATGCATGATAATGTGATGTATACGTGTATGTTCTTGCACTTGTTCATGATGTTGATATGTTTCAAATTGATAATTGAGAAAAGATGATGACATTCATATTACTTGCTTCATTCCATTCATACATGCTTTAATTTCCGTCCACGGAGTGAAATTTTGAAAGACCCATCAATTCCAAAGATGGGCATTTGAAAGACCCATCAATTCCAAAGATGGGCATTTGAAAACCCATCAATTCCGAATGGGTACGTGTGATCCACCATTCCAATGTGGGCCACGTTGGACACCGTATGAAACGTTCTTCATACGGTAACTTTAAGTGAACACCGACGGGTGTTACACTCGCTATCCGTATAAGTTGTGATTAGTCCATTCCTTCAGTGCATTCTTTCATTCCATCCATTCATGTATTCATTCCATTCAATCATGTATGTGATGCAAGATTTGTTCATAATTTAGTTGAATTGATTTGTCCACTATTTGATTGATTATTCTAATATGGTACTTGCTGAGTTTCGACTCACCCTTGCTTTCAATGTTATTTAGGTGATCCACCCTGATGTTGATGATTTTGGGAAGGGAGTAGACCAACACGTTGCACACAGAACATTACTTGATAATTTCATTAATGGTTTCAACTTTGATATTCCTTGATGAGAGATGGACTGTATTAAGTAATGTTTAAACTTCATGTCATGTCGTTCCATGATTAGTTTCTTGACTATTCGCCACTGTTGTATTGGCTACTTTCACCTCGTTATCCTGTTATTGATATTTGGATAGATGCATATTGAATCTTATTCCGTAAATTGTTCATATGTTGTATCCTTAGGTGGCATCTTGGCTTCCGAATAGCCAGGGTGTTACAGTTGGTATCAGAGCGGGTTTTAGGTCCGTGGTTCATTCAAATATATTAAATTGACACACTGTGCTCACTAGGATGGGTTGGGTAAACTATTGCTTCCGCATTTCGATTGTGGTGGCACGAGTAATGAGTCGTTGTTAAATTGTTTTGTGCTATGATATGTTAATCCTCGATATGATGTGATAACCTCTATCTATGAAATTATTCTATGATTGCTTACACGTTTCGTTGCGGACGTCGAGAAGTTGAGTTCGTGGTTGTTGTCCTGGGTTTTGCCAGGCTACACCACTGTTTGTGGTATGAAATTAGAGAAGTTCTTACCTCTGTTCCATAAGCTCTGTGTTGAGCATGAGTTCATTGATGAACTTGTCGCCTTTCTAGAACTGGTATCTGGTTTTCTGGTTGTAGTTTCTGGCAGTTCGTGAATTTCTTTTGAATTTGGAGTTTAAATGAAATAGCAAGCTCCCGTAGGTTTCTGACCGTTCTTTGAACCAGTTAGGATTCTTTTGATTCTTGTGAAATTTCTGCTTCACGTGGGCATAGTTCCAATACAAGATTTGTCTTTTCACAAAAGACCTGTTTTACCCCTGTTGGGAAAATTTAATTCATTCGTTCGTTTGGAATCTCGGTACTGGAAGACTTCTTTTGCAAGTTCTTTATTAAGTGTGTATTGATCTTGCATATTTCTCTAGGGATGCTTTAGTAAGTCGTTCTCTTCCTTGATTTTTGAATTTGACAAATTCTTGTCCGGTGGTGATTGATGAATTTCTCTTGGGTTCATGATTCTTGGTAGACGAGTTTAAGTAGGCCTTTAATGGTACTCCGAAAACATTATTGTTTTTCGATTGTTGAATTGCTGTTACTACGAGTGATCTTTGTAAATTGGCAACATTGATATTTCCATGGTTGTTCCTTCTTTCTCATTGGAAAAGAGCGACTCAGTTACTCGTTTGATAATTTGCATAATGCGAGTTCCTGTTGCAAGTTCGTTAACATGAGAAAGCATTGGTTCCATGTATTTCTCTTGGATCTCTCCGCTTGTTGAAATTTGATATATCTCTTTCCCGAAGAAAAATGTTAAAACCATTTGTAGTGCTAGGTTGTGATTAAGTCGGAGGCTGAAAAAAAAATTTGTGGGCTACGGGTTTCTATTGGACCCTAGGGTTTTCAAAGCAGTTCTTGTCTTTTGATTCTTGAGCTCCTTTACTACTTGTGAACGTGATTGTTGACAGGATCGTTCTCTTTTTGATAGCCGCATCCTTTTTGTTGATAGAGGCAACTTAGTTATCTGTTGGGCATTTCGGAGAATGGGAATTTTCTTTCACAAAGTTCATTGAAGAAATTTCGACTATGTTCATTACCTTTGGAATATTTAGAGTGTTGGAGTTTAGAACCTCCCTTTGAAAAAGAAAAGTGTCGCAACCCTTTGTCAGGTTTTGTGTTGTTTGTGAGGGGTTGTGAGTAAATAATCTATGAGTTCAAGTTAGATTATTAGCGTGATGCATAATTTATCTTGACCGATGTCCTCAGTAGCGTAACTGGTTAGCTAGGTCTACCTAATTTTTCTTGGCTAGCTAATATTGTTGGAATCTTATGCTTTTGCCACATTGAGATTTCTAGCTTTCAAGTCAGTACCTTCTTCTCATTTGAAGTTTGATCTTCTTCTTGTGCGGGTCATGTGACCTCAACTGTGGACTCCACTTATGTTCAATGAGTTCATCGCTTTAATGGTTTTTCCTTAGTTACGTGTTCATTGCGAGTGGTAAGTGATTTCCCAGTTGGTGAAAAGCGTTTTTATGTGCCTCTTCTTTTGAGAAGTATTCAACCCATTTTTTTTTCACATGGGTCTTTCGAAATATTTTCTAAATGTGGTTGTGAGCTTGATGTTATTACTTGTAGTAAATTGATCGTCTTTTTGTGATATCGTTCAAATGAGAATATTTCCAGTTTAGCTTTCGCGGTACCTTGGAGATCGTGAATCACCGGTTAACTGAAATCATTTGGATAACTTAAGGAATTGGATTATCCTATTGCTTCTTAAAGGTTTCGTGTGATTTAGTCCGAAAGGCTCTTTGGTTTGAGTCCGCAAAGTGAGGTTGCAGGTTGCAATCAAAAAAAAAATCGTCGATCTCTTCGAGACGAAGCTAACCCATTTGCTTTCCGTGAAATCCTGTAAAGAGAAATGTTTCGAGATTTGTGGCTGAGATCATTTGGATCCCGTGTTTTCTTAAGTAGATGATTTGTTCCGAGCAAATTTGTATTGTCGAAAGATTTTATTGGTTCTTAATTAGATCTTGTGGTTTGGACTAACGACCTTAGCTTGACCGTTGTGGCAAAGCGTTTCTAGTCAAAGGATTAATTTTAGTGTTAACGGAACGAGTGTAGTAGGGGAATTTGAGAATTTGAGTCATGTTTTGTAACTTGTGGTTATTTGAGTCGTTCCTAAACTTCTTGCTCTTCCCGCTCAAGAGATGTCGAGTTTCAATCACAAGAACTTTCTTTCAGATCGGTACCGTTATTTGCTAATCTCTCTTAGGGATGTGTTCCTCAACTGTGAACTCAATTTCTATTTTCTAAAGTCACCTTTTATCAGAATATTTCTTATGGTTCCTTGCTCGCCGTGATGAGCAACGTTTTTCTGTGTGATTAAACTTGTCTTTGTTCGCCTCTTCCTTTTGAGAAAGGATCGCAGTTTTGTGTTGCGAAGTGTTTACAACGTGTAAGTTTGGCAACTGGTTGGTGTGGATGATGTACATCAGTTTGAACATAATTTGAGAAGGTTTAACTAAGAGATTTAAGCTCTGGTGATATGCGATGAGTTCGAATTTCAAGGTTCAAGAGAAGTTTTATTCCTAAAGAGGAACTAAGAAGAATGATGTTTTCTTGGTTAGTGAAGCGTTTTCTTTAGTCACGCTTGATCTTTGTGTTGTTGATTGATGACTTCCACAGTTTTGGGTTGGCGCTGTTTTGGCATGAGTGATTCTTTCCAGTTCCGAGGGAGACAAAGAAATATTTGATTTGGGCATTCGTGTGAATTCCTCCTTTGGCTTTCGTGGTGTTCTTTCGCAAATGTCTTAATTGGAAGTGGAAATTGCTTTCATGATGAATTGTCAAATTTAGAATTTAAACTTTTGGTGGAGGGTTAGTATTTTGTGGACGCGATGAGGACTTCCTATTTCCAGTTGGATTACCTTTGTTTCAGAAGGTTGCAGAAATTGGGAAGTTAGCATATCGCATTGACCGTCTCGGATCCATATGCGAAGCACGTAACGTCTGTTGCGTTCTGGAGCTAAGTGAACAGCTGAGCCATTCAAAGTTTGAGATTTAGTTAAAAATGTTGACCAACGTGTAAGGTCTTACCTCGATCCTCTTCTAATAAGTGAACCCAGAAAGTTCAGGCTGAGCATTAGGTCAGTCGTCGTTTTACATATTTGTGTTGAGGTTTCTCTAGTCCGAGAGAGAGGACACTTGAGAGCTAGAGTCTCGCGATGTGCGGCATATCCGGATCTGTTCGATTCTGTGCACGTGTTTAAGATGATTAATTTTCCCGCCACATTTCCTTTCTAGTAGATCGTTGCAAAGATTCGAGGTCGAATCCTGTTAAAGGGGGGTAGAATGTAATACCCGGTTTTGAGTCGGGAGTTTTAAAATAAGTCGGGCATGAAAAAGAGTGCAAATAAATAGAATTTTCTGAAGGGAAAGGGGGGTTTTCGCATTTTACAAAGCAACTTTGGGCGCAGTCGCGCCCAGCGGCCCAAGAGGGGAGGAGGCCCAAGGGGCCGGCCAAGGGAAGGGGCGCCCCAACCCTAGCCGCCTCCCCACTCCCTCCTCTCCCCCCTAGAGCCGCCACCCCCATTCTCCTCCTCCCCGGTGTTTCTTGTTGCTCTTTGATGGCGTCTTACTGCTGCGGAGATCCCCGGTGTCGCCCCCAAGCTTCCCCCCGAAGCCGTCTCCTTCCAACGGCGCCGCCAACCGTTCGCCGACGATCTTGTGGCCGGTCTTGGAGAGGGAAGGGAGGAGAAGGGAGGGAGGTTCTTGGGAGGTGGATCCACATCTCCCTGCAGATCTTCAAGGGTAACGAATGTTTTTGGTGGTAGTTTGATTCGGTTTTATTGATTAATGGTGGATTAGATCTAAATCGGGTTCTGTCCTGGAGATTCCAGAACGCATCCATCTCCGTGCGCGACCGGTTTTGACCCTTTAGAGGTCGAATCTCGGGTTGACCTCTCCTAGAGATATGTTCCTGGTTTCGTTAGCTTTCTTTTGGAACCGAGATCACGAGATTCCACCCAGTGGTTTAGGAGTTATGAATTTTTAACCGAACACTGCTCTGTCTGTCAGAAATTTTGGAGACTGTTGGTTGCTCTTCAATTTTGTTCTAGATAGAGACAGATTAAGGGAGTCCACCCAAATAGGTTTTTGAAGATAATTTCTCCATGATTCCAGATTGATAAAGATCATCTCCATAGGATTTATAGACTGAAAGTTACAGACTTTTCTTTACGACTGTTCTGAAATCTGGACAGGTTTCTGTTGGTGTCTTCTTGGGTAGATTAGTCGTCTGTTTTGGCCGAATCAGAGGATCTCACCAACTAAAGTTTTGTAGCCTGGTTCGTTAGGAAAAGTTGAGCACTAGTTTCGGGTCATTTCGAATTCCAGATAATTAAATATGCTTTTTCTCATACCGCTGATCAGAAGGGCTGAAATCTGGCTGAATAGTTTATTTTCAATTCGGGTCTGTGCGGTATATTGGGTAGTCAGGAGATATTGTAGAACACCGGTAGCAAGGTATTTCCACGTTGTTCTTATTTCGGGAACACTTGTGTAGGCGGTGAGGCATCGCGTGTGGGGACACCTTCATTGCTTGCTAGCGCGTCGCAACGCGAAAGGCAAGTACATTGAATCCTTTACATTGATGAATGATGTGTTTGTGTTCATGCTAATGTTTCTATGATTCATGTTTTCAATCAACGAAGTTACTCAACATTCATATTCCAGTACAGACAAGTACTACATATTAATTTGTGGTGTTTTCAATTGAATGCATGATAATGTGATGTATACGTGTATGTTCTTGCACTTGTTCATGATGTTGATATGTTTCAAATTGATAATTGAGAAAAGATGATGACATTCATATTACTTGCTTCATTCCATTCATACATGCTTTAATTTCCGTCCACGGGAGTGGAATTTTGAAAGACCCATCAATTCCAGTATGGGCATTTGAAAGACCCATCAATTCCAGTATGGGCATTTGAAAACCCATCAATTCCAGAATGGGTACGTGTGATCCACCATTCCAATGTGGGCCACGTTGGACACCCGTATGAAACGTTCTTCATACGGTAACTTTAAGTGAACACCGACGGGTGTTACACTCGCTATCCCGGTATAAGCTGTGATTAGTCCATTCCTTCAGTGCATTCTTTCATTCCATCCATTCATGTATTCATTCCATTCAATCATGTATGTGATGCAAGATTTGTTCATAATTCAATTGAATTGATTTGTCCACTATTTGATTGATTATTCTAATATGGTACTTGCTGAGTTTCGACTCACCCTTGCTTTCAATGTTATTTAGGTGATCCACCCTGATGTTGATGATTTTGGGAAGGGAGTAGACCAACACGTTGCACACAGAACATTACTTGATAATTTCATTAATGGTTTCAACTTTGATATTCCTTGATGAGAGATGGACTGTATTAAGTAATGTTTAAACTTCATGTCATGTCGTTCCATGATTAGTTTCTTGACTATTCGCCACTGATGTATTGGCTACTTTCACCTCGTTATCCTGTTATTGATATTTGGATAGATGCATATTGAATCTTATTCCGTAAATTGTTCATATGTTGTATCCTTAGGTGGCATCTTGGCTTCCGAATAGCCAGGGTGTTACAGAGCCTGTGCTCGATCACCTCCCTAGGGACTCTGGGCATGTCGGACGCCTACCAGGAGAATACGTCATGGTTTGCTCGGAGGAAAGAGACGAGCAACTCTTCCTATTTGTGGTCGAGTCCTGCCCCGATCAGTACCTTTTGGGCAGACACATTAGCGTTTCTTGAGCCAAGGGATGCATTGATGCTTTCCAGAGGATCACCTTTGTCGAGTCGACGGGATGGGGCAGTCTTTTTTGCTGAAGGAGATTATAGTTTTCGACCAACTGGACGGCTGAACGGTGATCGGAGACTCAGTAAGGTTCACCTCCCGTTCCACGGCCTTCAGATGACGTGTTGACTCGTACGAGGAGGATCCACAAAAAATCATATCGACTGTGTGCTGTGGCTCCTGGTACTCCATCTCTTCATCGCCATCTTTGTCTTCTTGGATCTTAGTTCTCCGAATTCTATTACAGAGGGGAACGGACCTTTACCTGAGTAGTAATCCTCTAGTTTCTTTTACCAGGCTCGGCAGGTGCGCAAATCATGCCCTGCTGCCTGGTGAAGTGGACACTACTTCTTACTTTTCTTGTAATCGCTAGTCAGAGCCTTAAACTTGTTCCGACCAGTGAAGTATCCTTTGCCCTTGGTAAATTTTTTGGGAATCGCAAGCACTTCGTTGTTATCGGGCTTGCGATTCTTCTTATTCTTGAGATAATTTTCTTGTTTTTCTTCTCTTGGTTCTCCAGGTCTGATTGGGGATTTTTGTCCTTTCGATCAATAGTAGCGTACCGTTCGACCGCTTCACTAGCGGTCGCATACTTGTCTGCCATGTCGAAAAGTTCGACAGTCGTCTGTGGAGATTTATTGCAATATCATCTGTAAACCAGTGATTCCTCAACCCTACTTTAAAAGCCTGAATAAAAAAAGATTCTGCGATCTCTGGGATAGAGTTATGAATCTGACTGAATCTCTTGATAAATTATGGAAGAGTTTCGTTGGTTTTCTACTTCATCCGGTGAAGATCATCCTCCTTCCCGGGACGATCATATATCCCTTAAAAGTTGGCGATCAGAGTATCGCAGAGCTGCTCCCAAGTATAGATAGATCTGACCGGTAGGTTAAGCAACCACGAGCGGGCATACCCTTCAAGGACCGTGGACAAGTAATTTGCCATCACGTTGTCATTACCACCAGCGGCTTTGACGGCGATAGTATAAATTTGAAGAAATTCTAATGGGTTCTGGGTCCCATTGAATTTTTCTATGTTGGCTGGTCGGAACATATCCGGCCAACGAATAGCTTGGAGACCTGCCGAAAACACTCGGCAGTCCGTAATGGAATCGTGGCACCTGCTCTGAAAAGGATCCGAATTGTAGTCAGTTGGGGATCTGTTCCTCGGAGTTGCATACCTAGGATTTAGTGTCCCAAATCGGTTGTGGACGTTATGGTAATGTCTTTGACCCCCAGCTTGGTTCAGATGAAGCCTTAGTTCGCTTGAATCAAGTGGTCGTTCCTCTTGATGATGAGGAGTGGCTGCTGTTGTAACATCCCAACTTTTTGGTATTTGAAAATCTTTTAATTAGTTGCTAGTTGAAAATCTCACCATCTGCATTTTATTTCAATTTAAATTAAAAGCTTAATATAGACTTTCATGATAAAATAATTTATTAGGGTTAATCCCAACATTAACAATTGTTAAATTTTTTTATTTGGATTCTATGTGCTTGGATATATTTTCTAGAATTTTCTGGAATTTTTCCAAGTTCATTTGCTATTTTCTATTTGCTATTTGCATTTTCTGGATTTTCTAAAAAGAGAAATTAATTTAAAATCCCCGGGAACAGTGTTGGGCAACACTCTGTGCAGCCCAACACCGCGCCTCAGCCCAGCCCGCGCGCTCGCCGCCTACCCCCATTGGATGCGCGACGCGTGCCCCTTCCTTCGATCGGACGCCCGCGCTCAGCCCTGCATTCCTCCGTTCGATTGCTGCCGCGTGGCCTCTTCTGCCGATCCTACCGCTCGCTTGCTCGCCTCTTCTGTTTTAATGTATTGCATTCTATTTCAAGTATTTATTTAAATACTTTTGGGATAGTTATTAATCCAATTTGTTATATCCACCTTGTCTATTGTATGCCATGATCTTTTGTCACCCTAGGTTGGTTCATTATTATTTGATATTATCGTAGCACCAACGTGGGTTGGTTAGATACGAGTAGATTGCTTAGCCATGTCACGAGTCATTATTTCATGTAAGTTGCAATTATAAACTTGACTAAGCGATTATGGAACTGTGTGATGAAACTGTGTGTGCTGTGTGCTATTACTCGTTGATGGCATGTGTTGCACTTAAATCAACAGGGTGAAAAAAGATCTAGACTAAGACAAGTGGTGGATTCTGTGTGATTGGTGGAGCTGTGTACTATAAACTTTATGATTTGGGTTAAAACTGAAAGTCTTGCCTTGGTCAATTAAGGACTTAACTTTGTACTCCATTGAACTGGGCCTTACTGTACAACCACATGCCTAGTATGGGCTGGGCCTAACTTAGTAAGTTATGGAGTCTTGACATTGATAACTCAGGTTGTATTTTAAGCTGTGTGATGGGCTGGAGGTGTGATATGCACATCGCGGGATGGTTCGCTGCATCCCTGTCCAGCGATGTGTGTCGTAACCAAACGCTGTGTGTATCGGTTGGCCGGCAGGAAAACACATCGGGAGTGTCATTGCTTGAGATGAAGTCTCTGAAAGGTTTTGTTATGGTCAGTGCTAGCTACACTGATTGTATCGTGTGGGTAAAGTGTACAACCTCTGCAGAGTGTTAAACCAATCTATTCGAATAGCCGCGTCCGCGGTCATGGACATACTCGGGGATTTCACACGAGGGGTAGATTTTCATAAAGACAATTGGGAAGGGTCAGCTGTATGAGATAACTTGTACAGCTGTGTGAATAACTTGATTAGACTGTGTGTCCATTTGTGAAATCAAATGTTAAATTAATATCCTTTATTTGTTTTTAATTATGTTTTCAATCTATTAATTGTATTCAATTGCAAAAGTTGCATTTCTGCAAAACAACCACAAAAGCCAACTCCTTTGGAATAAGCCATCATGTATAATTGCATTACGTGGTATGACTTGCGAGTACGGTTGTGTACTCACTCTTGCTAAACAAATCAACAGAAGTGGAGGAGTCGTCACTAGCTTTTGAAGAGGAATTCTACGAAGGTTGATCGTTAAGGTCTCGATCCCAGTCAGTTGCCTGTGGTGTATTGATGGGAGTCAGCTGGAGTTTATCTTATTTCCGCTGTAGTTTATTTCTTTATTGTCAGCCTTGCATGACTTAATAATTGTAAAACTCGATCTTAAGGTCACAACAGTTATTTGCTATTCAAATTACTCGTTTATTTAATATTTCGTTGTATGGAGTTGATATTTCATTAATGTTGACACTGTGTGCACTAGCGTGATCCTGGACTAGTGCATGGTCCAGATTTGCATAGTTGGGTCCCGACAGCTGTGAAGGGCCATCTTCCCTCGTGATTTCCTGGTCGAAACCTACAAAGGAGTCTTGGTGTTGATCGGTCCTCCGCTCGACCATGTTGTCCCCTACTGAGAGAGGAGCGCTGGGATGAAGTCATCGTGTGACTTTGTGAATTTTTTTGCTCCTGGTACATTTCCGTACACCGTATAGTTTGTTGGAGGAGCTTCGACACCTAATCTGCAAGCTGAGTATAACCTGGAGTTTCTGCTAAAAAGGATCTGGATTATTCAGAATATCCTGGACTCATTGCAGGTTTTGTATTGTTACCGTAGGTTGTGGAGGATTCCCGCTTGTAGTGGGCATTTGATTAGGTGAATTTCCCCCCGACTTTCCGGTGGGTCCTGTCTGACCCCTTACTCGTGGTAGGGTAGGAACATGTGAATTAACTAATGCACATCCATCAGCTCAGTTGCCTCTGGTAGTTGGTGCTTGAGCGCCCTTACCATTTTTACCAGCAAGTGGTGACGAGTTAACTCGTGGAGGATCGTGCATAGCATCCAGATTGGTATTTTCGATTGTGTTAACTTCGTGGCGCCAGTAATGATCTTCCGATGAACTCCCGTCATTGCTAACGGAGAGCTTTCCAGTGCTTCTACAAGGAGCCTCCATGATGGGGAGCGATCAGAGATCACCGTCTTTGGTGGGCTTTGTGGTGGACTCAGCTTGATTCGTTGGATTACCTATTATATGCTGAGTTTCACCATGCCCACTTGGCCTACAATCGGTGATAACTTCATTGACACCCTTACCAGATGTCGGTTGGCCCCTGGAATATATAAGAGCCGTGGGCAAATACTGGTCGCCCATGACAATATCGAGAGTACACAAACTCTCTAATTGCAGCGCTGGGCTTTCGCTGCCGTTTTTGCCACTCAGGTCGACCGAGCTTGTAGAGGCGTTCGGACGTTCCAAACTGGTCGGAATGAGCAGTTCCTCTGAGAGCGTCATTGATGGCGGTGGTGTATCTTCATCCATCCGGTCCATTTTGCTAATCTCTGCGACTGGCGAGCCGGTGGAGGAGGATAATGACATCTCATTTTCTTCCATAGCGCGGATGCATGCGCCCATGTCGAGGTCAGAGTAGTCCGCCAGGTCGAACTAATTTTCCTCATCCCAAGTTCCTATTATGTTCGCATGGGCGATGATGAGGCAAAAGGAGTGGATGAGTAATGCTTGAGCGAAGTAAACTTCAAGAACTCAACGCCTTCTTCCCCACGGACGGTGTTATCTGTCGACGATCGAGTCGTTGATCTTACGAAATAAAACAGAGAAAAATGGCAAGGAGTTCTTGGGAGATATGAGACTGCTTTTTATTACTATGAACTGGATACTTTACAGCGGGTGCCCTTGACAAGGCAGTGGACTAATTCTAATTACACTGAGCGCAATGCTTACTATGCTATTGAATCATACTTAGAACATGAATCTAATGTTGATTGTTGTGCTCCAATCTCCTCTCCCCGTTCCTCCATGCTCCATCCTTAAATAACCTTTGAAGGGGTATCAGTTATTCCTAAAGAAGACGTCTGTTGGAAGTGTCGCGACTGGTCGGAGCGAGGCAATGGTTGATTAGACGCCTGTTGGAAGTGTCGCGACTGGTCGGAGCGAGGCAATGGTTGATGAAGCATCAACCATTCGGTTGTTCACATCTGTGGGACACTAAAATGCATGGTAGTTTGTTGCTAGTGTCTTAGGATTATGAAGCGTCGCGTGGTATAGAGCCAATATGATATGTGCTCTATTCATCACACGTTAAGGGATATGCTTAGAGCTGAATCCATATGTCAGTTCTTTGCTTGTACAAGTAGTTATCTGGTCGGAGACTAGGTGCAGGACCTTGTCCGACAATAGTACCTATAAGTAATCTCTGAAATCTTTACGACCACAGAGGTCATTAGCTTCAGGTGTTATGACTCTTACCACCACGAGGTTATTGGCCTTAGGGTTTACGATACTTACGATCACAAGAGTCGTTAGTCTTAGGGTTTACGACCATAGAGACATATAGTCTTTTAATTATATATTTAAAGTAATACATAGAGATTTTAATCATCATCATCGCCCATTGTTGGAAGATGTATGTAGACTAGTGTTTATTGATGAAATATTACCTTGTGTGAAACCTCTCTACGGGTTGTGCCTAAAAAGATATAGCACCAAGTCATTTATAATTCAAAACACTTGGAGGTATTCCAAGATATAATTAACTCTCCAAAACATAGGAGGAGGAGGAGGAGGAGGAGCAGAAACGGCAGGTTCCCATGTTTGGTGGCCGGTGCCGGAGTGGTTTGCGGTCTCTGTTACGACTTATATATATTTTGATTTACGATCTAAGCAAACGTCCACCCATGAATCCATCCATTCGTTCCCTTCGTAAGCAAGCAAGGAGCGTCCGCCACCGAGATGCTGCCCCTGGAGGCACACGTAGCTTTCGGTCCGGCCGAAAGGGAGGACGCCGAGCGCGGGTCGACAGGTACAAGGGAGGAATGGTGCTGTTGATCTCGCCGACCTTTCACGCGATCTGCAGACTGCAGAGCGGTGTCGATGCTTGTCCTGGCGCCGATGGTTCTTGCCGTGAGGTAATACCGAGCTCACCTAAACCGTTTTCGGCCGAGGACGTCATGGCAAATCTGGGCCATCTACTCAGGTTTGTGCTTTTGCACCCATGAAACAGCAAATTAACTGGCCTAGCTCCAAACTTCTGTGTTTGAAGTCCCCACCCAATCACGTGTTGCTTGCGCAGCTTGTCCACCGTGTTAGGGTCCCGTTTGGCACGTAAGAATTTGGTAGGAAATTAACGGAGCATTTTCCTTCAGAATTCATACGGAAACAATTTGTTTCAAGCCTATTTGCAATGCAGAAACTTCTAGTAACCGTACGATCACTCCCTAACTTGGTATACAGTAATGTTTATCTTTGCAAAAAAAAAAAAAAAAAACTTTCAACTAGCACAAGCTTAAACATGACTATATGTAGCTGGTTGTTACACACTACCAACACGTACGAAACACCTAATTCTTTTTAACTCCTAAACAGAGTGGCAAGCGAATCTGGACCATTGGTACCACGGAACCCCCTACTACAGACCGGCTTCCTGTGGTCCGGGTCACGGGTCCACTGCCTGCCTCCTGTCCCGGTGATCATGCGGAGTTTTTGGCTTACTTAGCTTTTTTCAAGAGTGAAAGCAAAATTAACACACTCGTGCAACGAAATGCTAAAAATAATAACTTTACTGTACAAAAACCACACAAAAATAGCAAGCCACTTACGCATGCCACCTGTTGCGGTCTGAGTTCGCGGCAGGTCACCTGCCGCTGAATGACACCTCATCATGTGTCTTACGATGCTTTAGATGCATTGTAAACTCCTGCCACGGTGTTTTTGTGCGGGAACTATTTTTCCCTATTTCACTTCAAAATTCTCGAGTTGGCCGGTCCCAAGTTGGGGATAGGCCCAATGAGGCAGTGGTACAGTGACCGCGGGGGAGTGCGACTGTGCACCCATGTGTCATGTCCTTTAAGAGGCCAGACACGTTTAACCGAAGGCCGTCCCCACCGTATACAGTACCTCATACGTTGGTGTACCGTGCCTCTTCTTCCTGCGTGTATGCACCTTCATCTCGGTGCGTGCCGGCGTGTTCGTGCGTGTGCCGTGGCTGGTGGTGTGTCGGCGAGCCCAACGGCCCTGCAGCGCGTACGCTGCATTGCCCGGTGCTCCCGATTTTCCTATTTTGTACCGCACTTTATCTGATCGGCAGCAGCGGCTCGCCGTGGTACTAACAATGCCGGGAAAACGGGTTCGGAACTAACAGTGGTGCTCATATCATGTTTCATGCGATTGGTGCCTGATCTGCCGCTGTTTACTTGCGATCTGATGATCTTCTGGCATCTTTTTTGCGTGTCATTTTGCGATACTTCCTTCCATGGTGTCTGTTTGTCTCTGTTGCATGGCACGTCGCTAGAGCTAGCTTGGAGGGCCATTGCGTTGCAGCACCTGCATTTGTGGCTCACTCTTGTTCGGTTGATCGTTTCAAATGGAACAATGCAAGAGGTTGAAAGTCTAACTGTCCTTTATGTTTGGTGAAGAGCTGGTTCTGATGCACCTTTATGGAGTATTTGACCTTCCCAAAAGCCGGACCAGAAATAATTAACAAACGAAAATGATCTGTCTTCTTACTCGACAGCTTTGTGTATCTCATTTCTTTCCTAAACCTGGCCAGATCAGAGCCCAACCTGCACGCAGCTTATGCATAATGCATTTGGAAGGGGAAAAAAAACAAGATGATAAATTAGATGTGCAGCCATTTCTCTCCTCCTCCTCATCCATTGCATAACGTTCTATCTCCAACTGATCATAGAATTGTGTGAGTTCTTGCTCGCAAGATCGATGTTTCAGAAGCATCAGGAGGTAGAGAGAGATGGCAGGGTGATATGGGACATGGGGAGCTCACTGTATTACTCCTACGAGCTGGCATCCCTCAACCAGATCCTGGACAGGCACCTCACCGACCTGCCATTCCCTGATGAGTCCCTGCGGAAGGGGCCCACCGGAGCGCTGCTGCCCATGGAGAGAAGGAACAAGAAGCAGGTCGTGGTGTTCGGGGCACACAAGAGCAGGGGCAGGAAGGTGACACTGAGAGCTCTCTTCAGGGCAGTGGCAACCCGGGCGATCAGGCCAAGGCAGGCGCACGGCTGTGCTTGTGTTGGTGTAGCTCCTAGCAGTGCGATTGAAATTGAACCAACTGCCTAACATGGTAAGCTTTGATCAGTATTCCGTTTTGATCCTGAACATTTTCTTGATGTTTTGGTTGGTCGTTGCATTGCAGTTTGCGTGTGAGGTTTTTCTTCTTGTGTTTGTTGTTCATGGAGCAACCAAATCTTTGCAGGAAGTGTGATCAGGGTCAGTCAAGACTATGGTTTCTGCTTGTGGAGGATAGAATAAATAAATTCTAGTAGAATTTTGGGGAATAGTTGGATGTCTTTCTTGATATCTCTACACCATTTTGTTAGAATGATCTCCCGGAGAGGCATTTGGCCCAACGGCCAAATGCCTCGCTGCCGATCGGGGCGCCCAATTCTTGGCTGTGGGCCCCTGTTGCACTGCGCTATAAAAGAGAGGGTGGGGGCCGGTGGCACGGACGACGAGATTGAACGGAGCCACAAAACCCCACCCGGACAAAACCCTAATCCGATCTAAGAGGCGCGGCCCAAGAACAGGAAGAACCCGATCGGATCTCGCCGGAGGATCGCCTCGCTCGGGACACGCACTAGGCAAGGATCGACTATCGCTGTCTCTACCGACCACCACGGCCTCGCCTCGCTCGGGATCGACCACGCCGCCTCTACTACACACAAGCGCGATGGCCAACCCGTCTCCATCTCCATCGGACGGTAAACCCGAAACCCCGAAACCATAATCTCTCTCGGTTACCCTCAAGAACACCATGAACCCAAAGAGAGAAAGAACCGAACGGATCTAACGGATCTAACGGATCTAACAATGGTATCAGAGCCACAACAGGCGAAGATCCAAAAGAAAAAGATTCAAAAGAAAAGAATCCGAAACCCTAGCTCCAGAACCGCGAAACCCTAAGAAGGGGAAACCCTAGATCTAAGGCGCGCGGTACTTACCTGGCCGTGAGGGACCATCGGGCGAGCCGCGCTCATGGGGCTCAAACCGCCCGAGCGCCGCTAAAAGCTTCGAGCGCCGGTCCCCGACAGGTAAAGGGGCGCCGACACGAGCCGCTTCGGCGCGCGCTCCCCTTAGGAACGCGCACGCCGGCGAGAGGCCCGCGGCGCGGCCTTCCTCTCTACCGTCGCTCTCCGCCGGCGCCGTGGCGTCTCTCGGTTTCTTCCGCCGCTCGGGAGCGAAGCGAGAGAGAGAGAGAGGGGCGAAGAATGGGTTAGGGTTTTCGGGCCGAGTCGCCGCGCGTGGTTTTGTTCGGGCGAGAAAGCCGCTCCACCGTTCGATTTGAATCAACGGTTGTGATCGATCGAGGTGGATCGGTCGCCGAGCTTGTGTTGTTGAATCCACCGTCGGATGAGAATGACCGGTGAAAACACATCGTGAAACCCTAGCAGGCCGTGGGCCTAGAAAGCGATAATAGGCCGAAAACACGATGCGGGCCAAATGGCCGGTTTAAAACTGTTTTTCGACGGTTTTGAACAGTAAAATCCAGGAAAATTGATTTTAATTTTTTTTTTGAAGTATTACTTTGAATGAATTTCAATAGAAAATTGATTAAAATCTCATTAAATTTTGCACCAACGTGTTATTATTTCCGAGATTAAATGTATGCAAGATACAATGCTTCAATAATTGATTATTTTAGAATAATTACGATTTCATTGCAAAAGTTAAATATTGATAATTCTTTTAATTAAATTGAACCAATGAGAGAATTTAATTTTAAGAATTTATTGTGAATTATGATTTGGTTATTTTTCGACCAAAGTTGATAATATGATATTATAATTTTAATTGATGTTTTTATGCATTGTTTCTATTTACTTAGCGGTGATATAGTTTTAATGTATAGATAAAATTGATTTAATTGTATGTCGTATTTTTTGACCAACGTTGGAAATAAGGCATATAATTTTAATGTTACGTTCTCACTTTATTTGATCTAATTTTTCGGAGGATACAACTTGATGAGTTGTATCGAGAAATACCCACTCTCAAAGGAGATAATTATGGAGAGTGGAAGAAAAAGATAGACTTAGCGTTTATCTTAGTTTGAGGTGGACTGGGTCCTCACTACTAAAGACGACCCACTGAGCCTACGGCACCAGTGAGGGGTCAAAATGAGGATGATACTGCTTGGCAGAAAAGACAGAGAGATCATGCTCCCTTACAGATGTCTTATGACCTAGAGCATAAGAATGGACCACGACCAACAAGAAATGTATGGCTGTGATAAAGAACACGATTGAGCCTGCAATTGTGGGCTCAATCGCAGACTGTGACACTGTCACAGAATACCTTGATAAAATAAAGAGTCAGTTTACTGGCTCTTCAAAGACATATGCAACACAGCTGATCAAACAGCTTGTGACAGAAAGGTATTCTGGTGGTGGGATAAGAGAACACATATTGAGGATGAGCAACTTGGCATCTAAGCTTAAACCAATGGATTTGGCACTCAAGGATGAGTTCCTTATTCACTTGATTTTTGCTTCATTGCCAGAAAAGTTTGACACTTTTGTTGTCAATTACAATATGCAGCCCGATAAATGGGACTTAGAAAAATGCATAGCTATGTGTGTTCAAGAGGAGGAAAGAATCAAAACCTCACATGGTGGATCTATCAACTATGTGAAGGATAACAAGAAAAAGAACTTCCACAGTACCTCCTTCTCAAGGAACAAGGGAAAAGCCTCTGTCCATCAGCCTCAACAGAATAAATTTGCTGTAGACAAAGATCAGTGCCTTCACTGCAAGAAGACAGGACACTACAAGAAGAACTGTCCTGATTACTTAAAGATGATAATGGCAAAGAAAGGTGAGAACATTATTACATTCATAAATGAATGCTTGTATGTACAATATTCGAAATCCACTTGGTGGATTGACTCAGGAGCAACTGTTCATGTTGCTAATTCCTTCTGAGGATTCCGTTCGACGAGGACTACGCAAAGAAAGCGAAAGATGCATTAAAGTCGCAAATGGAGTCAAGCGAAGTTGAAGTCATTGGCGATCTTTCTTTAGAGTTAGCTAATGGCTCCAATCTTTTACTTAGAGATGTTCTTTTGTTCCTCTTACAGAGGAATTTGATTAGCGTTTCCAATTTGGACAAAGATGGTTATGATTGTAATTTTGGAAATGGCAAGTGCGAAATATTATTTAATAAAGAATGTGTTGGTCTTGCCATATTACAAAATGAGCTTTATTTATTATCATTGTGTGATGATGTGAATGTCGTATGCGATAATGGGAACGTCGCGTGCGAGAAAGTGAATGAATCCTCGTCTACGAATGTAAAGAAAGCGTTTAAAGAGAACTCATAATGAATCGTTGAAATTATGGCACTGTCGTTTAGGCCATATTTCGAGGAGGAGAATAGAAAGACTAGTTAAGAATGAAATTCTTCCTCTATTAGAGTTCTCAGACTTAGAACAATGCAGAGAATGCATTAAAGGAAAATATGTAAAGAAAATTAAGAAAGGCGCAAAAAGAAGCACAGGAGTTCTACAAATTGTTCACACAGACATTTGTGGTCCTTTTCCTGTGAAAAGTGTGGATGGTTATGACTCGTTCATAACATTCACAGATGACTACTCCCGTTATGGATATATTTATCCAATCAAAGAAAGAAATGAAGCCTTGGATAAATTCAAAATATTTAAGGCTGAAGTTGAAAACCAACACGATTTAAAGATTAAGATAGTTCGATCTGATCGTGGGGGGGAGTACTATGGTCGACATACCCCATATGGACAAGTTCCTGGACCTTTTGCGAGGTTCTTACAGGAAAATGGCATAGTAGCCCAAGATTCTACAGGCGAACCTCGGCAAAATGGAGTAGGTGAAAGACGCAATAGCCGTACTCGATGGATATGGTGCGAAGCATGATGAGCTACTCCACACTCCCATTGAGTTTATGGATGGAGGCGTTAAAACCGCCATTCATATTCTCAATAGAGTGCCTAGTAAGTCGGTGCCCAAAACACCGTGACGAGTTGTGGACGGAAGAGTTCCTCACTAAACCACCTACGTGTGTGGGGAGTCTCACTGAGGCTAAAGTATTTAACCCAAACCTTGGGAAGCTAGATCCCAAAACAGTAAGTGCCATTTCATTGGCTACCCTGAAAAGTCAAAAGGTTTTCGTTTCTACTGTCCAGACAGATATACAAAGTTTGTAGAAACGAGACACGCTGTCTTCTTAGAAGATGAAATGATGAGGGGGAGCATGGTAGAAACGAGACTCGGCCAAAGGAGGTTATGTGGCGCTGACATGGCCGCCACGAGGCTACCATGTCAGCCTTGAGCAGTGGTGGCACTCGGAACCTTAGGGTTCCGTCGAACGGCGGCGATTGGCCGGTCGACAAGGGTACCAATGCGAAGAGGTCATCAAAGCGAACCCAGTGCGCACCTTTACGGTGAGATGGTGTGAGGGGATGGCCGGCGACGAGGAAAGTGGCGGGGGTGTGTTTTGGGTGTTGACGGCGGTGATGCTCCTGTAGTGTTGAGGGGCACGCCATGTAGATCACGTGAAGGCGTCGACGATGGTGCAGACGATGACGGTGGGGCTTCGACGACGGCAAGGTAATCGACGAAGAGAAGTGCTTTGGCCGGTGAACTAAAACTCGAATTCCGGTGGCGCTAGGGCTTTAGGGGTGATGCGATTTGCAGGAACGAGATGGGACGAGAAAGGCGATCCTAGGGTGCCCTTTATAGTGCGAGGGGAGGCCCTAGATGGCGTGCAGCGCACGTAGTTCATTTCGGAACTAACGGGGAGATAAGGAAATTTGGTGGCGATCCAGAGGAGATAAAAGATAAAATCGGTTGCGGGGAGATAAGGGATAAAATTGGCGGTGACAACGTGAGATATCCAGGCTGTTTTGTCCCTTTTTGGACGAAGCTCAAACGTGCATCAATGGCGGAGCGCTCTGGCAAGAGGCAGAAGAATGTGAGGAAGGAGAAGGGCACTGACCCGTGGGCCCATGCGATAGAGACAGAAGGGGGAAAACGGTTGGGCTCGGTGGAAAAAGAAAAGGCCAAGTGGGCTGGGCTGGGAAGCGGGGAAGTGGGCCAAGGAAACAGGGATTCGGCCCAAAAGGATTTCCGAGATTTTAATTAGCTTTTCTATTTTAGAAATAGCAGAAAATCCAAATAGCATATTAAAAATAGCAAATGAACTCAGAAAAATTCTAGAAAATTATGGAAAATATTTCCAAGTACAGAGAACCCAAATAAAATAGTTTTGTTATTAATTGATATTCATATTAATCAAATTAAATTGTTTTGCTATTTAAAAGTCCATTTAAGCTTATTTAAATTCAAATAAATTTTGATGAATTTTTCTGAGGAACCAAACTACTCAAAAGGTTTTTGAAACTCAAAAAAATTAGGATGCTACAGTAATCTCCGATACTATCACCACTAAACAATACAACAGCTAGAATTCTCAGCAAACACACCATTCTCTCTCTCCTTTCCCCGACACAGCACATACAACCACACCAGATCCTCCACCAATCTGGATCCACACCAAATCAGATCCTCTACAATGGATCAGATCCTCCAGGCCTCCAACGAATCCTCCACAACAACACCACATCAGATCCAGATCTCGGATCTCCACAACAACACCACACTAGATCCTCTTAAAGAATCCTCCACATCCAATCCTCACACCAACACCACAACAGACCCCCTAAAAAAAAATCCTCCATACCATATCACTAGGTCCCCGTTCTCTGTCTTTTTTCCTTTTCCTTTATTTTCCATTTTTCTTCCCTTTCCTTTCTTCCCTTTTTTCTCTCCTCTGCTCCCCTCCCCTCACTTAGCGCTCTTTCTCTTCCTCTGCTCCCCTCCCCTCACAGAGCACGCAAGCCAAGCCGGCAAATCTCCTCCTCGCGCAAGCATGCAAGCACAACTAGCAAACCTCCTCCTTCTCCAAAACCGTGCACCGAATCCCCTTCACTTCCTCACGCCGCCCGCTCTCCTCCTCCCTCTGCTCCGCCATCCATTGCCACCCTGTCGCCGCTCCCCGTCTTTCCCCGCACCACTCCGCCGAGCTCCCATCCTCCCCGTCTTGCCCCGCTGCTCCTGCCTTATCTCCTCATCCACCTCGACCCTCGACAGCGAGGCTCCTCGGCTTATCCGTCGCGCCACCGCCCCGCGTGACCCAAGTGCTCCTTCTCCCCATTCTTTCTCTCTCTAGCTGGGCTAGCCTAGATCCACCCGCTTGCCCAGGTTAGCCGCTACAGCACCCGATGTGCGGCCCAGATCCGTGTGCGCTGCTGCCCTCGTTCACCACAACACACGCGTTGCCCGTACCTTCCACCACTGAAGCGTGCGCCAGCCCCGCGCCGCCTTCCTCCCCCGCACCCGGATCAGCCCGCCTCCGGCCGCCGCCACGCCTCACGTCCTTGCCAACTCCACCTGCTCCTCGCTAGCTTCACCTCCGGTGCCCCCACCGCCAGATCCGGATTGATCCACCTAGATCCCTTCTCCTCTCCACCGCCGGACCGACCCTCCTCCCTTACCGTCGCCGACCCCCAGCTCCCTCCTCCCTCACCGCCACACCACCGCTGGATCTCCTCCCTCTGCATCCACCTCTTCTTCTATTCCCCCACCGCCGACTCGGATGGAACCCCAAACGGCGGCCGTGGCCCACACAACTCGGTTGCAGCGGCTCGCACAACCCGGCCGGCCGCGGTCCGCTCCCGTGCAACGCGGTCGCGGAGGACCACGTGTGACGAGATGACGGTGGCTGGTGGATTGTCTGAGGAGCGGTGACGACGGCTATTCTAAGGTAGGGGTTTTTTTAGTTAGGGTTTTGAGTTGAGTTGACTCTGATACCATGTATAATTTTGGGGAATAATTGCGTGTCCCTCTTGGGATCCTCACGCACTTTATTTATAGTGTCAAATATTAGAGTCTGACTCTAATACAACTTCAGTGTGACTCGCACATAACTTTAACTCTTACCTAAACTCTAATACCTCCAACAATTCTCGTGAAAAGTTGTGGTTGAATTGGCTGAATTAAGATATATTTGATGAAAAGCTTACATGAGTTAGACCAGAACACTGGCAATGTTTCTGAACTTTCTGCAGAGACAACCACCCTAAGGATGCTAAATGGATGGAATGCCAGGAGAATCACAGCACAGCTACATGCCTACATACACTGCTACACAGCCATTTACATAGGAATTACTGGGTATTGTCGGTCTATCCCGACAAAACGCATTATGCAGAGTGTATTATTACTAGGCTAGATGAGTAGATAAAAACAAAGAGGGAAAAAAGGGAAAATATTATTACATGAAGGTGCTAGCACTGGTGCGAAGTATCAGAGCCCATATGCAGTGCTGAAGTAGCTCTGGGTAACATTCCTACTCAGTATCTGGGAGACCTTTCTGTTTGACGGGCTCACAAATCGCGGCGTCTTGAACTGGCTCACAGCTCCCCCGAGGCCCAGGTAGTGATCCATTATCTGCGCGAAGGTTCCCTTCCGGAGGACACGGAGCTCGAGGGGGCCAATGGTGTTGATCTTCCTCGAACCGGTGTATCCTGCGTCCACGAAGGCGAGGTCCATGCTGTTTGCGCAGCTGCTGAGGACCTCATCACTGGCGTCAGAGCTCAGCTCCCAGAAGATCACATAGTGACCCGGGTCGCTTGACCTGTCCACAAGGCTTGTGAAGTCCACAACCTCGAGCTTCTCCGCGGCCAAGAACTTCTCTGCCTCTTCGACAGCTAACTGCAGGTCTTTCTCCGTGTTCTTGTCAATATTGATGCTCAGGACGAGACTTCTGCGACAGATGAATTGGAGCTCCGGTGTTGAGTTGTGAAAGCCTGCTATCTTCACGACGTCTCCCAGTCTGTATCGGTATAGACCTACATCCCAAAAACCAAAAGGGGAATGCAAAAATGGTGAACATGTATTAGGAAAAGTAATAGCTAACAATGATATAATATGGGAAGGCATAGATCCAGGATAATTGTATCAAGAAATTAGATGATGGCGAGAAGCAAATAGTATTTCTTTCTAAACCTTAATAAGTAGGCAGCCTATGTTTACTCCACGCGTGCTGACATGACTGTTAGGCCAGGTAGTTGAAAAATAAAAACATCCTTTATGTGCATTATAAGAAAAAACACCAGAAATAAATGGATGAAGTAACCTGGTTTTATGCCATTTGAATGGGATTCAAGAATCTTCAGCTAATGCCATGATTAACCATTGGGCATTGACACTGAAGCTCTTACATATGTCAAGACCCCCTCCCCCCCCACCCCAAGTTTCTGGAAAATACTGAGGGTATGGAGGGGTATGAATAGGAAATATGTATTAACCAAGAAACACCTTTGAGGGGCTAAAAAAGGGGCACTTCTGAGGAATGATAATAAGCCTGCAGCCGGAGCCCGGCCAAACAGCCCCCAAGGTGACATTATTTCATCATGTGGCAAAAAAGAGATGGAGCAATCATGGTCAAAATTATAGGTGACTATCTGCCAGATTTCATCCAATGCACAATAAAGAATCAGAACTGCAGCATTTAACAGCTAGTAGAGAAAGAATGTACCTGCAAAGTTGGTTATTACAACTTCATAGATTTTGCCAACCTTGACTTCGGTTAAGCCAACGGGCTCTGACTCCATGTAGTGAACAGAGGCACTGTTCTCCATTTCCTCCCCTTTTGGTTTCTCCAGAGGAATGAACTCAAAATAAGCAATATGTGGAAGAACAGCATATGTCACCTCCTCAGGAGGCATGGTTGGGTTGATGTTAGAACCAACCCATCCTTCAGATGCACCATAGTCAGCACTCATCAGTGGTAAGTGCCCGGCATAGTGTTTTAATTTCTTCAGGTATGGCTCCATGGACCCTGTCATGATGCCATAGACATACTTTGCATTTGGCCACAGTGCTGGGATTACACCATACCAATTGCTCAAACCCAAGCATTTATTGTAGATAGAGCTAGCAAGCTCAGGGTTGGGCTTCAAGATTTTTGAAACAGCTTGACGGATGGATGGCGTGGAGACTCGTTTCGAGAGAACGCCGTCTCTTATATCAGCACAGAGATCTTCCCAGACCTCCTCCAGTGTATGAAATGCATGGACGAGGCTGTGTGCGAACGTTGAGAAAACAATCTGAACTTCATTCGAGTAGATCAACCCACATAGTAGGTGACAGTATAAAGACTGGTGGAAGTGAGGGCCAAAGATGACTTCGTCAGGACTGCAGCACTGAGACAGGATATCCTTCATTGCTTCCTTGAAACGCCAACTTCGGTACAAGTTTGTTGTTGCAGTTGAAGCAAGAATGCCTCCTTTGGTAATTACTTGCTTGCTCCCATAGACAAACTGCAAAGCTTTTCCATTACCAATAGGATATTCACTGCAAGTTTGCAAAAAGATTGTTCTGAAATCCCGGAACACAACATGCAAGGCATCTTGAACTATATGCAGAAACAAATCTAGTTTATACTAAAATCAGTTATAAAAAATTTAGTAGAGCATATAAATTATAAAAGAAGAAGCATGTCATAAATAGCAAATGAAGTTCCTCACCGGTTCCTAAATGCAAACGAGGTGCGGAATATTTGAATTGTGGTCTCAAGCAATTCGTCATTGAATGGCAAAAACTTGGGTTTTCCCTGTGTTGTACCAGAACTGAAGCAAGAAGACAAAAGCATCCAAGTTCAAATAACTCCTGCACATCATAGACCAATAGACGCGATAAACTTAAGAAAGTGTTCAAGGAGGACCTTACGGAGAGGGAAGTGATGGGCTTCCCAGTGAGCACATGTGAGTTATCACCATCGGCTATCCTTCTGATGTAGGACTCCATATCACTATGCACACATAAGGGAATGCAGGATTTGAAGCTCTTGGCATCAGTCCTCCTTCCAAGACTGAAACGCTTCAGATACTCGGCATCAGCATTCACTTCAAGGATCTTTCTCAATGTATCCTGCTGCACGTGCTCAGCGTTACGCGTTAACATCTCAAACTCATTAATGGTCTCCTCACAACCGCAGATTGTCATTGGGACTTGTAGGATTTGTGCCTTATCACCTACTTGTATGGAAGAGGAAGCACTGCAAATATGATCCATACAGAAAGTAAGCAACTACGTAAACTAATTGGAGAAGTATTGCTGCAATGCAGATTTAAATCAGATGGCAGAAAGTTGAAAAGAAAGAATACCCGACCATGATATCTCAAATTTGCAACACGTGCTGAATTACAAAAGGTACATTCCGAGCAAAAATGGAGGGACCTCGATGTACTACCATTAGTGGTAGGCATTCGCTACGAGGTACCATCAATAGTTCTTGCCCCCACTAAAGCAAACTTCTTCAGAATGGAAAATTTGCATACCAGTGGCAGAGACA
The DNA here is from genome assembly GCA_036346395.1 of Hsuehochloa calcarea. Taxonomy (NCBI): domain Eukaryota; kingdom Viridiplantae; phylum Streptophyta; class Magnoliopsida; order Poales; family Poaceae; genus Hsuehochloa; species Hsuehochloa calcarea. Next base: position 45,366,284 of record CM070594.1, read on the forward strand.
AAATAAAGAAGAGGACCCCGCACAAGTTGTTACTGTAAGTCTTCAGACAACAATAGTGAAATGATGCCCCTTCATGCAAAATACTTTGTCAAAACACAGCATGGGCCCAGGGTGGCAAAGTTTGCGTACCATCATGTGCTCCTATGTTATTTCAAATAAAACTAATTAAATTTAAAGCAGCAATGATCAGAAGGCTCAGCCTACAACCGTTTTGAGTTAGGTCTGTTTTAGTCTTATCATAAGTGCCTTAACACCGATTGCAACCCTTCTGAGGAGCTATATGAATAATCCTTACCATAAAAATATTATTTGCTTCCGGGCACCATATTTACAAAGCCAGTGAAGAAATGCGATTCCGGCCAAAAAAGTTGGAAATTGTCTAGGGAAATATTGCTCTAAAATAATGAGCTGCTTCTGCGAGAGGCAGTATTTATTGATGCAAGCAAGCTAAATTAACAGGTAGACTCCTGGTCTTGGATGTGCCTGGAATAATCCAAGCATGCAAATTAGCAAATTGTTTTTGCCTTTCTGGGAAAGTGACCACAAAAGCATAAAACATTGCCACTGACAAAAACAAAACATATTGGCCCAAAAAAGTGCAGTCACAGCCTTTACTATAAATCTTGGAAAACTTCGTGTAATATTTATAAGAAAACCAGGAAGTTTGATGAATCACATAAGTACAAAAGCCGAAATGCAAAACTCTCACTTCCTGAAAAACAGAACTGATGTTATGCTGTGAGTAAAATGGAGGAAAGGTACAGGCTAGAGACCAATGAAGCATTTCTTCTGTCTTGTAAGTACCAAAAAATAACAACCAAGGAGATGGGTCGACCTACTATTAGCCAAAAAAGATGGCAAATCATAGTTTCTGTTTGAAAGTATTACCACCAAATGATAACTCTTTTCTCGCAAGCAAGTAAATACCAAGAAACTTGGGCTAACTCACCAGATCATTTAAACAATAAAAACAATCAGTGACTGAGAAGATGCCGATCTAATAAACCATTAGTGCAATGTCTCCAGGACAGTAAGTATTGAATGCTTGCTTCTCAAAAGTTAAAATAGATCATATCTGGATAGAAGTGAAGTAAAACTACAATAATACGGCCAGAAGAGGGCCAGACAGACGACCCTGCATCCCCCAAGACGGAGACAAATTAATGAATACCAAGAATCTTGGACAAACATAACCTCTAATTGACAAAGGTCATCAAGAAAAAGAATGCAAAGGCAGAAGCTGTGTGCTTGCACCGGGAGTTTTACAACTGACAGGAGCAGAACACAGCACGTGTCAATTTGTGAGAGCTAAACCCAGGCCCTTTCATTACCCCGTTGACAGTATATTCTTGGGGCCTTTACCATAAAAAGAACTAGGAAAAAAACCATTTGATTGAGCACTAGAAATCCCGGTTGCTTCTTTTCCTTTTTTTCTTCTTTCTTCTCTTGGCCATACAGGAAGCCAAATAGAATCCTTGCTCGGATCCGAGGAGGGAAAGGTGGCTTAACCAAGTATTCGTCCAATCAAACTATCCACACAAAAGTGGCTAATCACCACTGTTTTGCCCAAAAAAGCGGAACAAGAGGCTTAGGAGTAAGGACTAATCGACAGAACAAAATATGCGTCTTTATGCAGTATATTCCTACCAAGTACTACCACTACTCAGGATCAATCAACCACTCCTTTACCAAGTATATCGCCGCTGAATAGCACATACAAGCTATCAGTTTTGCTGGGTGTACTTGCAGAAGACACCAAGAACCGTAAGTTTCTTCCCTAAACTTTCAAGAATTTCTACAAAAAAAATTCCCCGAAACAGCCAAAAATTCCACCTTTTCCCTTTTCTCACACCAAAACTAGACAAATAGAAAAGCACTCACCGATGAAATAACGGCTTTTCTGCGCCGCCGGGGGGGTGGGGGGCGGGCGATCCGGGAAGCTTCGGTGTCCGGAGGTGGAGGGGACAGGCAAGAAAGCTACAAGAAGCGAGTGCTTACTAGCGGATTATGCATGCAGTAGCCATTAGAGATCAGTCGAAGCAAGATTTCAGATTTAGTCGCCGCTGATTGGGGATGCGTGCGTGTTGCGTCGCAACCTGAAGCTTGCCGCCGCTTCTATTTATAGTCGCTAAGCGGCAACTGCTCCGTCTGCTCCCAAGTAGAACCAGTGGAGTTCGGCGGGAGTGAGTGCAGGTTTTTTTTTTTTTTTTTGTTGCAGCAGGTGTTGCTAAAAATGTTACAGATATATGGGGAAAACAATTTTTTATTATAGGAAAGAAAAGGAAATGGTCCAGTAGACTATAGTCATGTTGGCTCCATGGTGTAATTTTGTTCCATCTTTCTTCTATTATCGCCGGCCCAAAGCGGTGAACGGTGAAGCAAGCGGCACGATCAAGATGCGATGAAGCAAGATTTATCCCACGTAGATAGGAATTTTGATAGAGACATTGTTTTTCTTTACTTGAGTTACTGTTATTCCGAAAATAATGGACCACTCTCACGTGCCTCTTTGTCGAAATATTTGTGAGTTAACACCGACTACTGATCATTTGTTTGTTGAAATACCAAAAGGTAGGTAGAAAAGGTGTACGTGACAAGGTATGGTCGTATAGAATCGGGTAGAATAGGTAGGAGTGTGCTCATGATCGAGTATGATTATGATCTTGACAACAAACTATATTGGCATATAAAAATGTAACTATTAATATATTAGATTTTAAATGATTAGTTTACTAAAAAATAGCTTAAAAAGCTTAATTGCATGTAAAATGAATAAGTGTACCCAGATTTAGAAACTAAATTCTAAAAATTCTACTACAGCTTTGCATGTATGAAAACATTATTCAATTTATATTTAAAATATATATACTTTTAAAAATATGGTTGAGTCGTGATTCTACAACCTGATCGTGCCAAACCAAAAACGATCCACCTAGGATCGCGATCTGGACAAACTGTGGACGACTGTTGCGTTGTGGATAAGAAAATGACATCGAGTGAAGAGTAATTCTCACCGAGCACTGTATACATTTGACTAATTTTTTTTTTATTTAAAAAAACTTGAAAACATTGGCTGACGTGTTATACACGGCCTATCTTCTATATGATATTGAGTGGAATGAGCAAATAACCAACTTCCATGTCGCCTTTGTTTTTTAAACAAGACATCGACTCCTGCCTTCCCAGAGCAAGTCCGGACCAAGACTTTCCAATACCAAATGTTGGAGAACGTCACCATAGAGGCACTCACATTTCGGAGCATGAAGACTCACCATGTGTTTCTTTTTCCGAAAAGGCAACCCTGAGCGTTATTTTTCCAGATAGAAAAAGAAGAAGAAGAAGAAGAAGAAGCACGACTTGGCATCAAAATGGCAAGCCCAAACCTGGGCATTGTGATTGGCTTTCCGGTGCTGAATCACTCCGAGCTTAGCTAGTGGACCACAGCTAAGACCGCGCAAGAGGCACGGTCCTACCGGAGAAATGTATACGCACATCGGCACATGATGTTTCTTGTTTTTGTTCTATTCATTTTAGCCGTGTTTGCATAGGTCCACTGACTTTACACCAATATCGGTTGTGTCACTACCAGATTTCAGGTCTCTTGCGACTGTTAGAAACCACGAGGAAAAGGCCCAAAACCGTAATGTTTTGTTTGGTTGGGATCGAATCCCTGCTCATCTACGTGAATGGACCGAAGTTTTAGTCCAAATTCTCGGTCCATCCACATGGATCTCGGTTGGAAATGGACTTCACAAATAAACCCTAAATAAATATTGTAAGCCCTTACACCGAATCGGTAAGGGTAGAGTGAAGGGGAAATTCGAAATGCTTGACGGTCTACCGTTCGGAGTATGTGCACAGACAATTCTTACCAAAATGGCAGGATATTTATGTGATTGTGTTATTTGTCAGTTACTGCTCATAAAAGTTTTATAGAGGATTAATTCAGTTTTATAGAGGATTAATTCGTTTGCATCGCAGTGCTTGGTTTTATTGGGCTACCATCTCCTACTTCATAGCTCCACTATCCAGTCAATGTGGTTGTGCTTTGCTTTCACTATCTCCCAGCGTCCCTTGGTGCTTATCGTCCCCATCCATAGCTCCAAGATGAGTGCAAGTTAGGTTGGGGTTGCCCACTTGACTGTATCGTCACACATAAACACTTGGTTTGTCTTTCTATAGTAGTTGCTTTTGCTGATCATTTACAATTATAAATTGCCAAGCAGAAGGAAGCCAGCCTTTTGTGTGCAGGTGTGCATCCAACCCACTAGATTCAAGTCTCAGACTTCACGTTGGTGTTCACTGGTTTTAAGAGTACGCACGAGTGTGTCCACGCTCCGTGGGCGCCTCTTATAAATTCCTAGCGTTTGTAGAGGACACTCATGCGTATAGTGCGTGGGTGGGTGTGAGTGTGGTGTGTGTGCACGTCTGCCTTGTAGTCTTAAAAAAAGTTGCCAAGTAGAAGTTGTTTCCGACTTGGTATGGTCTCTAAAACACAACGCTAGCCACAAAATTCGTGTATTGAGACTATAAAGGTGTGTTAACTAAATGCAAAGCTATTTGTGTCATATATATATATATATATATATATATATATATATATATATATATATATATATATATATATATATATATATATATATATATATATATATATATGATTAATATTTTCTACTCTCAGATGTAGTTACTCTCACCTCTGATATACCGCCTAAAAGAATTTGACATACCCCTTTATCACTTTGGGTATACTCATATACTAATTATAAGATACTCCAATGTGAACCACCTGAAAAAATTGCAAGAGAGTTCATAGTTTTTATCATATTTTGTAAATACCTTCATATTCGCATATAAAAAGGAGTATGTCTAAAAAACTGTAGATACCACCCCTAAAAATGTATAAATATCACATAAGTGGTCTTATATACTCGTATACTGCACATACATACTCTCGGTTGCGCAAGATACTCTCTACGTTGCGAAATACAGAATAGGGAGTACATGATTAATGGTAGAGTTATAGCTATATCTATAAGTTCAAGCTTCATTCATTTGATTTTGGTGATTAATGATAAATTTAAATGCGAGACTAATATTTTTGATGATATGATATTGTTTAGTCTTATTTGGATAAAAAAGATGCAAATCTCGGAGGTATGCATTTGATGTTATATTTTTATATCTTGTTGCATTCCTTGGGTCAAAATATAGGGTTAACTCCACTAAAGTTTCAGCTTGAACATGTGCATATGCTTTTCATAAACATTAATGTATGCACACATTTAGAGGGAGTTCATTGTATATCTTGATGTTTCACTAGTATTGATCACTTTCTTTTATCCGCATATATTGAGGATCTTTACTTCGAAACACATCGCTTGAGTATACAAAGCTTTTGTAGTTGAAATATACTCATGGTGATTTAAATTTAATTATTTACAATTGGTTTGTCATCAATCACCAAAAAGGATGTGATTGAACGATCTAGACCCTCCACTATATATTAATGTCGTGTTTTGGTGATTAATGACAACTAGATGTGTTGTACTAATATTCTCCATGAGTTGGCAAAATAGGTTTAGTCTCGGTTGATGGTGAAGACTTTGGATGGTATCACGGGTTGATTATCATCAAGTCAAGGTTCGTGATGAAGGATGTCATCATGTGTTGATGAGCATCAAGACAAGATCTCAAAGTAGAGGATATCATCACGAGTTGACGGACAAGACAAGAATCCAGACTTGGAGATGAGATGATCACCATCAAGTGAAAGCTCCAAATGGATGCTTAAGACAAAGGTATAACTAGCATAAGCTAAGGATGTATTCCTAGTCTTTTACCAGTCTAGGTGTTCTATTGGGAGACCAGATTGTTAGTATAGGTTCTCATACTATTAAGAGGGGTATTGTATAGTAGCTTGAGTCTAATAATATGTTGATAGCTCAATCCTACTTGCTCTAGCACTTTGTGTCATGATGCTTGAAGTCCATGCTCTACTCTTTGTGGTATGGGACTGTAGTTTGTAAATGTGTTTTACAAATAGTTAAAGCTCATGCATCTACTCTTTGTAACATATGACTATAATTTGCAGATGTGTTTTGCAAATGGTTGAAGTCCATGCATATACTCTTTGTGGCATGGAACTATAGTTTGCAAACATGTTTTGCAATTGGTTGAAGTCCATGCATATACTCTTTGTGGCATTAGACTATAGTTTATAAATGTATTTTGCAAATGGTTGAAGTTCACACATCTTTGCTTGGAAACTATCTCTTGGCTTAAACTCTTTCATTTGAATGAAAAACTGCATTTGGGAGGACATCTCCTGTGTGTTGGTGAGGACATGTTCAGGAGGAACTGAGGGCTCCAAGGACATGTCCTGTGTTTGGTGAGGACATGCACTGGAGGAGGCGAGAGCTTCGAGGACATGTTTGCCTTGTGGGGAGGACATGTCTGCCCATGTGCATTTCTAGCCCAACGGTCATTTTTCTCGCATTTAATTTACTAGCCGTTACTCGGGGATGACATGTCCGGCCTTTGGGGATGACATGTTCGGGCCTATGTATTTATGCTTATTTCGGTTCCAACTACTGGTTTTTGGTATGTGGGCTATATTGTTGGGTTACAGGCAAGGCTACGATAATACAAACAAAATTTTTACAGCGTAACCAAGGAACCACTGCTAATAATAGATCACGATATTACCGCTAGACGCGCCGACTCGTAGTGGAAGTAGAGTCGTCGTAGCGAGTTGATGCAGTCGTAGTCATACTCATGACGCGTCTCCTCCTTCAAGTGGTAGTACTCGCCGGGCGTCTGCTCCTCCGAGTGGTCGTACTCACCACGCGACTTCTCCTCCGACTCCGGTGATCGTCACGAGTCGCGGATCGTCCTAGTGCTGATGCTTCGCAACAACACCTCCGAGGTATCCACACGTACGGGGCAGGATCACCATGCGCTGGAGTGCTAGCACCGGCAGCGTGGTTGAGAAGGCGTGGCTATTAGGGTTTTGGGAGTTCTTCCAAAGATCATCCTCTCTCCCGCCTCATGCCACCGCCTCTCTTTATATAGGCATCCATGATGGGTCTCGATCTTGAGGCCCATTAGGAACTCGAGGCCTATCTGAATCGATTCACCATCCAAAAGCAGATCCTAGCTCTTTAAGTGTGAGACCCTATAGGTTCATGTGTAATTGGTTATGACTCGGAAACTCTTTTTCGAACACCAGTCGTTAGCGGTACCTAACAACACATAACGATTCCCGAACACACATAGAATAGCGGACGAACCTTGATGTAATATGATCTATGACCAGGTCCTCATCACTTACGATCAGTTTGTATCTCCATAAGACCAGATCGTATTTGGTCCCGACCAGTTTGTAACTCCTTACGACCAGGTCCTTACCATTCTGTGATTACGTTTGATCAATCTACGACCAGATCGTATCTCCATACGACCAAATCAGAATCGATCGAACTAAGCGACCTACTCATCCATTCTCTCTTTGCCTCACGATGTCCGGTTGAACTCCGGTGAGATGTTGTGTCATCCATGGATTGTTCAATACTTCTCGATCGAGTGTCGGACAACTTCATGTGGTCGACACTTCGACCACTGGTGGCATGGCCATGCACTTTCTTTATCTGATCACCACGAGGGGCTCAGAGACATCTCTCCCATTATGTTAGGAGGGGCAAATCCCATCTCGACCAGTCACATCCCTCCGCATGTTTCATAGCATACCCGAAAGCCACCTTTATAACTACCCAGTTACGAGTAGCGTTTGGCAACCCCTAAGAGTGTCATTACACATGTAGGGAACCATGCTGATCTCAGGTCTAAGGATTATACATCATCATTACTTGAGACCAACTAATGACACAAAGCAAGGGAAGTATTCTGCGACACGATCTAAATTTTTCGGTATTCACTAGTACACATTAATACTATATAACACTTCGTAATAATGCATCTCGAACTAACCAATTCTATTTTTGCAGTGCCACCAGCAGCCGCCGGCTTGCAACATCTGTGGATACTATGTTTGCCACAACATGGAATTTCGCGTTGGTTCCGTGATGACCAAAGATTCTCAGGTTTGTTAATCTTGCAATAATTATTTCATACTTATCAATTTATATATGCATAAATTTAATCTTTCTAGCGACAGGTTGTGAGCATCGTAAACATTCGATGTAGTTTGCGTCATTCTTGAACCGTGATGTCATAAATCCAAATAGGAAGTTTTACATTGTAGATTGAATTTAATGGTACATGTGTGTAAATGTACATGAATGGTTAATTTTAGTTAATTGATTTGTGAATTGGATGTGCTAGTTTCTGAAATGAATGTGAATTGGATGTGCTTGTTTTTGAAACGAATGTGAATTGGATGCATGTAATACATGTACTTGTTGTGTTTCAACTTGTTTTAAAGGGCATGGCTAGTATTTCCTAAGGTTAGCCAATAAACAGAAATAGATTTAGCAATACAAAAGAATATCACAGACGGTTCCTTAGGACAAATCGTTTGTGATATATCAGCTCTTACAAACAGTTTCATCTACAAACTGTCTGTAATACATCATCTATCGCAGACGATTTTGAGTTAATAACCATCTATGATAGCATGCATCAACCGTCTATGATGATCTCATATCATTACTGACCCATAAACTCAGACGGCTCAAGAAACCGTCTGTGATGACGTTTTTTAACCATCTATAAAGACATTTTATGTAGTAGTGAAGGGTTTTAGTGGGCAAATATCAAAACTAGCTCTAGTAGGTTTGAGCTATAAATAGTAGTCATTGTTGTAAAGAGAGACGACGGTGAATAAAAGAGTCATACCCCTTTCCCTCTCACGTCTTGTGTTTCATATGATTGTGATTATTTTGTGACCACGACGGCTACCGAAATTCAACACTCTCTGTGTATCCACAAACTTTCGTTGTATCAGCCGTGAATAATGGGAATTTGAGGAATAAGTAAAAACAAAACAAATTCGGCGGGCAGCCACAAAGTGGGCCTAAAACCCAATACGTTTTTTTTTTGTTGCAAAATTGCAACATAAGGGCCCGTCCCAATCGCCTCTACAACAGTTTAGAGCCCATTAACCCTTTTATTTTTGGAATGAGCCATCGATTCGTTACTGCTATTTGTACTGGCCGAAAAATCATGTTTGGTTTATAAACTGTTCAGTAATATGGTCGCTGCTCATATTTTTCCGTATTTTCCAATTGCTAGTTGCTGATAACTTGATTTTTAGTTTATATTAGTATTTGCTGACACTTTTTTGCCTGGTCTGATTCGGTGCCGCTTCCTACCTGCAAACAGCATAATGTTTTCTTTTACTTGGGAAAGGAAAACTCAGCAGTAAACATGGATGTTTCGCTTTGACCTGCTGTTATCACCAAGTAAACAAATATATCTATGCGATAAAATAAAAACAAGGATCCGTGTTATCGGTGAGTAAAACAATTAAATTTTAATTCATTTACGACCTTATTATACATAAATTATAATAAATTATTTATGTAAATTTTGTTCTTGATCACCGTAATTATTCTTGAAAGTCTTAATAACTTATATTTCTGTCACATGATTCAAAATCTAACGTGTACTTTGAGAGATTGAGCACAAACAAAGACAAAAAATATATAATTATATACCAACAAAATACTCGTTATGTTCCGAAGAAAAAATTATAATAAATTCGGACTCAATTCATCATTTGGAAAGAAGTGCAAATCTTAAAATATATTAGACGGATGAAAATTCAACTATTTTGCTAAAAGAAAACAGTCGAATGTTGTTTAGCAAAACCGTAAAAACAAGACGCTGTTTCACCAATGTCACCTGGCACGGGTGCTGCATTCCCCAACTCACCGAGGCATTCTACTGCATACGAACTTCCCACAAACCGCTGCGTCTCAAACCGCCCAATGCATGCTACCTCCTGCCTCCTAGGCCCTAGCTAGCCCGAGGTGTGCCTGGACGTCCGCGGGGCTACAGGTGGCCGTCGGTCTTCACGCTGAGCGTTCGTCTCGTCGCCTGCGGAGTCCTCGCCGTGATCCCCGGCTTCACCTTCAGCTGAGGCCCTGCAAAGAAAGGTACCCAATTGCTCCTCTGATTACACTTGCTATGACATGATGATGCGATTGGTTCCATACCGTCGGTCTTCACGCTGAGCGTTCGTCTCGTCGCCTGCGGAGTCCTCGCCGTGATCCCCGGCTTCACCTTCAGCTGAGGCCCTGCAAATAAAGGTACCCAATTGCTCCTCTGATTACACTTGCTATGACATGATGATGCGATTGGTTCCATATGGTTCAAAAGTATGCTGCTTTCAGGTACGAAGATAGCAACTTCAATGCAGGCAAATCAGAGGTTGCTACGGAGGGAATATCACAAGTTATCTGAAGCGCTTTTAGGTTCGGCCGGTCATCTGTACGCCATTTGATCAAAATCTTTAGGTTTCATTAACAGAAACCGGTGCACAACTTTTACGTTTTATCGGGCAACATAGCTGCATTGCCTTGTTTTCTTGCAGGCTATAGCGTCTTTTTGGAATTTCGTGGGAAACAGTAATTCCCATGGGATTCCAACGAAATGTGTTCGTTCCGATCCAAACTGGACTTACTTGGATGAAGAAATGCTACAGGTCTGTGACTGAAATTAACGCTGCTGCTAAGTCGCAAACTTGAAGTTCTTGAAATGTGACAAAAGAATGCGGTGGCATACCTATTTGCTTGGACGCCTTGCCATCCGACTTCTTCGCCGACGGCGGCTTCTTGCCGTCGCTGCTATCCGGCAGTGACCGCACGGTGCCGTTCGAAACGGAAGACGTGTCGTCCGGCGACATTGCACCGAACCCGTTCTCATCGCCGTACAGCGAGTTCCCCTCACTGCCTGAGTCCGAGGCCTTGTCCCTGGCGTGCACGCTCGTCTTCTCCCTCTCCACGACTCTGTAAGCGAACATCTGGAACGGCACGTCCGAGACGCGAGCCATCTCGCCTCGCTGCCACTCCGGGAGCCTCCTCAGCAGCTGCGCCTCAATGTCGAGGTAGTCGACGGGCGGCATGGGCGCGTCGGCCTGGCCCTGCTGGTCCGGGTTCATGACTAGGAACCGTTTCACGTACCGGAGGACGCGGCAGACGGAGGAGAACGCCGGCCGCTGTGCCGGGTCGGCGTGCCAGCACCGCTTCGTGAGGGCGGTGAGGTACTTGGGCGCCTGGAAAGGGAACAGCGGCCGCTCGCCGGCGCGGATGTTCTTGCTCGTCTTGTCGCCCTGCAGGTGGTTGTCATCGAACGGGACCTTGCCGGTCAGCAGCTCGAAGCAGATCATCGAGAAGCTGTACACGTCCGCCTTCTCGGTGCACCTGGCCGGCGCCGCGTCCGCGACGCCGCCCTCCTGCTTGAGCACCTCAGGTGCGTACCAGATGCAGGTGTTGTCGTCGCCGTTGGCATTGCCATTGCCATTGCCATTAGCAGACGCTTTTGCGCCGGTTGTGATGCCTGACTGCCTGAACCCGGCGACCTTGACGTGCACATAGCCGCCGTCGGGCTGCCGCGGCTTGACGAGCACATTTGATGGGTTCAGCTCGCCGTGGTATATCTTCTTGGAGTGCAGGTACTCCATCCCGCGCGCGATCTGCAGCATGATGTCGACGGAGACGACGAGCGGGAACGGTGTCCGCCGCCTCGGGCAGCTCACCTCCTTGACGTAGCTCCCCAGGTCCTTGGCCATTAGCTGGTCCATGACGACGAAGTACTCCTTCCTCTCCTCATCGTGGAAGCAGTACGTGGCGTGCGCGATGTTCGGGTGCGCCACCGACGACAGAAGCGCGATCTCGGCACCGACCGCCTCGGCGTCCCCGATGAAATGCTTGACCGCGAAGCTCTCCCCCATCCACTGCACCTCCTTGAGGCGGCCGCTAAGCCGCCGCCGGACGCTGTATTCGCCGCTAAGCAGAATAGACGCCGGGTGCAGCCTCCCCCTCGGCGCGGCCAGGAGCTCCACTAGCCGGTGCTTGTCCTTCGTCAGGGGCTTCGGCGCCGCCGAGCCCTTCATTTCGTCGAGCAGTTGCGACAGCACCCACCTGTCCTCCTTCCACGCCGCGTCCATCCGAGCAACGAGTTCCTGGGAGACCAAATATAGCTTGCCAAGCGCGTGCTGGAACAGCTTGGGCTCGAGCATGTCCCTGTCGTACTTCTTGGCGAGCACCAGCCGCCTCCTGGCGAGCTCGTCCGCGTCGAAGCCGGCGATATCCCCGGCGGTCTCAATGGCCTCGAGCACGACGGCGACGCACCATAGAAGGCCCTGGACATGGTGCTCGACGCACTCTGTGCCGTGCGCCATGGCCACAGCGCGCGCCCACCAGCTGCCGCGCGGGTCGAGGCACTGCCGGACGTAGCCCTCGGCGTCGCGGAAGGCGCGGTGGAGCTCGCGGAGCGGGGCCTCGAGGGTGCGCCACTTGGTGCCGCGCTCGTCGAAGCGGAGGTGGGCGCGGACCTCGCCGGTGACGGTGGCAAGCACGTGCCCGCAGGCCTCGGCGAGGAGGCGGCACTGGCGCGGGTTGATGCGGAGGTCGGTCTCGAACGCCATGAGCGCGCTGATGCTGCCCATCGCCTCGCCAAGCTGCCGGAGCTGCTCCATCCCGATCGGCGATCAGCCTTGCCGACACGAGGACGGATCGGACTATCGGGGTGTCTGCGTTGCTTCTTGATTGCTTCTTCTTGCTCTGTTTCTTGGGATGTCACGGCCTCAGCCTCTGTCGATGCAAGGATAAATAAGAAGGTAATGTGAAACGTGTGCATTTTGCTTGGAATTGCATGTATGAACTTATCAAGACTTCATCGTTGTTTGATTCATGTGGTAAAAGATACAGGTAGTAAATGCAGGAAACTGATTTGGACTATCATTGAAGATTGTACAGTTGTGTTTCTTTCTCGCTCTGTTTCTTTCCTCTTTTTTTCCACTATCCTTTTGAGGATTATTGGGTGTGAACCGAAAAGCATACGAACAAAACAACAATTTTATTTCCTTTCAAAACGGTAGTACAAGTGATAAAAAAACAACAGTCAGTTGTTTCACCTGTATAATAGATGATTAAAGTCGAAGAATGGAACGCATGATTCAACACCAAACTAGTTGGCGAAATCGAGTTATGTCTGTTATAAAAGCCTACGTGAACTCATGAGAGGTCTAGAGAGAGAGAGACATGAAGGATGGAAGAGAAAGAAAACTTACGAGCTTCTCGGAGCACGGTAGAAGGAACACCATGCCACCAGGGGGACAACAGCAGGTAGCCTTGGAAGAAGACGGATGGATATATTGCTTCAAGAAGCGGTCAGCGAGGAAACATTTTCAAAAGATGCAACTTTTGACGTAGAGATCCCGCTAAAGAGACAAGGAAAAGGGAGGAGTCCCCAAAGTAAAAGAAGAAGAGGATGACTGAGACACGGGGAGAGAACCCAGAAGAGAAGAGGAGAAGAGGAGGCAAGTGTTGTTCAGGAGGCCTCGACGTTTTCTTTCCTCCTTTCTCACGCCTGCCTCTGCTGTTTCCTTAACCGCAGGGAGTTATAGGAGCAGCAACGTTTCGTTTTCTGAGTCTTAACACTCTAACCGTAAGAAGGTTTTCATGGTCCATTTTAAGCAGTTGGTAAAAATCTAGCCTTTTTTCGGTCAATTAAACAGTGTTGTAGATTGATTATGTTAAGAAACCGGGCCCAGAACTCTGGAGAGTTCTGGCCCAGTACGGGCCCAGGACCCCGGAGAGTTCTGGCTCAGTTGAACTTCTCATCCCGTAGTCTATAAATAGAGGGTCTCCCCCTCTCATTGTAACCCTGATTATTCCGAAGCAATAAAGCGAAGCCTGAAGTCCTTTCATATCTCTATGTTCAATCTATTGTTGTGATCTTGTGTTCTTCATTCGTTCTTACGATTCTGAATATTGTATACGAGGTACCCGTTCGGACTGGACTCACCAGCGACGGTTACTCAACACGTTATCAGCACGATCGACTCTCCTCGCATCAAAAGTTTAAAAAAAAGAAAGGAGCCGGCGCGGCGACCCTAGCTAGCAGCTCGGCCGACCAGATCGAAGCCGCGCTGCACCTCCGCGCACAGACCCCGCACGGTCATCCTGACGCCCCCACCGGCCAGCCCGCTAGCCCATCCGCCCGCCGGCACAAGCCACCCTCCATCGGCGCCGCACCACCCCGACCCCCGGTGGCGGTAGCACAACACACATCACAGAGCAGAGGGGGGAAGGGGGAGAGCCACCGGAGCCGAAGGGGGGAAGGGTGTGCGCGCCGCCGGCTGCCTCCACAAAGGGTGAGCTCCGAGCGCCGCCGAGCCCGTCACCTCGCCGGCCGCCTCCGCAGAGAGGCACGCGCGCCTCGAAGGACCGAAATGGCAACAGAGAGGGGGTGAATGGTGCTTTAAAATTAATAACTCCCTTTGCTGTAATTAAATAAGACCTACAAAGTCCTCTGGATATCTTAAGAAGAGTGAAGCAAAATCAGAGAACAAGAACAGAAGTTTCAGACTGTTCTGGAGAAATCGGACGTTCCGATTTTACCGTGCAGAGTTCCGCACTCCGGAAGTTCGGGGTTCGGTCGGAAGTTCCGCTGCGAGTAGTTCGCCATGGACAATCGGAAGTTCGATTGTCTGAAGAAGAACGATCGCTCGGGTTTTCCCAAAAATCCAAAATGCGAAATCTTGAGTGCTCTTCTCAGTCAAGGTTCACAGGACATCATCCTAAACACCATCTTGACCTTATGGAGAAGAATCGCAAACAAAGATCCAATAATCAAGCTAAATATGGATTTCTTGAAGAAGGGGAAAGAAAGACCAAAACCCAAAATAGACACGATTCTCAGATTCTTAGTTCATGAGACTTTGGGAATCCATTAGCAATAGCAAAACGACTCTAGATATCAAGTTTCATGCTATTTCATCTGACGAATCAAAAGATACATCAAAACCTTAAATATTCAACATGAGCGAAAGAGAATAGAGAAAGGCATAGGCAAGTAATCAAAACCTCAAGAGATTCATTAAGAGAAATCAAAAGATTACAAGGAACCACAGAGGAATGATTACAAGATTTTAATTCATTCTCTCTCAACAAACTCTCAAAGCAAAACAAACCTTTTTGCTAAGGCTAACCTAATTTTCTTTCTCCCAAAAATCTAACCCTAACTCGTGGTTCTCCCTATTTATAGCCTTGGCTAATGGGCCTCCAACCCATTAAGCCCGCTACACCCGAACGGAACCGCCTCCACTTTTGCCGCTTTGCGAAATGACCCTTTCGCCCCTTGCGCACCTTCTGGAAGCCTCCCGTACACCTTGTTGTGCACGACTCGCAACCGCTTCAAGATTCGCGCCGTCTTCGACACATCCCGACCGTTCTGACCTCAACGCCTCCTGCGCCTAGTCCGGTCCACGTGTCTCGCCACGACTCCATCTTGATGCCTGCAGTCAACACAGACAAAAACACATCACATAGCATTGCACAATAACATAGCATCAACATTTGTATAAGACTCAAACTCAACAAGATCAAAATCCACAAAATAATCTTCTCGCGACGATTCGACACAATCGGAAGTTCGCGATTTACACACGTGGAAGTTCCGATTTCGAATTATCCGCGACTTGTCAGGAATATCGGAAGTTCCGCGCTTAACACAGCGGAACTTCCGATCTTCGGAACATCCGATTTCCCAGAATTTCAATTCCGATTTCCATCTCTGAGGAACACTCAATGTCAGTATTATCGGACACTCCGCTACCCCATGTGCGGAAGTTCCGATTTCCTTCAGCCGAAACCAAAACCCAGATAAATCGGAAGATCCTATTTCTAACGCAGTAGTTCGATTATCGGAACTTCCGCTCCATACAATGGTAGTTCCGATTACCGACTCGACCAGAATCACCCAAACCTAAAACCCAACTCTCAATGTAATCAACACACTTGTCAAATACTCATCACTCAGTGGAGGACCTCTCACATGGTCTCTCAATCTCCCCTTGATGAGTATATTGACAATTACCGAAAAAGCATAAGATGAGTTTGAGATTACAGTCAACCCAGGTCTAAACAGGAGTAGTTAAGCTCAAGACCAAGTTGACAAAAAGAGAAAGACTTGAGATGAGATGAAAGAGCAATTTTCGCACAAAACTCAAGGCTTTTCTTCAGAAGGCTTTTTCTCACAAACATTCTCCCCGTTTGGCAATAAAATCATCAATATGTAGAAAAGGGAGGAAAAGACTATATGATGTTCAATTTAAGCATTAGGAGCCATGTAGATTATCCAAAATGACTATTAGGGTATTACACCAAGCCATAACACAGAAGAATGCTATCAAGATCATGACAATCGATGTATAGAAGAGCTAAGACAGAAAGTCCATAATCTGATTAATGGTCCAGTTCTTTAGCAGGTCAAATAAGTCAAGATTGAAGTCTAGCTAAAGATATCCAAAGATGATGCAAGCCATGTCAAATAATCTAAGTTGAACCAAGAAGACTCATAATGAACAGTGTAGAATGCTACCAGTTGAAGAGGGACTCATTTTATCCAGAACTTGGTCTCTTTGAAGATAAGCAATTTTAGCACATTTTTCTTTTTCAGAAGACTTTTTACGGTTTTATCTCAGTAAAGCAAGCTCTGGACTAGGTGCCATCCACAACTGCCTCCTAAGCTTCAACCATTTTTCTTTTTAAACCATGTGCTAGATCCCAAGCCTTATCGACCACTCCAAGCACAGACTTAAGGAGATGATCTTAGGTCATCCAAGGCTCCCCCTGAGTTCATGCCTAGTGCAATGGCAAGCCGTCTCATGAGAGAGATTTGGTGAGATCAGTTTTTTCGCACAAAAGATATCATTTTTGCTTTTGAAGTTTTTAGACCAGTGATTAGAGATAAGTCATGTTTCTTAACAAACTGACATAGCTTACTCACAAGTTCAAAAGAGATTAGGACTCAACTCGACCTACTTGACATGGCGAAAATCATAAAAGGATAGTGTCAACGGACTAGTCTCAAGAGCTATCATGACAAGATGTTAATTCAAGTTTAGCATTTTAAATACCTTAGCATGGCAAAGACTAAACTACACATAAAAAGTCATGATAGATCTAGCAGTTTAGCATAAATCATGGCAAGATGTAAAAGTGAAAACAGATCATAGGGGATAATAAACAAGGCTCCAATTGATTATCATGCAATGCTTGATGAAAAGTACAAAAATCCAGATTCCCTTCAGAATGAGATGCATCTTTTAATTCAGGTTGAGTTATGACACCATTAAGAATATGGAATAACCAAGAATAACTCCCCCTGAACCAAAGGAGCAAAAGCGAGCGATAAGTAAACCGAGAAAAAGGCGTCCTTTAGAGCATAGAAAAGATATAGAAAACTATCGCCGCATGGACTCTTATCTACCCCATATGATTCTAGGACTATCAGCTGGTCTACACAAACACTAAGGAGCAAACACTGTCCCTGTCTACCCAAGGGTGGCCCGACCCCTGCTAGAACCTATAAGAAGTGAGTAAGCTCTACTTAGAGAAGGAAGAGACAGCTAATAAGCAGCATCCTAGAAGCACAAGACAAGAAGTAGCAGTCAAAGCAATTTGGCAAGAGAACCACTCTAACCTATGCTGGAAGGACTTCGACCCGAAATATTAAAAGAAATGAAACCAGAAAGGAGTAAGCGTATGATATAATATAATATAATATAATACAGTAGTAGCACAACGCTCCCCCTCACAGCAGTCCGTAAGGACAAACCACCCCAAGCTCTCCCCGCAGAGCTGAAAACCGAGAGCTGTCCAGAGGCTTAGTGAAGATATCGCCAACCTGGTGCTCACTCTCCACTGGCTGGAGCACAATGTCACCCTTCTCTACATGGTCTCTAAGAAAGTGATATCGATATCAATATGCTTGGTCGAGAATGTTGCTTGGGTTCTTGGCAATGCAAATCGCAGACGTGTTATCACGAAGAGTGGAACGCAATCGATAGATAGCCCGAAATCTGCAGGTCGAGACCATCCAAAGCACTTGACTACAAAGAACTAGCTGCGACAGAACGCTCGGCCTCTGCAGTGGATCGCGCAACACCGGATTGCTTCCTCGGCGACCGGAGCGAGAGAAGTGCCAATGAATTGACAAGTGCGGAAGTGCTCTTCCTATCTATCCTCTGACCGACAAAGTGCGCATCGGAGAAGGCTCTAAGAGATAGACAAGAAGAGGAAGAGTACGGATGCCATAGTCAATGGTAGCTCGAAGGTACCGAAAGATGCGCTTCACCGCCTGACGGTGAGATACGCGAGGAGAAGCCTGAAACCGAGCACAAAGACACACAGAAAAGTGTATGTCTGGTCTCGAGGCTGTGAGGTACAAGAGAGAGCCTATCATGCTCTGAAATCCTTTTGGTCAACAGTTCGCCGTCTTCATCGGATCGAGAGTTTGTAGATGCCATTGGGGTTGATATGGCTTTCCATCATTCATGTCGAAGCGCTGGGGAGGTCTCGAGTGTATTTGCCTTGATGAAGAAAGGTACCCTCCGAGTCTGTTTGATTTGGAAGCCAAGGAAGAAACTCAACTCGCCCATCATGCTCATTTCAAACTCCGAGCTCATGACATCGGAAAACTGGGAAACGCGAGCATGCGAGGAGCCGCCAAAGATAATGTCATCCACGTAGATCTGGACGAGCAGAAGATCAGTGCCAAGACGGCGGATGAACAAAGTCTTGTCAATTTTACCCATCTCAAAACCATGGCTCAGCAGATAGGACTTAAGCCTTTCATACCAAGCTCACGGAGCACTGCTTGAGTCCATACAAAGCTTTGGAAAGCTCTGTAGACATGGTTAGGGTATTTGGGGTTCTCGAAACCGGGAGGTCAGTTCGACATAGACTTCTTCCTCAATAAGGCCATTGAGGAAGGCACTCTTGACATCCATTTGGTAAAGCTTGAAACCCTTAGAAGTCGCAAAGGCAAGCGAGATTCTAATGGCTTCAAGTCTAGCTCTGAGGGCAAAGGTCTCTTGAAATCTAGACCCTCAACTTGAGAGTACCCACGAGCTACCGGCCTAGCCTTGTTTGAATGACTAACCCATCTTCACTTTGCTTGTTCTTGAACACCCATTTGGTCCCAATGATATTGTGACCTTGAGGGGGCTCAACAAGGGACGGACCTTGTTCCTTTCAAAGTTTTCCAATTCCTCGTGCATGGCGTTAGTCCATGACTCATCGTAAAGAGCATGACAAGCGTCTTTGGGCTCAAACGAGGCAACAAAGGCGAGAATGGAGCAGAATAGAGACATGCCGTTTTGAGCAGTGACTCGCTCAAAGAGATCTCCAATTATCTCGCTCTGAAGGATGGTCCTTTTGAATGTGTCTTGGAGGTCCAGGTGAGATGAAGAAGTGGCCTCTACCTCATTAGCGCAGCGAGATAGGGACAGAGCCACTAGCTTCGAGAGAAGCGAGAAGGTAAGGGCTGATCTCCTCGAGTGCGGTGGAAGAGGGCACCTCAAGAGGAAGAGAAGGAAGCTGGATCGGGTAAACAACCCTCATCTCCATCCTCCTCATCGTCCACAAAGATGGACTCAGACTGCTCTAAGGAACCTGAGATATCAGGCCTAGTCCCTGGACTGGCCTCATCGAAGGTCACCTCACAGGTTTCTAACAATTTACTAGATTCAGTTCTGGACTCTATAGGCACGAGAAGAAGTCGAGTAACCCAGAAAGATCCCATCACAAGATCGTGACTCGAACTTATCTAGGTTCCCAGACTTCAGAATAAAACACTTGCAACCAAACACACGAAAATGCGAGACGCTGGGTTTTCGCCCATATCTCAACTCATAAGAAGTGCGATGCAAGAGTGCAGAAGAAAACTCATAGAAACATGACAAGCGTAGCAATTGCCTCACCCAAAACTTCCTAGGTGTAGAGTACTCATCAAGCATCGTCCCGCCATCTCTACCAAGGTACGGTTCTTCCTCTCCACAACGCCATTTTGTTGGGGGCGTATGGAGGCAGGCGGTGCTCTACACTGCCTCACCACAAAAACTCTCAAAGTAGGAATTCTTGAACTCAGTGCCATTATCAGTGCGAATTGCTCGTAATGCACCTGGGAGCTCAACAGAAAGCCTACCAAAAAGACCACGAAAAAGAGTAAACGTCTCATCCTTCGAGGCTAAGAAGAACACCCAAGAATACCTCGAGAAGTCATCGACCACGACAAAGCACGTACCACTTCCTCCCATCGATTGTTGCACTCTAGTGGTCCTCATCGTGTCCATATGGAGCGATTGACACAGTGCATCTGTCATAGTCATCAGAATCGGAGGATGTGAAGCGGCAACCATTTTGCCGTGCGGCAAGGAGCACAAACAAGATCCTTGACCATTTTGAGTTTCGGCAAACCACGAATGAGATCGTGGCCGCTAACTCGGGTCAGATGATCAAATCCTATATGACCAAGTCTCCTATGCCAGAAAGACAAATCACGGGATTCAGAAGCAATTAAACATCGGAGAGGATCACCAGAAGATCCAGAAAAATCAGCACGAAAAATCCTCCCATAACGAAATCCATAAACTAGACTACAGAAGAATCAAGAATTTTGCAATTGTTTTTCTTAAAGCTCACCTCGAAACCGTCATCAGGTGTCGAGAGACTCGAAAGCGATTATCTGCAGCTTACTTACTAAGGCAACATCTTTTAAAATGAAAGAATCATTAATGCTCACAGTACCTTTAGCGATGACGCGCCCAAATGAAGCATCTCCGAAGGTGATCGTCTCATCACCTGGAGTGCGGGCTAGGGAAGAAAACCAACGAGACTCACCAGTCATATGACGTGAACAACCGTAGTCTACAATCCAGACCTTTCCTTCCCGGCCGGCGACCACGAGTCAAGCAGAGTAAAGTCTCGAGATGGGGTGAATCGGCGATGATTTTGGCACCCAATCTTGAGTAACACGACGAGCAGATGAAGTAGTCAAGCAAGACCGACCTCTATCTACCCTACGCTCTCGTCACTCAACAAGTCAAAGATCTCACTGTTCTTTGGATCCATTGCTATGGAGGAGCGAGTCGAAGTGCCAGTAACATGCTGATCTCGCCGCGGGTAGCTATCTCGAAAGGAAAAACGAGATCTACCCTCAGGACGGCGGAAGTTACGACCAAAGGGAGCATGAGGACGAAAATCAGAAAACTCAGAAAAACCAAGTCCTCGATCTTGCCCAAAATCATCGATGGAACAAATCTAGACCTCGTGTTGGTCTTAGGTGCACTCAAGATCCGGGTCGACCACGAATGTTCCTAAGAGACTCAACACGATCTCTTCAGCGATCTTGGCGCGCTCAAGCAATGATCAACTAAATGTCCATCTTTACGACATAAGGTGCAATGATACTTCGCCTTACGAGGGGCCAGGCCGGTGGGATCACCTTCTCGTCGAAATCCTTTGAACAAAACCTCACGACTTAAAATTGACTTTCTCATCCCTGGGCTTAGTTTTGATCACACAGGTGCTATGGTTTTGAGCACGACGGTGGATGCTTCCTCATATCCTCCCGGATATCATATCCTAGACCACGATTAAATCTGCAAATTTTAGATTTGTCTAGAATGAGATTGAGCTTCTTCTTGCCTCCTACAAACCTCTCGAGAGTGTTCATAAGATCTGACACTCCGAAAAGAGAGGTGCAAGAAGAGCGAGGGGAAGAAGGGACAGCAGAAGGTAAGGGAGCGGAAGAAGAACCAACAACAGAGGAAAGATTGGCTTGTGCACGCACACGGTAGACTTTGGGGACAGATCCCCTCAAGCTAGCAGATTGGTTCACGTTACTATGCGTCTCTACCAAACCCTTAGACTTCTTCCCAAAGACACACAATACAAGCAGATGATTGTGTCTCTAGAAGGTCCTTAGTTAGCTTCACACATTTTTCATCCAATGCAACCAAATCACATTTTAGTTTATTACAATGATTGCAAGGTGAGCTAACAAGGTCCTTAGAAGCATCTTGAGCCAATTTGTTCTTGTGATCAATCATTTCTTGAAACCGCTAGATATCTGATTCTAGTTCAAAGATTAACTTAGGACAGTTTAAACAAGAAACAACAGCTCTAGTAGCGCGACTTGAAATTCAACAATTTTGTGATCCGCCTGCTTTAGGTTCATCTTGAGATTATTACAATTTTCACAAGTTTGAGGCGGATCAAGCGGCATGGTATAAAGACCTCTAAACGAATTGTCCTTAACCTCACATGAGGTGCAAGCGATAGCCTCAACAAGAGTGGATGAAGGAGGTGCTATCCTACTCATCTCTAATTCAAACAAGAAGGCTAATGTTCTCTACCTTAATCATGTCAAGTTCGGAGGACACACTATCATGTAAGGTCCTTAGTTTTTCCATATCATCAATCAAAGCACAAAGATGTGTCACATTCATCACGGGAGGGAGCGGATGTAAGTAAAGTGAGCTCCGTGATAGTCTAGCTACTTCCTTCTCCAACCCAACACACTTAGCCCTAGACTTAGCATGGAATCTACCTAGCTTAAGAAAAGCATCATTAAGCTGGTCATAAGTGGGACTAACCTCGTCGAGTCGGAGTACACTCATTGTCGCTCGATTCGCCTCGAGGGCCATGAAGCACATGGGAGAAGTTGCCGCCGTCCTTGGGATCATGATCGCCCTTCCCATCATCGTCACTCCACCCCTCCACCTCGCCGGTGTCCGGCTCGTCGAGGCGGTGAGGACGCGATGGAGCAACTTCTTAGCTTTCCCAAAGTTGCGGAACTTCTTCTTGCCTTGGTCAGTCTTTGAGGGCTTCGTGTTGCGGTTCTTGTCGATGTAGTCGTTCTTGCTTGGACCGCCATAGTCACCTTTGCCCTTCCCAAGCTTGGGACGGTTTGCTCGGATGTGGTTGGGGCCACCACACTCGAAACAAATCACAGGACCTCCTCTTTACCATCCTCCTCCTCTTGTAAGCATGGGAAAACTTCCGAGCTAGGAGGGCTAGCTGTTCATCCTCAAGTCGCTCTAAGCGATCATCGTTATGTCACGAGAGAGCGCTAGGAGACCCCGTGTCGACTCGAAGAAGATCCAGAGGTGGGATCGGTGACTAAGGCCATCGATTGTGACTTCGACCTTGAGAGACAATGTCAATCTCGTGAGTCTTGAGGCGAGTAAAGCGCATCAAGAGTCGTGGTCGAGAGGTCCGTGCTATCCTTGATGGTAGTCACTTTCATCTCCCAAACACGAAGATCGAGCGCGAAAGCATCTGTCGGCGTTATCCGAGTCGGGGTATGTAAGACCGACCGCTCGGAGATTGCTCAAAATCTTGTGAAAGCGAAAAGCACTCGTCAAGAGATTCACCGGCAAGCATCTCAAATTTATCAGTATTCACGCTTGAACTGGTCTTGTCGAACCGTCTTAATCGAGTGGTGCCCTCATGGTATGCATCGAGGGTCACCCGGATGTCGTAGCGTAAATCAAATGAGAAATACGATCAAACTCACTACGCTTAAACCACGAATGATTATGTTCCTTGCTTTAGCATTTGCCTCAACATCGACCATGTTTCGGCATTGATGTTCTCATCGGCAGAACGACAAATCTAACCTTCACCTTTCTCGGATGGCATACCCCGAGCACGGATGTAAGTTTCCATTCGGCTCTTCGGAAGGGTAATCGGACCATCAAAAGCGGAGGCTTGGTGGAATACTTGTCCGTTGCCATGGCTCAACCGACCGGTTAAGATCTATCAAGAAGAGCTAACCGCTCGATACCAATTGAAGGACCGAAATGGCAACAGAGGGGGTGAATGGTGCTTTAAAATTAATAACTCCCTTTGCTGTAATTAAATAAGACCTACAAAGTCCTCTGGATATCTTAAGAAGAGTGAAGCAAAATCGAGAACAAGACGAAGTTTCAGATCGCTCGAGAAATCGGACGTTCGATTTTACGTGATAGTTCCGCACTCCGAAGTTCGGGGTTCATCGGAAGTTCCGCTGCGGTAGTTCGCCATGGACAATCGGAAGTTCCGATTGTCCCGAAGAAGAACGAGGCGCTCGGGTTTTTCCCAAAAATCCAAAATGCGAAATCTTGAGTGCTCTTCTCAGTCAAGGTTCACGGACATCATCCTAAACACCATCTTGACCTTATGGAGAAGAATCGCAAACAAAGATCCAATAATCAAGCTAAATATGGATTTCTTGAAGAAGGGAAAGAAAGACCAAAACCCAAAATAGACACGATTCTCGATTCTTAGTTCATGAGACTTTGGGAATCCATTAGCAATAGCAAAACGACTCTAGATATCAAGTTTCATGCTATTTCATACTGACGAATCAAAAGATACATCAAAACCTTAAATATTCAACATGAACGAGAAAGAGAATAGAAAGGCATAGGCAAGTAATCAAAACCTCGAGATTCATTAAGAGAAATCAAAAGATTACAAGGAACCACAGAGGAATGATTACAAGATTTTGATTCATCTCTCTCAACAAACTCTCAAAGCAAAACAAACCTTTTGCTAAGGCTAACCCTAATTTTCTTTCTCCCAAAAATCTAACCCTAACTCTGGGTTCTCCCTATTTATAGCCTTGGCTAATGGGCCTCCAACCCATTAAGCCCGCTACACCCGAACGGAACCGCCTCCACTTTTGCCGCTTGCGAAATGACCCTTTCGCCCCTTGCGCACCTTCCGAAGCCTCCAGACACCTTGTTGTGCACGACTCGCAACCGCTTCAAGATTCGCGCCGCCTTGACACATCCCGACCGTTATGACCTCAACGCCTCCGCGCCTAGTCCGGTCCACGTGTCTCGCCACGACTCCATCTTGATGCCTGCATCAACACAGACATAAAAACACATCACATAGCATTGCACAATAACATAGCATCAACATTTGTATAAGACTCAAACTCAACAAGATCAAAATCCACAAAATAATCTTCTTCGACAGATTCGACACAATCGGAAGTTCCGACTTACCACAAATGAAGTTCCGATTCGAACATCCGACTTGTCAGAATATCGGAAGTTCGCGCTTAACACAGCGGAACTTCCGATCTTCGTAACATCCGATTTCCCAGAATTTCAATTCCGATTTCCATCTCTGAGGAACACTCAATGTCGATATCGGACACTCCGCTACCCCATGTGCGGAAGTTCCGATTTCCTTCACCAAACCAAAACCGGATAAATCGGAAGATCCTATTTCTAACGCCAGAGTTCGATTATCTAACTTCCGCTCCATACACAATGATAGTTCCGATTACCACGACTCACCTTAATCACCCAAACCTAAAACCCAACTCTCAATGTAATCAACACACTTGTCAAATACTCATCACTCAGTGGAGGACCTCTCACATGGTCTCACCTCGGGCGTCACACGCCACCGGCCGCAAGGCGCAAGCTCCGCTCGCACAGCCGTGCCGCCCCGAACCCCCCTTGGTCGCTTGTAGCGCCATCGTCACCTCGCAGCGCTGCTCGGCCGCAAGCCCGACGCCGCAGAGCCGAGAGGGGGAGACCGCAGCACCGCCGTCCCCACACGGAGCCGCCGGAGCCGAGGGGAGGACGATCACGAGTCCGCCGCCCGCACGCCCGCCACCACCACTTGAATCGCCACCGCCAGACGGCAGCCGACGACCGGCCGCCGCCGCCCGCGGCGCCCGCCAAAGCCGACCACCGCTTGAAGCCGGACACCGCCTCGAAGTGCGCTCCTCCTCCACAAGGTGGCACCTGCGCCGCCGCCGGTCTGAAGCTCCGCTCGGGAGCCACCGAGCCGCCACCGAGAGAACGCGGCGGCTCCCATGAAGGGAGCCGCAGCCGCCCGAGAGGAACTCGGGGGTAGGGTTTCACCCCCAAGCCCCCCCCCGGCCTGATTTTTATGCCGGCGGAACGGGTCGGCCCAAAAGGCCGGCCCGTATAACCGGACGGAAAGAAAAAAAAATGAAAAAAGGGCCATTTTGCGAAAAGGCCCTCCGATTTTTTCGTAAATTGCACCAAAAATTCCTCATAACTGAAATTTTCACGTTTTAGCCCCTGGAAATTGCAGAATTCGCCAAAAATTCATATTCCAGCAGAAAAGGGCCTCGGAAATTCAAATTTTGAATCGGTTTTTGCATTTGAATCATATTTTACCTTGTAATTATTATTTGTATGCAATTTATTTATTGTATTTACTGTTTTGATTATTTGTGATTATTAATATTGCTTTTAATCACTAAAAATAGCAGTAAATCATGAAAATGCATAGAAAAATACGAAAACATTATAAGAATTTTTGCAACCATTTTATGCAAGTTACCAGCAGTAATCTTATACACTCTTTGTATGAATATGCAGATGACTGGTATTACGAACCGGGGGTTCGAAGAGCTGGCCCAGCATGGCCATAATTATCTGACTTGGGCATCGGATGTCGAGATTGTACTTGGAGTAAAGAAGCTCCGTGTTGCTATTGGACTTGGCACCCTGAAGGACGTCGCTCCAACTGCTGAGGAGAATGATCAAGCACTTCATTTCCTCAGACATCATCTCTGCTTAACGCTCAAGAATGAGTACATGGCAGAAAAGAACGCACTAGCCTTATGGACCGCACTCAAGAAGCGGTTTGAGAAGCTAAAGTACACCATCCTTCCTCATGCAGAGCAGGATTGGAACCGACTGCGTTTTGCCGACTACAAGACCGTGGGAGAGTACAATTCTACATTGCACAGAATTTGTACAAGTATTCAACTATGTGGTAAAGTAACCACAGACGAGAAGAAGATAGAAAAAACTCTCTCTACCTTCCACCCCAACGCGGTACAA
Organism: Hsuehochloa calcarea; assembly: GCA_036346395.1. Lineage (NCBI taxonomy): Eukaryota > Viridiplantae > Streptophyta > Magnoliopsida > Poales > Poaceae > Hsuehochloa > Hsuehochloa calcarea. The sequence goes on from CM070594.1 coordinate 45,393,144, forward strand.
TCTGCACGCAACTATCGGCAGGATGGCTACAAGGAGTATACCGAACTGATCGATATCATGCAAGTTGCGCAAGCTCAAGATGACGTTCTCCGAAAGAATTACATCTCACAGCCACCTAGTAGCAAAGTTGGTCATGAAATCAACGCAAGCAGCTACAAGGTGAGAAAGCCTCACTCAGCAGAAAGAGGCAGGAAGGGTAAGGTCATGGGTCGTAAAACCAAGCAGACTGCCCAAGCCAAGAAGGGCGGACAAAAGAAGCGCGACGAGAAGCCGTATGGTCAGCAGGACCAAATTTGCTACAAATGTGGCACTTGGGGTCATTGGTCACGTGTTTGCCATGAGTCGCAGCACGTGATCGATGCCTTCAAAGCCAAGAAGAAGGGCAAAGTACAGCATGAGGCACACCTCGTCATTGCAGGCATAGGGGATCCACAATCATGGGATGCACCCATGGATGTGGACAGCCCGATGGCCGCCCCCATCACACCTTCTTTGGACATCACAGCAGCAGCAGCTGTAGTTGCCAACGAGGGGCAGATGAACGTAGCGCAGATCCAGGCAGAAGTATCTTCATACTTCGCTGATTCGATCTAGTGCACGCATTGCACTTAGTTTTATAGTCATTTGCAGTTTTTGGTTGTAATATAATAATAATCTTGCATAATGGTTGTAAGCTCTAGGAGAGCAAAGAAATAAATTCTTATTATGAGTCCTGTACGACTTTTCCTCGTATTAATAAAGGCAAATTTTGTTCTGTTTTGAAGTACTTTATATGTATGGTTGCTTGCTACCCTATATTAATAAATATTTTATATGTATATCAGAACGCGTGTGACGCCCTATGGAGGAAGTATGCTTAGCAGATAGCGGCACAACGAATACCATATTAAGAGAGACAAAAATTTTCCAGTCAATCAGCAAGAATGTTGGTAGTCTTACGACAATCGCAGGCAGCGATACTTGTGTAATAGGCTCAGGAAGAGCCATAATTATACTCCCGATGGGCACAACATTGGTCATTGAAGAAGCCTTGTTGTACCCAGAATCGACTAGGACTCTCTTAAGCTTTTAAGATATTCGCGCTAACGGTCTCCACGTAGAGACTGAAGAAGAGTATGGTAAGGAATACCTACTCATTACAAAGCGCGAGAAAAATGAAAAAAGGGTATTAGAAAGACTTCCTTCATATGAATCTGGGCTATACTACACTCATATTAAGGCATCTGCAGCCTATACTGTCCTGAAAACGACTTTTAGAAGCTCTGAACTTTTCTGTCTCTGGCATGATAGATTAGGCCACCCCGGTCTTAGAATGATAAGAAATATAATTACTAATTCTCAGGGACATAATATCAATGTAAAGAATTTTCCGAATCCAGAAGATTTCGTGTGCCCTGCATGTGCCACCGGGAAAATGATTACTAGACCCTCTACTCTGAAAGTAAAGGATGAAATCCCTGTATTCCTGGATCGTATCCAGGAGACATTCTTGTCCTATACACCCCATCGGGACCATTTCGGTACTTTTATGGTGCTCATCGATGCTTCCTCGAAATGGTCTCATGTATGCTTATTGTCTATGAGAAACCACGCTTTTGCAAAGCTGATCTCGCAGATAATTAAGATTAAGAATAATTTCCCTGATCATCATGTGAGGTCCATCAGGATGGACCACGCCGAAGAATTTACTTCAAAGGCATTTGATGATTATTGTATGGCAATGGGAATTACCGTTGAGCACTCTGTACCACATGTCCACACCCAGAATGGACTAGCAGAAGCATTAATTAAAAGAATTAAATTTATTGCCCGACCGCTCTTGCAGAATTGTAATTTACCAACTACATGTTGGGGACACGCAGTCCTACACGCAGTAACTCTCATCAATTTTCGACCATCAGCATATAACATCCATTCACCTGTGCAACTAGCGCAAGGGTCAACACCGAAAATCTCCCATCTTCGAAGGTTTGGTTGCAAGGTTTATGTACCTATACCACCACCGCAGCGAACTACAATAGGCCCTCTCCAAAAGTCTGGGATATACATTGGTTATGAGACAACATCCATAATCAAGTATCTGGACCCCATATTTCGAGATTTGCATCTGACAGCTGGCACGACAAAGATATTCGATGAGGATAGTTTCCCGTCATTAGGGGGAGGAAATCAACCCCTTGATGAAAAATATCGGGAACTGACGTGGAAAGCCACGGGAATACATGCACATGACCCGCGTACTAGTGAAACAAATAGAGAAGTCCAGAAGATAATTGATTTGCAAGCATTAGCGAATCAACTGCCTGCCACTTTAGTGATTTGAAAAGTGTAACCAAGTCGCATGTGCCTGCATGTAATGCGCCGGAGAGGGTTGAAATACCAAAGAAAATTGAAGGTATCCCTAATCCCGTCCAGAGGCCTCAGAATAAAAGGACGAGAACTTCGGCCCCTCGAATCCCAAGTAACCGGGGACGCCTGGCGAAAAAGGATAAGAAGGACTTGACACAACCGATCACTGAAGTTCCCCACAACCAGAAAGGGAGCCAATTGAGACCTGGCACCGGTATGGAATCTTCAGCAAAAGGCATACCAGATTTGAATATTCCCACGGAGGGAGATATCAGCATGGATGTGTGCGCACACATCGGAGATGAAAAACTAAAGGGACTTGCACCCGCAACTTAAAGCAGCGGTAAGCAAGTAGAAACATTAGAAGTATCGCCCCATGAAGAAATAGCTATAAATTATGTGACCACAGGAGAATCTATGAATCGAACAACAGCCAATGTCGATATTTATTTTGCAAAGAAAATTACCACAATCATTGATCTTGATCTAGAGCCTGCATCGCTCGCTGAATGTAAGAAAAGATCATATTGGAAAGATTGGAAGAAGGCAATAGAAGCAGAACTAATATCTCTGAATAAAAGAGAGGTGTTTGGGCCTGTAAGCCGCACGCCTCCCCATGTGCACCCAGTAGGGCATAAGTGGGTATTTGTTCGAAAGAGAAATGAAAATAATGAAGTTGTAAGACATAAAGCAAGGCTTGTTGCACAAGGTTTCACCCAACGACCAGGAGTCGATTATGATGAAACTTATTCCCCGGTCATGGTCGGAACTACCTTTAGATATTTAATCTCAATGGCAGTAAACTTGAATTTGGAAATGAAATTGATGGATGTGGTAACTGCATACCTTTATGGGAACTTGGATTCGGACATTTACATGAAGGTACCGGAAGGTATCCCTGTCCCGAACCAAGACAGAGCAAATAGAAATCATGCGATGTGCAACTTAGAAAGTCATTGTATAGATCAAGCAATCGAGTGTAATGTGGTATAATCGTTTAGCGACTTTCTGCAAGAAAGGCTACACGAACAATGAGGATTGTCCCTGTGTTTTTATACGGCGATCCCAGGATGGATTCTGTATAATCTCAGTATATGTAGATGATCTGAATATCATCGGGACCATGGAAGATATTAAGAAAGCAAGCTCTTACCTGGAGTCAGAATTCGAAATGAAAGACTTGGGTAAAACCAAATACTGTCTAGGCCTGCAGCTTGAGCATACCCCTGAAGGGATTCTAGTACATCAGTCAACCTACACTCAAAAAGTATTGGAAAGGTTCGGCTTTGAAAAGGCATATCCTTCGAAAGTGCCGATGGTCGGAAGATCCTTACAGCAAGACAAGGATCCATACGGACCTAAAGAAGAGGTGGAGGAAGTCCTGGGACCGGAATTCCCATACCTAAGTGCAGTAGTGAAAGATCTAGACCCGCCATTATGAGTTAATGGATTGTTTTGGTGATTAATGATAAATCCAAATATGAGACTAACTCTTTTATCTAGTAATATCTTGTGTAGTCTCATTTGGATATAAAGGTGAAATTCAATGAGGTATGCAATCGACATCTTAATCTTATATATTGTTGCATTCCTCGGATTCAAAATATAGGATTGAACTCAACCATAAGTTAAACTTGAATATATGCATATAATTTTATTACACATTTGTGTATGCACACATTTAGGGGGAGTTTTATCCTATACTTTGTGGTTTCATTAGTATTGATCCATATTCCATTCTCCACATATATTTGGGATCTTTACGTTGAAACAAATCCGTTTGAGTATACAAAACTTGCGTAGTTCTTTCATACTCATGTTATGAGTATATAGAACTTGTGTAGTTCTTGTATACTCATGTTAGAGTATATATAACTTGTGTAGTTTATATATACTCGTTTGTTCTCTCATTTATCATCATTAAATTTATGAGAAATTAAGTGGTTGTCATCAATTACCAAAGAGGGAAAGATTGAGGTATCTTGTCCCACCATTATGAGTTAATTGTATGGTGTGGTAATTAATGATGATCATATTGTGGAACTAACATTTTCCATGAGTTGGATATATAGGTTATGTTCCAGGATGATGAAGACTTGGGATGATCATGAGTTGATCATCAAGTCAAGAGCTTGGTGTAAATGATGCATCATGAGTTGATGCTTATCAAGAAGAAATGATCATGAGTTGATCATCAAGACAAGAGAAGACCCATCATGTGTTGATGGAGGTCAAGTGAAGGAATGCATCATGCGTTGATGCATGAGAAGAATCGGGATGAAGAAATCATCATGTGTTGATGATGTTCAAGACAAGATCCCGAAGTGAAGAAATCATCATGTGTTGATAATTGTCAAAGTCAAGGACCCGGACTTGAAGTGTTGATGTGCGTCATCAAGCTTCAAGAAGATGCAAGGCAAAGGTATGACTAGCTAGGGCTAAGGATGTGTTCCTAGTCTTTACCGGTCTCGTGTTTGGTTGATAGACCGGATTGCTAGTATAGGTTTGCCGTACTATTAAGAGGGGTCTTGACTAGTAGCATGAGTTAGTCATGTGTTGATAGCTCATTGTGTTTGCTCTAGCTCATCTATGCATGGAGCTATTATTTGCGAATGTGTTTTGCAAATAGCCGAGGCTCATGCATTCAATCTTTGTAGCATGGGACTATACTTTGCAAATGTGTTTTGCAAATGGTTGAAGTCCATGCACTTTAGTCTTATGGCATGATGCTGTTATTTGCGAATGTGTTTTGCAAATAGTTGATGCTCATGTTTGATTTCTTGTAGCATGTGACTTAAGTTTGCAAATGTGTTTTGCAAATGGTGTAAGTCCATGTACCTTTTTCCTTGTGGTATGATTCCAAAAGTTGACAAATGTGTTTTGCAACTAGTTGGGAATCTTGCTTGTGATCCTTGTTGGCATGGCTTATCAATTGGTAAATGTGTTTTGCAATTGAAGTTGTTGAAAAAGCCATTGCTGTGTTTGTCAGGATAATCGGAAGTTCCGCAGTGTTATGGGCGGAACTTCCTATTATCGGAAGTTCCTCAGTGTTATGGGCGGAACTTCCTATTATCGGAAGTTCCTCAGTGTTGTGAGAGGAACTTCCTATTATCGGAAGTTCCGCAGTGTTATGGGCGGAACTTCCTATTATCGGTAGTTCCGAAAATTTGGCGGAATGTTTTTTCCAGAGAAGCACCCTTTTGGGACTTAGCCAAATTTTGGAGGTGCGGAAGTTCCGCAATGATATGTGAGGAACTTCCGATAATAGGAACTTCCGCATTTTGGTTGGCGGAAGTTCCGATCTCAATTTCCAACGGCTAGTTTCTCGTCTGACATAGCCGTTGCTGTGCTTTTCTCTCTCATGCGGTAGTTCCGGTCTTTACATGGCGGAACTTCCGATTTCCCTGATTTTTCAGGGGTTTGTCTCCCAACGGCTAGTTTTTGTGTGTGGGCTATATATAGCCACCTTGGCCGGTTGGGAGAGGTTGCTGGTGACATTGTGAACATCCTTTGAGCCTCTTGAGCTAAGAGCAAGTCTCTCCTCTCTTATGTGCATGTGTTGCACTTGGTGAGCTTGGAGAGTAAACCCTAAGTGCATGTGTTGCCTTAGGTAGTGGATTGTGTATCCACGTGAGCGTTGACACTTGATTAGTTCAAGTGAAAGTTTGGATTTGTTACTCTTGGTGTTTGCCGACACCTAGACGGCGTGGAGGCGTCGTGCTCGGTGACCTTCTCAAGAAACTTGTGAGAAGGCCCGACGGTTGTGAGTGGTTCGGTGCTCGCCATCTCCGGAGCGGAGGAAGAGCAACCATAGTGGAGCGAGGTGTGTGCTCATTTGAGGAGCCGGTCCAAGTGGTTGGACTTACTTCGGAGGTGTTTGGCTTAATCAGTGGAGCCGGTCTAACGCGGGTTGGGCTTACCTCAACGTGGATTAGGGGAGACCGGCAAGTCTCCGAACACCACGGTAAAAACATCGTTGTGTCATTGTTTTTGCAATTCTTGTGCTTTACTTTGAGCAATTTACATTACATGCTTTAATTGCTTATTCATCTTTGTATGATTGCTATCATTGAATTGTATTCATATTATCGGTGCACTTAGTTGAGCCTAGTGGATTTAGGTTTTAATTGTGCAAAACTAATTGTTATTAGCTTCCGCATTTATATATTGGTTTAGCGCGAAAGATTTTCAAAAACCGCCTATTCACCCCCCTCTAGTCGGCCACCTCGATCTTACAAGTAGGAGCACTCGTGTATCTAGCAAATTGTACTAGAGCGGACATTGCATTTGCAGTAAACCTATTAGCAAGGTACAGTGCAGAACCTACCAAAAGGCATTGGTAGTGAATAAAAGACATCTTCCGATACCTCCAAGGAAGCAAAGATCTTAGTCTATTCTACAGAAAGAACCAAGACCTTACCATGATTGGCTACGCAGATACTGGGTACCTGTCAGACCCGCACAAACCTAAGTCGCAAATAGGCTATGTATTCCTGTGTGATGGAACTGCAGTTTCATGGAAATCTTCTAAGCAAAGTCTTGTATCTACTTCGACGAACCACTCAGAAATCATAGCACTATACGAAGCCTCACGGGAATGTTCTTGGCTTCGACGGATGATTCACCACATCCAAAGATATGTGGATTGGATCTGCATAAACCCCACCATTATCTATGAAGATAATGCAGCTTGTGTCGCCCAAGTGCAAATGGGTTATGTGAAGAGTCCCCTTACAAAGCATATCAATCACAAGTTCTTCTATGCTCACGAAATACAAAAGATGGACGAAATTAAGGTACTGCATACTAAGTCATGTGAAAATCTTGCAGATTTATTCACTAAGTCACTTCCAGCGTCTAGTTTTGAAAGATGCATACGTGGAATTGGAATGATAAGACTTAGACAAGTGCGATCTCGGGGAGAATCTTCACGAACTCATTATTGAATCTTGATCACGAAGATCAAGTACCCAAAGAATAAATCCTGGAGATTAAATGAAGTAGGGTGGATTGTACTCTTTTTCCCTTGACGAGTTTTTCTGAAGTTTCTCGGCTAAGGTTTTTAATGAGGCAATTCGTGCAACACAGCAGAACGCATGACATGTACTCTTTCTCCAAATTTTTTCCACTGGGTTTTTATGGAGTTTTTACGAGATATGAACATGTTGGATGAGTGTTCAAGGGGTAGTGTTAAGAAACCGGGCCTAGGACTCTGGAGAGTCCTGGCCTAGTACGGGCCCAGGACCCCAGAGAGTCCTGGCCCAGTTGAACTCCTCATCCCGTAGTCTATAAATAGAGAGTCTCCCCCTCTCATTGTAACCCTGATTATTCCGAAGCAATAAAGCGAAGCCTGAAGTCCTCTCATATATCTATGTTCAATCTACTGTTGTGATCTTGTGTTCTTCATTCGATCTTACGATTCTGAATATTGTATATGAGGTACCCGTTCGGACTGAACTCGCCAGCGACGGTTACTCAACAGATTAATGTCGATGATCGAATCACCGATCTTATGAAATATAATAGAGAAAAAAATGACAAATAGTTCTTATGAGAGAATATGATTACTTTTTATTGCTATAAACTGGATCTTTTACAGGGATGCATTCGACCAGACGGTGGACTAATCTTAATTACACTGAACGTAGTGCTTACTATGCTATTGAATCAGACTTGAAACTTTAATCTAATGTCGATCGTAATAGTTCAATCCGATGCCCTTGTTTCTCCGTACTCCGTCTTAAAATAACCATCGAAGAGGTGATAGTTACTCTTGGAGAAGACCCCTGTTGGAAGTGACACGTCCGGTCGAAGGGTCAATTATAGTTAATGAAACAATAATTGATCGTCAGTTAACGTCTGTGAGACACTCAACCGTATAGTGGTTATTGCCCGTGTCTTAGGACCATGAAATGTCGCGTGGTATGGAACAAATATGTCATGTGTTTCATTCATCGCATGGTAAATAATACATTTAAATTCGGATCCATGTGTCAGTTCATAGCTTTCACAAGCAGTTATCTGGTCGGGAATTGAGTGCAGAGCGTCATCCGACTAGGGTACTCATTATGTAACCTCTGGAATCCTTACGATCACAGAGATCGTTAGCTTTAGGGGTTACGACCACGAAGATACATGGTCTTTTATTATATATTTAAAGTAATATATAGATATTTTAATCATTGTTAACTAGCTAGTGTTTCTCTACTTGTGCCCGCTGTTACGAAACATAACTGCATGGGCAAAAACTAAACCATCTCTGGGAGCTTTCACCCCCCTTGTGAGCTGTAAATACGAGGATCTCCATGTACAAGTGAGACACATATGAATAAAGATTACGGGTCCTCCTCCATACGCATGTATTCATTGTCTCTCTCTCTGGTGTTCATCATTTAATTGCTCATGTATGGATTAGTCTACGAGTCAGCAACGTGACGACTACTGCTATTTCTCACACCAGCAACTTGGTGCACACTATTTTGGTCATTGAGTACTATATCAGTTCCGTCTATCTCTTTATTATGAAAGACCAGATTGGCCCGTTCCGCCATACATAAGTACCCCCTTTTTCGGCTGAGTAGGATTCGACAATTGCTGAGTAGGATTCGACAATGGGCCTGAGTCAGTGATTCGCAAATTTAATTAACTTCCTTTCCTTAATCTCAATCTGGATTCGCGCGGCAAAAATGATGATACTGGTGTTAGTTGGTCCAACTTAACTGAATGCACCAAGAAAAATCCCGGGAGCGTTTTAGCTGACTCCCTCGGACGGGAATCCGTGCTTGCCCGGAGGGAAGGGAATTGCATGAGCTTTGAACCGTCCGATCGTGCAGTCGATGGCTCAAAAATCACGCGATCTCCTTCCAGAGCCAAGACATTAACAGTCTAGATGCTGCTGAGCTTCGGCTAGGTTGCTCCGCCGGCCCTCGCCTCGCGTGGCGTCACTGATACGTAGATAACACAATCGCCAATCTGTCTTACAGAAAGCCGTGTCTAGGGCTATCTTTGGTGGTGCAATTCCTTCTACCCGGACGCCTTTTGGCAAAGAGGAGATTTGCCCCGCTACTAGAAAAGAAGATAGCACGGCACTGACCATTTCTCACCACCTACCGTCGCTGACGAGTGACGGCGAATTGATACAGCAGTTTAATCTGAACATCCCGAGCAGATTGGATCACTAGACTTGGTTCATAATTCTCACGAATATTTTTAGATGCCTTGGCAAAGTACGCCACCTCGATCGTGTCAACTGCATACCATACCAACCAACTACGCCGAGCCCCCACTTGGGCTTCGGGGAGGGCGCGCCACGCGGCCGCCCCACGTCCGACGAGGCGGGGGCCGGCTGTGACCCAGTTCCGTTGCGGTGGTTGGTGCGTCCTGGTCCGGCCCTTTCGTGGTCGTGGGCAACCAAACACATACGCATCGACCGATTTGGCGCGTCCAAGTTTCGGATCCATCCTCCTGTTGCTGTGTGCTTTGCTTACTCGTGGCCGCCGCTGAGACCTGGTAGTAGTAGGAGATTTGGAAGGAGATTTGGAGTCGATGATGCTTCTTCTTCTTCACAAGTTACTCTCTAGGTTCACATGATCGCTGACACGCTTCGCGAGCTCCTGTTAGCTGTTCCTCCTCACAAAAAGCTATCGACAAAAGCACACAAGAGGAGAGCGGCAGCAGCCATTTTTTTTTTTTTGAACCAGGAGCTCTACTCATTGATCATTGGTAGGGGTGCAATCTGCCTGGAGGCAGTCACAGAGAAAATCCGGTGCTCTGTTAAAGTCACAAACACCGGTTACTTACTGCCTAAAAACTTTCGCTTCGCGCATAGATGAGCAGCCATATTAGCAGATCTGCAAGTAAAGGAAACAGAAAAACACTGAAGACCCCTACTAAGCTCCTAAACATCAGCTAGAAGAGCTGATATTTCCGCACGATGACTCTTGGCAATTTAATTCCCGTAAGCTCCTCCATTGACACAATGATAGGAACAGTCCGTCAGGATATGCAACAGAGTTTCGCCTCTTGCACCACACAAAAGCCTACTCGTTCCACATGCCTACTTTTCATCTTAGCGCGAGTCGGCAAAAAGTCATGTGTTACTTTCCCCGCGGAAAGCGCGTGCGCTCTCTCTCGTGTAAGCCCCATGGCGGCAGCAATTCGGAGATATGTTGTAAACTTTATAGAATAGTGATACACATTAGTATATACAAACTTAAATCATATAATAAATATCAACTTTCTTTCACACATATATAAACAGATACACTAACTTGCATATTGCATCACCCACTACTAACATTACTTAGAAATTAAAATTTTGAGCTAATTGATTGTTTACCTTTGGAACTTGAATTTAACATCGACTTCCCTCCCTGGCGCGCTACCCATTTACAGTCATTGCCGACTGGCAAAGAAGAGGGTTACGCGTCGACGACCAACTTCTTCCTCCCTGAACCCAAGCCGTGACTTGGTTTCTATCGATGGATTAGTATCGATCTTATGAATGCATGCTAAGGGCTCTCCTAGAACGAAGCCACACAGAAAAGGATACATTAATTTTATACAGATTCAGGTCTTCTCCTGAGAGAATAAAACCATACTCCTATGTTGTTGTATTGATTGTGTTTACAGCAAGAAGGAACTCACTAAAACTAGGGCTTGATGACTTCTGTCTTTTGTTGTCGCTTGTCGAATCTCTTCTCTGTTCTTCTTCTTCCTCTGTCCACCAACTTTACTTCTTATATAGCGAATGAAGAGGTGGCAGTTGTCCACGTCAAGAGACACATTAACGATCAGAGACATATCCCTCTACGTCGCTTTGCAGTTATGTTAGAGACAAAGGTTTAATACGTTTAGTTATCTCAGGGAATAATGACACATATTAATTACCGTGTGAATTAAACACAGTGTACAAAGGTCCCTAATCGATTGTGCCCATATGTCTGTAGACTTTATTGACTATAGGGTGGTCTAGCTGACCTAATCGTAGTAAGGCTTACGACCATGAGTTGGTCGTAGTAGTACTTACGATCAATAGGTGGTCGTAGAAAAACTTACGACTACAAAGTGGCTTTAGAAAAGCTTACAACCATATAGGGTGGTTTATAACCTCCCTTATTGTTCATATTGAGGGGTACCCTTTAAGGTTGTACAAAAGATATTATTATCTATAAATATTACAGATAAATAATTTAATTAACTGAGGATTATTAGATTCTCGTTATCTAGTCCCCCAACTTCAAGTGAAAATGACTTGCTTGGAAGAGATGTCGTAGAATCATGGACAAAGATTAAGTGTCTTCGACTGGTTTTTCTTTTGACCAGAAATTGACTTGGTCAAGAAAGTTATTTTTACTTGAGTTGTAAAAATAAAACTTCTTTTCCTGAATAGTTAGGAAAAGAATGCCAACCATCTCTTATACCTCTATTTATGAAGAACAATTTTCAAAGAAATAGCGATGCTTTGGTTTCCAACTATTCACTGGGAATAGTTTATAATAGAATTTTAATCGTTGAACTTCCATCCTTATCCATTGAATTCCATCTTAAGTTGATGGCTATAAATAACCATCAGAAGGGCAGAACTAAGAAAAACTCCGTCACAATATTCCTATCTTTCCCACTTCTGCTTCTTAAAATTATATCCCTAAACTCCTCAAGTCCGAGTAGATTTCTTTAGAAGAAATAGTCGGGACTAAGTTTGAATAGGAAGAATGAAGGATGGATATGAAGAAGTCAACCATCTTTGATGTTGTTAGAAGAACTTCTCTGAAACTTTTGTTAAAGTGGAAAGGGTAGATGATGAACGGTGGTATTTAAAAGAGAAATGTGATATTTCTATCTTCAAGGATTTTTATGATTGTGAACTCATATCGCCTTGGTATTTTTCTATTGTGAGTAAGATCGTGAAAAAAAGAAAATCCATGGAATATGACTTTAAGGTGGTCGAAAAGTCAATTTGTTCCATCGATTGAAGTCCTCGGGAATTGGTAAAAAGATCACAATGAGCAGGTGAGAACTTCATTATCTATGATGTATAATTTTCAATCAAGACTTGTCGGTGTATTAGAACCGATCTTACGTAAATATTATTTGATTCGGGGGGTCTCCTAAAGATGAAATCACACAGAGTGGTTGACACGGGATGTTTAGACAGGTTCAAGCCTTCTCCGGGGAGAATAACAACCCTACTCCTGTGTGTGTATGGTATTGACTGTTTTCTCGATGATCAAGCAAGAATCTAAGACTATTACAGAGAACAGTACTTGTGTTTCTCCTTGACTTGCTCTGTTTTCCCCTCTCCCTTTCACCCTCTGATTGATGTCTTTATATAGTCGTGAAGAAGCAGCCATTTTGTCCTGCGGAAGAGGCGCCTTAATTAAGCGATGAAGCGCATGATGGCGATAATTACGGCGCATTGGCTTCTTCACGCCGTCCGCGATTATCACTCGAGGTAATGGGGTATTTACGCACTATTACTACGCGAGAATAATAGTGCGTATGGACCGCTCGATCAGTTCCTTAATCAATTGGACCCACTCGCTTGTAGGTTTGATTATAAGGTGGTCGTGGTTTACTTGGTCGTAGTATGACTTACATTTGGGTATAAGTCGTAGTAGAGCTTACGATTGTGCAATAGTTGTAGAAGGACTTACGACGGTAGTGGTCGAGAAAGACTTACGACCGGTGGTGGTCGTAGAAGAACTTACGACCATGACATAGTCGTAGTAAGACTTACGACTATGGGGTGATTGTAGAAGATCTTACAATCACTTGGTAGGTCTCTCCTTGTAAATATAAGGGGTACTACGGGGACTATGTGACATCATATTTACCCATAATAAGAATTATAGATAAAAGATAAAATGAGGATTATTAGATCCTCGCCATCTAGCCCTATTTGACTTTAAGTGAAAGTAACTTACTTGGTGAAGGATTCGCAAATGGACTTACGACTATGAAAATATCGTAGAATAATGGTCGAAGGAAAACTCTTCGACATTTGAGTACTACTTTGACCAGAATTTGCTTGGTCAAGAAGGTTGCTTACGACTATCAAAAGTCATAAAAACCCTACACCGTGAAGTGGTCGTAGTAGGATGATCGGAGAAAAAAACCTTTCCGATTGATACTTCCTTCGACCAGAAAGACTTGGTCAAGAAAGTAATTTCGCTTGGAGGTGACAAAACGAACCTAATTTTTCCGGACAGACCGTCTGGGGAATTGCAAACGACTCCACAGATCCGTTGATGAGGCGGTTCTCGGCGGTTCTAATCGTGAAGATTGCTTACGACTATCAAAAAGTCGTAAAAACCCCTACGACCATGAAGTGGTCGTAGTAGTGGGATCGGAGAAAAAACCCTTCCGATTGATACTTCTTTCGACCAGAAAGACTTGGTCAAGAAAGTAATTTTGCTTGGGGGTGACAATACGCACCTAATTTTCTCGAACGGACCATCTCGGGAATTGCAAACGACTCTCACGGACACCGTCAGATGAGGCGATTCGGCGGTGCAACCAACTCCCATAGACCTATAGATGAGGCGGTTTCAAGCGGTGGCAATCGTGCGGTTATAAAAACTCACGGGAGTTAGACTTGGATTTTACCTTTTCCTCAAATCGCCCATTGTTCTTGAGTTCTTGCTTTCTCGAGTCTTCGACTAGGTTTCATCTTCTCCGCCAACCCAATCAAAAAACTTCTTATTTCTGAGCGAAATGGTCAAGAGAGTTTCCGAATGGGAAGAATCGGAGATGGATGCGGCCAAGATCAAAATCTTGGTCAACGCCGGGAAGATTCCAGAGAAGGCTCTGGTGAAGTGGATTCCGCTATTAGGCGACTGGCCGTCTGAGAAAATGGGCAAATCCCGCCTTCCAAGCGTATTGTGACAGAGTGCGACCTCCATCGCCTACTCACCCTTTTCTTACAGTGGTACTCGAGCACTTTGGGGTGGAATTGGTGAACTTAGGTCCTAATTCCATTACCATGCTGAGTGTCTTCGTGTACCTATGCGAGGCGTACCTGGGGATTCCAGTGGATCTCGAGCTGTTCCAATATTAGTATGGGATGGCTCGACAAACCGGAATCGTCGGAAGCTGCGGTCTGAAGCTCCACGACTCGAAGTCGAAGGAGTATATTCAGAGTTTCACCCGGTCTTCGTGGCCGGGATGGAGAAAGAGGTGGTTCTACTGGAAAGTCACCTCAGAAGACAGCCTTTCTTTCGCGGGAAAGGCTGCCGAAAAGAAATCTTCATGGGATTCAACTCCTGAAGATATCAGCCGGATTGCCCCTTATATTCAAGCCATCAAGGACTTGAAGGAAGAAGGGCTGACCGGATGGCATGTGGTGAAGGATTTCATCACACGCCGAATTAATCCTCTGAAGAAACGAGCATCTCCTATGTGGAGATACTCGGGGAGAGGAGACCCGACCAGGGACTACGACGAGGGTAAGTGAACCTCCGACTTAGCTTTTGATTTGGTCTTTCTCAACATTGTCTAATATTCTTATCTGTTTACACAGATCTTTCACAGGCCGAGGTTGACTCTAGAGTCAGACTCATCTGTGAGAAATCTCCGCCACCTCGAGTGGCGGTTCCTCAAATCATTGCGGCTTTGCCCGCAGATGAAAAGATAGAGCGCCTAAAGGTAATCAAAAAAGTTGATTTTCTCTTTAGGACTTTATAGTCGTAGAAGAAACTTACGACTAATGGTGATCGTAGAAAAACTTGCGATCAAGAAAGTGTCGTAGAAAAACTTACGACTTGGCACTGGTCGTAGAAAAACTTATGACTAATCAGTGATTCTTCTTTTTCTGTTTTGCTTTACAGAAAGTAGGCATGGAAAATCGTCAGGACGACGAGGAAGTCGCACTGATGACCATTGGCGCTGGGTTGTCGAAAGACAAAGGCTTGGCTCCTCCATCTAAGAGACGTCGACTTGCAAAATCTATCGACAAGGGAGGAGCAAGCTCGAGCTCTGGTCTTTCGACGGACGCACCTACAAAGCTGCGCGCGGTAGTAGCTATAATCAAGCCGAAATCGCAGCTATCGAAGCCGAGGAGGTTGAAACAGCTGAATCTCTTAAGCGCAAACCTCGCAAGGCTAAGGTACCCTTCTATTATGACAAGAAATCTTTCGCAGTTGCTGCCACTCCTAGTTTTGTTAAGCAACTGGAAAAGGAGATCTGGAAAGATTTTATGTCTTTTGTGAAGGACGATGCTGCTCCAGCACAACCTGCAGTCGAGGGTAGTGCTGCTATCGAAATGGTCGAGACTGATCTCGGCCATCCAGAGAACCAGGAGACCAGAGCCCTGGTTCCTGTTCAAACTCTGACCAGCACGTGGTCGAGTTGGGCCATGTGGAACCTCGACCAGACGTGGTCGTGGAGAAGAAGAAATCTTCCGTTGGGAGGATTGCTCCTAAATTCCTGGTTAAGACCAGGGTACAGAGGTATGTGAAATGTACTAAAGTGTAAGAAGAACATTTACCTTTTTCCTTTTCACAACCTGATTTGCTTTCCTTTATTTCAGTCCTACTCCTTCAGCCCCAGGAATGCTTCCGTTGAGAAGCCCATTGTCACCTCTTCAGTAGCTGGAGAGGTAATAATGGAAGTGGTTGAAGGATCTCCCTTGACCGAGGTGGCTCCCGAAGTGGTTTCTTCAGCTGCTGAGGTTGTAGCTACGACTGCTGAGGTCGTAGCTACGACCACTGAGAGGGCAGCTACGACTATTGAGGTCGTAGCTACGACCACTGAAAGGGTAGCTATGACCTCTGAAATGGTTGTAGAGACCACAGAGGCAGCTGCAAAAGCCTCTGGTCAAGGTGAGGATGACTCTGTACGCCGTGCCGGAAAGGAGGTCGTGGTAGACATTCCTTCCGGTGTCCAAAGAGCAAGTCTGACAACTGTAATCGGAGGATGAAGAATATTTCAACTTCAGGCCGACTTCTTTGACTCGCCTCCGTCATAGGGTCTCGCTGCCACCGATCTCGCGACCGAGTCCCCCATCCCAAAGATATTCCAAATGGAGGAGATACCTTCGACAATGAGCGTCTTGAGAAGGTGTGGTGGGATAAAGTCGCAAGGATAGACAAGCTGCAGAACCCGGAGTTGGTGTACTCGACCTTCGCTAGGTCGACAATGAATGTGAGTATTTTTGCAGAATACTTATATAAGTGGCTTTCCCTTTCTTCTTACTGTCTTCTTCTTGCAGAAAGCTCTAGAGCAAATTGCCGTTGTCGGTGAGTATCATCGACAACTTTTAGAGCTACGACAAGAGAAGGAAAACTCAGATATCAAAGCGGAGAGATGGTAAGTCATCGTTGCTCATAGTCGTTTTCGACTTGACTACTCGTATAGTGTTTACGAGAGTTGTCATGGAAAAACTCATGACAAAGTATTGGTCACAAAGAGCTTACGGCTACTTACGACCAGTAAGTGGTCGTAAAAAGACTTACGACCATGACATAGTCGTAGAAAAACTTACGACTAAGTCGGTGGTCGTAGAAGGACTTGCAACCAATCGGCTGATGTTTATCTTCATTTTTGTCCTCTGTAGGCTAAAAAGCGACACGAAGACCTTAGCCGACTCACTCGATTATGAAAAAGAGGAGTCGAGAAAGCTAAGGAACGGTATTAGTCCTCTCGGATAGACTCGAGAAGCCATCTCTGCATCTAAAGATTGCGGGAAAAAATAAACGAGAAGTCTTGAACTTAAGACTGCTTTTGAATTTGACTTTACCCATCTCTCATTTCTTTTTCAGAAAAAGAAGATGAGATGAGGAAGCTCCAGACCGAAGTTGGAGATAAAGCTTTGGTCATTCAGGAGTTTTCCCGCATTACCAAGAATAAGGATCAGGAACTCGAGGGTCTGAGAACTCGAGTAATGTAAGCAATTCTTTACCGTTGTCCTTTCGAGTATTTTCCTTTTCTAATGCTAATTTCTTGTTCGAAATTGTCTTGAGTTGAGAAGCCTCGAGGTGAAATCCAAGAGAAGACCTTGATCTACAATGAGTCCGTCGCATTGCTAAGATGAATGCAGAGGACATCGAGCATGGGAGAAAAAGCATATTTGAAACCATTGCTTCCCATGAAGAAGAGGTCAAGAAATTGGATTCTCAACTAGTAGGTAAGAAATGCTTTTACCTACAATTATCTTTGTGTTAGCTTCCTCTAGAAGTTTATTTTTGTTTGACCGGTTTTATTCTTTTCAGAACAAGTGGTCGAAAACAAGAATCTTCGCGAGGCTTCGACTCGTACCCAACAGGAGATGGAGTCGATGAAAACTAGTCTTCAAGGCAACACCACACTCCTGAACAATGTACTTAGTGAGCTACATTCTGAGGGAAAAACTCCTCGAGAAGATAATGTAGCTGCTCACATAAGTACCATTGGGGAACAAGTCAGAAACTTGCAAGAAATGGTGACCACTCTGAAGGCTAATCAAGTCAATCAATAAGGGAGGCAATCGAAGTGCGCAGAAGTTACGCTTTGGCGAAACTTAAAGCTCAAGACCCCCGCCTTAATGTGCAACCAATCGAAGCCGACTTCGACTGTCCTGAATCAGAGGCAAGTCGATTGATTGAGGAAATGCAATCGGTGGGCAAAAAGGTAGCGGAGGAAATGCAGCTAGGCACTCCCCCTTCAGAGTAATCTTGTAACTACTTTGTAAGGCAGACAATCTCTGTTGACGAGTAATATATGATCCATCTTGTTTCCTGCAAATCATCTTGTCGAGTGGTTAGCAACCCGAAAGATAACTAACGAATGAAAAACCAAAGGACTGAAGTTAAATTAATAATTTTATCCTAGGCCATCTTGTTTCCTGCAAATCATCTTGTCGAGTAGTTAGTAACTCAAAAGATAATAAACGAAAGAAAGACTAAGAATTGAAGTTAAATTAATAACTTTATCCTAGCCCCTGACTATTTGCTTAGTTTGTTTGGACAATCTAAGTAAATAGTGTGTGAAATGGGGTTTCTAAAAACAAAGAGAGGTTTATTTAACTTATAGTTTTTGTTATGGTTGTCAAGCACTGGTCAAAAGAGTAGAAACGACTCGACACTAGGAAGTTCCTTCTAGTGGGCAGGACCACGTGCAGAGAGGAAAGGCCGACTAGGTGATGTTACCATCTCCGATTGGTTTAATCGAACCAAAAACAAAGAACTTGAGTTAAGCAAACGCCTAAGAGGACTTTAATAATTGTTCGCCCTTTTTGGTGGACTCGATAAGTCTTTTCCAAGAGCAAAAGTGGGAGGCGAGCGACGCTTAGGAAGTTCCTTCTAGTGGGCAGGACCACGTGCAGAGAGGAAAGACTTCGACTAGGTGTGTCTCTTCCTTCGACCAGTTAAAACGAACCGAGTACACCAAAGGTGGTCGAATAATCATAAGAAAGTGCACTCTACTTAGAATATTTTTCGAAATTACTGAAAAAATAAACTAAGATGGGAAGAGTTGGCTTTAAGAATATTTCGACTAGATATAACCCGAGCTCTCTGTATTGGCGACAAAAGTGAGTAACAAGTCGATGCTAGGAATTTCCTTCTAGTGGGCAGGACCACATGCAGAGAGGAGAGAATTCGACTAGATGATGTTACTTGCCTTTCGGCCAGTGTAGGGAAAACTGGGTGTTTTTGGATCAAAGTCGAAAGATTATAAAAGCACTACTCAAAAATAAGACAAAAGAGGTAGAAGGAACCTGGACCTTTATTACCTGAGAGGTTGGTCACACATAGAATTTGCGTAACTGGTCGATGTTCCAAGAATTTGAGAGAACCTGCCCATCTTCCATTGCTAGTCGTACCGACCCTGGCCGAGTTACTTTGACCACTGTGTAAGGACCTTCCCACTTAGGAGAGAGTTTATTCCGATTAGACTTGGATTGGCAGAGCCTCAATACCAAGTCACCTACAGCAAGGCTGCGAGGCTGGACCTTATGATCGTAGTATCTGCGCAGGGCTTGTTGGTAGACTGCAGAACGGATTAGGGTCATGTTTCTCCTTTCTTCGAGTAGGTTAATGTCATCTGCTCGAAGTTGTTCCTGGTCGGAGTTGATGAAGGTTTCGACCCGTGTCGACCGCAATTTTAGCTCTGGAGGAAGCATGGCTTCGGCTCCGAACACTAAAAAGAATGGTGTTTCTCCTGTCGCTCGACTAGTGGTCGCATTTAACCGCCCATAATACTGAAGGTAATTCTTGTACCCAAGCCCCAAGCGCTTAACAAGTCGGGTCAAGACTCGGTTTTAATTCCTCGCATTATTTGGCCGCTTGCACGCTCGACCGCCCGTTGCTTTGGGGATGTGCAATGAAGCATAGCATAATTTGGTACTAACTCGTCGCAAAATTCCTGAAATTTTGCACTTGCGAATTGTTTAATATTGTTCGTAATTATCCGACTTAACTCCAAATCGGCTAATTACGCATCTCATTATGAACATTTTTCTTTGCTTAGCTGTTATACGATTCTGAGTTCGCTTCGATCTATTTTGTGAATGTGTCAATGGCCACAAAAAGGAATTCGAAACCTCCTGGAGCTTTGGGAAACGGTCCTAGGATATCGAGACCCTGTGTCGCAAAAGGCCAAGAAAGAGGTATTGTCTGTAATGCTTGAGCTGGTTGGTGTATCTGTCTACCATGAAATTGGCATTAGACACACTTTTTAACCACCTCTTTGGCATCGACAGAGTCAGAGGCCAAGAGAAACCTTGTCGAAAGGCTTTACAGACCAATGTTCTCAGAGGAAGCATGCGTCCCCAGATGCCATGTGTATATCATGAAGGAGTGTTATTCCTTCGTTTTGCGAAATACATCGCATGAGTATCCCTTGGGTTCCTCGCTTGTAGAGGACTCCTTCACCAAAGTATACATTTTGGCTTTTGGGATAAACGACCGCCTCAAGATCATCTTCTGCACGGAACCCTTGTGAAGATACTCATAGATGGGAGTCATCCGTATCCTCGTAGTCTAATGAGGCCATCTCAATAGGAGGTGTCTACGGTTCTTCAACCGAGAGCGGCTTTGGAGTTGCTCCAAGAAAACTCCTTTTGGTATCTGGCGATCGGAAGAAGCCATCCGAGCAAGTTGGTCTCATGAGGAAATTATCCTTCGAGGGATGAATTGTACCTCGAAACCTAAAAATGCTTTTCTAGCTTACGCTTCGATAAGTACCGAGCCATTGTCGAGCTAGAGCACGGTACTCTTCCCGATTTGATTCACGACTAGTTGAGAGTCTCCTCTCACGAGTAGTCGATTTAATCAAGAGTGCTTCGCACTGTATGCCGCCTAGCAAACCTTCGTACTCGCCACATTGTTAGTGGCACGAAAGTTTAATTGTATGGCATACTTTAAGGTTTCTCGGTAGGAGATACCAGACCACTCGACCCGAGCCACTTAGAGTAAGTGACCCGTCAAAGTACATCATCCACCGTCGGGAATCAGATCGGGATCCCGAGCAGTTCAGATTTGTCCATTCGGCGACAAAGTCCGCTAAGATCTGGGATTTTATGGCGTTCGACACGAAATGGAGGTTGAACTCCCCAAGTTCGATCGACCATTTTGCCATACGCCCATTGTTTCCTTATTATGTAGGATTGCTCCCAAAGGAAACTCGGACAAGCACACAATTTTGTGCGCTGAAAATAATGCGCAGATTTCTCAAGACATGAGGAGGGCATATAGAAGTTTTGGACACGAGGGTAACGCTCCTTAGGCCCGTAAAACTTCGGCGACGAGTAAACCGGTCGTTGTACGCTTTCACGCTCTACGACCAAGATCGCGCTTGTCGCACGTGGCGTGGCGGCTAGGTAGATTAAGAGCGCCTCTTCCGCTTTGGAGAAACCGAGCAGAGCACTCGAAAGGTACCTCTTGACATCCTCGAAGGCAGCGTTTGCCTCGCTCGACCACTCAAAACCTTCATGTCTCCTGAGAAGTTTAAAGAAAGGTGGTCCTTTTTCTCCTAGTCGTGCGATGAAACGACTTAAAGCCGCCATGCACCCAAAGTGAGTTTCGGACTTCCTTTTTGTGGTCGAGGACGATCCGAGGATGGCCTTTATTTTTCGGGATTTGCTTCGATTCCTCGCTCGGATACTAGGAATCCAAGCAATTTTCTCAAGAAATTCCAAACACACACTTCTCGGGGTTAAGTTTTAAGCGGTGTTTTCGAGGTTGTCGAATGTTTCTTGCGGTCGCTGATATGATTAAATTTCTTAATGCTTTTACGACTAGATCATCAACATAGGCTTCGATTCGGCCTAATTGAGATGAAAAGTCGATTGCATTAAGCGTTGAAAGAAGCCCTGCATTCTTTAGACCAAATGGCATTTTGACATAGCAAAAGGTACCAAATGGTGTAATGAATGCGGTCTTTTCTTCATCGTTTAGACACATATTGATCTGGTGATATCCAGAATATGCATCTAAAAAACTTAATATTTCACAACTGCGCAGAGAATCAACCAACTGATCGATACGAGGTAAAGGAAAATCATCTTTTGGACAAGCTTTATTAAGATCAGTAAAGTCTACGCACATACGCCATTTGCCGTTTGACTTTTTGACCATTACAGGGTTAGCCAACCACTCTGGGTGGTTGACTTCTCTTATAAAGCCTGCTTTAAGTAGCTTATCCAATTCTGATTTAATAGCATCTCGTCGATCAGGGGCAAATCTCCGTAATTTTTGTTTTACGGGTACTTTATCAGGCCGTAAAGCTAGCCTGTGCTCGATCACCTCCCTGGGGACTCCGGGCATGTCGGATGCTTGCCACGCGAAGACATCTGCGTTAGCTCGGAGGAAGGCGATGAGGGCGTCTTCCTATTTGGGGTCGGAAGTCTCCCCAATGCGAACAGTCTTCGAGGGTTTCTCTGCGTCCAGAGGAACCTCTTTGACTTGGTCATTCGGCTTTGGTGCAGCTTTAGGCTTCGACTTGCTAGTCGAAGGCTGACTTTCACTCGAGTTGGTATTTGGCCAACCATCTCGAGGGATCGACGGTAGCAGTTATACGCCATCTTTTTATCACATTGAATTGTGATCACTCCTTTAGGACCTGGCATCTTAAGACATTGATACCCATAATGAGTAGCCATTAAGAATTTTGCCAAAGTTGGTCATCCGAGTATGGCGTTACATGCCGTATCGAAATCGACCACATCAAAGGAAACTTTCTCAGTCCTGAAATTATTTGGTGAGCCAAATGTTAAAGGAAGAGAAACTTGACCAATGGGTTTGGCCGAAGACCCCGGTACGATTCCATGAAAAGAGTATTGTACCGGTCTTACCTTTGTCCCGGTACTTGCATTTCGTCGGGGCATTAGTAAATAGTATATTCAGGCGCCACCATCAACTAACACTGATTGACCCGACGCTTGTTGATGGTGGGTTCGACCACAATCGGATATCGACCTGATCGATTCGAAGTGATCGGACAATCACCCTTCTCGAAAGAAATGGTAATTTCCGACCACTTCGGTAAGTTATTGACAAGAGGAGCATCTATAGAGTTTACCTCTCGTCCGCACTTTGAGTTGTCGCTTCGACTCAGATATCGATGATCCTCCGTAGATATGCTTTACGGTATGTTGCGGATCTTGGAACGGCATCTCTTCATCATCCTTTGATGACTTTTGGCCACTCGTATTCCCTACTTGCTCGAGAGTGGGGAGTGGCCCTTTGCCGCTGTAGTAGTCCTCGAGCTTTCTTTGAAAACTTCAGCTATGAGGTCATGTCCTTCCTTTTATGAAAAGGACACCACCTTGGCTTGTCGCTCCTACGATCGGGCGCTTACCTTTGCCTTGATCGAGTACGACTTGGTGGTTCGGGCTCTTTATCTTTCACTACTAAGACCTCCTTGAAACCACCGGTTTGTGGTTTTGACTTTTCATTTTCTTCTTGGATTTCTTTGCTTTCTCATCCTTACCAACTTCACCTGGCTCTCGAGGAGTGTACGTTTCTCGATCAATAGTGTTGTTCCACTCGACCGCCTCGTAAGCGATCGATATCGATCGGCCATCTCAAGAGCTCTCGCAACAATGATTGGGAGGATTCAAAGCAATATCCTCTGTTATCCTTCTACTACGGACTCCTTGCTTAAAAGCCCCGATCACGATGAGTCGAAATTTACGGAATTGAGTTACGAACCCGACTAAAGCGCTTGATGAATTGACGCAGAGTCTCGTTGTTGTTCGCTTTATCGGTGCAAGTCGCCTTCCTTCCTGTATGTTGTATGTGCCTTGGAAATTCGCTTGTAGAAGATCGCAGAGGTGTTGCCAAGAGTAGATCGACTCGAGTGGTTGGTTTAATAACCACGATCGAGCGGATCCTTCAAGCACAGTCGGAAGGTAATTCGCCATTACATGCTCTCCTCCTCCCCGCCGCTCGGACATTGTTGTATAGATCTCAAGAAATTCGATGGGATTTTGAGATCCATCAAACTTCCATGTTCATCGGTCGAAAATGGGGTGGCCAAATAATCGCTCAAGGTCGCGAAATGCCCAAAGATCCGTAATTACTTCTTGATGCCTTTTTTTTGCAGGAAAGAAGGGTTAATGTCACCAGGTGATCGTATACGACGATACCCAGCAACAGGCTGACCTGTCCTGTAGTAGGTCTCAGCTCTGGGAATACTCCTCGTACACCTTCCGTTGCGGATTTCTTTGTCGAAATGGTGAATGATCACCTCTCCGAGGGGCTTCTTGATCATCAGCCAACTGAAAAGTATTTCTCCTAGTAGGGGATCGATGCGACTTATGGCCGTGTCGATTTCTACGTGGTGAAATATTTGAATGACTGGTAGCTGAGAAAGTCGCATTGCTACGACTACCTGAATGATGTCGACGAGGTTCTTCCAGTCTTGTCATCACGGTTCGAAGCCTTTGTGCAATCTCTTCAGCAAAGAGATCGTACCCTAGCGTTCGAGCAAACTCTTGATTGGGACTTTCGAGCAAGTCGTTGATGTCCTGGAGTTCTTGTACCTCCTTCGACTGATGTTGAATACGCCTAGGTAGGCTCTTCTGGGCTGCAATTTTCTTCCGTCGGATGGCCTCAAAATCCTCCTCATCAGATCTTTGAGGCCTTCTCAGTGGAGTGCGAGAATGTCGAGGACTTCACTCGCGTTCATCAGAGTGTTGGTTCTGTCCGTCACCGGTGGTGCCCTTGCCATTAGCACGAGGGGGCGCAGTGTGTGATCTTCGGGGAGTGTTCTTATCTCGGCCTCCATGAGGCTGACCCTGATTTGAGGGAAGGACGAAGACCTCCCTCCGTTGATGATTCTCACTTGCGCTCGAGGCCTCCCCGCTTGAGGAGTACTCGAGAGACACCATATGGCGACTTGGAGCAATCCCCTTCAGGTAGGGGAACTCTGGGTTATAACTGCCTCCGTCCGCAAATGAGATCTGCGGAGAGACGGTCGAATTTGTAGGAAAAGCATGCTTGATCCCACCCTTTCTGGAGTTACCCTGAGAGAGAGGATCACCAGATGTTGGTGGAGTCCTGGAATGGTGGCCCTCAGAACTTGTCTCACCAGGTCGGACCGCCTGAGGGGGACTTGGACACTTGGAGGAAAAACTCTCGTCGTGTCGTGAGTCCTCCTGGGTGCGGTTCTGGTCAGATTGACCCTTGTCCTTTGAGGGAATTGGCTCCTCTGTTGGACGTATTGTTGTGGGGGATAAGGATCCCTCCTCAACTCCATTGATGGGATGGTTTCCTGGAGAATGATCTCCGGAGGAAACATCACCATCAGCGGATGCATCACTCGGCTCGTAGTCGAAACCGGCATCCATGTCGACGTCTGCGTAATCTGCCAAGTCAAACCAGTTCTCCTCGTTCCATCCTCCTGCCCTGATTGCATGAGATTGGAAAAAGAGAGTATGTTAACAAGAGATTACCGGAAGATCCCCACGGTCGGCGCCAACTGTCGGTGTATTAGAACCGATCTTACGTAAAGATTATTTGATTCGGGGGGTCTCCTAAAGATGAAATCACGTAGAGTGGTTGACACGGGATGTTTAGACAGGTTCAGGCCTTCTCCGGGGAGAATAACAACCCTACTCCTGTGTGTGTATGGTATTGACTGTTTTCTCGATGATCAAGCAAGAATCTAAGACTATTACAGAGAACAGTACTTGTGTTTCTCCTTGACCTGCTCTGTTTTCCCCTCTCCCTTTCACCCTCTGATTGATGTCTTTATATAGTCGTGAAGAAGTAGCCATTTTGTCCTGCAGAAGAGGCGCCTTAATTAAGCAAGAACTTGAGCGCATGATGGCGAGAATTACTGGCGCATTGGCTTCTTCACGCCGTCCGCGATTATCACTCAGAGGTAATGGGGTATTTACGCACTATTACTACGCAGAATAATAGTGCGTATGGACCGTTCAGATTCCTTAATCAATTGGACCCACTCGCTTGTAGGTTTGATTATAAGGTTGTCGTGGTTTACTTGATCGTAGTATGACTTACGACTGGGTATAAGTCGTAGTAGAGCTTACGACTGTGCAATAGTGGTAGAAGGACTTACGACCAGGTAGTGGTCGTAGAAAGACTTACGACCAGGTAGTGGTCGTAGAAGGACTTACGACCATGACATAGTCGTAGTAAGACTTACGACTATGGGGGTGATTGTAGAAGATCTTACAATCACTTGGTAGGTCTCTCCCTTGTAAATATAAGGGGTACTTCTGGGGACTATGTGACATCATATTTACCCATAATAAGAATTATAGATAAAAGATAAAATGAGGATTATTAGATCCTCGTCAAGACTGAAGTTCATATCAGAGGAAAGCAACATACTGGACAAGTGCTCATATCTTCTGCTTTCTTTTAATGGAGATCAACTTCAACCACTTTAAAGAAGAAATCCAAAGAACTAGTTGAAAAGACTAACAAGTTAGAATAAAGATCATAGAAGAAATGTAACTAGGACTTCTTTTTTTTTACTTTCGTAACATGTAATATGTATCTTTTGGACTATATGAAATAAATATTTGTTTCCTTGGTTTCGATCACATCCATTGAAATTAATTACTTATCTTAGTAGTAAGAATAAGGGTCTGGTCGACACTCGAAAGTTCCTTCTAGTGGGCAAAAACTACGTGTAGAGAGGAGAGACTTCGACTATGTGACATTCTCATTTATACTAGTGTAAGGAGGATCAAAATGTATGAAAAGAAATAGAAGGTAAAGGATATCTTTCAAGTACTTTCTTAGCACTCGTATCACTTTTTCTCTTATTGGTTCGAAAGTGATGGAAATATCATAACCGATTTGCTCGATCACCAAAAAGTCATGTTGCAAGGTTAACGATCGAAAAATAAGTATTCGAAAGATGTTATCTCTCATGATCATGAGATCAAGAAGTTTTACTCTCTCTTGGCAGGTAAGAATTCTTTACCTACGACCAGTTTTATTTACTGATCTTTGAGAAGTGTTTTTCTAACTAGTTATGCTCTATTTTTAGAGCAAGCAGTCGAAATAAAACGACTTCAGGAAGCTTCAACCCACAGTTAGGAGGAAATGAAGGCTACAAAGATGAATATTTAAGACAAAATTTCTCTCCTAAACAATGTACTCGGTGGACTTAGTCCTGAGAAGGTCACTCTTCTTGAAGACACCGTAGTCGGACATACGAGCACTATTGGGCAACAGGTCAGGACACTACAGGAGTTGATAACTACCTTGAAGACCAATCATGCCAAGCGGTCGAAGGTGTAGTAAGTTTTGCTCTTGCAAAACTTAAGGCTCATGATCAGAATCTTAGTCTTCAACCGATCGAAGCTGACTTCGATTGCCTTGAAGCAGAGACAACACAAATGATTAAAGAAATGCAGCCAGTCGGCAAGACGGTCGCAGAGGAGATGCAGATTGGATCTCATTCATCAGAGTAGTTTGTAATAGGATTTCTTTTGTAAAAAACAATTTGTTGTTTATGTATATAAAACTTTATTTCTTGCAATATGCCTTTTTGAGTAGTTAGTAACTCATAAGATAAAATAAAAAAATCAGAATTAAAATTTGAAGACAAAGAATTAAAGTCATAATTGTAACTTTATCCTTGCCACTAACTATTTGCTTAGTTTAATTAGATAAACTAAGTAAATAGTGAAAAAAGAGCTTGTTTAAAAAAATCGTTTGACATTTGCTTTTGATATCGATTTTCTTGTACCGGTGATAAGAGTTAGGAACAAATCGACACTAGGAAGTTCCTTCTAGTTGGCAAGACCACGTGCAGAGAAGAAAGACTTCAACTAGGTGATGTTTCTTCCGCTGACCAGGTTAATCAAATTGAGTATATCAAAAGTAGTCGAACAAACTTAAAAATCTCAACTCATTTAGAAATCTCTATGTAAAATGAAGTAAAGAAATAAAGTAAATGATTAAAAAGTGCTTGCTAAAATATTTCGACCACATTTTGATAAACTCATTTTTTTTATATTGATAGCTAAAATTAGGAACAAATCGACACAAGAAAGTTCCTTCTAGTGGGTAGGGCCACGTACAGAGACGAAAGACTTCGACTAGGTGATGTTACCTTCCTTCTACCAGTGTAAGGAAAACCAGGTGTTGTAAAAGGTGACCGAAAAATTATCGAAGTATTGCTCAATAGATATTTTAAGACAATAAAGATTTTAAAAAACATAAACTTTATTGAGAATGCAGGAGGTTATACATAGAATTTCCACAACTGATCGATATTCCATGAATTAGAAAGAACTCTACCATTTTCCATTGCTAGTCGTACAGAGCCTGGTTGCGTCACTTCGACCACTGTGTAAAGACCTTTCTATTTTGGGGAAAGTTTGTTCTGAATAGACTAGGTTGAATCTTTTTAATACCAAGTCACCTACAGCAAGGTTGTAATGTTGGATCGTAAGGGCTTGTTGGTAGATTGCCGAACGGATTAAGGCTTAGTTCCTCTTTTCTTCGAGTAGATTGATGTCATCAGCTCGAAGTTATTCTTGGCCAGAGTCATTATAGGTTTCGACCTTTGTTGATCTAATCTTTAGTTTAGGTGGGAGAATAGCTTCAACACCAAAAACTAAGAAAATAGTATTTCGCCTGCAGCCCGACTAGCGGTCATGCGAATTGCCTATAATACTAAGGGTAATTCTTTTACCCAAGCCCCCAAGCACTTTATAAGTTCATCGAAAACTCGAGTTTTGATTCCCTGCATAATTTGGCCATTTGCCCTTTCGACTGCCTCATTGGTTTGTGGATGGGCAACAAAGGCTTAATATAGCTTAGTACCCAATACTTCGCAAATTTATTGGAATTTTGCGCTCGAAAATTGTGTACCATTATCTGTTATGATCTGACTTGGCACACCAAATCGAGTGATCTTATTTTTTATCATAAATTTCTTGGTTGCTTTCGTTGTTATCTCAGTCACAGGTCCGGCTTCAATCCATTTTGCGAACGTACAAATTGCCACAAAAATGAACTCGAAACCTCCTGGTGCTTTTAGGAACAGTCCTAGGATATTGAGACCCTAGGTCCCAAAAGGCCAAGAAAGAGGTATCGTTTTTAATACTTGAGCTGGTTGATGCATTTGCCTACTATGAAACTGACATTGTACACACTTCTTAACGAGCCATTTAGCATCATGGAGGGTTGTTGGCCAGTAGAAACCTTGTCGAAAGGCCTTTTCGACTAGTGTTTTGTAGGAAACATGAGTCCCACAGATGCCTCCGTGTATTTCTTGAAGGAGATACAATCCTTTTTTCTGTGATATGCTTCGCATGAGAACTCCTTGAGTACCTCGTCTGTAGAGGACTCATTCGACTAAAGTATACATTTTGGCCTTACAGATAAGCGATCGACCTCAAAATCGCCACCGGGTGCAAGACTTTACGAAGATACCCGTACATGGGGTTCATCCAAGTATCCCTGTATTCTAGGGAGGTTGTCTCAATAGGAGATGTCTCTGGTGTTTTGACCAGGGACGACTTCTGGAGCTGTTCCAAAAATACTCCTTGTGGTACTTGTCATCAGGAAGAGGTTGTTTGAGCTAACTGGTTAGCGAGGAAATTATCCTTTCGATGGATATATTGTACCTTGAAATCGAAAAAAAATTCAAGCTTCCTGACTTTCGATAAGTACTAAGACATGGTCGGATTAGAGCATTGGTATTCTTGTCCGACCTAATTCACGACCAGTTGAGAGTCTCATCTCACAAGTATTTGTCGAATCCCGAGCGCTTTCGCTGCTCGTATGCCAACCAATAAACCTTCATATTCTGTCACATTGTTAGTAGTAGGAAACTTTAATTGAATAGCATATTTTAATATTTCTCTTGTCGGTGATACCAAGACCACCTCAGCCCCCGAGCCACTTAGCGTAAGTGATCCATCGAAGTACATTATCCACTAGTAGTGGGATTTGTACTAGGGTCCCTGAACAGGTTCATGATTTGTACATTCGGATACAAAATCAGCTAAAATATGGGATTTAATGTCATTCGGGACACGAAATGGAGGTCAAACTCCCCAAGTTCAACCGATCACTACGCTTACTGCTTGTGGTGTAGCAGCTAGATACATTAAGAGTGTTTCTTCTGGCTTAGGAGAAACAAGAACAGCGGTACTCGTAAGATATCTCTTGATATCCTCGAAGGGTTTGTTTGCCTCCTTTGACCTCTCGAAACCCTTGTGTTTCCTTAGAAGTTTAATGAAAGGAAGTCATTTTTCTCCTAGTCGTGCGATTAAACGACTTAAAGCCGCCATGTATCCTGTGAGTTCATGGACTTCTTTCTTTGTGGACAGAGGGCGCATTTGTTCAATGACCCCTGTCATTTCAGGGTTTGCTTTGATTCCTCGCGTAGAGATAAGGAATCCAAGCAACTTTTCTGAAGAGACACCGAACACACACTTCTCATGATTGAGTTTCAACTGGTGTTCTCTGAGGTTGTTGAAAATATTATTAATATGTTGTAAGCTTTTTACGACCAGGTCATCAATATAGGCTTCCAAGTTTTGACCAAATTGTGGAAGGAAGGTCTTTTGCATGAAGCGTTAGAAGGAAGCACCAACATTTTTTAAACCAAATGGTATTTTTGACATAGCAAAATATTGCAAATGGTGTGATAATTGTAGTTTTTTCTTCATCATCTAAACGCAAACTTATCTTATGGTAACCAGAGTATGCATCTAGGAAACTCAATATTTCACAACCAGTAGGGGAATCAACTAACTGATTGATACGAGGAAGGGGAAAATCATCCTTTGGATAAGCTTTATTTAGATCGACAAATTCTACACACATACATCATTTACAATTAGACTTCCTAACCATTACAGGGTTAGTCAACCATTCTGAGTGGTCGACTTCTTTTATGAAATATGCCTTACGTAGCTTGTCCAATTCTAATCTAATAGCATCTCGTCGATCAGGTGTAAATCTTTGTAATTTTTCTTTCACAGATTTCTTGTCGGGTCATAAAGTTAGTGATACGGGGTAATGCCCGATCTTCTCGGTGAGAAACTGTGGATAAATGATATGAAGTAGACGATATCACTATCTGAACACTCGCGCCAATGCACAAACCCTCAACTCTTTGGAAAACGCCCAAAACACACCGGATAGTTGATCGTCGCGAGACCACGAACGGCGATCGCCAAGTCCCCAATTCCCAATGGAACGACGGCTTGACCTTGAATTACAGAACGAACCAATGATCATCTATTTCCCTCTCAAAGTCCTCGCATGAACTCTGGTTTCGAAAGAACAAGCAATAGCTATGTTTCAATTCTTATGCATAAACTGGCCTGAGGTTACAATGGGGGTCTAACCCTCAATATATAGTACCCCTTCTCCTCCTCATGGCTGGCCAAGAGGCCCTACTCCTACTCTAATTCGGAATTAGAACTCCTACTCCAATTCCGACTCAATCTAAAATAAAAAGGAAACTATAATTTTACAACTGTTATATTCTTTCGGTCATATCTTTTGACTCACGAGGAATTTCGGAGTGAGTAAGGATCCGTTGGATCGGGCTTGAAGTTATCTTTCCAACAAGCCCAAGAACACCCAAATCGGACTCTGTTTGTAAAAGTTATGACAGGTTTACTCCGGACTGTTCTGCTGATTCCGAATCCGAATTTGATGCTGATTCCGAATTCGAATTTGATTCTGAGTTGATTCCGAATTTGATTTCGGTTGGGGTTGTGGGAGATCTGAATTGGTCTTGAAAATCTTATCCAAAACTTGAGCTTTAATTTCTTAGACTTCTCCCCCTTTGCTCTCCCACCACACGAGCTTCTTTCCTCCTTGATCAGCCGCATGGGCTGCTTGACTTTCTCCTTCCCAACTGCTTTGACCTTCTTGTTCTTCATCACCAGGCAACAAATATGGTTACCCTCCTCCTTGTGCTCCTCTATTGCTTTGGCTCTGGCCTCCCTCTCAGTTCCAAAGACTTTAAGCTTGTCGAACCTGAGAATGCATAAAGTATTGCTTTTACGTAGTGTCCAATTCTCACAGAAAACAAAAAGAAACATGTTAAGAAACAATTGCACCTGTTGTTTGAGAAATGTAGCTCTTGCTTCATAAACAGCCTCATAAGTAGTCGGGATATCCTCATCATCCTCCCTTTCTTCAAAAAAAGCCATCCTCGGCTTTTGATAGCCTGAAAATATGCTACACAAAGAAAACAACGTATATGCATGGTATATGTATTTATCATCCAAACAACTTCCGTGTAGCGCATGATGATTTGCTGAATATGTACTAAACAAAGAGAACAACGTATATACGTGATATATGTATGAATCAGTTGTTGTGCCATTCGCGTTGTTTTGCACAAAATAAGTAACACAATCAAGAATCAGAGGATGTATTTGATATATACATTGTGGTACCTTCATTCACATCATTCTCCCTCCCACGAGAAAAAGTCATACTCGACTTTTCTAAACACATGGAAAAAATATAAAAGGGATGAGCTAGATCAAGTTATTCAAATTTGGGGGAGAAAATTCTTAGTGCCTTCCATGCTTCATCTACACTACTCTGTTTACTGGTACAGGATAAATAAGTAGACATCATGTTGCGTTCTAAACAATAGACACTTGTATTCAAATCCATCTCAAAGTGACCATGACATTGCTCAATAGATGGTTTGCGCAAAATATGTAATTTAAAATCAGCAAAATTATCACAAGCAATGCACATTCGATAAACATAGAACTTGTCATCTACACCATAATCTCCAATCAAATTGAACGTATATGTGTATGCAGAAGGACTAACTAGTGATTTTAAACATAAAACGTCAACAAGGTTTTCAATCACACTAGATAGCTCTCTAGGATCATCGAACATGATATAGTATAAAGAATCATTAAGAGATATGCTAGTAGGAACATCCTTATGAGTAATCAATTACACATTATGTAAATTGAGTGAAGAAATTTTAGAACATAGAATATTCAAAGGAACACTAGAGTTCTCACTCTTACGTACCTCGACATGATGAATATTCAATTCAACACCATTATTGTTACCTTTAACGTCCTCCTCTATTATTGCAGGTGTTGTAGGTATCAATTTGTCATCGTGAAACCACGGGGCAGCAAGCATTCCATCCACAACCGTGGTTATCTCCACGTCTTTTACTTCCAACGGTGCTGGTTGTTGAACAGTCAACTCATCTTCTTTAATATCAACCTGCACAATGTGAGAAACAACACTAGAAGTTGCGAGTAAATCGTTAATTTCAGCAGTTACGTCACTTTGCCTATCATCTACTTCCCTCTTTTCTGTTGGTGTATCTCTCTTACACTCAATGGAGATGCCCTCAACCTCACATACGGTGGAATCACGCAGCTCACTCTCTTTATCATTCTCACTCAATTTGGCTTTGGCTATGTGGCTCTCATTCTCACATGGGTTTGGATACATCGCATCCACCAAAGATTGTGGGTCAGCAACGGAGCAATCACAAGTAACCACACTCTCTTCATGAAGCAATGAAGCAATACTACATGAAGCCAGGACCGAAGAGAAAATCCCATGCTCAATCTCCTTATCTTGTGTCACACAAATAGACTTCAAACCTTGTCGCACTTCGCATCAACTTTTCCACTAGGGAACGCTTGTAGTGGTAAGGTACAAAACGCACGCAAATCTTTGTTTATCCGCTCCCGTGTGATAATCGGTAATTCATGGCGCCCATACGCTATTTAACAAATCGCTCCCACCAATGTGTGGCATAATCAACCAAACCATTGGACGCAAGTAAGAGCTTCCTCTCATTGGAATAGTTGTGCATCCGAAATATCGTATCAATTTCAAGCACCCAATTAAGGTATTCTTCCACATCTGTACCTGAAAATATAGGGATAGAAAATTTGGACTTAGTGACAAAATCCTTACGATGCACGTTGGGGTGGTTGAACATGGCGCATGACCCAAGAAGTTGTTGTTGATGTACGACGTAGTCGCGTAACCTCCTCCCGAGGTTGTTCAATTTATGAGCATGGCCCCAAGCTCATCGCGCACACCATCATCACGATCAAGAAGTTGCTTTTGTAGCATCCTGAGCAAGCGAGTATACTCTATCCATGTAACCGATAGATCCTCCTGGTGACCTGACATGGCAACAACTCACAAATAGCAAACACGATTATATCCAGGTTAGTAAAACAAAATAGCTCTCTCTATACGCTCGCAACTCACTGTCCTGAAAACAAGACAAGCTTACCGTTCCAAAGTGAATCAAGGACTGCAAAACGACACTTGTGGTAGCGAACGACCTCAACCCGGTAATGTATGAGCGTAACCAAGAGCAAAGGTAGTACACGAACGGGTGTAGATGGAGCTTGGTAAGGTATGTGTATAACCTATGCAAACTGATATTCAAGTTGTTGTAAAGCTAAGTAATGATCCAAGCTAGATTCTTTTGCCTATGTGCTGATCCAATGTGTTTAAGTGATAAGGATGAACGCACACGCAAAGACAAATGTGACTCAATGCAAACAAAGAAATGAGCTAGCGAGACGGGATCTGAAAATGAGATCAAGAAAGCTCGTTTTGCACCAAGTACAAAGAGAGACGCTAGCCAATTGCAATTGAAAATAGTAGGGCACAAGATTGCTCAAAGAAAAAAAAAATATGACTACACAATCTGAAATAATGATGGGCTGGTACTATAGCAACCAATAAAATGCATGATACTGTAGCAATCGGCAAAAGAATTAATTGTTTTTTTCTTCCTCTTTTCTTTATCAAAAATTATATTTTTGCTCCTAGTTTTTTTATACTCTTCTTTTTTTTCTCAATGTCGTGGCTCTTGCTATTGTGCGGCTGCCTTTTTTCTCTTATTTTCTCAATGGCCGAATGTGTTTTGCTACCCTCGTAAGTACATAAGCCCAATAATTCAGCAAGGTGTAAACAATGTTCAATGAGCATCCCTAATACAATATCAAAAGCTAGTATCACAAGATGAAAGGATATAAGTGAAGCTTCTCAAGAATTGCAATACTTAAGAAAATTGTAGGCTCGAACACACAAAGAAGACTGCCGAATTTGGATTTGACCAAAACAGTAAAGTTTGAGATCTCGTTGTAATCTTTCCAACGAATCAAAGAGCACTTCAATCGGAGTTCGGACGCAAAAGTTACTACCGATTTACAAACCAGTGTACCAATTGAACTCAGATTTAACGAAAATTGAGTCAGGGACAGAATTTGATTTTTGGATTTTTATTTTTTATTTTTAGGAAGGAAACAAGGAACAAGGTACGCAAAGGAAACACTTAGATCAGCACTAAACAAAAAATTCTAATGGACTAAAACCTAACAAAACTCACAAGAAATAACAGATTGAAACTAGGGTTTGGAATTTTTGTGTTGTAATTTTCGGTTTAATGGACTATAGCATAGAAAGACAAATCTAAACTAAGGGTAAAAAAGCTCTCACCGAGTAAACCTAGAATCTGATACCATATGATACGGGGGGAATGCCCGATCTTCTCGGTGAGGAGCCGTGGATAAATGATGTGAAGTAAACGATATCACTAGCTGAACACTCGCGCCAATGCACGAACCCTCAACTCTTTGGAAAACGCCCAAAACACACCGGATAGTTGATCGTCGCGAGACCACGAATGACGATCGCCAAGTCCCTAATTTCCAATGGAACGACGGCTTGACCTTGAATTGCAGAACGAACAAATGATCGCCTAGTTCCCTCTCAAAGTCCTCGCATGAACTCTGGTTTCGAAAGAACAAGCAATAGCTATGTTTCAATTATTATGCATAAACTGGTCTGAGGTTACAATGGGGGTCTAACCCTCAATATATAGTGCCCCTTCTCCTCCTCATGACTGGCCAAGAGGCCCTACTCCTACTCTAATTCGGAATTAGAACTCTGACGAGGATCTAATAATCCTCATTTTATCTTTTATCTGTAATTCTTATTATGGGTAAATATGATGTCACATAGTCCCCAGAAGTACCCCTTATTTCTATAAGGGAGAGGCCTAACTTTTGATTGTAAGTTCTTCTACAATCACCCCCATAGTCGTAAGTTCTTCTACGACTACATCATGGTCGTAAGTCCTTCTACGACCATTACATAGTCGTAAGTTATTCTACGACTGCTACCTGATCGTAAGTCCTTCTACGACCACTACATAGTCGTAAGTTCTTCTACGACTGCTACCTGATCGTAAGTCCTTCTACGACCAGGAAAACTACGACCACCTTATAATCAAACCTACGCACGGTAGGTCCAATTGATTAAGGAATCCGAACGGTCTACACGCACTATTATTCCGCGTATTAATGGTGTGTAAATACCCCATTATCTCCGAAGATAATTGCCGACGGCGTGAAGAAGTCAAGGCGCCGGTAATTACGCCATCATGCGCTCGCATTACATTAATTAGGCGCATCTCCGCAGACAAAACGGCTACTTCTTCACGACTATATAAGGGCATCAAACGAGAGAGACAAAGGAGGAGAAGAACGACAACAAACAAGGGCTAGTCAAGTAGAAACACAAGCACTATTCTCTCGTAATAGTTTTAGTCCTTGTCGGATCATCAAGAATACCATACACACAGATTAGGGTTATTATTCTCTCCGAGAAGGCCTGAACTCGCCTAAACATCCGTGTCAATCCACTGCGTGATCTTATCTCTAGGAGACCCCGAATCAAACAATCTTTACGTAAGATCGGTTCTAATACACCGACGTTTGGCGCCGTCCGTGGGGATCTTCCGTAATCTCTTGTCAACATACTCTTTTTCCAATCTCATGCAAGCATGGCAGAGGATGGAACGAGGAGAACTGGTTCGACTTGGCGACACGCAGACGCCGACATGGATGCCGTTTCGACTACGAGCCGAGTGATGCATCCGCCGATGGTGATGTTCCTCCGAGATTATTCTCCAGAAACCATCCCATCAATGGAGTTGAGGAGGATCCTTATCCCCACAACGATACGCCCAACAGAGGAGCCAATTCCTCCAAGGACAAGGGTCAATCCGACTGTAACCGCACCTGTGAGGACTCACGACACAATGAGAGTTTTTCCTCTAAGTGTCCAAGTTCCCTTAAGGCGGTCCGACACAGTGAGACAAGTCCCGAAGCCACCATTCCAGACTCCACCAAGATCTTGTGATCCTATCTCTGTGGTAACTCCAGAGATAGTGGGATCAAGCATGCTTTTCCTACAAATACGACTGCCTCTCCGCAGATCTCATTTATGACGGAGACAAGATTATAACCCGAGTTCCCTACGGAGGGGATTACCCAAGTCGCCAGATGGTGTCTCTCGAGCACTCCTCAAGCGGGAGGCCTCAAGCGCAAGTGAGAATCATCAACGGAGGTCTTCGCCCTTCCTCAAATCGAGTCAACCTCATGGAGGTCGAAATGAGAACCTCCCCAAGATCACGCGACCGCGCCTCCTCGTAGTAATGGCAAGGGAACCACCGCGACAGAGAGAACCAACACTGATGAACGCGAGAGAAATCCTCGACATTCTCGCACTCCACCGAGAAGGCCTCAAAGATCCGACGGGAGGATTTTGAGGTCATCCAAGAAAGAAAATTGCAGCCTGTAAGAACCCGCTGGCGCATTCAATATCGATCCAGGAGGTACAAGAACTCAGACATCAATAACTTGCTTGAGAATCCCAATCAAGAGCTTGCTCAACGCCAGATACGATCTCTTTGTCGAGGAGATTGCGCAAAGGCTTGACTCGTGATGACAAGATCGAAGTACTCGTCAACAACATTCTGTAGTCGTAGTAATGCGATTTCTTCAACTACCAATCAATCGAATATTTCTGCGAGGAATCGACACGGCCATAAGTCACATCGATCTCCTATTCGAGAAATACTTTTCGATCGGCCGATGATCAAGTAGCCTCCGAGGAGGTGATCAATCACTACTCCGCAAAGAAATTCACAACGGTGGATTACGAGGAGTATTCCTCAAGAACCGAGACCTACAATGTAACAGTCACCGCTGTCGGGTATCGTCAGATACGATCACTGGCGACATTAACCCTTCTTTCCTACAAAGAAGGCGCCAAGAAGTAATTACCGGATGCCGCATTTTCGCCGACCTTCGAAAGTTATTCACGCCACCTCATTTTCGACCAAAGGAACATGGAGAAATTTGATGGATCTCAAAATCCCATCGAAGTTTCTTCAGATCTATACAAATACCGTCCGAAAGCGGCAGGAGGAGGAGAGCACGAATGGCGAATTACCTTCCAATCGTGCTCGAAGGATCCGCCGATCATGGTTATTAAACCAACCACTCGAGTCGATCTACTCTTGGCAACACCTCGTGATCTTCTACAGCAAATTTCCAAGGCACATACAACCGCTCGAAAGGAAGACGACTTGCACCGGATCAAGCAGAACAACAACGAGACTTTGCGTCAATTCATCAAACGCTTTAGTCGTTCAGAACTCAATTCCGGAAATTTCGACTTCTCCGTGATCGTGGCTTTTAAGCAAGGAGTCCGTAGTAGAAGAATAACAGAGGATATTGCTTTAAATCCTCCCAACACCGCTGCCGAGCTCTTTGAGATGGCCGATCGATATGCAATCGCTTCGAGGCAATGAGTGGAATAACACTATCGATCGAGAAACACACGCCTTAGAGAGCCAGTGAGGTTGGTAAGGACAAAAAGCAAAAAGTCCAAGAAGAAAATAAAAGTCAAAACCACAAACTAGTGGTTTCAAGGAGGTCTTGGCCGTGAAAGATAGAGAGCCCCAAACCATCAAGTCGAACCCCGATCAAGGCAAAGGTAAGCTACCGATCGAAGGAACGACAAACCAAGGTGGTGTCCTTTTCATAAAAAGGAAGGACATGACCTCAAGAATCGCCGAAGTTTTCCAAAGAAAGCTCGAGGACTACTACAACAAGAAAGCACCGCCCCTACTCTCGGCGGTGTAGGACATACGAGTGGTCAAAAGTCGCCGATGATGAGGAGATGCCATTCCAAGATCCGCACCATACCGTTGAGCATATCTATGGAGGATCATCAGATACGACTCCAAACGACAACTTAAAGTCACGGACGAGAGGTAAATTCCATACATACTCCTCTTGTCAATAAATTACCAAGTGGTGGAAGTTACCATCTCTTTTGAGAAGGACGATCGCCCGATCACTATGAGTCGATCAGTCGATTCGATTAGGAATGAACCCACCATCAACAACCGTCGGTCAATCGAGTGTTAGTTGATGGTGGTAGTTCTTTAAACATATTATTTACTAAAGCCCCGGACGAGATGCAAGTACCAGAAAGGTAAGGCCAGACGATATTCCTTTCATGGAATCGCATCGGGTCTTCACCAAACCCATTGGCCAAGTTTCTCTTCCTTTAACATTTGGCTCACCAAGTAATTTCAGACGAGAAAGTCTCCTTTGATGTGGTCGATTTCGACACAAGATATAACGCCATACTCGGACGACCAACTTTGGCAAAATTCTTAATGGCTACTCATTATGGGTATCAATGTCTTAAGATGCCAGTCCCAAAGGAGTGATCACAATTCAATGTGACAAAAGATGGCGATAGTCTGCGACCGTCGATCCTCGAGATGGTTGGTCAAATACCAACTCGAGATGAAAGTCACCCGACTAGCAAGTCAAGTCTAAAGTCGCACTAAAGCCGAACGACCAAGTCAAAGAGGTTCCTCCGACGCAGAGAAACCTCAAGACTGCTCGCATTGGGGAGACTTCCGATCCCAAATAGGAAGACGCCTCATTACCTTCCTCCGAGCTAACGCAGATGTCTTCGCGTGGCAAGCATCCGACATGCCCGAGTCCCTGTGGAGGTGATCGAGCACGACTAGCTTTACTACCGATAAAGTACCAGAAACAAAAATTACGGAGATTTGCCCCGATCGACGAGATGCTATTAAATCGAATTGATAAGCTACTTAAGGCGTGCTTTATAAGAGAAGTCAATCACCCAGAGTGGTTGGCTAACCTCGTAATGGTCAAAAGTCAAACGGCAAATGGCGTATGCGTGAGACTTTATCGATCTTAATAAAGCTTGTCCAAAAGATGATTTCCCTTTACCTCGTATTGATCACCGTTGATTCTATCGCTGGTTGTGAAATATTAAGTTTTTTAGATGCATATTCTGGATATCACCAGATCAATATGTGTCTAAACGATGAAGAGAAGACCGCATTCATTACTCCATTTGGTACCTTTTGTTATATCAAAATGCCATTTGGTCTAAAGAATGCCGGTGCTTCTTTTCAACGCTTAATGCAATCGACTTTTTCATCTCAATTAGGCCGGAATTTGGAAGCCTATGTTGATGACCTAGTCGTAAAAAGCATTAAGAGACTTAATCATATCACTGACCTACAAGAAACATTCGACAACCTCAGAAAGCACCATTTAAAACTTAATCCAGAGAAGTGTGTGTTTGGAATTTCTTCAGGAAAATTGCTTGGATTCCTAGTATCTGAACGAGGAATCGAAGCAAATCCTGAAAAAATAAAGGCCATCCTCCAGATGCGACCTCCAAACACAAAAAAGGAAGTCCAGAAACTCACTGGGTGCATGGCGGCTTTAAGTCGTTTCATCGCACGACTAGGAGAAAAAGGACTACCTTTCTTTAAACTTCTCAGAGACATGAAGGTTTTGAGTGGTCGAACGAGGCAAACATTGCCTTTGAGGATGTCAAGAGGTATCTTCGAGTGCTCCTGCTCGTTTCTCCAAAGCCGTAAGAGACGCCTTAATTTACCTAGCCGCCACGCCACAGCAAAGAAAGCGCAGATCGGTCGAGAACGTGAAAACGCATAACGACCGGTTTACTACGCCAAGTTTTACACGGCCTAAGGAGCGCTACCCTCGTGTTCAAAAACTTCTATATGCCCTCCTCATGTCTTCGAGGAAATCATGCATTATTTTAAGGCGCACAAAATAGTCAGGTTGCCCGAGTTTCCTTTGGGAGCAATCCTCCATAATAAGGAAACAATGGACGATGGCAAAATGGTCATCGAACTTGGGAGTTCGACCTCCATTTCGTGTCCCGAACGGCCATAAAATCCTCAGATCTTGGCGCACTTTGTCGCCGAATGGACAAACTCGAACTCGTCGGGATCCCCAAAGACGATTCCCACGACCGCTGGATGATGTACTTTGACGGTCACTTACTTTAAGTGGCTCTGGGTCGGGTGGTCCCGTATCTCCTACCGAGAAACCTTAAAGTATGCCATACAATTAAACTTTCGTGCCACTAACAATGTGGCGTATCAAGGTTTGCTAGTCGGCATACGAGCCGCGAAGCACTCTCAATTCGTCGACTACT
This sequence comes from Hsuehochloa calcarea, assembly GCA_036346395.1. Classification (NCBI taxonomy): domain Eukaryota; kingdom Viridiplantae; phylum Streptophyta; class Magnoliopsida; order Poales; family Poaceae; genus Hsuehochloa; species Hsuehochloa calcarea. The sequence goes on from CM070594.1 coordinate 45,434,267, forward strand.
CGTGAGAGGAGACTCTCAACTAGTCGTGAATCAAATTGGGAAAGAGTACCGGTGCTCTAACTCAACAATGGCTCGGTACTTATCAAGCACGTAAGCTAGAAAAACATTTTTAGGTTTCGAGGTACAATTTATCCTCGAAGGATAATTTCCTCATGCACCAACTTGCTCGGATGGCTTCTTCCGATCCATAATACCAAAAGGAGTTTTCTGGAGCAACTCCAAAACCGCCTCTCGGTCGAAGAACCGTAGACACCTCCTCTTGAGATGGCCTCATTAGATTACGAGGATACCGGATGACTCCCATCTACGAGTATCTTTACAAGGGTTCCAGACCAAGATGATCTTGAGGCGCATCGATTATCCCGAAAAGCCAAAATGTATACTTTGGTTGAAGGAGTCCTCTATAAACGAGGAACCTAAGGAATACTCATGCGATGCATTCCGCAAAACGAAGGAATAACACTCCTTCACGATATACACAAGTGGCATCTGTGGGACGATGCCTCCTGCTGTAACATTGGTTGGTAAAGCCTTTCGACAAGGTTTTTACCGCCTCTGATACAGCACGATGCTATGGAGGTGGTTAAAAGTGTGTCCAGTACAATTCCATGGTAGACAGATACACCAACCACTCAAGCATTACAAACAATACCTCTTTCTTGGCCTTTTGCGACACTGGGGCTTGATATCCTAGGACCGCTTCCCAAAGCTCCAGGAGGTTTCAATTCCTTTTGTGGCTATTGACACGCTCACAAAATGGATCAAGTGAACTCAGAATCGATAACAACTAAGCAAAGAAAAGGTTCATGATGAGAAGCGAATTAGTCGATTTGGAGTTAAGTCGGATAATTACGCATAATGGTAAACACTGCAAGTGCAAAATTTCGTGAATTTTGCGACGAGTTGGGTACCAAGTTATGCTATGCTTCGCTGCACATCCCCAAAGCAATGGGGCGAACGAACGCAAACGCCAAATAATGCGAGGAATTAAAACTCGAGTCTTCGACCACCTTGTTAAGCGCTCGGGGCTTGGGTACAAGAATTACCCTCCATATTATGGGCGTCAGACGACCACCAATGAGCAACAGGAGAAACACCATTTTTTCTAGTTTTGAGCCGGCCATGCTTCCTCCGAGCTAAAATTGCGGTCGACACGAGTTGAAACCTTCAACAACTCGGATCAGAACAACTTCGAAGCAGATGACATTAACCTACTCAAGAGAGGAGAAACCTAGCCTTAATCCGCTCGCGGCCTACCAACAAGCCTGCGCAGATACTATAATCGTAAGGTCCAACCTCGCAGACCTTGTCAGAGGTGACTTGGTATTGAGGCTCGCCAATCCAAGTCTAATCGAATAAACTTTCCCTAAATGGGAAGGTCCTTACACAAATGGTCGGCGTAACTTTCGGCTGTGGTCTGCACGACTAGCAATGGAAGATGGACAGTTCTCTCAAACTCTTGGAACATCGACCGCCACGCAAATTCTATGTGTGACCGATTTCTCAGCAATAAAAGTCCGTGTTCTTTCTACCTCTTTTGCCTTAATTTTTGAGTAGTGCTTTTTAATCTTTCGACTATGATATGAAAACACGCAGCTTTCTTTACACCGCCAAAAGCGAGAAACATCATCCGGTCGAAACTTCTCCTCTCGCATGTGGTTCTCGCCCACTAGAAGGAATTTCCTAGCATCGACTGCTACTCATTTTTATGCCAATACAAAGAGCTCGGTTTTATCTAGTCGTAATGTTATCAAAGCCAACTCTCTCAATCTTAGTCTATTTTTTCGAAGAAATTCAAAAATATTCTAAGTAGAGTGCACTTTCTTACATTTGTTCGACCACATTTGGTGTACTGATTTGTTTTAAGCTGGTCGAAGGAAGAGACACACCTAGTCAAGTCTTTCCTCTCTCGCATGTGGTCCCGCCCACTAGAAGGAAACTTCCTAGTGTCGCCGCCTCCTACTTTTGCTATCGAAAAGACTTATCAAGTCCACCAAAAAGGACGAACGAATGACTAAAGTACTCTAAGACGCTTGTTTAACTCAAGTTGTCGTTTTGGTTTGATTAAACTAGTCGAGATGGGAACATCACCTAGTCGAAGTCTTTCCTCTCGCGACGTGGTCCCGCCCACTAGAAGGAACTTCCTAGTGTCAAGTCGTTTTTACTCTTTCGACCAAATTGCTTAACAACCGTAATAAAAGCTATAAGTTAAATAAACCTCTCTTTGTTTTCGTAAACCCTATTTTTAAACACTATTTATTTAGATTGTCTAAACAATCTAAGCAAATAGTCGGGGCTAGGATAAAGTTATTAATTTGACTTCAATTCTTAGTCTTTCGTTCGCTTATTATCTTTTGAGTTACTAACTACTCGACAAGATGATTTTCGTGAAATGAAGCGGATCATATATTACTCATTAACAAAAATTGTCCGCTTTACAAGGTAGTTACAAGATTACTCAAGGGGAGAGCCTAGTGCATTTCCTCCGCCACCTTTTTGCCAATCGATCGATTTCCACAATCGACGACTTGCCTCGATTCAGATACAAGTCGGCTTCGATTGGTTTAACATTACATGGGATCTTGAGCTTTAAGTTTCGCCAAAGCTGAACTTACATGCAGACTTCGATCGCTTCCCTTATTGATTCAAATTTGATTAGCCTTCAGAGTGGTCACCATTTCTTGCAATTTTCCGACTTGTTCTCCAATAGTACTTGTGTGAGCAGCTATAGTATCTTCTCGAGGAGTTTTTCCTCGAATGTAGCTCACTACACATTGTTCAGAGAGTGATGTTGCCTTGAAGACTAGTCTTCATCGACTCCATCTCTGTTGGGTACAAGTCGAAGCCTCGCAAGCTTTTGTTCTCGACCACTTGTTCAAAAGAATAATACCGGCCAAACAAAAATACTTCTAGAGGAACATAACACAAAGATATTTGTAGGTAAAAGCATTTCTTACCTACTAATTGAGAATCCAATTTCTTGACCTCTTCGCGATGGAAAGCAATAGCCAAAGATGCTTTTGCTCCCACGCCCGATGTCCTCTCAGATTCATCTTAGCAATGCGACGGACTCATTGCGATCAAGGTCTTTGCTTGGATTTCAAACCTCAAGGATTCTCAATTGGGCAGCAATTTCTCAACAAGGAATTGACATTAAAAAGGAAAACACTCAAAAGGACAACAGTAAAGAGTTACTTACTCGTGACTTGAGTTCTCGTAACCTCAAGTTCTTGATCCTTATTCTTGGTAATGCGGAAAACTCTGAATGACCAAAGATTTGTCTCCAACTTCATCCGAGATTCTTCATCTCATTTTCTTTATCTCAAGAAGAAATGAGAGTTAGGTAAAGGTTAAAACTCAAAAGCAGTCTTAAGTTCAAGACTTATCGCTTATTTTTTCCCGCAATTTCTTAGATGTAGAGACAACCTCTCAAGTCTTTCCGAGAGGTTAATACTTCATTCCTTAGCCTCCTCGACTCCTCTTTTCATAGTCGAGCGAGTCGGCTAAGGTCTTTGAATCACTGCTTAACCTACAAAGGACAGAGATGGAGATAAAAATCACCAATGGTTATAAATACTTCTACAACCACCGACCTAGTCGTAAGTTTTTCTCGCGACTACGAATGGTTGTAAGTCTTTCTATGACCACTATCTCGTCGTAAGTAGTCGTAAGTTTTTTCTACGACTAACTTTGTCATGAGTTTCTTCCATGACTATTCTCGTAAGACATTATACGAGTATTTAAGTTGAAAACAACTATGGATGATAAGTGACTTACCACCTCTCGCCTCTGCAGAGTAGCTCTTTCTCCCTGTCTTAGTTTAAAAGTTGTCGATGATACTCACCGACAACAAAGAATTTGCTCCGAGCTTTCGCAAAAAGAAAACAAGAAGAAAGGAAGAAAAGCCACGATATAAGTATTTCAAGATACTTACATTCATAGTCGCCCTAGCAAACGTTGAATATACAAAGTCCGGTGTCGCAGCCTTATCTATCCTCGCAACTTTGTCCCACCACACCTTCTCAAGGCGCCGTTATCAAAAGTATTCTCCATATTGGGAATATCTTTGGGATGGGGACTCGGTCACGAGATTTGTGCGTAAGACCCTACGACGGAGGCAGACTAAAGAAGTCACCACGTAAGTTGAAATTTTCTCCTTCTGCTTCAGAATTTCTCTTTGGGTAGGGAAGGAACGCCCTACATTTTCCTTCCCAGTGGTGGTGCGCAGTCGTTCACCACCTTGACCAGAGGCTTCCACAACTGCTCGTTGTTTCTACGACCTCAAGAATGTGAGCGTACCACCTCAACGAAGAATGGCCGCTACCTCAAGAGTCGAGCTACAATTTGGCAGTGTGAGAGTCACTGGGAGTCTCGACTTCATCGCCACCGGGCCAAGGGTGATGCTTGACCACCTCCATTGCTACCTCCCCAAGAGTCAAGGGATGGCAATGGACTTCTCAATGGAAGCATTCCCTGGGTCAAGGAGTCGGATCAAATAAAGAAAAGCAAATCAGTTGTGAAAAGAAAAAGGTAAATGTCGTTCTTACACTTTAGTACATTTCACATACTCGCACTGGTCTTAACCAGAATTTTGGAGCAATCCTCCCAACGGAGGACCTCTTCTTCTCCACGACCACGCCCGTCGAGGTTCAACATTATCTCACCACGACCACGCCCGGTCGTAGAGTTGGAACAGGACCAGGCTCTAGTTCCTCGATCCTCTGGATGGACGAGATCGGCCTCGACCATTCCGTATAAAGATCGCCTCACCGTAGGTTGTGCTGATGCCGCACCCTCCTTCATAAAAGACATAAAATCTTTCCAGTTCTCCCTTTCTAGTTGCTTAATAAAACTAGGAGTGGCACCAACTGCGAAAGATTCCGTGTCATAATAAAAGGGTACCTTAGCCTTGCGAGGTTTACGCTTAAGAGGTTCAGCTGCTTCAACCTCCTCGGCTCGACGGCCGCGACCTCGCTTCAGATACAACTACACCGCCGCAGCCTTGTAGAGAGTCCGGTCGAAAGACCGAGCTCGAGCTTGCTCCCCTTGTCGGCAGATTTTATAAGTCGACGCCTCTTCGAGGAGGAGTCGAGCCTTTGTCTTTCGACAACCCAATAGCCAATAGTCATCAGAACGACTTCTTCGTCGTCCTGACGATTTTCCATGCCTACTTTCTGTAAAGCAAAACAGAAAAAGAAGAATCACTAATTAGTCGTAAGTTATTTCTACGACTAGAACTAAGTCGTAAGTATTTCTACGACTTTTATTGATCGTAAGATATTCTACGATCACCATTAGTCGTAAGTATCTTCTACGACTATAAAGTCCTAAAGAAAGAATCGACTTTTGATTACCTTTAGGCGCCTATCCTTTCATCTCATGACAAAGCCGCAATGACTTGAGGAACCGCCCCTGAGTGGCGGGGACTTCTCACGATGAGTCGACTGAGTCAACCTCATCTGTGAAAGATCCGTAAACAGATAAAAATATTAGACAAGGTTGGGAAAACCAAACGGAGAACTAAGTCGACAATTGCTTACCCTCCTCGTAGTCTCTGGTGGGTCTCCTCTCCCGAGTACCTCCACATAGGAGATGCTCGCTTCTTCAGAGGATCGATTCTGCGTGTGATGAAATCCTTCACCACATGCCATCCGGTCCACCCTTCTTCCTTCAAGTCCTTAATGGCTTGAATATAAGGGCTAATCCTACCGATATCTTCAGGGTTGAATCCCATGAAGATTTCTTTCAGCAGACCTTCCCCATTTAAAGAAAGGTCGTCTTCGAGGTGACCTTCCAATAGAACCACCTCTTCCTCCACCCGACCACGAAGACCGGGTAAAGCTCAATGTACTCCTTCGACTTCGAGTCGTGGAGCTTGAGATCACTAGACTTCCGGCGATTCGGTTTGTCGAGCCATCCCATAATAATATTGGAACACTCGAGATCCGCGGAATCCCTGTGCACGCCTCATGCGGATACACGAACACACTCAACATGGTAATGGAATTGGGACCTAAGTTTACCGGGCCCACCCCAAAGTGTTCGAGTACTACCGTAAGAAAGGGGTGGGCAGTAATCGAAGGCGCACTCACAATACGCTTGGAAGACGGATTTGCCCATTTTCCCCGATGGCCGATAGTCGCCTCGATGGCGGAATCCACTTCACCGAGCCTTCTCTCGATCTTCCAAGATCAACCAAGATCTTGATCTTAGCCGCATCCATCTCCGATTCCTCCCATTCGTAAACTCTCTTGGCCATTTCGCCGTAAGCAAGAAGTTTTTGATTGGGTTAGCATGCGAAAAGATGAAACCTAGTCGAGGATGGAGAAAGCAAGAGTTCAAGAGCAATGAGCGATTCGGGGAAAAGTAAAACCCAAGTCTACCTTCCGTAAGTTTTTATAATCACGATCTCCGCGCTCGAAACCGTCTCGCCTATAGGTCTCAGAGGAGTTGGTTGTACCACTCGGGAACCGCTTCATCTGACAAGTCCGAGAGAGCGGCTGCAATTCCCAGATGGTCCGCTCGAGAAAAATTAGGTGCGTATCGTCACCCCCAAGCAAAATTACATTCTTGACCAAGTATTTCTGGTCGAAGGAAGTATCAATCGGAAAGGCTTTTTCTCCGATTCCCCTGCTACGACCACCAGACGGTCGTAGGGGTTTTTACGACTTTTTAAGTTGTAAGCAATCTTCACGGCTATGATCACTTGAACTGCCTCATCAACAGATCCAGAGATCGCTTGCAATTCCCTGCACGGCCTGCTCGAGAAAGTTATGTTTGTTTTATCATCTCCAAGTAAAATTACTTTCCGACCAAGTCTTTCCGGTCAAAGGAAGTATCAATCTAAGGGTTTTTCTCCAATCGCCTACTACGACTACTACACAGTTGTAGGGGTTCTTATGACTTTTTGATAGTTGTAAGCAACCTTCTTGACCAAACAAATTCCTGGTCAAAGTAGCATTCAAATATCGAAGAGTTCTTCCTTCGACTATTGTTCTACGACATTTTCATGGTCGTAAGACCATTTACGAAACCTTCACCAAGTAAGTTACTTTCACTTGAAGTGGGGGCTAGATGACGAGGATCTAATAATCCTCATTTTATCTTTTATCTGTAATTTTATTATGGGTAAATATGATGTCACATAGTCCCTGTAGTACCCCTTATTTCTATAAGGGAGAGGCCTAACTTTTGATTGTAAGTTCTTCTACAATCACCCCCATAGTCGTAAGTTCTTCTACGACTACATCATGGTCGTAAGTCCTTCTACGACCATTACATAGTCGTAAGTTATTCTACGACTGCTACCTGATCGTAAGTCCTTCTACGACCACTACATAGTCGTAAGTTCTTCTACGACTGCTACCTGATCGTAAGTCCTTCTACGACCAGGAAAACTACGACCACCTTATAATCAAACCTACAGACGGGTAGGTCCAATTGATTAAGGAACCCGAACGGCCTACACGCACTATTATTCCGCGTATTAATGGTGTGTAAATACCCCATTATCTCTGGAAGATAATTGCCAGACGGCGTGAAGAAGTCAAGGCGCCGGTAATTACTGCCATCATGCGCCCGTTACTACATTAATTAGGCGCATCTCCCGCAGGACAAAACGGCTACTTCTTCACGACTATATAAGGGCATCAAACAGAGAGACAAAGGAGGAGAAGAACGACAGCAAACAAGGGCTAGTCAAGTAGAAACACAAGCACTATTCTCTGTAATAGTTTTAGTCCTTTGCTGGATCATCAAGAATACCATACACACAGGATTAGGGTTATTATTCTCTCCGGAGAAGGCCTGAACCTGTCTAAACATCCCGTGTCAATCCACTCTGCGTGATCTTATCTCTAGGAGACCCCCCGAATCAAACAATCTTTACGTAAGATCGGTTCTAATACACCGACAAACTCCTACTCCAATTTCGACTCAATCTAAAACAAAAAGGAAACTATAATTTTACAACCGTCATATTCTTTCGGTCATATCTTTTGACTCATGAGGAATTTCGAAGTGAGGAAGTATCCGTTGGATCGGGCTTGAAGTTATATTTCCAACAAGCCCAAGAACACCTAAATCGGACTCCGTTTGTAAAAGTTATGACAGGTTTACTCCGGACTGTCCTGCTGATTCCGAATCCGAATTTGATGCTGATTCCGAATCCGAATTTGATTCTGAGTTGATTCCGAATTTGATTTCGGTTGGGGTTGTGGGAGATCTGAATTGGTCTTGAAAATATTATCCAAAACTTGAGCTTTAATTTCTTAGACTTCTTCCCCTTTGCTCTCCCACCACACGAGCTTCTTTCCTCCTTGATCAGCCGTATGGGCTGCTTGTCTTTCTCCTTCCCAACCGCTTTGACCTTCTTGTTCTTCATCACTGTGCAACAAATATGGTTACCCTCCTCCTTGTGCTCCTCTATTGCTTTGGCTCCGCCTCCTCTCGGCCCAAAGACTTTAAGCTTGTCGAACCCGAGAATGCACAAAGTATTACTTTACATAGTGTCCAATTCTCACAGTAAAACACAAAGAAACTTGTTAAGAAATAATTGCACTGTTGTTTGAGAAATGTAGCTCTTGCTTCATAAACAAATTTCATAAGTAGTCGAGATATCCTCATCAGTTAGACAGTGCTCGTTCACCTCCCTTGGGACTATAGGCATGTCGGATGCTTGCTACACGAAGACATCTTTGTTTGCTCGGAGGAAGGTGACGAGGGTGTCTTCCTATGCGGGGTCGAGAGCGACTCCGATGCAACGGTCTTCGAAGGCTCCTCCGTATTAAGCAGAACTTCTTTGACTTAGTCGTTCAGCTTTGGAGCAATTTTAGACTTTGACTGCTTGGTTGAAGGTTGTACTTCGCTTGCTTCTCAAGTTAGTATTTGGCCAACCATCTCAAGGGACTTATGGTCGCATGTAAGTGCCATCTTTTTATCACATCAAACTGTGATTACTCCTTTAGGGCCTAACATCTTAAGACATTGATAACCGTAATGACGTGCTATTAGGAATCGTGCTAGAGTTGGTTGACTAAGAATAGCATTATATGCCTTATCGAAATTGATCACATCAAAAAATATTTTCTCCGTCCTGAAATTGTTCAGCGACTCAAACGTAATAGGATGGGAAACTTGACCAATAGGCTTGGCCGAAGATTCCGGTACGATCCCATGAAATGAGTACCATACTGGTTTGATCTTTGCCTTGGGAACTTGCATTTCATCTAGGGCACTCGTAAAGAGTATGTTTAATGAACTTCCACCATTAACTAACACGCGATTGACTCAACGGTTGTTGATAGTAGACTCGACCACGTTCGGAAAATGACCGGGTCGAGTAGAAGGGATTAGATAGTCACCTTTATCAAAAGAGACGGTGATTTCCAACCACTTTGGTACTTTATTGATAAGAGGAGGATCAATGGAATTTACCTCACGTTCAATAGCTTTGAGTTATCGTTTTGACTCATATGCTAAAGATCCCCCATAGATGTGATCGATGGTGTGTTCTGGATCTTAAAATGACATCTCCTCATCATCATTCGATTCTTTTCGACCACTCGTTTGTCCCACCTCTTCAAGAGTAAGAAGTGGTCCGTTGCTGGAGTAGTAATCCTTGAATTTTCGCTGAAAACTTGGCGCTAGAAGGTCGTGTCCTTTTTTGTGAAAAGGACACCACCTAGGCTTGTCGTTCTTCCGATCGGGACGTTTACCTTTGCTCAGGTCGGAGTATGGTTTGGAGCTCTAAGACTCCTTGTCACTCACAGCTAAGACCTCCTTAGAGCTTTTGACTTGAGGTTTTTGAACTTTAGAATTGCTCTTGGATCTCTCAACTTTTTTATATTTCTTTTTGTTACCTTTGCCCACTCCTCCTGTGTCATTATCGTCATAATCAATCGTGCGATTCCACTTGACCGCTTCTACTGTAGTTGCATAACAGTCGGCCATTTTGAAGAGCTTAGTGATGGTAGTCGAAGGATTTAGAGCGATATCCTCTACGATCCTTCGATTGAGGAGTCCTTGCTTGAATGCCCTGATGACAGAAGAGTCAGAAACTTCAGGAATTGAATTATGAACCTAACTGAAACACCTGATAAATTGGCATAAGTTCTTGTGAGAATCCTATCGCATTATATGTAGGTCGCCCTCCTTTTCAGGGTAGTTGTAAGTGCCTTGGAAGTTGGCTAGCAGTAGGTCACAGAGGTTCTATCACGAATAGGTTGACTCTTGTGGCTGATTTAACAACCACGATCGAGTAGATCCTTTGAGTACAGTAGGAAGGTAGTTGGCGATGACATGTTCTCCTTCTCCTGCTACTCGAACTATGGTGGTATAGATTTGAAGAAACTAAATGGGATTTTGTGACCCATCAGACTTCTTCATGTTTATGGGTCAGAACCGGGGCAGCCAGCGAACTACTCGAAGGTCACACGAAAACGTCCGACATCCGGTAATGATATCATAACGCCTTCTTTGCAGGAAAGAAGGGTTGACATCACCAGATGATCATACTCAATGATACCCAGTGGTAAATTGACCTGACCTATCATAGATCTCAGTCCTATGAGGGTAATACTCCTCGTGTCCATCTGCTGGTGCAGATTTCTTGGAAGAAGTGATGAACAAGCACCTCCCCTAGGAGTTTGTCGATCACCAGTAGTTCGTGGAACTCTTCTTCGACTAGTGTCATTCTCGGGATATTGACCAAATCTGTGGTTCTATTGTTCTCCACGAGGAGAATCGTTTGAACGACTACCATTCGATGGAGTTGTCCTGGTATGACTTCCAGGATGGTGTTGTCGATTCCGCTCGAGCTTAACCATTGTGTCCCGAAGTCTTCGTGCGATCTCTTAAGAGGAGATCGTAGTTTTGTGCTTGTCCAAACTCTTGAGACGGGTTTTCAATAAGGTCATTGCTTTTTGAATTTCTTGAGCTTCCTCCTACTAGTATTGGGTGTGCCCAGGTAAGGATATCTGGGTAGCAATTTTTCTTCTCTTGGCGGTTTCAGGATCATCGATATCTGAGTTAGCAGGAGCGTGTCTCAGTGGAGAGCGATCACTTGTAGGATTTCGGCCATGCTCATGAATGTGGAGATCCTAGTCGTCACCGGAGGTGTTCTTGCCTTCACCACGAGGGCCCAAAGTGGGTGGTACGCAATGGGAAGCAACTCCAGTCCTACTTCTTGGAGAGATATTAGGATCTGAGGTGAGGACAAAGACCTACTGGGTGCTACTATCCCCACTCGCGGCTGAGTCCTCCTAACTCGAGGAGTAGTCATAGGACAATGCCTCATGACTTGGAGCAATCCCCTCTAGAAAAAGGAATTCCGGGTTATAACCATCTCTGGTTGAAGGTGAACCCTGCGGGGGTATGGTTGAATCCATGGGTGAAGTGGTCTCGGCCACACAACTCGTGGGGGGTAATCGAAGGGTGACTATTATCAGGTGTTGATTGAGTCCCGAAATCATGCATTCCAAGACTTACTGTGCCAGATTGGACAGTCTTAGATGGGCTTGAATGTTTAGAGGAGGAACTCTCATTGTATTCAACATTGGGCGTGGGGCGATCCTGGTCCTGGTCGGCTGGACCCTTTCCCTTTGAGGGTTATGGTTCCTCCTCTGTGCGTAATGTTGTGGGGGAGAGGGCTCCCTCATCAACCTTGTACATGGCACAGTTCCCTGGGTTTGGTGAAAGATCCATGGAATTGACATTGTCGTCGAACGAAATGATGCCATGCTCGTACTCGTAGAAGGCATCCATGTCGAGTCCTACATAGTCTGCTAAATTGAATCAATTCTCCTCATTCCACTCTCCTGCCATGAAAACATCAGAGTTAAAAATAAAGACAATTTCTCGAAAAGGAAAGGAGAAAATAGGAGATTCCCACGGACAGCGCCAACTGTCGATGGATTAGTATCGATCTTATGATTGAATGTCGGGGGCTGTCTTAGAATGAAACCACACAGAAAAAGATATGAAAATTTTATACAGGTTCAAGCCTTCTCCTGAGAGAATAATAACCATGCTCCTGTGTTGTTGTATTGATTGTGTTTACAACAAGAAGGAAGTCACTAAATCTAGAACTTGATGACTTTTGTCTTTTGTTGTCGCTTGTCAAATCTCTTCTCTGTCCTTCTTCTTCCTCTGTCCACCGACTTTATTCCTTATATAGGGTATGAAGGGGTGGCAGTTGTCCACGTCAAAATATACCTTAACGTTTGATGCAATGCACACATTTGAATTGCAGTTATTGTCAGAGACATATCCCTCCACATTACTTTGCAGCTATGTCAGGGACAGAGGTTTAATACATGTAGTTATCACAGTCAATAACGATACATATTAATTACTATATGTATTAAACACAGCGTACAAAGGTCCCTAGTTGATTGGGCTCATATATCTGTAGGCTTTATTGACTATAGGGTGGTTGTAGCTGACCTGGTCGTAGTAAGGCTTACGACCATGAGGTGATCGTAGTAGGACTTACGATCAATAAGTGGTTGTAGAATAACTTTCAGCCACAAAGTGGTTGTACATAAGCTTACGACCATATATGATGGTTTATAACTCCCTCGTTGTTGATATTGAGGGGTACCCTTTAAGGTTGTATACGAGATATTATTTTCTATAAATATTAAAGATAAATAATTTAATTAATTTAGGATTATTAAATCCTCATCAGTTTCCACGGCAATTGGCCTCTGTAGCCCTTGCTAGGCACATCGCGGCGAGGAGGTGGGAGGTCAGGGAAGGAGGCGGTGGCAGCATTGCAGTGGTACGCGAGAAGGAGGCGGCAATGCTTGCTCGGCCAGTGCAGAGCAGGAGGTGGCGGCGCAAGGGAGGATTAGGATAAAGAGGACGCAGTGCGGTGAACTTGAGACAACGGCGCAACGAGGGAAGGATACCCTAGTCTCTACCTCTTCCTCGTGCGCAGTCACTGCCTCCCCTCCATTCCTCGGCACCGTCACTTATCCTCCAAGGTACCACCGCCTCCTCTCCTCCCTTTCCTCCCAGTGCATCTTCCCGTCCCCGACGTCGCCTTACCTGTGCCACCACCTCCCCTCCCTACCCCGATGCCGCCACCTCGCCTCCAAGGTATCGTCGCCTCCTCTCCTCCCACCAGCCAAGGGCTGTTGTAACATCCCAAAATTTGGCTTTTCAAAAATCTTTTGAGTAGTTTAGGTCACTAGAAAATTTCACCAATTTTATTTGAATTAATAAAGCTTAATTAGAATTTTTCTAAATTAAAAATATTTAATTTGACTAATCTAAACATCAATTAAATCAAAATCCTTTTTATTTGGCTTCCTGGTGTTTCCAGGAATTTTCTGGTATTTTCGGGGATTTTTCTGGATTTGTTTGCTATTTATTCTATCTTATCGATTTGTTGCATTTTAATTAAAATCCGAAAATCAGTTTTGTTTTCTCTCTCCTCCCCATGTGAACAGTACCATGTGGTACTGTTCATCCGATTTTCCAGCCGAGCTCACGTCCAGAACTGAACCGCCGCCGAACGAACTCGCGCCGTTTTGCTTCCAACTCTAATCTTCAAATTTCCATATCTTTTCGCCGGTGCATATAAATACGAGCCGCTCGCGCCACGCGCTCGCCTCGACGTCCTCTTCCAATCCTCGATTTGCTTTCCTCCGAATCGGTCTGTATTCAACGCAGTTCGCGGAATACCGAGTTCATCCGAAAATCTTCCACGCGAAGTTTCTCCTCCGTCCGACGCCCGCCGGCCGAACCGTCGCGGCGTTGGATTCGCGCTGCCGTCGTTTCTACGCCATGGTGCCAGCCCTTCGCTCAAGTTCGCGGAGTTTCGCCGTCCGTCGATTCCAACCGTATTCTTCGCGATTCTCCTTCCTCGTGAGTATTTTCAACCGACCGCACCATTGCGTCCGGCCGCTGCTTCCTTTCCGTTTTGCCCATTCACCGCCGCTACATCGCCGCCGTCCGACGGCCGCTACGTCCACTAAAATCAATCTGTTTATGTGTTCCAGTTTTTGTTTCTCTGTTGCTCTGATGTATATGTATGCAATACGTGAGTTGTTAGCCTTCTCTGATATTGTCTAGATGCTAGCCTTTTCTATTACTTTTTCCTCTAATCTTTGCCATTACAAAAATTATTGCGCTATTAACCTCTGTCCCTGTTCTTGGGTAGTATATCGCATGCATGCATAAACTTCCTTCGCTTTGCTCTCTAGCTGGCTACCTTGAAGTCGGCCGATACTTCGTGGTCAATCCAAAGGCATGCGTTGGTTCCTCGCCATTACATGATTGCCTTCATTCCCTTTCAATCTGTTAACCCATTCTCTGTTAAATGCTTTGTCCACCACAGTGCCGAACCGGCCACCCCATGCACTAAACAAATCTGTTACAATATTGTATATGTGTACAGTACATCATGAGTGCATAGTTCCGTTCTATTGTTTTTGTGCCTGACCATTGCTTTGGCTATGTTGATTCTCCCTGCCAACACATCAATGCGCATGAACCGGCTGGCAAGTTCCTATCCTCTATTCCTGTTGATATATATATATGTACGTATGTATATGTATATATAGAAAGTATTTATCCTATATAGGAAGCCTTTTTCCTACTCCCGGGAGTAGTTACTCCCTATTCCGTATCTTACAACGTAGAGAGTATCTTGCGCAACCGAGAGTATGTATGTGTAGTATACGAGTATATAAGACCACCTAGGTGGTATTCACACATTTTCAGGGGTGGTATGTACAAATTTTTACACATACTCCTTTTTAGTGCAAATATGAAGGTATTTACAAAATATGCTAAAAACTAAGGACTTTCTTACAAATTTTTCATGTGGTTCGCATTGGAATATCTTATAATTAGTATATGAGTATACCCAAAGTGATAAAGGAGTATGTCAAGTTTTTTTAAGTGGTATATCAGAGGTGGGAGTAACTACACCCGGGAGTAGAAAGTATTTATCCTATATATATATATATATATATATATATATGCATGTATGTATATACATGTGTGTGTGTATATATATGTATGTATGCGTGTACGTATGTATATATGCGTGTACGTACGTACGTATGCATGTATGTATATGTATGTATGCATGTATGCATGTATGTATGTACGTATGTATGTATATATGCAAGTACGTATGTATGTATCCTCTCTCTCTTACGTGCGGGTCCCGCATGTTAGTCAACCTTTGGTCAACCCTCCTCCATGAGCTTGGTCCACCGTGGACTAGCGTATCTCCGTGGATCTGGTCCATAGACCAGTGGCCCACATGTCAACCCTAATCTTATTTTCGAGAATTAATTTAATTCTTGAAAATCCTTTTATCTTATTGGTCCCACATGTCGTTCTCTCTACCTTATTTTTGGAATTATTTTTAATTCTAGAAATCCATTAATATCAGTCGGTCCCACATGTCATACACTCAATCATTCTCTAATATTTTCGGAATGGGATATTCTGATAATATTCCACTTGTCAGCTTGTCTCTCTTTTTATTTTTATCATTCCAAAAGCCATATCTTATTCATCTGAATTCCGCTTGAACCCATCCAGATTCCTACATTCATCTAAATTCAATATCTATCTTCCAGTACTATTCAATTTCAATTTGGAGTTTATTTGATTTGTCTTTTGAATTGTGTTTGTTTTGCGCTATCTTTATCGTTAGACGTTGAAGCCCTAATCGTCTCAAGGAGTCAAGAGCAAGGAAGTAGAAGATTGAAGATAAATAAAGACCATCATTGCTATAGCAAGGCAAGTTATACCTTTGATCATATTGAACCCAGTTTTCAAACTACTTTGTTTCAATGTATTGCATTCTATTTCAAGTATTTATTTAAATGCTTTTGGGATAGTTATTAATCCAATTTGTTATATCCACCTTGTCTATTGTATGCCATGATCTTTTGTCACCCTAGGTTGGTTCATTATTAGTTGGTATTATCATAGCACCAACGTGGGTTGGTTAGATACGATTAGACTGCTTAGCCATGCCACGAGTCATCATTTCATCCGAGTCGCAATTATAAACTTGACTAAGTGATTATGAAACCGTGATGAAACTGTGTGTGTGTGTGTGTTACTCGTTGATGGCATATGTTGCACTTAATCAAGTGGTGGGAAAAGATTTAGACTGAGGCAAGTGGTGGATCTGTGTGAACGGTGGAGCTGTGTGCTATAAACTTTGTGATTTGGGTTAAAATTGGAAGTCTTGCCTTAGTCAATTAAGGACTTAACTTTGTGCGCCATTGAACTGGGCCTTACTGCACGACCACATGCCTAGTATGGGTGGGCCCGACTTAGTAAGTTATGGAGTCTTGACATTGACAACTCAAAGTTGTATTTAAGCTATGTGATGGGTCGGAGGTGTGTACCGATGTGTTTGGGTCACATCAGCGATTCGGTTCATTGCATCCTCGCCCAACGTGTGTGTCGCTCCAAGGGCTATGTGTACAAATTGACTGGCAGAAAGCACATCGGAGTGTCATTGTTTGAGATGAAGTCTCTCAAAGGTTTTGTTATGGTCATGGCCGCCCCACCGATTGTATCGTGGGTAAAGTGTACGACCTCGCAGAGTGTTTAATCAATCTATTCGAATAGCCGCGTCCTCGGATATGGACATGCTCGGGAATTTCACACGAGGGGTAGATTTTCATAAAACAATTGGGAAGGGTCAGCTGTGTGAGATAACTTGTGCAGCTGTGTGGATAACTTGATTAGACTGTGTGTCCTTTGTGAAATCAATTGTTAACTTATTATTGCCTATTTGTTTTGAATTATGCTTTCAATCTATTATTGGTATTCAATTGCAAATGTTGCATTTCTGCAAAATAACCACAGAAGCCATTCCTTTGGAATAAGCCATTATCTATAAATTGCATTCTGTAGTATGACTTGCGAGTACGGTGTGTACTCACTCTTGCTATAAAAAAATCAACAGAAGTGGAAGAATCATCAGTCAACAAGGTCTACTTCAAGGATCGTGGAGAACTAGGTCGCGCTACCCCAGTCGATTGCCTGTGGGCATATGGATGGGCTTCACTGAAGTTATCCCGTTTCGTTCCGCTACAGTTTTATTGAGCTCTTTGCCTTGTGAGGCATTAATTGTAAGCTTTGACCTTAAGGTCTTTACTCTGATAATTATTGTTATTTGTCTATTTATTAGTAGTCTTTGTATATGGAAGTGATATTTCATCGATGTTGCCACTGTGTACACTAGCGTGATCCTGGACTAGTGCAGTATACACAGAGGGTCCAGATTTGCATATTTGGGTCCCGACAGCTGTGCGGCGTGGTTTTGCTGGGGCGGTGATGCCGGGGGGGGGGGGGTCCTTCTTGGTACTTCTTCATTCATCAGTTGTTACGGTGACTCGTAGTAGGTTATTAGACTCATCGGCGTCATGATTAGTTTATAGAACATTTTGCCACAATTAGTTTTTAAAGGTGTGCATGATTCAATTTTAGACGAAGAAATCCATAGGCAGAGTTGTAGTAAAACTCGGCAAAAAAATCCTTCCTACCTCTAAAATTTGCCAGTTTCCCTATTTCACGAATATTCGCAATTCACCATACCACTGGAAGGTAATATCCTTTCCGACGACCCATGTAATTGTGGAGGGAAAGGGAGGCACGCCATTGGTCGGTGCACCAGAATATACCACCGAAAATCTAGAATTATTGAATTGAAGTTAGATTAGATATAAACTTTGGGCACTATCATTTGACATGACACACTCTTGAGTCGTACAACCCTGAATTGTATTTTTATGAACAGACACTACATTGTTCTAGGAAAAAAAGAAATATTTTTTTAGTTCTGGGTACATAGGCAAAAAATGAACTTATGCCTGCAAGCTGCGTGAGGCGACGGGGACTGCCAAATTAAGAGTCCTACCATCAGATTCATGTATCTAATTAGTTTATTTGCTTTGCCAAGAAACTTTGTATTCAATTGCTCGTATGTGTATCCACCTTATCTCGCATACTCTACAGATTATCAAAGAATGTATAAATTATATACTAAAGATGCAGTTGGAAACAAAAGAAAATTTAAAATACACAATGCAATAAAACCAATTCCAAACCACTTGTAGAACTAAAGCATCACCTCAACATGCCATGCCAACTTCATGCTGTAGAGTGATGGGAACATCAATAACACAACTCACACTTAGAAGAACACATAATCCTTTTTATTGATGAAGTAATTACTCACCTACAATCCAAACCATTGATGCGGCAGAAATAAGAACTTCCCTT
The DNA here is from genome assembly GCA_036346395.1 of Hsuehochloa calcarea. Classification (NCBI taxonomy): domain Eukaryota; kingdom Viridiplantae; phylum Streptophyta; class Magnoliopsida; order Poales; family Poaceae; genus Hsuehochloa; species Hsuehochloa calcarea. Next base: position 45,452,537 of record CM070594.1, read on the forward strand.
GTTCCATACAACATTCCGTAGCATGTAACAAAAGCACCATGAGTGAATTCGCCAATAGCTGACATCTAATCTGAAACCAAAAGAGAAAAATAGAATATGAAACTATGCCACGAGGCTCGAGTCAGTAAATAGCCAATTTTACAATCCAAACCGTTGATGCAGCAGAAATCGGAACTTCCCTTGTTCCATATAACATTCGGTAGCATGTAACAAAAGCACCATGAGTGAATTTGCCAATAGTTATGACATCTAATCTGAAACAAAAAGAGAAAAATAGAATCTGAAACTATGCCACGAGGCTCGAGTCAGTGTAGCCAATTTTACTTGTTTGACATCTATGGATTATAATCTAATTATATATCTATTAAATATTAATCACTTTGACCATAGCAGGTAATTTAACCTAGATATCTACAGCTTCGTGGTATGTCAACAGGGAGCAATCAAGCAACTTGAAATAGGGGGGAACACTTTTGAAAGAAAAGTTCCAAACATTTCAGTAAAATTATTAAAGTGAACTCGTATGAAACCATGTTAGAGCAATCTACTCTCTGCATGCATGGAAAAATCTGACCGTCGAATCTTTAACCCAAAAAGATTATATACAACATAGTAAAAAGTAGGCATCAAAACTAATATGCATGCATGCTATAGAACATGATAGAGCAAACTACTCTCTGCATGCATATGGGCCTAAGAATCGTCATCCATCTATGTATTAGAATCCCTTCTTTTCTTTTATTTTTTTTAGCAGAACCCATTGTCACAGTAAAATATTCCATATGAAGCAATCCAAATAAAAATATATACATTCACACGAAATCTCAATTGAAACCTCTACCTTGGGTGCCTGAAGCAGAGCAAGCAACAAACCACTATTCCTTGGGACTCATGATATAACCGAGAAGCAAATGATGTCCTCCACAGCTGAATGACTGATCAATTCAAGTAGTGCATTGTGCCTAATTTTTTTAGCATTAGCAACATGAGAAAACAAATTAAAGAGATTATTTGCATTATGGTTCACGTTGAAGGGAAATGAACTGAAGCAAACATGACAAAATCTCTTTTTGTCTTGCCAGACAGCAAAGCAGCCGGTAAGAGTACACTCCATGCCTCCATGGGCCATGGCTGCACTGGTTAGCTGACCAACCCAACACAACGGCTTTGGAGCCATGGGGGAGCACAACTGCGATGGAACATGTAGCGTCCAACCGGGCATGACTAAAAGCTTATGGTCCATAAGCTTTCGCAGGTGCTAGCAAGCTGCATAACAGCATAAGTATGTCATTAAGCACCAAATTTCGTCTGCAGAACACAAAATTAGAAAATATGTCAATCAATCATACTGAAACTCCTCGGATTTAGGCTCTCATCGCAATCTTACACAAATTTACCTCAGAACCCACTCGCCGCTTGTCAAATTTCCCCATAGCAATCATGTTTGCCGCACACCAACTTGTGAAAAAATAACCCATGGACAACCGTCATGATTATGAGAGCACGTTCGTTACCAGAATGATTATACAACTATAACACCTGTAATTAAATCTAAAGAAAATTATACCTTTGAACGAAAAAATAAACAAAGTGAGCGAGAGATCTCACCAGCGGGAGGGAAGAGGGACGTCGGCGTGGCCTGCGGGAACGCGAGTGCGACGTCCAACACCGGCAGACCGACCTTGCTGCCGTCCTCACCGCCACCTGAACGACACAAGCGCAGGAGATTAATCAACTACCCCAAAATCGCTCAATTCTGCACCAAACCCACCAGTCTCGGAGCTCAATCTGCCACCCACCTCGCAAGTTCCCCATTGCCATGGCGCGTCCGAGGGCTCGTGGGTTTCTCTGCTGGGGATTTCAGCTTCTTCTCGAGGGGACCGCGGTCACTATAGACGAAATGCTTAGCTCTTATGTTGCGTGATGATGAGATGATCGTGGGGATGAGATACAAATCACACGATAGAGCGGTTAGGGTAGGAATGAGAGATCGAGCGCACATTTTTTGTAATGGGGCGGGACGAAATCCAGCCCAACTAGAGCTAGAGTCATGCAAAGCCCATCCGCCCAGGCCCACCGTGACGGCATTAAACACAAGCTCACAATCCAAACCGAGACTTGTCTATTCTTTTCGCGTTTCCGCCTCATTTCGCCAAACCCGCTTCGCTCGCCGATGGATCGGTTCCGACCGCTCAGGCGGATCCAGGTGGAGCCCGAGCCCACGGACCCGCCGACCCGGATCCCGAGCCCACGAAGGAGGTGCCGGCGCCGGCGGCGGGGCTTCTCAGGGGGGCCAAGGTGCGGCGGCGCGCCGCGGTGTATGGCGACTGCAAGGGCGACTACATCGGCGTCCCCAACGATCCATGCCTCACCAAGATCCTCTCCAAGCAAGGTGCCGTGCTCGGATTCCCATCTCTTTCCGTATCTTCGATTAGTTCGGATCGGTATACTTTTGGTATGATCTTATTGGAGATGATTTGTTCGGTAGTTGTGCGCGTTTCTCTAAAAATGGATCTGACGCGTGTGCCATCGGTAAAGATGTGGTGTAATAGCGGTAATTCGAAGGGTAAAATGCGTCTTGGGTTGTCTTGACTCCATAAGTTTTTAGCCCTCATAGCAGACTGATTGGGCCGTCCCATTTTGATGCGTCTTCCGGTCTTGGTATGAAGGATTAAAGCAGAGATTAGCGTTCACGTGCAGTTTCTCTCTGTTTCTTGGTTTCCAACATGTAGTATTTGCCAATTATACCAAACACTGCATTGACATCCTGATGTGACGCGGCTAAGTAACTAGGGTAAAATTGGATATATGTCACTCCAAAACACAGCATTTGGAGATATGCCACTCGGAATCCTTAAGTTGGATATATGTCACTCTAAAAGTTGTTTGTTTTGATATACGACACTGTAGGACGCTTTTGCCTTGGGCCCTTCTTCTTCCTCCTCCCATGGTTCACCAAGGCGCTAGTCGGGTGGTGGCCGACTTGCTACAAGGTGCAGGAGGCGCAGGGAAGGAGCATTCAGCAGTGAAGGAAGTGAAAAGAAGAGAGGGGAGGGAAGCAAACCTGGTGGCGTCGAGCTCACACGACCTCGATCGGCCTCGATATCGACCGTGAAACCTTAGCTCCATGGTTGCCGCCACCTCCCTCCATTTCCGTCATGGTCAGCCGGTAGCCCGTCGTTCCATTGAGGCAGCAAGGGAGGAAGAAGATGCACACCAGAAGGAGAGAAGAACATAGCAACAAAATTGTAGGGTCAAGATCTAGAAATAGAGCAACAAAACAGACGAATGAGATGGGATGCTAACCAGCGAAGACACACTACCAGCGAGGACTCCATCTCCGGGAAGTGACGGCGAGGACGATCGAGAGGAGGAGGCTAGTGGCGGATGCTCTATGGGGAGCCTGCTGCTCTGTGGGGATGTAAACCTAATACCCCTCCATTTGGGCCGTTGGGCCAGCCTTAAAATAGCCCAAGGCAGGGTTAGGACAGCACACAAGAGAGCCGCCCCTAGCCTCACTCCTGCAATTGCACTGCCGCCACTGTTGTGAGCCACCGACGCCGATTCTAGCCTCTGCCGCCATCGTCCCACCCAAGCCCTTCGGCGCCTGCCCTGACCTCGTAGGCGGCCGCCGAGACCGTCGCGCCTAGGGTCGCCAAGGGCGCCTAGGATTGGCTTTGACCTCCTAGGCGGCCTCCTTGCCTAGGCCATTGATTTCATGAAAATCGCAGCGGCCACCCACTGTCGAGGGCTTAGGCTTCGCCTAGGTGCCGATTAATCCCGATTTTTTTAACACTGCTTCGTCCCCTCTGTAGCATTGTCACCCAGCTCAATCTGTCATCGCCACTCCCCAATGAGGCCATCCTTGCCCCCGAGCTCAAGCACCCTACAACTTCTCACCGCTGGCATGCACCATCGAGCTTCACACCTCCATGCCATCGAGCTTCACGCCGCTCTAGCCCCAGGCCTCGATTGCACCAGGCTGGACCTGCATGGATTGGATCAGCGCCAACTCGGGAGGTGACGGCGTGTGACCAGGCGAGAGCCCTGGAGGTTGGAGTGATATGCTGTCATCGTGGCCGACAACCATCTTGAAGATGTGACGGGAGGCGGCGGAAGTTGCGTATGTCGGTGATGGGCTCGAGGAGCGCTGGTAGCCGCCAAAGCCCTCTCCGGCAATGTTCGGCAGCGGTGGAAGGAAGAACGGGATGACGGAATGGAGGAGGAAGAAGAGCCCAGGGGGCAAAAGAGTCCTAGAGTGGCATATATCAAAGCAAACATCTTTTATAGTGGCATATATCCAATTTTAAGAATCTGGGTGACATTTCTCCAAATGCAATGTTTTGGAGTGGGATATATCCAATTTTGGTGCCTTATGGGCAGGCTTGAATACAAAGAACATAACTATTGAACTGGTGCATGATCCTAGGCTCCTAGCTGTCTAGGAGTTGTAGACCCTAATGATGGCAATTGTTGGTTGCCGTTGACAAATGTCCTGTCCTTTTGCACAACGTCATGACCATTTGGTATTCTAACTACACAAGTCTCTAAGGTGATTCTCAATATATTGCAGGGGATAACAAAGTTCTGTTTACGGACAAGGTCTTGACGTTCACTCAATCAGGAAAGATGAAAAGGCGCATCTTGGTGATAACGGACTTTGCTCTCTACCTTGTTGACCCCGAAGCTGATATATTGAAGAGGAGGATAGCACTTGCAGCTGTCGATAGGCTATGCATAAGCAATCTCAGTGATAACTTCTTTGCAATTATTGTGCCGACGGAGTATGATTGTTTAATGGCCAGCACTTGAAAGAAAGAAATAGTGGATGTTATAGTTAAGGCTATTAAGAGCACATCTGAGTACGAACCTGAGGTGGCTTCCTCTAACAGGTAAACAGTTTCTGATGAAGTTTGGTATGCCCTTCTTTTAACGATAGAATCTACTTTGAACAATTGTATCTCAAACTTACTTAGTTGTTTGGGAAAATATGATTAATGTGAGAATTCTAGACCCTCGAAACACTAAGGATTGTTGATAGGTGATCCATTTTCCTATCAACACCTATGTTCAAAAGTCAGAAGTACTAATGACAACTATAATTCTTTTATACAACATGATCAGTAGCTTTGAACGTTCTCACCGCTGTGTTGTATGTCAACATTGGATAGTGGCGCTTGTCCCAATACTCCTATTTTCGGATCTACTGCTTTGTATCACCAATGATGCTAGTCCAATTCTTGAGTTTCTTCTTTCTGCAGGTTTGAGTATCATGCTGCTGCTGAAGAGATTAAAGAAGTTGAATTTGAGGAAGTTGACGGTACGTTATCAATCTAACATAATACATTATAGATGTGCCTATGAGCCTATTGTCGGATTCGGATTTTTAAATCCCGAATCCTCTGCTAATACACTATGCTATTCCCTGGATCAGTAGATAGCACTCACAGATACATCACTGAATCATTTCATACATGGTTTAAAACCATACTATTCATTAATTTAACACATCAGAGTTTACATAGACCGTATCGGGTCAAGTTTTACAATAAAGGCTGAACAAGCCAACAATTACATTACAAAGTAGCGGAAACGATAACGGAAGCAAAAAGGATGAGGGCACATCTCTCCACAGGCAAGCGATTGGAGAAACCTGTGTACATCCGATATTACCCGAAAACTCAGATAATATAGGATGCACATAAGTACTAGCGGAGTCAGCTAGACTAGGGTGAGATTAGAACAACTAAGAACTAAACTATGCTTCAAGAACTCCTGGGTCTTCAAACATCTGGTTCCTCGTAGTAGTCGTAATCTTCAATATTTCCTGCTTCTGAGGGTTTGAAGGAAAGAGCGAGAATAAGCACAACCACCGTGCTCGCGAGCCAACACACAGTATGCAATAGTATACATGCAAGGCTTAACAAGGATGGCTCAGGTTCTTTTATTTGCTAAAGCAACATTTTCAATTATCATAATTACAAAATCCTATGACTTACCATTTTACACAATTTGTATTTTTATTAAAGAGAATAAGTGCAATATTAAATAACAGTAGAGGTTACCTCCACCTCATGCTTAATTTTGATAACGGTTACATCCACCGATTAGCAGCACTGGGTAAGGTTACCCAGGAAAAATCCAAAACAAGGGCTAGATGAGCCTACCACATTTTTAATCCACCCACAAAGGTTTTTGAAATAGAACTAACTCAGGTTAAGCTCCCATGTCCGCCTTTGACCATAGGCGCGGCTGTTTAAACAGTTTAGACTCTGCAGAGGTTGTACACTGTACCCACAAGAGATAATCATACTCGTTACCCCACATGATTCCTTAGTCATGTAGTTGAGCGATCGTCACAGTAACGTTTCAAACTACCTTGCCCCTTCTGTCATCTCACCCCTATGGCGAATTCTATAAGTTGTGTGGGATGCTTACCACAACGACTAGCGCAGCTGGCCCCGGCCACAACGACTAGCGCAGCTGGCAACTTTACCGTTTTCGGTGTCCCTTTCAAGCTAGTATACGTCCTGCTGCTTGCACACTTCTAAACACCAGTTTTGGGATGACATTCAGGGTTCAATAATTTTACTAAGCCAAGTTGTACTTTGCAGACTTGCGGTTGTACTTATTTTACACAGGAGGTCATGACAAGATTAAGTCCTTAATTCATCTGGACGGTTCATACCACATACCAACCATTCTCGTGCTACGTCCGCACCACCACTCCTTTCATCCGCCCAGATGTGGTACTAGCAAGTTGTTTAGGGTTTTGGGGAGGAAAACCAATTAACGCAACACACCAGTCATCTACATCCAATGACTGCCCAAAACCATTTTCATGTTTAAAAGATGATGATTGGGACGTTTATTGTCCTGGTACTTAAGCAAGACTAGCATATCGCTCAAGTACAACCTATACTAGTATTTACCACATATTTACTAAGGTGACAAAGAATACTGGATTCAATTATCAAAGGATGGCTTAATAAGTAATTAATCAGCAAATGGCTATTTAACTACCTTAAGCTTTAACATATCATTGATTACTGTTAGACAATAACCTAACAGGCTTAGATTACTTCATGATAAGATTACAGAGGTGTTACATATAAATAGATTGGAGGAGGGTAGCCCAAGGGGCCAGCCGAGTCCCAAGAGGCCACTGGGTATTAATTGGAGGAGGTAGCCCAAGGGGCCACTGAGTCCCAAGAGGCCACTGGTATTAACCCAAGACTGACTAGCAAGGGATTACACAAGTAACTAGGGTATTACAAGAAATAGCAATTAATTCTAACACCCCGCAATGATCGGATCGTCGAGCTTAACGTTCGAGATCGTCGGTGGAGATAACGTCGACTGGAGCGAAAATCCATGAAGACACAGAAGGAGCCCTTGGTGAAGACATCGCGAATCGCGACGTGGTGGGCACATGAAGAACCCGGACAAGACCCATGGCGACTCGCTCACGGACGAAGTGAAGATCGATTTCCACGCGCTTGGTGTGCGATGTTGAATGGGGTTGGTGGAGAGGTAGACGGCAGCGACATTGTCGCAGATGAGACGGCAGAGTCCGGGATGGAGAAGTTCGAGCAATTGCCGCAGCCAAGAGGTTTCAGCGACGCCGTTGGCATGACCCGATTCGCCGCGGCCAAGACCGACGGGAGGAGATGATGGTCGCCGCTTGGATGACGTGAGATCAGTGCCCCGAGGAAGACGGCGAGGCGGAGGTGGAGCGGCGGGTGTCCGGACAACCCGGCCAAATCGCGTCGGTGTACACACGAGTCGTGTTTGGGTGTTCGGGAATGACCGCACCATGACCGAGGTACCACGAAGGTAGCGAAGGATCCTCTTGGCGGCGATAAGATGAGTTTCTCGAGGATCATGCATATGAAGGCACACTTGTTGGACAAAGATAAGCAATGTCGAGCCTAGTGAAGGCGAGGTAATGGAGGCACCCACAAGGTCGCGATAAGCGATGGGATCGACAACAGACGGCCGGCATCACCGGTACTTTTGCACAAGTGTCAATCGAGTGGAGCAAAGCTTGCAATCACTCATGCCATGGCGAGCAAGTATATCCGAAGTGTGTACTAACGCCGTGAAAGGAGAATAGAATCCTGTGGATACCGAATCGCAATGTCGAAAGTGATGCAGGGTCCAAGATCCTTCATGGAGAACTCCTTTTTAATGCATCAATGACACGGTGAAGGAGCACGAGACGGCCGTAAGGACAATGTCATCCACATATAAGAGCAAGTAGATCGCCCTGCCGCATTTGTCAGATATGAAGAGAGATGTGTCCGACTTGGCCAGTGAATCCAGTGAGATCGAGAAAGGAGGCAAACCTGCATTGTAGACCAGCGCGGGCTTGCTTCAAGCCGTAGAGGGATTTGTTGAGTCTGCAGACATGATCGGGAGAGCAGGATCGGCGAACCCAAAGAGGGTCGAGAGCGATATCCGTCTCTCGAAAGTGTTCCGTAGAAGAGCGTTCTTCACATCTAGGCGATGTATCGCCAATCCTCGGAGTGTGCCACCGTGATGATTGTGCGAGCGATGGTGGCTTGACAACCGGTGAAGGTTTCATCATAATCAACACCGGCGTTGAGTGAACCTCAAGAACCCAACGAGCCTTGTATCTCTCCAATGAGCCATCGGCATGGAACTTGTGTTTGAAAATCCATTTGCCAAGAACCACGTTGGCCTTGGCGGGCGGGGACGAGGTCCCAAGTGTGGTTGTCTGAAGGGTCGTCATATTCGTCTTCCATGGCTGGCGCCAATGAGGATCGACAAGAGCATCACAAAGATGAGTGTGGTAGTGGAGACAATGCCTCAGATGCAAGGCGGCGAGGTCGCCGGTACCACTGTCTTTCCACGGTCGCCATGCCATGGGAGTTGGCGGCCGACGGAATGGAAACAAAGACCGAGAGAATCGAGGATCGCTTCTTGACATAGCGAGTGGAGAGGGACCATCTTTGCCGAGCGTCGAGGAGGGAGCCTGCCGGGCGCCGGAGGCGGGGCGGGGATAGCAAAGGGGGGCACGCCTGTAGACGTGAATGATGGGTGGAGCGGAAGACCGAGTACAGGGGCGCTGTTCGAGAGGACGGGGACCTCGACCTGCTTGCGGCGGCTGGAGTGGAGGGAGGCCGGAAGACCGGAGGTGCTTGTGGGCGACGCCGGAGGGTGGGAAGCGGGAGGAGCCCTTGGCGCGGCGTGCCCACATGGGCCGCCGATGGTACTAGAGGCATCGGTGGGAGGGAGCAGCGTCGGGGAGGTGGTGGCAAGGGCCATGACTCGGGTGTACCTGCAGGAAGAGGGGACACTGGAATAGTGTCGTCGTCAGTTAGAAAATCAAGTTCCTGCGGGGGTGGGGATGGCCGGCTGTGGGAGAAAGGGAACGTTGTCTCGTCGAAGACAACGTGGCGGGAAATGATGACGCGGTTGGTGTGGAGGTCGAGGCACCGGTAGCCCTTGTGATCCGGTGAATAACCAAGAAACGCTGAGAGAGTGGAGCAGGGGCAAGCTTGTGAGGTGGTGGCAGAGAGGTTGGGATAGCAGTGCACCCAAAGCTCAAGATCATGATAGGAAGGAGGTGCCATGGAGGCGAAGAAAGGAGTGCTCATGTTTAGTGTTTTGGTAGGGAGGCGATTGATGAGATAGGTGGCGGTGGCTAGAGCATCAGCCCAGTAAGAGGGGGGCATGGAAGCCTGGAAGAGGAGGGTTCGTGTGACATTGTTGACGGTGCGGATCATGCGTTCGGCTTTCCCATTTTGCTGGGAGGTATAGGGGCACGACATGCGGAGGGTGGTGCCGTGAGCAAGAAAGAAAGCACGAGAGGTGGAGTTGTCAAACTCTCGGCCGTTGTTACATTGGGTGATTTGATGGTGCAAACCAATTGAGTAGACACATGAGCGAAGAAATTAGAAATTGTGGGAAAGCATCGGACTTAACGCGAAGGAAAAGTCCAGAGAAAATGGGAGCAATCGTCAAGAATAACTAAATAATATTGGAAACCAGAGACACTGACAACAGGAGATGTCCACAGGTCACAATGGATTAAATCAAAATTCTTGGATGCTCTAGACAGGAAGTAGTAAAAGGAGGCGAATATGATGCCCAAGTCGACAAAGCGTGGCAGAGGAGTCAACCGAACTTCTGCGCAGACAATGGAGGAAGGCGAGCGAGGTTCTCAAGAGTGGCCTTGCCGGGGTGACCAAGGCGCTGTGCTGTAGTCGGGAAGGAGTGGCGACAAGGCGCGAGGCGATGGTGGATGAAGGCGGTGTAGGGTGTAAAGTGGCCCGTCTTTGTTACATTCGAGGAGGTGTTCCGGCACGGAGATCCTTCTGAAACACCAAGAGGGTCAAACTCAATGAAACGAAATTGTCAAGAGTAAATTTTCTAATGTAAAGGAGATTTACGATGATGTCGGGGCGACAAGGACATTATCGAGGCGAAAAGGGTCCAGAAGGATGAGTAACCGGTGCCAATGCGGGAAGGGTGGCACCGTTGCCTACGACAATGGAGGAAGGAAATGAAGAGGATGGCGATGCGGTGACCATACCAGGGTTGGCGGCGATGTGGGAGGAGGCACCCGAGTCGATCACCCAGTCCGAGGAACTCGGTGGTGGGGTGAGAGAGACGGTGATGAAGGCGCTGGCAAGGCCCTCGGGCGTCCATGGCGCCCAAGCAGGAGGTGCCTGAGGTGGCTGCGGGTAGTAGGTCGGAAGGCCGGGCAGCGAGCGAGTACGCAGGTGGCACGCCGGCCATCAGAGCCTGCTGCGGAGATGTAGGCTGGACTGCGCGTGGTGGGGGACCACGAGCTCCGCCGGCGGTGGATCCTCGCCACATGTGGATAGAGCCGGTCCACGGGTTGAGTAGTGGCGGCCATCGTGGTGTGGGGTGCGGCAAAGACGAGTGCGGCTCTGATCGCCATGGAGCGCCAGAGCGCAGCCGCCGCTGGGCGCTTCGGCCGCATGATTGCCGAAAGGTATCCAGCAAGCAGATCGATGGAGCGCACTGATGAGGGAACGCAGGCGCAGCGCAGTGATGACAGAGTAGGCAGCTTGGTGGACGGCGCGGCGACAAGAGCCGAAGGAGAGGCAGAGGGCGTCCTCATGTTGAGCTCGGCCAAACGGAGGTCAGCACGAACATCGGCGAAGGACGGGAACGGCCTCTGGCGGGTGACAAGCTGGGACATGAACTGGAAACGTTCATTGAGACCCGCAGAACGTTCAGCACGAGTTCGGTCCTGGATGGGCTCGCCGAGGTCGGCAAGGGCATCCGCCATGCTCTTCATCTTGCGGCAGTAGTCGTCGATGGAGAGGGCACCTTGGCAGAGAGTGCGGAACTCGGCGTCGAGGAGCATGGCGCGGGACTCGCGATTGTTGAGGAACTACTGTTCGATTCCGAGCCATGCCGCCGGCGGTGAGGCCGTCGTGCTCGTGGATGACATCCAGGAGGTCGGCGGAGATGGTGTTGAAAAGCCAGGAGAGGACGACACAGTCCATGCGCGACCACGCCGGATCGTAGGGGCGGGAGTCGTTGCTGAGGACGTGATCCTTCAAGCGGCCGAGGATGAGGAGGACGTAGCGCGCCACTTGGAGTAGTTGGAGGATTGAAGATCAAGAACTATGGAATTAAGTTCTTGATGTTCTGGACGGCAGCAGCTTGACTGTGGAGGTGGGCGATGGCCGCGGCTTCAGAGGAAGCAGAGCGGACGTCGTCATCCTCAGGAACGTCGGCATCGTCCTGAAACTTCGGTGCGGAGGTGATCCCGAGAGGCCGCGGCTTCCGCTGCTCGAGGCATCGGCCGCGCGCTCTTTGTCAAGAGCGCGCCAGCCGACGCGGACACGCTCTGGGCGGCGGCAGATTTTGAGAAGAGCGGCTTCCTCCGCTGAAGCCGGCTGCGCTCTGTGTTGGTGGTGCGCGAGAGGAGGCCTCGTCCTCCGAGCGCTTAGCAGCAGAGAGGGCTTCGTCGCGAGCTTGGCGCGCAGTAGCCACTGTGGAGGAGCGGAGGCGGCCATGGGCACGCTGCAGAAGAGAAGTATGCTTGGCCACTACGGACCCGGGGTGGGATGGGAGCGGAAGCGGATGGATCGTTGTTTAGTCGATACCATGTTAGACAATAACCTAACATGCTTAGATTACTTCATGATAAGATTACAGAGGTGTTACATATAAATAGATTGGAGGAGGGTAGCCCAAGGGGCGGTATGAGTCCCAAGAGGCCACTGGTATTAATTGGAGGAGGGTAGCCCAAGGGGCCACTGAGTCCCAAGAGGCCACTGGTATTAACCCTACATGACTAGCAAGGGATTACACAAGTAACTAGGGGATTACAGTAAATAGCAATTAATTCTAACAATTACAAAATTAAAGCATGCAACTTTGATATTTTAAATAAACATAGTTTGCATAAAATGTAGGCTCAGAATGATCAAAGTATTGACTCACCTTGGTTAAAGGCAGTGGGATCCTGATATTTTTGAGCTTGGTCGAAGTTGAGGTCTCCCGCATCTTCGAACCCTAATCGGACAAAAGTACCGGAAAAAGACACAACAACAAAGAGAGCAAATAAATACCAAACTCATCATAAATGAACTCCAAAATGAACAAGACCAGTTCCATTAGCCAGATCTTGATTTTAAAAAAATTTAGAAACTGGTTTCATAATTTTTGGAGTTATAAAGAAAAAGATATGATTTTTTGAAGTTTTTCAATGAAATTAATTGAAAACAAAAATCAGAAAAACCGGATTTTTCTCGCGTTGACACGTGGCATGCACTATGCTCGGTCCATGGGCACTGTGCTCGTGGACCGAGTCCACGCCTGCCGGCAAGACGGCCATCTTGTAGTCGAACTGCCGTCAATGGCACAAGGCAGGTGGGGCCCGCTGTCCACGGCGGTGGCGCGGTTAAGCGGCGACGTTCGGCGAACGGTCGCCTCGCTTCCTCTGCGGCGAAGCAGGCGAGAGAAGAGGCGGCGGCGAGGCAGTGGCGGAGGAAGGGAGCGGCGGCGACGGAGCCGAGTCGAGTCGGCGGCCGGCGGAGATGGCGGCAGACCGAGGCGCGATGGCGTCGGAGGAGGGAGGGCGCCGGGGCCGGAGGCGACGGCACGGCACGCAGAGCGGCTTGGCGGCGACACGACGAGCGAGTGGGAAGTAGTGGAGGAAGGAGGAGGCGGGGTCGGCTTTAATAGCCGAGGCGGGGAAGGAAAAGCGACGGCTGGGCGGGGAGAGGAGGAGCGAAGGGCCCGGCGTGAGACGCGTCTGGCGCGCGAAGGAGGAGAAAAAAAGGGTCGGCACATGGCGCGGCGGCGTGGCGTGTCGGCGGCGCGGGGTGGCAACCGAGGCGGGCGAAGGCAGCGAGAGGCGGCGAAGGAGCGGCGACGCGCCCGTCTGGGAGGAGGCGGCGGCGGAAGCCGGCGCAGCTGGGAAGTGGACTGGCAGGCCAATTCGAGGTTAGGGTTTGAGTTTTGAAGAGTTTGAAACATTTGCAAAACTTGATTTTGAAATTGAAATCCAAATTTTTTATTTTGAAACTTCTTTGCAATACGAGGATGTTACACCTATCCTTCATTCCATCCTTCATTAGGGCTAGATTAAGTCCTTTACTTGACTATTTGGAAGAAGCTAATGTAATGGTTTTCTCAGCTAACTAAACAATCCTGCACATTTTCTTCTTGAACCATTACTGCTAATTTGATTAGCCTAATGCTGCAAACTTATGTTCCTTTTTCTATTACAAGAAGGATTTAATGCATTTTTATTTGCCATTGTTTCTTTTACTGACACTAGATTTAAATCATTTTTGCCTGTTGAATGCTCACATGTGCTGATTTTTCGTTACAGGTGGCATGAAAACTAGGATTACAAACAAGGAGAAATCATGATTCAGAACTCATGTATGATAGTTGCTTGTAAACTGTATAGTTATTCCTATTTCAAGGGATCACTCTGTACTGCAAAATTCAAAGAAACATCATTCTTTTGTTGTATTTTGTCATTTATTTTCTTGCCGTTGTACCAGGAAGAAGTGACCTGCCATTGTGCTACACCATTTTTTTAATAATATATTATTTTAATACAATTACAGAAATAAATACCCATTTAATGAAATTACAAAAAATGGCATTTGAATTGGCAACACATGGGTATCATCAAACCAAATGGCGATATGGCTTCTGTCGCTAGTTGAACTGGCAACACATACGTGTCATCAAACCAAATGATGACAAGAGCTTGATTTTTCTGGGCAGAAAAAATTAAAATAAATTTTTTTTCTACTATGCAGTTTCAAATTTTACAGGATTTTACTAAGTCAACTAGACGTGAGATCGATATTAAGTCGGAGTGGAAAAGTCATTTTCTCCCTTTGAATGTTTTGGCGCTGGAGTGCAGAATAGTTGGTGCTGAATCTCCCGCTAAGGTCAACTCTATAAAGTTCATCCAACCAACTCAACTCTATTTCCTTTTCTTGTTATCTACTTTCAGTTGCACCTATCCTCTCCTTAGCGATATGTCTCAATCATCGAGTTTGATGAACCGAAGAGCTCTGGCGTTGGTGAATGCAAAGGCGCGTCAATTGTCCAAACTATGGGGTCGAAGCAAATGTCCTCTATCCAACACCGAAGAGAACAGAGGGTGTGTGTTCTACAAGTGTCTGTATTTCTCGGTGGGTTTGATTTTTGGGAATGTTGTTTTTTGGTTTGTTTTGACCCTTTTTACTATTTGATGTGGATTTTAGGTCGATGGATGCCAGTACTTTCAGTGAGTTGAGTTTATTGATGCCATGATGGAAATGGCAGTTGAACGTCCACCTGTAGCTCCATCTGGTCCAATGGTGAACATGTCGCCTGAGAACTTCACCCGCTGGAAACCTTATTCGGCCGAGAGCGGGGAAGACAAGGCAAAAGTAGTGATGGTCTATAAGGAACCAGGGTGGCGGTGGTGGAAAACCACAAGTCAGCACGTTGAGTACGACCGAGCCAAGCACGCGGTAGACAAGGGAAAGGTAGTTATGATCTCCGATGCTCCTGCTAAGCAGGTGGTTACTTCGGGACTGACCACACCCACATGTCTGCAAGAGACAAGGGCAAGGCACCGATGGATCCTCAAGACTTACTTCTTTCTGATCCACCAGTTTTTTTGATTCCAAAAGACGCACATGTATCCTACATGTAGAACGAGTTGATGATTTATGCATGTTGTCATTTCTACCGTAAGAGTAGCGGGACAAACAAATACACGTAACCAAACCCTATGTGCCATGTAATTCACACCTACATTACAAAGCCTTATTATAGGAGTTGAAATATCATGTTTTAAATTTAATTCCCTAATTATTCTCTATTTAATATTTTGTTCTATTTTTTTTTTTGAAAATAATCGGTTATGCGAACATTACACTTGGTAACAATATCACGAATGCAACTAACCTATAAAGGGGTTTATCCACGCAGTCAACAAACTCCAGCTTATTTAAGCATTACAAGATATTACCCAACTACTTAATAAAATCCTACGAAATTTGAAGCTGCATTCTGTCAAAAAAAAAATTGAGCTCTTGTCGCCATTTGGTTTAGCGACACCCATGTATCGCCAATTCAAATGGCGGTGCGACCACGTGTCGCCAATTTAACTAGCGACATGAGCATATTGTCATTTCAAACGGCGACAGAAGTCTTGTCGGTGTTTTAGAACCGAACTTACATAATGATTGTTTGATTCGGGGGGTCTCCAAGACTCAAATCACATAGAGAGAATGACATAGAGATTTTTATACATGTTCAGGCCTTCTCCGGAGAGAATAACAACCCTACTCCTATGTGGCTATACTGAGTATGCTGGTTACAAATCAAGAGAAAGACTGAAATGCAATGTCTTGCGCTCCTGATTGTGTTTTTCTTTCTCCTCTCCTCCGTCGTCTGGTGATTCCTCTTTTTATAGCGTGCTCAAAGTGGATGACAATTTCTCCAGCCCAAAGGGTGTATCAATGCTTTAGATGATGGCGCAGTTACCGGATATTACTATTAGAGAAGTAACGTTCCCACATCGTCAGACAGTCATCAGCAAGACAGAGAGATTAATCGTGCAGTTATTCTGGAGAATAATAGTGTATACTGACTGTTTAGATGCCCTAATCAATTGAGCCTACTTGTCTGTAAGTTCGATCGGTTATAGGGTGGTCGTAATTGACTTGGTCGTAGAAGGACTTACGACCATGAGGTGATCGTAGAAGAATTTACGATCATGTGCTAGTCGTAGAAAAACTTACGACTATAGGGTGATCATAGCTGACTTGATCGTAGAAGGACTTACGATCATGAGGTAATCGTAAAAGAACTTACGATCATGAGGTAGTCGTAGAAGATCTTACGACTCCAGCTTCTCCCTTATGAACATTAAGGGGTATACTCAAGAGCCATATAATAGTGCCATTATCCATAATAAGGATTACAGATAAATAATTAAATGAGGATTTCTAGATCCTCGTCAAATCTATTTTCGTAATTTTATTTAACGGGTATTTATTTATGTAATTGTATTAAAATAATATATTATTTAAAAAAGATTGTGACTACACTATCGAAACTATTTTATACCATGACACTTTATGTAACTGTGCATTTTTGTTTCTTGTCACGTGACATATTGGTGGATGGAATAAGGCTAGCTATAGAGTAGTCATTACTTAGTGCTGGACCATACACCCATTGAGAGTTGAGAGTTGAGAGTTGAGACAATGCGGACCAGCTATAAGTAGAAAAATGGAATATAGCCAGCTGTTGAGCTATTTCAGAGTTGGCACCCCGCCTTTGATTTGTGGCGCTAGGGTTTGGATAATCAGCCGATTATCAACCGAAAAACTGAATTATTGGTTCTATTGGGTACCGGGTAAAATTCAAAAACAGGGAAAAAAAAATGACCGAAAGTACTGTTGTCCATTGAATGTTGCTTAAATTTTACCCTTTTTTATTTTAACTTTGAAAAATTCAAATTTTGATCTAAAAAATTCGGCCAAAATTAGCCAAAATTTTCTGATTTTCGGGATTATCAGTGCTATTTTCAAACGAAAACCCTGGTGGCACTACGTACTTTGTCCAGATCAGAGGAGACTTTCGTTTGGATCACTGCTACTGTTTATATCGTATAAATAATGCAATCAGAATCCAAGTACCTTGCAAATTCTTCATTGGATATTGCGTCAAGGATCTCCTTCAAACATGCAGTGCAACTCCATGAATTAAACCAGGTTGTAGAGCAGCACTAGAACCAAGCAGCCCATGCATACATGGAATTGTCAGTTGTTACATCTAGATCGATTACTTGTTATGTGTTTAACCATCTTTTGATTTCAGTTAATAATCGCAATGAGTCCATGTCCTTGCTTACCTAGAACTAAAACGGCATGCTCCATCCAAGGTACACCTGTTTTATAATCTCAGCTTGCATGAGACAAGTCTATTGAGTTATGAGTTCTTAATACTCCAAAAGAACTTGAAGAGAAATTGTGTTCGGCTAGCCTTGTGGAGACATCACAGCACGCGAGACCACAAGATTGCATGCATGTGCCCAAGCTCTAGTTCTTAACTTTTGGTTCCTTAGATCACTCTCGTTCCTAATCAACAAGTCAAGAATTTGTGATTTCGTAAATTTTTTTAAAAAAGGGTCAAGAATTCTCCGTGCATTCATGTTATCACAAAAACTTCACCAAGTCAACGTTATTTCACCACTGACTATATCCCAAGTACACATCTTTTTCCAATCAAATATACTAATACAATATTTCTCTGTTTTTTTTGGCATAGGATCTCCTAAAGTTCACCACACGTCGAGATCAGTGGATATCTCTCTCTCTGTACTGGTGTCACAAAATTCCAGCAACTTGTTCTCGGCAAAGGGAGGCGACGACCCTACCACGAGCCCTAAGGCCATGCATGCATCTGAAACGTTTGATTACCTGTGTGCCCCGGGTAAATACTCTAATAGAGTTATGTCTGATTTTTTTTTTTTTTGCATACGATGTGGAAATGAGGGCAATTCTTAGCCCATCACGCAAACGGGCGTGGACACCCCTCCTCACGTGTTCACACCCTCCTCATCCTTAACGGCTCCACCTCCCGCCACATATCCTCCTCGCCCCCCACCACTAGTCGCCTGAAGAAGCCTTCGCCGCCTCCGACTCACCGCCCACGCCCTCCTCTCATCCCCTTGATCTCCCTCCTCACGCGCTCCACCTCCCGCCACTAATTGCCGACGCCACCCGTCCTCCACCACCTGTCGCCGCCTCCGACTCGCCGCCCCTGTCAGCCAACCCCGGCTGCGCCCTCCTCAATCCTCACGCCCTCCTCATTCTCCCGGACGCCAAAGAGGTGTGGCCGGCACATGGACATACCTGCGAGCGACAGGCATGTGCGAGGTTCTCTGTCTATCGCCCTTCGTGGGCATACCCGTGGGGGAGTTTTGGGCTGACGGGTATAGGTATGAGCGAATACTATTTGTACCCGTTGCACCTAATTGTCATCTCTATCTAAAACTGAAGGGAAAAAAAGAGAAAGAATGGAGGAATAGGGAAGGCGACCAAGGCCACATGAGCGCCCATAATATCCCTTTTATCTGCATTACCTTCCATCCTCGGTAGAGAAGGACGCGACAGAAGTAAATGGAAGATCTAGGGAACACATCAAAAGCCATACCGACCTCGGGAGCCATGGGAGGTAGAGATGAAATGTTGTGTGCTCGCTTGTGATCATATTGACAGGGATGGTGAGTTTTTAGCTCATTTCACGTCTTTTTTTAAACAAAATAGCAAATCCAACCCTCCCACGACTGAAATAATAAAAATAACACTGCGACTCATTAGGCAGATGATATGTATCCCCTACAACCCGTGCACGGCAACCACATTCTACAATCCCCGTACATAGCAGAGTATACCTACCACACTTCAAATCCGTGGCGGGATAACATACATAAGCTGGACACCACGAGTAGGTACGTTGCTACGAGAGCGATTCTCTGCTTGTGATCAGCAGCATGTCACCTTTGATGCACACTTGTGATCTCTGCTTTGTAATCTTGTTTGCTGGGATTTTCGGTAATCTGCGGTGACAGGCCGGTTCCCAGCGGGAATCGAACTTTGCGCATAATCATACGAGAGCGATGGGCACAAGATTTGATATCACAAGAAATAGTAGTAGCAAGATCATGATGTTGGCCACACAATCCAACATATGTGCCTTCTTGTACGTGTTTGCTCCATCACCGTTTTGAATATGCTTTACATTAGGTAGGAAGTAGGCAACGCCACTACTTAAGTAAAGCCATTACACTGCCCATGAGAAAAAAAAAAATCACCAACTGTAACAGAAAGATCTGGTATCTCTTGTCCAAATCACAAAAAGTAGTAGTAGACAGGCAGACAGTGTCTAACATAGAATTCTGCATATTTACAGATCAAGATCAACAAAGTTTTTTTTCTTTCTTTCTGTCATCTTCGAACCTTTAGACAAAACAAAGACCTTGACAAATGAGCAAAATATTATATCCAAAATCTTTCCAACAATGACAAGATTAGGTGCCTAGATTGACCTTTCCCCCCTGCCAAATGGTCATTGCTCGTGCCGGCCTTCCTTTGACAATTCAATTTTTCTCTCATGATAACTAAGCATAAAGTGGCACACTTTACACAAATGCAAATGCCACACGGCTTCCGTCTAGTTGGTTCTTGGGGTGTGTGCCCCCTCCCTCCATATTTCGGCTTTCGCCTATCCCTAATCCACAATAGAGATATCCTAGGCATATTCTTTGGAGATTGGATAAGCAAACAAAAATATAAATTAAATAGCGTTCTTTCAATAATGCCAACGGACACACGTACCAAATGGATTTTAGCATTATATAGAAGAGCGCCGCTATACGTTCTAGACCTATTATCTATATGTTCCTTTTAGAAGAAAGGGGGGCGGGGGTTGAATACGAGCGTAAGGGGCATTTCCCAGTAGCTCCATACTAGAGGAGAGAGAATGATTATATGAGATTTTAGATACAACCACTCTAATAGCTTGATACTAAAGTTTTTATTTAGATGAGAGTTGTAACAACCAAATTTGAGTTTATGGTAATTTTCTTGTTTTTTCTGGTATTTTCAAAAATTTATGTTGCATTTTGTGAATTTACAAAAAAAAACTCGGTTGCATTTAAAAGGAAAACAAAAAATCTTGCCGTAAATTAAAATTTTAAAAATCTAAAAAGTATTGGGAATTAACAAAAAAATATAAGGAAAATCAAGTGCAAAATCATCCCTAAAATGGAATGTCCAATTCAATGTAAATCCCTAAAATTTGCAAAATAAATCTCCTCAGTCACACCTGTCAGTCATAGTGGTTTTTATGTCATAAAAATAAATTGAAAAGAAAATCCCAGTGGGATCCACCTATCAGAAATTTCTTATTTTCTGGAATTTTTCCCAGGCCAAACATTTGAGAGCTCGTTTTCCCTCGTTTTAAATCCAAATAAATTGATTTTTGTTTCTAAATTCATATAAATTCAAGATTGTTCCAACATTACCAAAATCATAATTTTTGGAGTTCATTTGATTTAATTTATAATTATTTGTGTTATGAGCATATATTTGAAGTCATTTTTTTTTGCGTTAAATAGATTCAAATGTCGTCAAAGACTTCGTCACTGCTTCACGTCAAGACCAAGACAAAAAAAATATGCATTTGAGCAAGGCAAGTCCTTACCATTGATCATATCGAACCTACATTTCAAATGCAAAGTATTTCAATTTAAATTATTACTTGCATGCTTATTATTATTTATGAAATGTTATGTTAAATATTGATATCTAGTTATACCAAAGTTGCTTGTCATTATGAATCTTCTCCTTATTTATTGACACCCTTATATTTTCTCCGCCTAAGGATAACTATTATATGAGTAAAACCTCCCATTGATTAAATAAGCATAACTATTGGTTGTGCTTAGACACTGCTTAGTAATTGAACGTAAATAGGACACAAACATTGCTACAACGAGAACTTATACTTTTGAACTGTAGTGTTGTAACATGGGTTACCACTAGAAACAAAAAAATGTATTTATAAATAGTTGAGACTTGGGCGAGCAGATGATTGAGATTGGTGCTATGTGAACGTAGTGGATTGGTGGATTGTCTCGCCTAAGTCGATTAAGGACCGAATCATTTGTTCCATTCACACCTACTAAGCTATGCAACCACAAGTTTAGTATGGAATAAACCTGGCATATTACTCTACTCATCTTCAACGCAAAGACCCTCACCCTTGTATTATAGTAATTGAAGAAGGGTCGTGACTCCCTAGCAACGGCTGGTCCCTCATAGAAGATGTCTTGCGTAAAATGGAAACATCCTTGGAAGTGGCACCGTATGTGAGCACTTTTTGCAGTTGTGGCACCGTATCCTAGGAAGTGGCACCGTCATGTGCAATCGATAGGTGGGTCTAGTCGGGTTATTGATTTTCTAGTTTCGTGTCCAGTCTCCATTTTTAATGGCACATGGTGCGCACTCACCCAAACACTCCCACACAAGTATTTAGTGTGTAATCCTCGAAGCACACACCGACGCCGGTCTGACTGCCACCCCTGGCTGGTCAGACCGTCAGGCCTTGACCGGTCAGACCACTAGCTCCCTAACAACATAAATGACAATTTGCTAAACCGATGGTTTACTCCCCAAACTCCTTGACATCAATGCAATTGTTAAACACCAAGATTAGGATCATACCATATGGTCTCCACATCTGTTTTTACATATATCAATTATCTTATTAAAGCAGAGTCAAAAGAAGACACCACATTCGCTCTCGAGGGCTAGAAATTTTCACATTAATTTGTGAAAAAAGAGAAAGATCTACACCGTCGATCATGGTAGGTGTAACATCCTAATTTTCTAAGCTCTAAAAATACTTTGAATAATTACTGGTTGGAAAATACAATATTTGAATTTCTATTAATTTTTAGTATTTATTTGTTTGTTTGTTTGTTTGTTTAAAGCTTAATATAGACTTTCATGTTAAAATAATTTATTAGGGTTAATCCCAACATCAACAATTGTCAAACTATTTTATTTAGATTCTATGTGCTTGGATATATTTTCTAGAATTGTCTGGATTTTTCCAAGTTCATTTGCTATTTTCTATTTGCTATTTGCATTTTCTGGATTTTCTAAAAAAATAATAATCAATTTTAATCCTTCGGAACACGGTTGGGTCGGAGCCCAACACTATTCTCACGCGCCAGCCCATTTCCCCGCCTACCACCGCTCGTTGCTCGACACGTGCCTCCTTCTTCGATCGGACGTGCCCGAGAAACCCCGCATTGCTCCGCTGGATGATCGCCGCGTGGTCTCTTCCGCTGATCTCACTCGCTCGCTCCCGCGCCTCCCCTCTGCCACTGACAAGTGGGGCCGCCATTGAGTCGTCGTCCCCGCGACCTTCTTCTTCCCCGCGCCCTCACCCGCGCGCCCGCCATTGCCGCTCTTTAGAGCTCGTCCGACAAAATGAATTCCGTTGAGATTTCTTCGTGCCGACCCCACCAAACCGTATCTCTGTTTATTCCGCATCTATCCCCAATCGAATCTTACTCCGAATCCCTCTCAATCTCCTAAAATAGGGGAAATTCCGATCGTGGCCGTTTCGGACGCAATTTGGGGATTTCCAATCCCGACGTCCCCCGGTCCTATAAATACTCCCCTAGGATTGCCCGGTCCTCCGCAACCCAGAACCTCCACCCTCGTCTCCCTGATCGCTCTAGCGCCGCCATAATTCAAGTTTTAGGGTTTACGGCCAAGCTCCTTCTCCGGCGAGTTGCGCCGCCGTTGTTGTCGCCCTTGCCCCGCCACCATTGTGATCGGCATAGCTCAGGCTACCTCGTGCGCCCCTCCTCGTCGCCGGAGCACCGTCGGAGCGCCCGTCTGACAAAACCCGAGCTTTCGCCGCCGCTTCTTCCTCGCCGCCGTCGTTGCCAGCCACTGGTAAGGGCACCACCTAAGTGCGCAATAGCACGGGGAGCAATCTGGTACCCTCCACCGCCAGCGACCATCGATCTCCGAGCGCCGCCTCCCTCTGCCGTGCCTCGTCAGCAGCCAGCGTCAGCATTTGCGCCTGCGTGTCGCCCACGTGCCGCCGTGTCAGCGCCAGCGCACGCGCACGTGGCCAAGTCCACCACCCCCTCTCTTCCCTGGCTAGGTGAACTCAGTCCACCGTGAGCCAAGAGGCTGACATGTGTACCCCACATGTCAGATTTCTTTTAAATTAATTCTTTTTCTCGAAATTCTCGGCTGACGCAAGTATTGCGTAATAATCCAATTTCCTTTATAAAAATAATCCGAAAGTTAAATTAAAATCCTAAATTAGGGTTTTAATTATTTCCAATCTTTCAAAGCCCATATCTTTTGCATCCGAACTCCGATTGAGCCCATTCAAATTTCTAAATTCATATAAATTCAAGCTCTATTTAATAGTGAATTTTATTTGATTTTTGGAGTTTCTTTTGCTTCTGTTATTTAATTGTTTTTGTTTCTTTTGCTTCGTTTGCGCGTAGACGTCGATACTTCGGAAAATTTTGCAAAAGGAGCAACTCAAGACCAAGACCAGTACCTAGATCTATTTCAAGGCAAGTTATACCTTTGACCATATTGCACTCATTTTTCAAATTACTTTGATTCAAATTTTTGCATCTTAATTTGAGTATGTATTTAAATGATTTTGGTTGTAGTTAATAACCCAATTTGTTATGTCCACCTTGTCAATTGTAAGTCATATTCTTTTGTCACCCTAGATTGGTTCCTTACTAGTTCGTAATATCATAGCACCAACGTGGGTGGTTAGATACGATTAGACTGCTTAGCCATGCCACAAATCATCATTTCATGTGAGTCGCAAATATAAAGTTGACTAATGGAATATGTAACTGTGTTATGAAACTGATTGTGTTGTGTGCTATTATTCGTTGATGGCATATGTTGCACTTAACCAACAGGGTGGGAAAAGATTTAGACTGAGGCAAGTGGTGGATTCTGTGTGATTGGTGGGATTAATAAACTGTGTGATTTGGGTTAAAACTAGAAGTCTTGCCTTGGTCAATTAAGGACTTCACTTTGTGCGCCATTGAACTGAGCCTTACTGTACAACCACATGTCTAGTATGGGCTGGGCCTAACTTAGTAAGTTATGAAATCTTGACGTTGACAACTCAGGTTGTAATTTAAGTTGTGTGATGGGCTGGAGGTGTGATAGGTCACATCGCGGGACGGTTCGCCGCATCCCTGTCCAACGGTGTGTGTCGTAACCAAACGCTGTGTGTATCGATTGGACGACAGTAAAGCACATCGGGAGTGTCAATGCTTGAGACGAAGTTTCCGAAAGGTTTTATTATGACCAGTGTGGGCCGCACTGATTGTATCTCGTGTGTAAAGTGTACAACCTCTACAGAGTGTTAAATCAATCTATTCGAATAGCCGCGTCCGCGGTCATGGACATGCTCGGGGATTTCACACGAGGGGTAGATCTTCATAAAACCTTGGGAAGGGAGCTGTGTGAACTAAATCATATGGCTGTGTGAATAACTTGATTAGACTTTGTGTCCTTGGTGAAAGAAAATGTTAAACTATTATTGTTTATATGTTTTAATTACATTTTTAGTCTATTATTTGTATTCAATTGCAAATGTTGAATTTCTGCAAAATAACCACAGAAGCCATTCCTTTGGAACAAGCCATCATCTATAAATTGCATTCTGTGGTATGACTTGCGAGTACGGTTGTGTACTCATACTTGCTATAATCAATCAACAGAAGTAGAGGAGTCATCGCCTGCTTTTGAAGAGGAGATCTACGAAGGTTGATCGTTAGGGTCTTGATCCCAGTCAGTTGCCTGTGGTGAATTGATGGGATTCCACTGGAGTTTACTTCGTTTCCGCTGTAGTTTAATTCTTTACTATCAGCCTCTCATGGCTTAATAAATGTAAAACTCGACCTTAAGGTCACAACAGTTATTTGTTATTCAAAGTACTCGTTTATTTATTATTTCATTGTATGGAGGTGATATTTCATCAATATTGACACTGTGTGCACTAGAGTGATTCTGGACTTGTGTAGTATACACGGAGGGTCTAGATTTGCATATTTGGGTCCCAACAGTAGGTCCAGATTGTAACAGTCTAGATTAAAAGAAAGAGTTCATGTCACGTAAAATAAAATTGAAATTTAGAATAAAAAATTAAAATAAAATCATCAATTTGATTTCCATACTAATTCCTAAGTAAAAGAGTCCATGTCAAGTACAATAAAACTAAAATTCAGAATAAAAATAAAATAAAAATAGCAATTTGATTTCTATACAAACTTGTAGGTAAAATCCCAAAATAATTATATATCATAATAAGAAAATATGAAAAAAAAAATCAAAATTGGATTTGTATACGAAATCCATCCAAAAAATAACTAAAATTTAGAATAAAAATTAAATAAAATAAAATTAGCAATTTGATTTTGATATGAATTCCAATAATTATAATTTTAAATAATAATTATCAATTCGATTTATATACGAAATACACCAACAAATTGAAATTCTGAATAAAAATAAAATAAAATAATCAATTTGATTTCAATACAAATTCCAAAGTAAAATACCAAAATAATAGTAATTCATGATAAAACATTAAAGAAAAATTAGCAATTGGATTCAGATACGAATTCTAAGAAAATAAAGAACTGAAATTCATGATAAAAAATAAAATAAAATAAAATAAAATAGGCAATTTGATCTCCATGCGTATTCCAAAATGAAACCCCCAAATGACTAAAATTTCAAAAAAATGAAATAAATTTAGCATGTTGGTTTGTATACGAACTCTAATAAAAATAACTGAAATGATGAATAAAAATAAAAGTTACAACAAGGGTGGTACAAATGGTGTTGGTGTAGGATCAAGGATAACCGACTAGAGGGGGTGAATTGGAGGTTTTTTTAAAACTAATTGACAAATTTAGATTTTAAACAAGCTAAACTTAATAAAGGCTTTCTTGCACAATAGAGAAAATAAACCTAATATGCTACTAGAGACAAATGAGCTAAAAATACAAAAATTAAAGACAAGAATTAACCACAATGAAGGCAAGCAAGTTGTGGATATCGTGAGGATATGTGCACGATCTTAGAATGATGAGTCAATTGGCAATAGCTTTGTTGGTTTGCAAAATCTCGCGTTTTCGGTTTTGCTTGATCTGTCGGACCACAGCGGTCGATCGGTGACGTGGTGGTCGATCATTGGAGAGGTCCGACCGGCCGTGTTGGCCGGTCCGACCGGATATGTTTCAAAGTGGGTTTTGAAGCTGAGCAAAAAAAAAAGGTTGTGTAGGCAAGTGAGGGGAGTCTCCTGGTTGTGGTCACATAATTTTTGGAGCTCCCAGTCGAAAGTTCTATTCATTTGAAAATTTCAGAAGGTTTCGGATTTTCAAGATAAAATTTTGGCTAAGTCATTTCGGGCGGCCCGACCGCCGTTATGGAATCGGTCGGACCGGCCTGAAATCGGTCGGACCGGCTGTGTGGGTTGGTCAGACCGCCGATCACTTGGAGGTTAGCCATTTTGGCATTGATGTGTTTGGATTGTGTTTATTGTATGGATGTCAATGCTTTATTGTTGCATATTGCATTGTTGAACTAACGTGGGTCAAGTTGTGAAGAACTTGTTCCCGGAGACGATTTGTTTGTCTATTGCTGTGCAGGTGGCTTGCAGGTCAACGACGTCAATGGTGAGGTGGATCGGGACTACGCTTGGAGAGCTGAGGTCCAGAACGATCATGGATGCCGGGTGAGGTCGTGTGACTCAAGCATGGTGCAGAATGGACAAGATGAATCGAACGGGTAGTTCGTGACAGCTGGTTGGATCAGGCGGTGCAGAAGTCGGTGCAAGTCTCTGGGAGGTTCCGATGGGATTCGGACGGGTGAGACTTGGTGACGTGTTGAGAGCCGCTGATCAACCTACACGTGGTGAAGCAGGCGATTGCTTCAACAGATGTGTGAGTGGGTCCCATGTGTGTGTGGGCTTTCATGGGAGCCCAATAGTGGAAACCCTAGGCCTATCCTATAAATAGAAAGGGGGGAGAGGAAAAACCCCCCAAGCACTTTGAGCCCTCATTTGGAAAGCCCCTTGTTGGGGTTAGGGTTTGAGAGGAGAGGAGAGGAGAGGAAGGTTGTGTGTGTGCTCTTTGTTGTGCTCTTGTCCTCCTTGAGGGAGTGGCTTTGTAAGTATCTTGTTGTATCAATCAATCTTGTGATGCTTGCTTAAGAGATCGATTGTCTCCTTTATGTTCTTCTCTCTTTTTGATGTGTTTGGTGCTTCCTTGATTCAAGTGTTTTTGCTTGGTCTCTTGACCTATTTTATCTTGCTTTGATGTGTGGGAATACTCCTAGAATCATCTAGATCATCAACCCCCACAAGCAAGTCTTGAATCAAGATTTTTCATATTTCTAGGGTTTGGAACACTTCTTTGGTAAAACCTTAAGAGATCGTTTCTACGAAGTGGATCTGAAGAATCGTCGCTAGAAATAGGTCTCTAATATCCTTAGGGAGGTGAGCTCCAAATTTGGTAAAGTTTCATTGGTTGAATCAAAAGTTCGACCAAATTTCGTTTTGGATTTGGGCTTGGCATTTCGGTTCTGGACTAAATCGGTCGGACCGATTTTTATACTGATGGTCGACCGCCTGAGATTCGGACCGCTTGTTAACGGCGGTCGAACCGATTTCAATCGGTCGGACCGCCATTTGCACCGGTCGGACCACCGGTGTCCGCACATTTCGGTGAGTTTAATTCTCCACATTTGTGTATTGTGGTTTAAGGGGGTAATTGAATTCAGTACAAGGCTTCCTCTGTGCGTGTACTGATCTTCTTAGCTTTCATAGCTAAAGGAGAAAAGTTCGTGTTGAATTTGATTAAGGCGAAAAGTCGAAAGCGCCTATTCCCCTAGTCGCCTTCTAGGTCCTACACAAGTTTTTCCGGTGGTATCGAAGACTTGTCGGTTTCACTAGTCCACATTGAGTAACCTTGAGCTAATCAAGCTAGGTCCACAAATTAAGCCTTCCTCGATTTCACTAGCGGTTGTTGTGGATATCATGGGGATATACTCACGATCTTAGGATGATGTTACAATTGGCAATGGCTTTAAAGGTTTGTCGAATCACGCGTTTTGGGAAAATCCAGTCTTTGTCGGGCCTTCAGACGGTCGACTCGCCAGCGTGGGCGGTCGACCGGCCGATGGCGATCGGACAAGCCACCCCGGCGGTCGGACCGTCGAAGCAATCGGACCGGCCATAGGCGGCGGTCGGACCGACCAATACAAAAGTTTGAGTTTAGAGCTGGGCCAAAAATAGAGGGTGTAGGCAAGAGAGGGGATTCTCATACACTTGGTCTCATAATTTTTGGAGCTTCTAGTTAAAAGATCTATTCGTTTGAAATTTCCAG
This sequence comes from Hsuehochloa calcarea, assembly GCA_036346395.1. Classification (NCBI taxonomy): domain Eukaryota; kingdom Viridiplantae; phylum Streptophyta; class Magnoliopsida; order Poales; family Poaceae; genus Hsuehochloa; species Hsuehochloa calcarea. The sequence goes on from CM070594.1 coordinate 45,481,047, forward strand.
AGAGGTTTTGAATCAATGACTTTTGATGGTTTATTTCTGGGTTATCCTGCACATTCGAGGGGTTTTCGGGTCTTTAATATTGAAACTAACATTGTCCAGGAGACATGCAATGTCACTTTTGATGAGACTAGCCCTGGAGCTAGATCCGATGTTTCAGGTGATTCACAGGTTACAGAGAGCATCTTTGTGGAGGAAGATGAGGATGAAGCTGATACTTGTCTTCCACCTGCTACTGTTGAGGCTCCCATTCCAGCACAAGAACCTGCTGCGACTACTTCACCTTCATTTGAGGCTCCTGCTACCACATCATCATCAGCAGTACCTGCGAAGGTCGAAGAAACGCTTTCACCCCCGGGCGCTCCACTTCACATTCAGAAGAGTCATCCTCCGGATCAGATGATTGGTCAGCTTCATGAGCGAGTCACTCGCTCCAGGTATCGTGATCCGAGTCTCTACTCTTATTATGCTTTTGTTGCATCTTTTGAACCCCGCGATATATCACATGCTTTCTTTGATTCGAGTTGGGTTAATGACATGTATGAGGAGAACTTTGAGAGGAACAAGGTCTGGAACCTAGTAGAACCTCCTAGTGGTCATAATGTGATAGGAACCCGGTTAGTGTTAAAAAATAAACAAAGTGAGGATGGTTCTGTGGTTAGAAACAAGGCTAGATTAGTAGCTCATGGTTTTAGCCAAGTTGAGTGTTTAGACTTTAATGAAACATTTGCTCCTGTTGCTAGATTAGAAGCCATTCGTATTCTGCGTGTTTTTGCTGCATCTAAGGGTTTTAGGCTGCATCAGATGGATGTCAAGAGTGCTTTTCTGAATGGTTACATAGAGGAAGAAGTGTATGTTAGGCAACCCCAGGGCTTTGAAAATCCCAAGTATCCACATCATGTTAGGCACTTCTCTTGTCTCTTGATCTTCTAGGAAGAAGTCTTCTGTTGCACAATCCACTACAGAAGCTGGGTATGTAGTTGCTGCTAGTTGCCGTAGTCAGATTTTGTGGATGGTGTCCACTCTTAAGCACTATGGGTTATCTTTTGCTAGTGTTCCTCTTCTCTGAGATAACACTTCTGCCATTAATATTGCCAAGAACCCTGTGCAACACTCTAAGACCAAGCACATAGACATTCGCTATCACTTCTTTAGAGACCATGTAGAGAAGGGTGATATTGTGCTATATTTTGTGGAGTCCGAGACTCAGTTAGCTGATATCCTCACCAAGCTTTTAGACCCAACTAGGCTTGCCACCTTGATAAGTGAGTTAGGGGTAATTTACCCTTATGGGTTGGTTTGAGGGGGAGTTAGTTCTTTTCTGAACTTTCCTTATTCATCTGAACTTTCCTTGTTCTTTTCTGAACTTGTTGATCTTCTTGAACTTTTTAGGCTTTTAGGTTTTTCTTGCATATCATTGTTTTATATTGCATTCATATGAAAATCACAAAAAGATGAATTGTAATATAAGCTTTACTGCTTATCTTTTGAATTGGTGAAGCTTTGCTTATTACCCTCTTCTGCTTTAGTATTTCAATTTTTGCTCAATATCATGTCTAGTTATTTGACTTGCTAGAATTATCATGTTTTCACATGTGTATCTAAGTCTTTGCTAAATGAGCTAGAACTTTAAGACAATTTGAACTAAAAATTACAATTTGTTGATCTTTTTGCTAAGTTACACAATTAGTGATCCTCTTGTGACATTGGCTCTATCAAAATTGCTTTGTTAGCTCTTGAATCTAGGATTGAACATCTCTTGAGCTTTTTGTTCCCTCGCGAATCTAAAACCATTTGTTATGGCGAAAAATCAAATTTCAAAATCCGTGCCAAACTATTCTCACAAGACTGCTTGTCAAAGACATGAACTTGGAGATAGTTTGATGATCCAAACGATCTCATGGGGATTGCTTGTCAAAATTGATATGAACCGCAAGATTTGTCGCCCTGGTTGAAGCTTAGGAAGAGATTGTGGATGGCTCCTAGTCCAGAATTTTTTTAACTAAGATAGGTCGTTAATTATCTTGGTTGAAGCTTAGGAAGTGTTTATGGATGGCTCCTAGTCCAAGATCTTCTACACTAAGATATACCTTTAATCAACATCAATATTCATTGCAAATGAAAAACTGTTGTAAAATGGGTGATCAAGTTCTTTGAGCAAAATAATTCAATTTAGGACTTTTGTCTCTCGGATGGTCTTTGTTAGCTTCTTGATCTCACACTGACATTCTGATATGGCTATTATAACTTTAGGATCTCTGTTGATGAACTTGCTAGTTTTGAAGCTTTGCTTAAATTGTTACAATTCATCGCTTTTACTTTGAGCCTTCTAGCTTAGCTTTGTTATATATGTCTCAACATGATCTTGCTAGCGCTTTCAGGCTTGATATGTATTGTGTAATTATAGAAATGTTAGCTTGTTCTTTTGGGTAATCTTCAAAGTTTCTTGTGCTAAAATATGCAAAATTCAAAAATATGAAGCCACTTCATCGCATTTCATGCATGCTCTTTCTTATGCTTCTTCCTCATTTCTGCATTTATTATCTCTGGATGAGATGAATGTATGATTCCTTGATGACTCCATTAATAAAGGGGGAGAAGAAGTAGCAAAAATGTTAAAAGGGGGAGCTTTTTGGAGAAAATGAATTTTTCTAAAAAAAATGATGATCAAAGTGAGGGGGAGCTTGTAATTTACATTCTTATGATCTTATTGCCATTTCTGAACTTGAATTGCAATCTTTGTAACCTTACACTGATCAAAGGTCAAATTGAACAATTGTTCTTTCATATGGACCTTAAGTGATATTTTTAACTCTTCTTTGGAAATTAAAGCTTTCTTAGTTTCTTTTGACTTATCTCGCTTGCATATACTAATCTGAAGCCAACTTGATCATTTCCATTGCTTTCTCTTGCTCTTGGACCAAGTTGTGCCTTTATGCGAAAACGACGAGTAGTTTTACTTTTCAAACCTTAAATTTACATTTTTAGGAAATTGCCAATGTGTTCATCAATGGGGAGATTGTGGAATCATGGGGATATGCTCACGATCTTAGGATGATGTTACAATTGGCAATGGCTTTAAAGGTTTATCGAATCACGTATTTTCGTCAAAATCCCAAAGTCTTGTCGGGCCTCGGCCCGTCGGCCAGTATGTGATCGGACCGCCAATACAAAAGTTTGAGTTTAGTGCTGGGCCAAAAATAGAGGCTGTAGGCAAGAGAGGGGATTCTCATACACTTGGTCTCATAATTTTTAGAGCTTCTAGTCAAAAGATCTATTCGTTTGAAATTTCCAGAGAGGTTTCAGACTTTAAGTGCTGAAATTTGGCTAAGTCCCTTCTAGGCGGTCGATCGCCAGTATAGGCGATCGAGGCCGCCGAGGGCGATCAGAACGGCCCTTGAGTGGCGGTCTTACCGATTGTCACTTGTTTCGTTGGCTCTAGTAGCGGCGATGTTTGTTTGTTGAGTCAAGTTTATGGGGTTTTACTTCATATATGTTACATGATGCATGTTTTGATTACGTGGGTCAAGTTGCGAAGAACTTGTTCCCAGAATCGATTTCTTGGTCTATTGTTGTGCAGGTTGCTTGGAGATCAACGACGGTCAACAGTGAGGATGATCGGGACTAGTCTTGAGAGCTGAGGTTCAGAACGATCGAGGATGCCGGGTGAAGTCTATAGATTCGAGCATGGCGCAAAATGGACAAGGATGGCCGAATGGGAAGTTCAGTGCGACGGGTTGCATCAAGCGGCGCGGGGGTCGGTGCAAGTGCCATGGTGGTTTCGGTGGGAGCCAGATGGGAGAGACTTGCCGACATGATGAGAGCCGTTGATCAACCTACACGTGGCGAAGCATGGAACTGCTTCATGAAGATTGGACTCGGTCTTTGGAGAAGGATTGAGAAGGGGTATTTTGGTAATATCACTAAAATACATCCTTGATTGCTTTTGGCTAAACCGCGGCGCAAGACGATGTAAGGAGAAGCGGTTTAGGTCAAGAGAAGATGAAGACGACGCTTTAAAAACCGCGCGTGAGTTAAACCCATTTGTGTGTGGGCTTAACGGGTGCCCAATAGGAAAGTCTTCTAGAAGGTTAGCCTCCACTATAAATATGGGAGAGTGCTCTAGCAGCTCCTTGATCCTTTTGCTTATTTGAAACCCTAGTTTTGTTTTTGAGATTAGGGAGTGGAGAGGTTATGATTCTTGAAGAGGAGATTGATTCTGTGCTCATGTATTGATTTTTGTCCTCCTTGATGGAGTGGCTGTAAACCAGCAACAATCACAAATCGCTCTATGCAAGTTATCTTGAGATGAGTCTCTTTTCGTTCTTACTCTCTATTTTGTAATTTTGGGGGTTTCTTTGATTCTCAAGTTTTCTTTTGGGTTCTGCCCCCAATCTTGCCTACTGTGACATGTGAGAACTCATCTAGGATCATCTTGATCATCTCTAACCCACGAGCAAGGTTTTGGATCTAGTTTTTGTTTTGACTCGATTTTGAACCATCCTTCACTCAAACGGGAAAAGGTCAGAACTTTGCCAAGGATCTTTACAATCTTTGATTGGAATAGGTTCCTAATATCCTAGAGAAGGTGTGTTCCAAGTTTCATCGAGTTTGGAGTTGTAGATCAAAAGTTGCACCTATTTGCAACTTCGTTTTTCGGGCTGATTTCACTGTTCATCAGGCTGGAGGTCAAACCGCCCAAGGTGACTGGTCCGACCGCCATTGACATAGAGGTCAGACCACCCAATACTTAAAAATCGAGTTTTGGTTGATTTTGGTTGTTTTGCTCCGGGGTTTAGATTGGATATTGATCTTCATAGCTCTCATTTCTATCGGAGTGAAAATCGTCTTGAATCCGATCTTTGTGAAAAAGAGATCATACTCCTATTCACCCCCCCCCCTCGCCTAGTCACCGTTTCGGTCCAACAATTGTTCTTCCTGCACTCCAGAGATGGTGAACACCAAACCAATCACAACTTTTGTGCTGGTCCTCTTCACAATCTTCTTGAAGAGATTGCCACGCAAACCCCCACCAAGCCGTCTAGGTGTTGACAAATACCAAGACTAATAGATCGTGATCTTCGTTTGATGGCAATCAAGTGCTAAGGATCAATCTAGAATGAATGCACTTGAATTTTTGATCAACCTCCTCACAATGAATGCAATGAGAGTGTATAAGGTGTGGAGTGAATGCTCTAGGCTCAAAAGATGTTAAATGAAGTCTCTTACCCTGTCCTAGAGCAGGTGGGGGAGTATTTATACCCCCACAACCAAATACGACCGTTGGAGGCAATTTCTACAATTTTTTCAGCAGGTGTGGTACTACCGCCGTTATATGTCCGGTAGTATCGTTTGTCTAGCAGTGCACAGTAACGGCTAGCGCAGAGGCATTTAATGCTTCTAAAAGAGCGGTTGGGAAATTCAGTGCGGTACTACTGCCATTAATCAAGCGGTAGTTCCGCTCCACGGTCATACCGGAGTACAGGAGCGGTACTACCGCTTCACATTGCGGTCCAAAATGGGTACCTTCTGGAAAAAAAACGTACCACAGTCTAATCTTCGGTATATCCAAGTTGCGGTAGTTCCACTCAATATGCGGTCATACCGCGATGCGGTTGTTCCGCCAAGCAATCTTCGGAACTACCGTTATTGGGTGATCAAAAGGTGTCCTTCTGTAAAAAATATACCGCTGTCAAGACTTAGGTATGACCGGGTTGCGGTAGTACCGCTCAATGACCTCTGGAACTACCGCACTTCCAAGAAAGTAAGTAAACTCCAAAAATGCATCTATCTGGAAAACACGTACCGCAGGGATTGCGTCCACACCTCCATGCGGTAGTTCTTCCATAAGAACTCCGGTCATACCGCAGAGCGGTAGTACCGCCAACAAAACATCGGTACTATCGATTTTTCTGAGAAAAACAAGGTTGGCATTCAAACCAAAAACTAGATGCATGCATGATCCTAGATTGATCCATTTTGCACAAGAACATGCTATTAAGCTACTAGTTATGATCCCTCTTAATAGTACGATATTTAACCTACAATCCGGTCTTCCACCCTTTTCTCCTTAGACTGAAAAAATAGAAAAAGGATCCTGAACTACTTGTACCTTGTCATTGAACTATATTGATCTTAATGTTGTCCTTTAGCATGCATGACCAGATTGTTGTATTAACCTATGAGACCAAACCTTGTACATACTCAATAAACATGTTAGTCCCATATTTATATATTGTCATTAATTACCAAAACAATTTTAGGGGCCTAGATGCTTTCAATCTCTCTCTTTTTGGTAATTGATGACAACCCAATCAAAGTGTGGGAAAGATATAGTTATGAATATACCACTTGTTATGAAAAGTTGTATATTCTTGTTGTGATGAAAATAATTCTTGCAATAAGCTCAAGTGTAAGTAAGTATGATAACTATTTGCTTGTAAAGCTCATTTCAAAGAAAGCTCACCCTAAAGATGTGCATATAATTTGAAAAGAATTTTCAAGCACATATAAGAGAAGGACATGTAGAGTGATCAATCTTTCAAATCATGATACCAAGGTCAACAAGAGACATAGAGAGTACCAAGTTTAACAATCAGCATGACAAACTTGAAACTTAAACTATTACAAGCACACAAGTTCCAATATAGCTTATAATATAAATAGTAGCCTAACTTAGCCATACTATCCTCCTCCTAAACTACTCCCCCTTTGGCATCAAAGTATGTCGGGACCATAAAATACAATTTAGGACCCTCTGTGTATACCGCACTAGTCCAGGATCACGGTAGTGCACATAGTGGCAATATCGATGAAATATCATTTCCATATGCAAAGTTTGCCTAATAAATAGACAATTAACAATAATTATCAGAGTAACGACCTTAAGGTCAAAGCTTACCATTAATACCTCAGAAGGTGAATAGCTCAATAAAGATATAGTGAAACATAACGGAATAACTTCAGTGAAGCCCATCCATATGCCCATAGGCAATCGGCTGTGGTAGCGCGACCTAGTTCTCCACGATCCTTGAAGTAGACCTTGTTGGCCGACGATTCCTCCACTTCTGTTGATTGATTATAGCAAGCATGAGTACACAACCGTATACGTAAGTCATACAACAGAATACAATTTATAGATGATGGCTTATTCCAAAGGAATGGCTTCTGCGGTTCTCTTGCAGAAATGCAACATTTGCAATTGAATACAAATAATAGATTGAAAGCATAATTTAAAATAAATAAACAATAATAGTTTAACATTTGTTTTCACGAAAGACACTTACAGTTTAAACAAGTTATTCACACAGCTGTACAAGGTATCTCACACAGCTAACCCTTCCCAATTATTTTATGAAAATCTATCCCTTGTGTGAAATCCCCAAGCATGTCCATGACCGCGGACGTAGCTATTCGAATAGCTTGATTAATACTCTGCAGAGGTTGTACACTTTACCCACAAGATACAACAAACTCATCATGTCTGTCATGACTTGCCATACGGAAGTATGCGATTGAGCAATCATAACAAAACCTTTCATAAACTTCATCTCAAACATTGACACTCCCGATGTGCTTTACCGCCGTCCAATCGATACACACAGCGCTTGGAACGATATACACCGTTGGACAGGGAAGTGGCGAATCATCCCGCTATGTGAGAATGACACCTCCAGCCCGTCACACAGCCTAACCTGCAACCTGAGTTGTCAATGTCAAGACTCCATAACTCACTAAGTTATGTTCGTCCCATACCAGGCATGTGGTCGTGTAGTAAGGCTCAGTTCAATGGCGTACAAAGTTAAGTACTTAATTGTAACATCCCAATTTTCTGAGCTCTAAAAATCTTTTTAATAATTACTTGTTGGAAAATACAATATTTGAATTTCTATTAATTTTTAGTATTTTTATTTAATGCTTAATATAGACCTTCATGTCAAAATAATTTAATATGATTAATCCCAACATCAACAATTGCCAAAAACTATTTTATTTGGATTCTATGTGCTTAGATATATTTCATAGAATTTTCTAAATTTTTTGAAGTTTATTTGTTATTTTCTAATTGCTATTTGGATTTTTTGTATTTATTAAAAAGATAAATCTATTTTAAAATCATTCAAAACAGTAACGGGCCGAAACCCAACCCTATTCCAATCCCGGCCCAATACTGTGCGGCCCGGCTTCCCTCGCGCGCGCGTCGTGCCGTTCCGACTGACATGCGGTCCCCGCATGTCAGCCTCGCTCTCTCTCGCGCCCCCCTCCGCTGACAGGTGGCCCCCGCCTGTCAGTCTCCGCCGTCTCTCTCTTCTTGCAGCCATACCCGACCCCACCGGCCAGTTTCACCTGCGCTGTTTGCAACTCGAATTCTCGCGAGCCACCGTCACTGACATGTGGGACCCACTGAATCACTGTTCTTCGTCTCCGATTCGGTTGAGATACGATTTTCGTCGCTGCGTGTCCTATTTGGGTGTTCACGCCCTAGACTCTCCTGAGCCGCCGCATATAAATAGAGAGGTAACCCTTGGCGTCCGCACCTCAACCCTAGTCGCCTCAGCATCGGAGCCAAACCCTAGCCGCTGCTAGAGCTCGAAGAAGAAATCCCACAGTTGCAACTCCGACAAGCGATTCCGCGCAACTAGAGCCGCCCGAGCCCTGCGGTCTACGTCGTCGGCATCGCACGGACGCGCGCTTCCTCATGGTCGTCTCCGTTCCGCCGGAGGCCCGATCCCATCAAGCTCGTACTTCCTCCGCCTCTCCAACCTCGCCACCGGTCGCCACAGCCACCCTCGAACGACCGTGAGCACACCTGTGAGATCCCCGCGTCACCCTCTACCTCCTGGAACCCTCCACCGACGGCGAAACGCCGCTCGCTGAACTCTTGGTTCTGGCGCCGCCACCGTCGCCGACGTGGGCGCCACGTGCGCTTGACCATGTCATCGCCGGTCCGACGTGTTGCGCGCATGGCTGCTTCGTCAGTGAGTGCATGACATGGTCCACCGCTTCCAGATTCCCGTGGCTTGGTAAACTAAGTCCTCCGTGAGCCATCTCACTAACATGTGGGTCCCACATGTTAAATTTTCTTTTAATTCTTTTATTTCTAAAAATTCTTTCGCTGAAGTCAGCATTGTGCAATAATCCAATTTTCCTTTAGAAAAATAATTCAGAAATTCTGGAAAATCCAATTTATGGTATTTTATGTAATTTCAAACCTCCAAAGCCCATATATTTTGCATCCGAACTCCGATTGAGCCCGTTCAAATTTCTAAATTTATATAAATTCGAGATCTATTTATTTATAATTTTTATTTAATTTTTAGAGTTTGTTTTACATATGTTATTTATTTATTTTGTTTATTTATTTCGTTTACACGTAGACATTAATTCTTCGAGAACTTTTGAAGAAGGAGAAGTGCCTCAAGACCAAGATCAGTACCTAGACCTATTCCAACGCAAGTTATACCTTTGATCATATTGCACCTAGTTTTCGAAATACTTTATTTCAATGTATTGCATTCTATTTCAAGTAATTATTTAAATACTTTTGGGTTTAGTTATAAATGCAAATTATTGTATCCACCTTGTCTATTGTTATGCCATGATCTTTTTCTGTGACTAACAACATGGAAGAAGTTGAGAACCATGCCAAGAGGAGAATGAGCTGATTGAACCATCGAATCCATTGGTTGAGAATGAAGATGGGGAGATGGATGCACCTATATCATATGAGGAGAGCCAAAAAGGTAAACATCATGGTGCTATCATCACTCAAGGTAAGTATGCTTGTGAAGAACTACAATTATCCATTGCTCATGCTATTTTAGAGCAAAAAATAGTGAAAACAATTCTGATATGCACATGTTTCACGAAGAGAATTCGGATTACATTGATTTTAGTGCAAGATATGATAAACTTGTTGATTTACCTGTTGACTTGAATGCACCATGTGATAACATAATAGAATTGCATGTTGTTTTGAGCGATTCATATAATGAGTCAATCACATATAATGATCATCTGGAATTGGTTAGACATAAAGAAGTTTTGACTAGAATTTCTCCTACTGATTCTTTATGTTACATTATGTTGGAGCCACCGATGAAATTGTCACATGCTGTGGAGAAAGTTTCTGAAATCACATGTTTGAAATCCTTATCTAGTGCGCACACCCCTGGATATAAGTTTAATTTGATTGGAGATTATGGTGTAGACAATCAATTTCATGTGTATCGAATATGCATAACTTGTGATCACATACATGAATTAAAGCTTACTGTTTTGAACAATAATTCTTGTGTATCGAATCTTGTTCATTATGATAGAAAAATAAACTTTAGTGATCATCCAATGCCTATGTGTTCATCTCTTATTGCACCATCTAGTATTGACAATCTGCATAATAATGTTAAAGTATGGAAGAACTTTCAAATCTTTTCACACTAACTAGATGAATTTGCTAACGCTCAATTGAAATCTGATTATATGGATAAACTTTGTTTGATTCCAAAGGTTGTAGATTTGCACATATGTGCTACCACTGTAAGTTTACAACTTCAGATATTTGAATTTCATAAATGCTTCACTTATATTTGCAAACCTAATTGCAATAATTGTTGTGTGAGAAATTTTGTTTTGCTTGTTAACATATATGATTATTCTTAGGCTAATAATACAATGAGATTTTATGATCGCTGCTATTTTATAACACTAATTATGCAACAACGAAGAATAGTTAAAACGGATGACATATACATATACCATGCATACACCTTGTCTTCTTTGTTACCCTATTTTCAGCTTATCAAAAGCCGAGGACGGCTTTGTTTTCAAGGAAGATGATGAGGACATGACCCTATGTATATAATCATATTTGCTATGCTTGCTATTCCAATTACAAGAGCTCGTATGCTTCACTTAAATTATCAGGTAAGCTCATTTTTAGGAGTGTATTTATATTATATGAACTATATGATGCTACCTAATGATGAAAATATATATTTATGCAGTATCACATCACTTTTTGTCCAAGCTAAGTAAGAGTTTGAGCTAGACACGTTTTGGAATTCAATTCGGACTCTAGAGACAGCACTGACTTCAAACGTGCATAACTTTCACATACGGAATCCGTTTGAGCTCCACGAGGACTTGATGGAAAGCTTATCTCGTCCTCTTTCCAACGGATCTAGCCTCACCTTCAAATTCCTTCAATGGGCTCCATAATTACCACAAAAAAATGTGTCACCTGTTTGGGCCAAAGTGGGCCTTGTAATGCTTGGGTCCAAGGGAATACACCACCCTAGGTGGCCTTTACTGTTTATAAATAGTATCATCACCTATTTTGTTAGCTATGTGCGGCTTCTCCTTCCCTATATAAGGAAGTTGCACCCCTCTAGTTTCCTTGGATTTTGTTTAGATAAAAGTTAGCTTCATTGCAACTTTGTGTATTGTCTTGGGTCGATTAGACTAACCATAAAACCGCTACAGAATCTCAACTTTATCAAATATTTCAATCTTATTTGCAATTTCAAATTGCTTATTATCTTGTTCTTGTGTGCTCTTCGATTGCATGCAGGAATAGACCTTCGTGGTCAGGTAGATCGCGCTTCTAGCAAGGTCGATAACGATCCCAGAGTTGGTTCTGCGATTGTCTGACATATTTGTCATGTGTGATTGGTAGCCGAATCGTAAGAGTCGTCTCCACCAAAATCGAGTTATCCTTCTCACCGAAAGATCGGAACACCCAATGTCGCATCAAAAAATAATTGAAATTTTGATTAAAATAGAAGTTATAACGAGGATGGCACGAATGGTGCCAAAGGAGACCACAAAAGAGTGCAATGGCATCAATCTATCATGCAAGAATACATTGATCCACATGAAAGCGAAGAGCCAAGGTGGTGTCGACAGAAATGAGGACAATATTGTGCTGCTCGCCAGAGCCATTGAAAAGAAAGTCCAGGGTAGGAGGCAACGGCCGCGATGACAAGCGGTGGGCATCGACGCTGTTGAATAAGTTAGTGGCCAAAGAAGCTTGATGACGGGGAAGCCCTGGTAGCGAGGAGATGAAGCTTTGCATTGAAGACGAGCTATGGACGATATGGAGCCATTGGGTAGTTAGGAGCGTGTCATCACTAGTGAGGGGCACATTGTCACCAGCGATGACGAAAAGATTATCCATATCGTTAGACAATGACTAAAGAGACATGTCGACATTAGTGAAGGTAGGAGGTCGCCACGGTTAGTGAGGAAGCCACAATGTTGAGTTGACCAACATCGAAGAAAATGAATAATTGACACGAGAGAAGAGGACGTTGAGCATGCATAACATCATACATGCGCATCTACATGCATGCATCCGTATGAATAGAAGCGCGGATGTACAAATGCAGAGGAGCAAAAAGCTTGGAGTAGAGATGGCGCAGTCGTAGGGAATATGCTCAGGTCACCGGAGAGAGCATGACACGTGTCTCTAGTTGATATTGGCGACGGTTGCATGTGTATATGTGTTGATGTCGCAATGGTTAGCATTAAGAAATAATTAGGGGACAAATGGAAGATAACTATGTGATAAAGTATTCTATTGGAAGGGGTAGCAGCTGAGAGGGATTGATCAAGATTTGAACTAACTGTTGGAGGTTGAAGCCAAAAAAACGTTGACAGCGAGAAGAGATAGAAGACACATTGTTTGGTAGGGTAGCCGGTGTGTGCGGAAAGTAAGTTCATGGTAGGTCGTCCATGGTACATCGGTGTATGCGTGAACAAGGTACTTTAATACATTATACCATGTAAACTAATAAAATAATTTATCACACACATAATCAATGTATTGCTTGAGATTACATAATCAATGTATTGCTTGAGATTAAATAGACTATATGTGCATGCATACAATTTGGGAAAAATAACTAATAGAGTAGGAATAGGGGCATGCAACTACATGATCTATGCATGATGAAAAGTGATTAGTTTCCAAGAACCCAAAAAACTTATTATGCTCAATAATTTTCTTCCATTAAAGCATATATTTCAATTATGTTCATCAGGTTGTAATTTATTTCAAGCTTCTATTATCATTTCTAATGTTTATGGTATCTTAAAAGTCAAAATACCCTACAAGATACATAAATATATTATCAAGCATTTATACAAACTTAAACATAAATCTAGCCGCACAAATGGCACCATGCTAGTTTGATTTAGCATAAGGGAATACCACTCTTAAACCTTGCATTGCAAATGCAAACGTACATAGAGAGAAATCTCATGGAACGGTCCACATGCGGTGACCGCCCTGAATGGAACCATCCCCTAGCAAATTTCCTTCCGCCTTGAATAGTTGTTCGATCGCACCTTAAGAATCGTGCGATCTATTAAGAAACCGAGCCCAGGACTGGAGAGTCCTGGCCCAGGTGGGCTCCTCATCCACCCAGTTGCCTATATAAAGGAGGGGGGCCCGCAACATTGTACACGATTACAGAAGAGCAATAAAGAGAAGCCTGATGTTCCCTCATATCTCTGTTTCAATTTACTATTTTGTTCTTACGTTCTTGCATTGTTATTACGATTCTGAGTTTGTCTACGAGGTAATCGCTCGGACTAGACTCGCCAGCGACGGATCCTCAACACGATCAACGACACATCCCCACATTATCAGTACAATCGACTCTCCCCGGATCAAAAGGTAATCGTCAACGAATGACACTCGCAGATCGATTCATTTTTCTAGATTGCTTTCGATTCTACAAATTTGGCATTCTAGATTGTAACCTACGATGCAAATCCGCTCTAATCTATCGCGAGCCGACTTGAAGTCGCCGACAAAATGTCGATTGGTAGATTGCATGGAAAGGTGGATGTCGATTGAACCGTAGATTGAAAATCGCAAATATGTTCTAATCTAACACAAGCCGACTTGTCGCCGGCCAAGCCGATTGGTAGATTGCATGAATAGTTTTGGATGAATAGTGCATGCAGCACAGTACTCCAATGAATAGTATCTTTTTTGGATGAATAGTACAAAATTTTTGGATAAACCACGGCCAGACTCATCGTCCCCGCCGCGTGCGTGCCTGACCTACCTCCACCGCCGGCGCCACCCCCACCGGCCAAAGACCACCGCGATCGCCGGTCGGCGCCACCCCAACATGGGCAAGCGTACCACGTAGAAGAAGAAGAAAATTAAAAGGAGAGAAGACCGCCAAGAATGGACGATCGCTGCCGCGACGCATGTGGCTCCGCCGCCGCGCCGCCGCAGCTCCGACGCCCGGCCGCCGCCAAGACGCGATTCCGGCACTGGCCGCCACCACCTGAGCGGCTCCCGGAAGGGCGCCGCCACCAGTGCGGAGGGTAGGGAAACCCAACCCCAACCCCCCCCCCTAGTGGTGGCAAACGGGCCGAGAAGGCTGGCCCATTCAAGCGGCCCAATTTCTCGGTCGGGCAAAAAATAAAAAAATAAAAAACCTGATATTTTTGCAAAAGGAACCCTCGTAATTATGCAAATTATGATATTCTTTCGCGAATAAGGAAATTTTGAGGAAAACCCCTCGAAAAATCTGGAAATTACGCACCAATGTTTCCTAGAACAGAAATTTTGCATTTTAACCCCTAGAAATTGTAGAATTCGCCGAAAGAAAAGGGCCTCGGGAATTCAATTTTTGGATATTATTGAACTTGTGAAGCATGTTTAACTTTGTTATTATTATTTCTATGCAATTTATCTACTGCATTTACTGTTTTGATTACTTGTGATTGTTTATATTGCTTTTAATCACTGAAAATAGTAGTAAATCATGAAAAATGCATAGAAAATACGGGAACATTATGAGAATTTTTTCAACCATTTTATACAAGTTATCAGCAGTAATCTTATGCTCTTTTTGAATGAATATGCAGATGACTGGCATCTTGGACTGGGAGTTCGAACAGCTGGCCCAGCATGGCCACAATTACCTGACTTCGGCATCAGATGTCGAAATCGTACGAGGAGCCAAGAAGCTCCGTGCTGCTATTGGACTTGGCACCTCGAAGGACGTCACTCCAACTGCTGAGGAGAATAATCAAACACTTCATTTCCTTAGACACTAACTCTGCCTAACGCTAAAAAATGAGTACATGGCAGAAAAGAAAGCACTAGCTTTATGGACCGCACTGAAGAAGCAGTTCGAAAAGCTGAAGTACACTATTCTTCTTCGGGTAGAGCAAGAATGGAACCGGCTTCATTTTGCTGACTACAAGACTGCGGGGGAGTACAATTCTGCATTGCACAGAATTTGTACAAGTCTTCAACTCTGTGGTAGAGTAACCACAGTTGGGCAGAAGATCGAGAAAACTCTCTCTACCTTTCACCCAAACGTGTTGCAATCCGTACGCAACTATCGTCAAGAGGACTACAAGGGGTATGCCGAACTGATTGACATCATGCAAGTTGCGGAAACTCAAGATGACGTTCTTAGAAAGAACTACATCTCACAGCCACCTAGTAGCAAAGTTGGCCATAAAGTTAATGCAAGTAGCTACAAGGTGAGGAAGCCTCATCTAAAGGAAAGAGGCAAGAAGGGTAAGGTCATGGATCATAAAACTAAGCAGAACGCTCAATCCAAGAAGGGTGAACAAAAGAAGCGTGATGAGAAGCCCTATGGTTAGCAGGACCAAAGTTGCTACAAATGTGGTACTTGGGGACATTGGTCACGTGTTTGCCGTGAGCCACAGCACGTGATTGATGCTTTCAAGGCTAAGAAGAAGGGCAAAGGATGGCATAAGACACATCTCGCCATTGCAGGCATAGAGGATCTACAATCATGGGATACACCCATGGATATGGATATCTCAATAGCAGCCTCCATCACACCTTCTTTAAACATCATAGTGGCATCAGCTATTGTTGCCGAAGAAGAGAAGCTGAACATGGAGCAAATTCAGACAAAAGTTTCATCATACTTCACTCATTCAATTTAGTGCATGCATTGCACTTAGATTTTATAGTCATTTGTAATTTATAGTTGTGATAGAATATTAACTTTTGAATAATGGTTGTGAGCTCTAGTAGAGCAAAGCAATAAATTCTTATGATGGGCCTGCAAGATTTTTCCGTATTAATAATAGCAAGTTGTGTTTTGTTTTAAAGTATTTTACTTATGTGTGTGGATTGCTTCCTACCCATATTAATAAATACTCTATATATCATAATTTGTGTGGCGTCCTATGGAGGAAGTGTGCTTAGCAGATAGCGGCACAACAAATACCATATTGAGAGAGAAAAAATTTCAGTCGATCAGAAAGAATGCTGGCAGTCTTATGACGATCGCATGCAGTGATATTTGTATAATAGGCTTAGGAAGAGCCACAATTGTACTCCCTATGAGGACAACATTGGTCATTGAAGAAGCCTTGTTGTACCCAGAATCGACTAGGACTCTCTTAAGCTTTAAAGATATTCACGCTAACGGTCTCCACGTAAAGACTGAAGAAGAGTATGGTAAGGAGTACCTATTCATTACAAAGCACGAATAAAATAGAAAAAGGTTATTAGAACGACTTCCTTCATATGAATCTGGGCTATACTACACTCACATTAAGGCACCTGCAACCTATGTTGTCCTGAAAACCACTTTTAGAAGCTCTGAACTTTTTTGTCTCCGGCATGACAGATTAGGCTACCCCAGTCCTAGAATGATGAGAAATATAATTACTAATTCTAATGGACAAAATGTCAATGCAAACAATTATCCGAATTAGGAAGATTTTGTGTGCCCCGCATGTGCCACGGGAAACTAATTACTAGACCCTCTACTCTGAAAATAAAAGATGGAATCCCTGCATTCCTGGACCGTATCCAGGGAAACATTTGCGGTCCTATACAGCCCCTGTCAAGGCCATTTAGGTACTTTATGGTGCTCATCGATGCTTCCTCGAAATGGTCGCATGTACGCGTATCATCTACGAGAAACCATGCTTTTGCAAAGATGATCACACAGATAATTAAAATTAAAAAAAAATTCCCAAATCATCATGTGAAGTCCATCAGAATGGACAACGCCGGAGAATTTACTTCAAAGGCATTTGATGATTATTGTATGGTAATGAGAATTACCGTTGAGCATTCTGTACCACATGTCCACACCCAGTATGGACTAGCAGAGGCATTAATTAAAAGAATTAAATTTATTACCCGACCGATCTTGCAGACTTGCAATTTGCCAACCACATGTTAGAGACATGCAGTCCTACACGCAGCAACTCTCATCAATTTTAGACCGTTAGCATATAACACTCATTCACCCATGCAACTAGCGCAAGGGTCAGCACCGAAAATCTCTCATCTATGAAGGTTTGGTTGCAACGTTTATGTACCTATACCACCACCGCAGCGAACTGCAATGGGCCCCCTCCGAAAGTCTGGGATATACGTTGATTATGAGACAACATCCATAATCAGGTATTTGAACCCTATGACTGGATATTTGCATACAGCCCGCTTCGCTGACAGCATAATTGATGAAGATAGTTTCCCGTCATTAGGGGGAGGAAATCAACCCCATGATGAAAAATGTGGGAAAATGACGTGGCAAACCACGGAAATCCATGCACGTGACCCACGCACTAGTGAAACAAATAGAGAAGTCCAGAAGATAATTGATTTGCAAGTATTAGCGAATCAATTGCCAGGGCACTTTAGTGATTTGAAGAGCGTGACCAAGTCGTATGTGCCCACTCGCAGTGCGCCGAAGAGGGTTGAAATACCAAAGAAAATTGAAGGTAACCCTAATCCCGTCCAGAGGCCTCAGAATAAAAGAACGAGAACTCCATGAAGGGATCGCGGCAATGCTACGATAGCGCAAACAAAAATTTTACCGCGCAACCAAGGAACCACCACTAGTAATAGATCACGAGATTACCGCTAGACGCGCCAACTCGTAGCGGAAGTAGAGTCGTTGAGCGAGTTGATACAGTTGTAGTCGTACTCACGACGCGTCTCCTCCTTCGAGTGGTCGTACTCGCCGCGCGTCTGCTCCTTCGACTCTGGTGACCGTCACGATTTGCGGATCGTCCTAGAGCTAATGCTTCGCAACAATACCTCCGAGGTATCCACACGTACGGGACAGGATCACCACGCGCTGGAGTTCTAGCACCGGCAGCGTGGTTGAGAAGGCGTGGCTATTAGGGTTTCTGGAGTTCTTCCAAAGATCATCCTCATCCTTCACCCCATGCCACCGCCCCTCTTTATATAGGCATCCATGATGGATCTCGAACTTGAGGTCCATTAGGAACTCATGGCCTATATGAATTCAAATCACCATCCAAATCAAATCCTAGCCCTTTAAGTGTGTGACCCTACAGGTTCATGTGTAATCGGTTATGACTCGGAAACTCTTTTTCGATCACCAGTCGTTAGTGGTACCTAGCAGCACATAACGATTCCCAAATACACATAGAATACATCAGACGAACCTTGATATAATATGATCTATGACCAGGTCCTCATCACTTACGATCAGTCCGTATCTCCATACGACCAGATCGTATTTGGTCACGACCAGTTCGTAACTCCTTACGACCAGGTTCTTACCATTCTGTTATTACATTCGACCAGTCTACGACCAGCACGTATCTCCATACGACCAATCTGTAACTGATCAAACTAAGCGACCTACTCATGTATTCTCCCTTTGCCTCACGATGTCTGGTTGAACTCCACGTGAGATGATGTGTCATCCATGGACTATTCAAAACTTTCTCGATCGAGTGTCGGATAACTTCATGTAATCGACACTTCGACCACTAGTGGCATGGCCATGCACTTTCTTTATCTGATCACCACGAGGGGCCCAGAGACATCTCTCCTGTTATATTAGGAGGGGATAATTCCATCTCGACCAGTCACATCCCTCTGCATATTTCATAGCATACCCGAAAGCTACCTTTATAACTACCCAGTTATGAGTAGCGTTTGGCAACCCCTAAGAGTGCTATTACACATGTACGGAACCATGCTGACCTCAGGTCTAAGGATTATACATCATCATTACTTGAGACCAACTAATGACACATAGATTCATAACAATCTTAATAGTGTCTCAATGATGGGACTATCCAGCCCCATGTTCTCTAACATGTGCTCACAATATTAATTCGATATCCCCATATCCATGACCGGTGAAACATAGTCATCAATCAATACATGTGCTGGTCGTAGAGTCAATGGTGTTCTGACTAGTGACATCCGACCAGGAATATATTTAGAATAACATCATATAAGTTAAAGAGTTCCACCAACAAATCACATACTTGTTGATCTATAACAAATGATTCATTCAAAGAACACGATAACATATTATTAAAATTATGAACATAATAAAATATCATCATCTCTATGATTGCCTCTGGGGCATATTTCCAACAGTCTCCCACTTGCACTAGAGTCAATCATTTAAGTATATAATACTGATAGCTCTTGTGTGCGCCTCATGATTTGGCTGTGAGAGAGGCTTAGTCAACGGATCAGCAACATTTGAATCCGTATGAACTTTGTATATCTTAACATCTCCTCTATCAACCAGTTTGCGAATGAGATGATAACACCTGAGTATATGTTTGGACTTCTGATGGGATCTCGGCTCCTCAGCCTGTGCAATGGCTCCATTATTGTCACAATAGAGATCCATTGGGCTCATGGCACTTGGAACCACACCCAACTCAGTAATAAAATTCCTTATCCAAACACCTTCTTTTGCAGCTTCAAAAGCCGCAATGTACGCGGCCTCCGTCGTATAATCAGCAACCGTTTCTTGCTTGGAACTTTTCCAGCTCATTGCTCCTTCATTTAAAATGAATACAAAACCAGATTGTGAACAATAATCATCTTTGTCGGTTTGGAAGCTTGCATCAGTGTACCCCTTTACAACGAGCTCTTCATCACCGCCAAAAACTAGGAACACATCATTAATTCTTCTCAAGTACTTAAGAATATTTTTCACAGTTGTCCAGTGACCTTCACCGGGATCAGCCTGGTATCTGCTCGTAACACTTAGAGCATATGATACATCTGGACGGGTACAAATCATGGCATACATAATAGATCCAATGGCTGAAGCAAATGGAATGCTATTCATACGGTCTCGCTCATCAATGGTCGAAGGACACTGACTCTTGCAAAGATTTATGCCTTGTGACATAGGCAAGAACCCTTTCTTGGCATCCTGCATGTTGAACCGATTCAACACCTTGTCAATATAAGTACTTTGGCTTAATCCAATTAGCCTGCTTGATCTATCTCTACAGATCTTTATTCCCAAGATATATGCTGCCTCTTCTAAGTCTTTCATAGAAAAACTATTTTTCAATGATACCTTAACGGATTCCAGCATAGGAATATCATTCCCAATCAATAATATGTCATCCACATATAATATTAGGGTTACAAGTCCCACTAACCTTCATGTAAACACAAGGTTCTTCTTTATTTTTGACGAAACCAAACCTTTTGATTTCATCATCAAAACGCAAATTCCAACTCCGAGATGCTTGCTTCAGCCCATAAATGGATTTCTGAAGTTTGCACACTTTACTAGCATTCTTTGGATCAACAAAATATTCAAGTTGTGTCATGTACACATACTCACTTAGGTTTCCATTAAGGAAAGTCGTTTTGACATCCATCTGTCATATCTCATAATTGAAATATGCAGCAATAGCTAGAATAATTCGAATAGATTTAAGCATCGCTACTGATGAGAAAGTCTCATCGTAGTTAACTCCTTGAAACCCTTTTGCAACAAGTCGAGCTTTATGAATGTGAACATTTCCATCCATATTAATCTTTTTCTTATAGATCCATTTGCACTCAATGGTTTTAACACCATCAAGTGGATCGACCAGGTTCCAAACCTGATTGTCACTCATTAAGTCTATCTTGGACTTCATGGCTCTAAGCCATTTCTCAGAGTCTGGGTACATCATCGCTTCCTCATAAGTTTAGGCTCATCATTATTCAACAATAATATGTCATGCACGTACCTTATAGGCAATTGACGTGGCCTTTTAGGTCTACGAGGGGCTGATGCCTCATCTACAAGTTCAACAACACTTTGTTCATCCTGTAGAGGTTCGGTAGGAGTTGAAACACTTTCAGATAATTCTCGAACTTCTTCGAGTTGTATCTTTCTCCTACTGACTCCTTTTGAAAAAAAAACTCTTTCTCCAAAAAGACATCATTTCAACCAATAAAAACTTTGCCCTCCTCTTGTTTGTAGATATAATATCCTTTGGTTTCCCTAAGATATCCTATGAAGAAGCATTTATTTGACTTGGGTGTGAGTTTGTCAGACATCAAATGTTTAACATAGACATCACATCCCCAAATCTTCAGAAAAGACAAACTAGGACTTTTCCCAGTCCATATCTCATATGGTGTCTTATCTACTGATTTAGATGGTACCCTATTTAAAATGAAAGCGGCAGTTTCTAGAGCGTAACCCCAAAAATACAATGGCAGATCCGATTGGCTCATCATTGATCGAACCATGTCCAATAAGGTCCAATTACGCCGCTCGGACATCCCATTCCACTGTGGAGTACCCGGTGGAGTAAGCTGTGGAATAATTCCACACTGTTTCAAGTGATCACCAAATTCATGGCTCAAAAATTCTCCTCCACGATCAGATCGTAAAGACTTAATTGTCTTGCCAAGTTGATTATGTACCTTATTCTGGAACTCCTTGAACTTTTCAAAAGATTCCGACTTGTACCTCATTAAATAGATATATCCATATCTTCTAAAGTCATCGGTGAAAGTAATGAAGTACTGAAGACCACCTCTAGCTGTCATGCTCATTGGTCCTCACACATCAGTATGTATGAGTGCCAATAAGTCGGACGACCTTTCATTCTGACCAGTGAAAGGTGTCTTGGTCATCTTTCTGATCAGGCAAGATTCGCATGTTTCAAATGATTCCAAATCAAATGAGTTTAGAATTCCATCATCATGTAGTCTTTTCATCCGATTCTCACTTATGTGACCTAAACGACAATGCCAAATAAAAGTGGAATTCATATCATTAGGCCGAAGCCTCTTTGCATTAACATTATAGATAGGTGCATCATCAAGATTTAAAGTAAACAACCCGTTCAAAATGGGAGCATAGCCATAAAACATTTCATTCAAAAATATAGAACAACCATTGTTCTCTATAATGAATTTATAACCCTTGTTATTCTCCTACTCCTTGTTAGACTCTGAATCGCCCCTTGTTATTCTCCTACTCCTTGTTAGACTCTGAATCGAATTGCAAATATGAGCAACTGAACCGGTATCAAATACCCACGAGTTAACATAAGAATCAGCAAGAAAAACATCTATAACATTAATACCTGAAGTGGAAGGTTTAGTCCCACCATTCTTTTTCAAATCAGCCAGGTATTTCTTGCAGTTCCTCTTCCAGTGGCATGTCTCCTTGCAGTAAAAACATTCATTCTCTTGAGTCGGGCCGAACTTGGTCTTGGGTTTAGGCTTGATAGCTTAGATCCCATCCGAAGCCTTGCCCTTACTTTTGACCCAAGTCTTAGCCTTCTTCTTGAATCTTGTACTCTTTTGCATAATCATCACATGACTGTTGCTTTTCTTAATGTTGTCCTCTACAGTCTTAAGAATCATATGCAGTTCGGTGAGATTCTTGTCTAAGCCGTTCATATGGAAAGTCATAATGAACTGCCCATAGCTTGTACTCTATGATTGCCTCTAGGTCATATTTCCAACACTCCAGCCTCTCGAATTCCAAGTAACTGGAGACGCCTGGCGAAAAAGGATAAGAATGACTTGACACAGCCGATCATTAAAGTTTCCCACAACCAGAAGGGGATCCAGTTGAGACCTGGCACCAGTATGGAACCTTCAGTAAAAGGCATACTGGATTTGAATATTCCCACAGAGGGAGACATCAGCATGGATGTTTGCGCACACGTCAGAGCTGAAAAGCTAAAGGGACTTGCCCCTGTAATTGGAAGCAGCGGTGGGCAAGTAGAAGCATTAGCAGAATAGCCCTATGAAGAAATAGCCATAAATTATATGACCACGGGAGAATCTATGAATAGAACAATAGCCAATGTCGATATTTATTTTGCAAAGAAAATTATCACAATCATCAATCTCGATCCAGAGCCTGCGTCGCTCGCTGAATGTAAGAAAAGATCAGATTGAAAATATTAGAAAAGGGCAATAGAAGCAGAATTATCATCCCTGAATAAAAGAGAGGTATTTAGAACTATAAGCCGCACGCCTCCCCATGTGCACCCCGTAGGGTATAAGTGGGTATTTGTTCGAAAGATAAATAAAAACAATGAAGTTGTAAGACATAAAGCAAGGCTTGTTGCACAAGGTTTCACTCAGCGACCAGGAGTCGATTATGAAGAAACTTATTCCCTGGTCATGGGCGGAACTACCTTTAGATATTTAATCTCAATGGCAGTAAACTTGAATTTAGAAATGAAATTGATGAATGTGGTAACTGCATACTTTTATGAAAACTTGGGTTCGGATATTTATATGAAGGTACCTGAAGGTATCCCTATCCCAAACCAAGACAGAGCAAATAAAAATATGTACAATGTGCAACTCAGAAAGTCACTGTATGGACTGAAGCAATCAGGCAGAATGTGGTATAATCGCTTGAGCGACTTTCTCTGCAAGAAAGGCTACACGAGCAATGAGGATTGTCCCTGTGTTTTTATACGGCGATCCCAGGATAGATTCTGTATAATCTCAGTATATGGAGATGATCTGAATATCATCGGGGATCCTGGAAGATATTAAGAAAGCAAACTCTTACCTGGAGTCTGAGTTCGAAATAAAAAACTTCGGTAAAACAAAATATTGTCTAGGCTTGCACCTTGAGCATACTCCTGAAGGGATTTTAGTACATCAGTCAACCAACACTTAGAAAGTGTTAGAACGGTTCGGCTTTGAAAAGGCATATCCTTCGAAAGTACCGATGGTCGGGAGATCCTTACAGCAGGATAAGGATCCGTATAGACCTAAAGAAGAGGGGGAGAAAGTTCTGGGACCGAATTCCCGTACTTGAGTGCAATAGGAGCACTCATGTATTTAGCAAACTGTACTAGACCGAACATTGCATTTGCTGTGAATCTACTAGTAAGGTATAGTGCAGAACCTACCAAAAGGCATTAGCAGGGAATAAAGGACATCTTTCGATACCTCCAAGGAAGCAAAGATCTTGGTCTATTCTATATAAAGAACCAAGACCTAACTATTACTGGCTATGCAGATGCTGGGTACCTGTCAGACCCGCATACAGCTAAGTCGCAAACATGTTATGTATTCCTATGTAATGGAACTGTAATTTTTTGGAAATCGTCTAAGCAAAGTTTTGTATCTACTTCGACGAACCACTCGAAAATCATAGCACTGTATGAAGCCTCACGGGAATGTTCTTGGCTTCAGCGGATGATTCACCATATCCAGCAGTCATGTGGATTGAATATTGTACAAACCCTCACTATTATCTATGAAGATAATGTAGCTTGTGTTGCACAAGTACAGATGAGTTATGTGAAGAGTCCTATCACAAAGCATATCAATCCCAAGTTCTTCTATGCTCATGAATTACAAAAGATGGACAAAATTAAGGTATTGCATACTAAGTCATGTGAAAATCTTGCAGGTTTATTCACTAAGTCACTTACAGCGTCTAGCTTTGAAAGATGCATACGTGGAATTGGAATGATGAGGCTTAGAGAAGTACATAATTCAGGGGGGTCTTCACTAACTTATTATTAAAACTTGATCACGAAGATCGAGTACCCGAAGAATAAATCTTAGAGATTAAATAAATATGGATGGATTGTACTCTTTTTCCCTTGACGAGTTTTCCTAAAGTTTCTTAGTTAAGGTTTTTAACGAAGCAATTCGTGCAACGCAGCAGAACACATGTTATGTACTCTTTCTCCAAAAAAATTTTACTGGGTTTTTATAGAATTTTAACGAGATATGAACACGTTGGATGAGTGCCCAAGGGGGGTGTTAAGAAACCAGGGCTAGGACCAAAGAGTCCTGACCCAGGTAGGTTCCTTATCCACCCAGTTGCCTATATAAAGGAGGGGGGCCCTCAACATTGTACACGATTACAGAAGAGCAATAAAGAGAAACCTGAAGTTCTCTCATATCTCTGTTTCAATCTACTATTCCGTTCTTAAGTTCTTGCATTGTTTTTATAATTCTGAGTTTGTCTACTAGTTTGTTCGGACTGGACTCACCAGTGATAGTTCCTCGACACGATCAGCGACGCATCCCCACGTGGGGACTGTTTTCCCGTATTTCTCCACGCATATATGGGTAGTTTTTATTTGGTTTTGGCCAAATTTTTGCACAGTTGCTTGCTCTTGGCACAACCGTGAGCATCTCGTAGCACATGAAAGCGTTGACTATGCTTTTTGAAGAAGAAAAAAAGTATAACATCCCGATGGGATGACAATACATATGGCATTACTTAATTCAACACATACAACGTGTCATTAGACTTGAGTGTTATATTAGCTTTCTCCCGGTTCCATATTGGCTCCTCTCTTTATTAATATAATGGGCACTTCTTTTTAAAAAATAATAATTCGACACATACACATATCAATCCATAACGAATGATTCCAACGAACAGCATCACACACGATTCATATCTATAACCACCAATCAATCGTATATTTGTTCGATCTAGAGAACCAAACAAACGCCTTTACGCATGTGATTAAGATCAGTATTTCAACTTCCAAGATAAAAAGCGCATGCTTTTCTAGGGTTTGATTGATATGATTAGTCTGAAAAAAAAAATGATATGATTGAGCAGGTAGAGGAAAAGAACGATGCGTCTTGCCCTCATCACAACGCCGTCGCGTTGGTTGGATTCGCGGTTAGCTAGCTTACTCCGACCACGCCTTATCGGATCAGTGCAAGATTATTAATATATAGCTTCATCAGCTCATGCTGCGATCCGGATGAAGAAAGAATTTGTTCGGTCGTCAGGGAGAGGTGGGAAAAAGGGCGGCCCTGGATGGCTATTGGCTGATCAATTGGAACCATTGGTGTGGTCAGAAGGGGTGCTTACAAACTATTTTATGTACTGGATTTGGAGGACAATGGGAAGGCCAAGCAGTCCTTGCAGTGTTGGCTTGCGTGTGTAGTGTGCTTGAAAAGGTTTAAACTGAGATCAAGCTTGGCAACTAATGTTAAATAGCACAACCAGAGTAGTGCTTTAGTTTTTCTGGCTTAGAGTTCGATTCCCATCAACTATGGACCGGATGGATTATTTGTGTAGACTTTTCACTATGGTTTTCCGTTATTTGAATCCATGATCTTGATCAAGCTCAAGATCAGCTCAAAATCTCAAATTAACTAATTCGACCTGCCATATTCCATACTGGTTTCTGATCCGCAACGTCGTCTTAGTAGAGGCTAAGCCTCCATCAGTACCGCTATATAGGGTGCAAGTGGGGTTGGGCTGTCCGCTAAGCCGCTAGCCCGCACCGCAAAAACAGCCCATGTATCTATTCGCGAAAACCCGCTTAGTTCTAGCAGTTCGAAGCAGGCCGGCCCATGTAGCCCGCGTAGCCGTCATGCACAAAACCATAGAAGGGGATGAAATCGCCACTCTCGTTTGCAGTTTCTCCACTGTGATTCGGTGATCGATGCTCACCACCACGCTGCATGTGTCCTCCATGTCCACTTCTTGGATGCCGACACCACTGACTCCTTCGACGACGAGAATCACCGTGTTTGCCGCTGCGTCCAACAAATCCACCTGTTGCCGTCTTCTGCTCATGCGGCGGTGCGCTCCGAGGCGGGCCGGAGGAGGATGCCCACCATGAAAAAGTAGGTGTGCAGATGTGCAAAAGGGGAGGCCGGGCGAAGGCGGTTCCGCGGCAAGCGGCAGCGGCCGTGGGGGAAGTGGGCCGCGGAGATCTGCGCCCTCAAGCTGGGGAGGCACATCTGGCTAGACACCTTTGATACTGCTGAGGAGGCCGCCTCCGTCTATGACTTCGCGGAATTTCTCCTCCCCCCTGTCTTCGTCCTGCTCAGCCGTGTCCATGCCGTCGCTGGAGAGCTTGATGGCATCTTGTCGCATTGGTGGGCTTGTCAACAACCTCAGAGGCGCCAAGGTCACCTTCTGCGACCTCAGAGGCGCTCACTATCTCCAAGGTCACCCGGACGACCGACCACCGCCGCAGGAGCGCACTCTCCAGCGGGGGCGGGGGTGGGGCAGGGGTTAGGGTGGTGTGGGGCACCGCCACCGCTGCCGCCATCTTTGTCCATGGGAGGGGGAGGGGGCGGCGCGGAGAGGAGTGTGGGCGCCGCCATGCGATGCGATGTGGGGAGGGGAGAGGTGGCAAGAGGAGGAAAAAGTGGGGGGAGTGAAGAGGACACTTGCGGGCACATTTGACAAGCTACGCAACAAGTAATGCTCACAAGCTAGCGGCAAATGTGAAATGAATGGATTTGCATTTGTGGGCACTTGCGGGCAGCTGCCAAGCCCACATACGTATCGTGTAGTGCAACTTGCGAGGTAGCGGCAGCCGTGAATGTCTCAGTAGCCAGCGTGGGTGGGCGCAGGCTGTCCGCAACCCGCCCCACTTGCACCGCTCGATCTAGAGTGGCTAAGATGCCAAATTATTGAATTCATTCATTCATGTCTAGGTAGTCTAAGCTTGAGATCGGCTCAAACTCAAACTTGGTATTTTGGCTCGCCTGACTGACAAGGATTGAATAATCTTCATTTAATCAAGACATTTATCTATAATATTTATTATGGATAATGGTATTCTAAATAGTCATCGAATATGCCCTTGATCGGTGATACTTGCTACGGCCAGTTTAGGTTACCACCATCCTACGATTGGAAGGTCTGTTACGACCAGGTCAAATCATAACCACACTATGATCGATAAGTCTCACAGATATGTTGGTTCTACCTTATCAACTAGAGACTCTGTACACTACATCTAACTATGTGTGGCAGTTAATACAACATGTGCACGTATATGTCTCTAACCTAGCTACATGCACCTTTCATCATCTCTGGCAATAACCATTTAGCGAACGTGCAAGGAGAACATCTCACTGACAACAACCATTATCAATGTGTGTATTCAAACAACCGTCAAGATGCCTCCTGACTCACAACAACTGTCACCCCTTCAAACGCTTTACAAGGGGCGGTGCGGTAGATAGAAAGGAGATACGAACACATAGACAGAAGCCACTGACAATATTTCTTAGTTTCGGGGGTTTGTTGTGTTTTGTAATCTAATTCAATACAAGAGCACAAAAGTATAGTTATTATTATATCTAGAAAAAGGTCTAAATCTGTCTAAAAACCTATATCTTTTCTTGTGTGATCTCAAGAGCCACGTTACCAGCATTTAACTCATAAAATATCAATAATAAGTCATCGACCAACAACAACAACAACGAAAAAAAATACACTGTCTTGGTACTTATGATACGTTGAGGAGGTGGAAATAGTTCCAAGTAGAAGTAAGCATGTCATCCAATCAAGACGAAGGGACGTGGCGGACATGCTCGATGGTCCAATTGTTTTGCTGGTGTGTAGAGATTGAATTAAAAAATCCCGACGGCCACGACCAAGTTGGTGGATGACAACATCATGTATCGCATTCCATGTTGGCCAGGCACGACCACCTTGCCATGCCATGTCGTATCGGCATGACTCACCTTTGGCGAGGTCCAGGCACGGCCCATGACACGATGGGCCGTCGCCGTGCCGTGTCGACCCAGACCTTGACGATGACAAGGCCGAGGATGAGGACCATGTCGCCCAGGAAGACGACGGTCGCCGCTACCTAGGAAGACAAAGACGTCTATGTGGTCATGCGCCAACTCCGTTATCCATGTCCGCTCCCCTCGCCATGGCCTCCTCCCCCCCGGACGCCGGCGAAGAGGGAGGAGAGGAGGCGGTTGGAGGGAGGCGGCTGGAGGAGTGGGGGAGAGCGGCGGCTGGAGGAGTGGGGGGGGGCAGTGGTCGGGCGCGTGAGGAGGGAGAGGAAGGTGAAGAATCTAGACCCGTCATTATGAGTTAATGGAGTATTTTAGTG
Source organism: Hsuehochloa calcarea (assembly GCA_036346395.1). Lineage (NCBI taxonomy): Eukaryota > Viridiplantae > Streptophyta > Magnoliopsida > Poales > Poaceae > Hsuehochloa > Hsuehochloa calcarea. The sequence goes on from CM070594.1 coordinate 45,510,153, forward strand.
ATTAATGATAAATCTATATATGAGACTAACACTTTTATTGATATACCTATTGTGTAGTCTTATTTGGATAAAAATGTGAAAATCATGGAGGTATGCACTCGACAAGTTGACATCATATTCTTATATATTGGTGTATTCCTCAGATCCAAAATATAGGTTGAACTCCACTAAAAGCCTACTTTGAACATGTGCATATGTTGTTATTACACAATTGTGTATGCACATATTTATGGAGGTTCACTCTATGTTTTGTGGTTTTATTAGTATTGATCTATATTTCTTTATCCACATATATTGGGGATCTCTACTTTGAAATATATTCTTTGAGTATATAAAACTTGCATAGTTATATATACTTATATCACTTTATATTCAATTATTTGTAATTGTGTTTATAGGACTAATGTGTGTGCCAAGTTTTTTAAAAGGCTTAGTCCCGGATTATGGAAGACAACATGGAAATGACAATGCAAAGACAATAGATGGATCATGGCTAGTGGCTTGAAGTTTATTTTGTGCTATTTTTGTTATGCATTGTATTTGTTTTGCTTCTATAAAAAGTCTTAGTGAAAGTCAGTAGTACCGATGTTGTCTTAGCGGTACTACAGCACAGCGGTATGCCCCGAAAAGTGGTGCGGTACTACCGTAACCCGGTTGGACCGAAGATTACTTGGTGGTACGTGGTTTCCAGAGTGACGCTTTTTTGGAGCTTGAGTGCTCCCATTGAAAATGGTAGTACCGGAGTTCTTTTTGCGGAACTACCACATCGCGGTACGACGCATATTCTGAGTGGAACTACCACACACCAAAAGTTCCGAATTTTAGTAGGTGGTACGTTATCTCTAGAGAGGGTCAGTTTTGGACCTCTAAGGGAAGCAGTAGTACTGCCCTATGTGATCAGAACTACGGAGAGCGGAACTACCAGATGATCAACAGCGGTAGTACCGCACCTTTCTGCAACAGCTTGTTAAGAAGCATTTATTGCAAATATATCTTGGTAATTAATGTTAACCATTGTGGGACTAACATCTCCATGAGTTGGATGAATACGTTATGTTCCAGGGTGATAAATACTTTGGATTGCATCATGAGTTGATTATCATCAAGTCAAGGTTCAAGAAGAGAATGCATCATGTGTTGATGCATATCAAGAACTCGAAGAGGAGATGATCATGAGTTGATCATCAAGTCAAGAGAAGACCCATCATGTGTTGATGGAGGTCAAGTAAAGGATGCATCATGGGTTGATGCATGTCAAGACGGTGACCCGGATTGAAGTGAAGATGTGCGCCATCAAGTTTCAAGAAGATGCTCAAGGCAAATGTATGACTAACTAGGGCTAAGGATGTGTTCCTAGTCTTTTACCGGTCTTGGTGTTTGTTTGAAAGACTGGATTGCTAGTATAGGTTTGTCGTACTATTAAGAGGGATCTTGTCTAATAACTTGAGTCTCATCATGTGTTGATAGCTCAATCTTGCTTGCTCTAGCTCTCCGTGGTATGGTGCTATTATTTGCTAATGTGTTTTGCAAATAGTTGAGGCTCATGCATTTAATCCTTATAGCATGTGACTATACTTTGCAAATGTATTTTGCAAAAAGTTGAAGTCCATGTACCTTCTCCTTGTGGCATGATCTAAGTTTGTAAATGTGTTTAGCAAATTATTTGGGTTCATGCATTTTCTCTTGGCATGGTCTAAGATTGCTTGTTGCTATTTCTTTGGACTTATACTATGGTAGTGGCTCTTTGGAGTTGTACTTTTTTATTTGAACAAATATGTTTGAGATTAATCAAATAGGTGGGTTGTGTAGCCCTCTGAATAAACTTTCCACATAGTTCAAGATCACTCAATTCCGACTTCGGAGTCAAAAGTTATGACCTTTTACCAAGTATCGTCTGTGCTAAAATTGGACTACGGTAGTACCACCCGAGAAGAGAGGTACTACTGTAGAATAGTAGTATCGACATTTGTACTATGGTACTACCACACTAAAGTTTTTAACAGCTAGTTTTTGAGCCATTAATGCACATGTGCGACTGATAAACAGTAAAAACGGTAGTACCGGAGTTTGTACATCGGTACTACCGCAAATCCTTATTTTTAAAGATTTCTGCTCCCAACGACTAGTTTTTGTGTGTGGGCTATAAATACCCACCTTGACCGGTTGAGAGACAATATTTGACATCCCATTTCACTCACTTGAGCTAGTGTGAGCTTCTGATCTCAATTGTGCATGTGTTGCACCTTGTGAGTAAGGAGAAAGGTCTCTAGTTGCATGCGTAGCATCTAGAGGTGGATTTCTTATCCACTTGAGCTTATGCATTCGTTGCATGTGGTGAGAGTCAAGTAGGGGGCTTGGCTTGTTACTCTTGGTATTTGCCGACACCTAGACGGCGTGGAGGCGTCGTGGACCGGTGATCTTCTCATGAAACTTGTGAGAAGGTCTGACGTGTTGTGAAGGTTGAAGCTCACCTACCCGGAGCGGGAAAGAGCTACCACTAGTGGAATTGAGGTGTTTGGCTTAATTCGTGGAGCTGGTCCAATTAGTTTGGGCTTACCTTAACGTGCATTAGGAGAGACCGGTAAGTCTCCGAACACCACAGTAAAATATCATTGTGTTCATTGTGGTTTATTTCTCTTATGTTTTAATTTATGCTATTTACATTCCTAGAATTAAATTGCTTATAGTCTTTGTATGTTTGCTATCATTATCAATAGTCTTATATTGTTAGTGTACTTAGTCAAGACTAGTTGATTTAAGTCTTAATTGAGCAAAACCGGATTGATTTACAATTCCGCATAAAACTCAGTTTTAGCCAAAAGATTTTAAAAACCGTCTATTCACCCTCTCTAGTTGGCGTCCTCGATTTTACAGAGGGAGGCTGCTGAATGAGTGGAGGGAGGGCGGCGGCGCGTGAGTGAGAGGGGGGGAGGTGACTGTAGGAGTGGGGATTAGGGATTGGGAGAGCCGAGACTTAGGAAGTCGAGAGAGGAGTTGGGGATGGGGAGTTGGGCCAGGCCGAGGGAAGTGGGGGATGGGATTGGTTGGACAGGCTGGGGGATCGGGCCAGGTCAAGGGGAAGGATTGGGCTAAGACGGGAGACTATGCCTCTTTCGTGCCGGATTGGCCCGAGCACGCCCTAATTGGTCATGTCGTGCCGCCCGACAAACCACATTCTCAGACTCAACCTTGCTCGCCGTTCGTGCTATGCAGACCCGACCCGCCACATACCGTACCGACCGGGCCTTAAACCGATCCGAAAAAGCACAACCCAAATCCGGGTCCACACATACGTACACGCACGTCAATAAGCAAAAATCTAACGGGAAAAGTTGATCGAGGTGCATGACACATGGTTAATTGCTACTGATTAGTACGAATTACATATGAAAATTAAGCTAAGAGATGGTTTCATGAAAATGCTTTACATACTAACAAACTCATACAAAGCTCTCTCAACACACACACACACACAAAACAAATGCAAAGAGTGCGGAGGATAAGGTGAACTTTGGATATCACTGCTCAAAGAAATTAATGCATAGTTGTGAAGCAATTCTTGTTATTTGACATATTGTTTAATTTATTTTTATTACTAACCCCACTAATTTTATTTCTAATTATAATTCTTTCTTGTCACGTCACTACTCATGGCGTGATCAAATAACAATATTATATTAATCATCATAGCGTGACCAAATCATGTCACTCCATCACCAGTGACGTGATAATATTATTTGACTATGTCATTACCTGTAGCGTGATAAAAAAAATATCATTTAGCAAGACTTATCACATGCGTGATAGTATTATATTATCACGCCACATGTGGTAGCATGTGCAAAAGTTAAGATTTAGAAATAAAGTTAATAAGAGGTTAGTAATAAAAATAAACTAAAAAATATATAAAAATTCTTCATAGTTGTGCAATCCTATTCCTATACCTGCATCTCCGAACGGTTAATCTGGACGGCAAATCGTATTATTTGGAGGATTAGATCACGGTACAGATCAATCCAAATCCAAACCTGTTTTGTTATTAAATACTACCTTTGTGCAACTTTACAGAGTGGTGCTCAGGTATGTTTAGTGTGGCGCACGAGACCGTGTCCACCCATCAACAGACACGATGCACGAGATTAACAGTAGAAAAAAAACGTTTAGTCTTTTTTCTAAAAAATGTTGAGTTGAGCCAGAAACCCAGAAGGCAGAAAGGGGAAAAAACATATACTAAAACAGAAAAAGAGGTGGCACGAGGCCACGAGCTCAGTGTGGGTCCCGCGCCCACCCGGCCTCGGCGCGCACCACGGACGGTGGCGAGGCGCTGCCGCCCACGTGGACCCTGACGCCGCGCGTGACGTCGCGGCCCGAGCCCGTGGACCCTCCCCTCCGGTAGGGCCGGCGGGGACTGGGCCCTGGGCACACGTGGCTGCTTGACGGCTTTTGGTCCGGGCGGGTCAGAAATGGTAGCGTCACCCGGCGATCGTCCCAAGACGCGCCGACGTTGCGTGCACCCGAGCCGAGTGCACGCGTGGATGGGTCGTGGTGTTTGGAGGGTGGACGGAAATGTGGACCAGGTGCGATGAATCCTGCATTCTGCTTATCTGTTGTACTCCACTTGATGATCTCCTGTGGATTAGATACCACAAGTGTGTTTCAAGAAAATAGAAAATATGGCTCCATTTGAGCAATGTCATTAGCTAGTAATATGTTTTGTAAATTGTACTTACCTAGGATAGAGCTACGGCCGAGAAGTTTTATGGTTTCGTTCTCGTACATTGTATTTATTTTTGCAAACTATCGTAATCGAATAACTTTGAAAGGAAAAAATACACTAGTATTACAAAGAGATTGTATGTGACGTAATCGAATAATCGTAACCCGACGATATATTTTCTTCACAAAAAGTTATGAAGTAGTGATCATCTTGTCCTCGGTTTCACTCCATTTTGTAATATATATATTTTGAAACAACTATTTTTAGTTCATCATCTTTACATCATAGTGTGATAAATGAAAAACTTGCTAAAGTAAATATTAAATGAGATAAATTAAGACTCAAATCGTGGATCAAAATAGCTCACTCGGACCAACAAACGGCAACGATTTGAGTCTCCCTAACTACATATTTGGTGGATTTATTTTTTAATTTTTTTAGGATTTAATCACATAACCTCTCGGTTGCTAAGCCTTAAGAATAACCATAACAATCACCTACATTCTTAACGAGTGAGAGAGACGTCCGTTCAAAAAGTATACATTTTAAAATGAAGCAATAAAAAACTAGACTTGCACAATCCATATATAATAAAAATGTTAGGTATAATCAAACAACCAGCTAAATGAAATGGGAAATTAAAATACATAGTAGTATAGTATGAGAAGCTCAAAATATTGTACAGATCTTTTGTAAAAAAAAGACTTTTGTATATAGTGCTATTGAAAACCTAACATTTGTCACACGCTCATACATATTTTATGATTATGTTAATTGTCAATAAGAAATAATTTTTCAAAGCTTCAAATGCATGTTAGTTAATGTGAAAGACACCAATCATGTTTATAGACAGAGAGATAAAACCCATGTCGTATGTAGACAACATGCCGAGCCAGGTGGAGAAGGAGATACAAGCGCATTGCCTTTCCCCCTCTTTTTCACATGTAGGTGGCACAGGCACGGGGTGGGCCCAGCGATTTGTCGCGCCCAAACTCATTTTACAGCATCTCGGACTCGTATGCGTTCTCGGTTTTTCACCGCTTCTCTATCCCTCGCCCAAGTCCCTACAAAGCTGTGGGCGCTGTTCGCTGCGGCGGGTCTCTCGCGCGCAACAACCTCAAAACCCTAGCTCCCCTCGCGGCCCAGTCGGAGCTCGATTGGATCGATCCCGAGCGGTTCGGTTCCTCCAGGTGCGTCGGCTGTCGAATTCTCGCCTCGTTGCTTGCTCTTGTTTGTTGCTGCGTTGTTTCTACCGTTTGACGCGGTGTTGGATCGGCGGCGGTGTGCGGGTTCGTGTCGATTCTTTTCTCGGATTTGCGTGTCGTCGGCGGGATTCTCTGGGTGTTTTTCGGTGTTCGTTTTGTGCAGATTCGTGTTAGATTTGTGAAACCCATGTGTTGCTGTTCTTCGTGTGTTTCTCTGGAAAAACTTGTAACTTTTTTTTTCTGTATTCGTTTCTTTCTGTTGCGATTTGTAATTTGCAAAGTTATGGAATTTTTTCGGGGCTTGCAATCCTTTATTTGACTGGTTTGTAACCGCTCTTCCCTTTAGTATGCAACTTTTTGCCCTTTTTGGTTGTTTTCTGTTCAGGGTGAGCAACCTGGTGAGTGGTGATAGAAGAGTTGACCCATTAAAATGTGTTGGTTTACTCCTTTTCTCGGAGGTGGTTATGGTTCTAGATTGCTTTTCATGGATCCTTCGGTACAGGACGTGGAATTCATTTGATTTGCGAACAGTTTTACCCCAGATTTGTCTCCTTGTTTGGGGGTATTTTTGGTTCATTTGATGACGAAAATGGCAGATCATTTCAGTGCTAATTTTTTTACTCGCTGTCACTGTTCATGGTTCGTCCAATTATTACTGATTTGACGTACTGTACGTGATGTTAGATTCCTGCTCGGTGTACAGCAATAGTAGTAATAATACACTTATTGCCTGATATAAAGTGAGCATTTTGTGTTGTTGTGCACGCTCATTTTCTTGGGTATGTAAGCCCTTCAGGACTATACACATATATGTTTCTCTCTTGCGAAATAAAAAGGTGGGCATTTCAGTAGTGCTTTGCTTTCTCATAAATTTTCGTGAAAATTGAAAACTAAGAATCTTGAGTAGTTGCACGGTCTAGGTTACTATCAAGGTTTTAGGAGTTGGCCAATTGCTATGGATAACCGACCGGCTATCTCGTGATGTAAATGTTTGATTTATAAAGCAAATCGTAGTTTATAGAATCTTTGTATCTATTAATTGGAGGCTCCTCCAGAAGCCCCCACATTAATCCGAGGAGGAGAAAACCTAGAAATTCCCTCATTAATAGGAGAAATAAATGATAACTAATCCATCAACCTTGTTCATGTAATTTTAGGGATGGTGTTTTAACAACGTAGCACCAGTTTGATTGAAATGCTGTTGTAGTTATGCAAAAATGCCATGCAATATTCATTGAGACATCATCTAGTGTTAAGGTGTCCTAAGTACATGGAAACCCTTATTATAATTTTTGAATTGTGGGAGAAGACTGATTTTTGTCTCTTTCTGGAGAAACTAGTCTACTATGCATTTGCTGGAGAACATACCAAACTTGAAAATAGAAGGGGTGATGTAGTATTAAGTAAATGGAATCTCCAAGAATTTGGTGTCATTCTAAAAACCTTGTTGTTAGTACTTCCAATCAGTTACTTGCCATAATGTGTGGTACAAAGAATTTGACTTAGAATTCAGCTGTAATGCATAGTAGCATATGGGCTACAGCATCAGTAAGTTTGCCAATTTTCCCCTTTATGTTCACTAAAAATATATAAGCAACATGGTGTTACATTTTGCATGTTTACAATATCTATTTGTAACTGAAATTTTAACAAGATTGCTGTGTTTTTACGGACCCGACCAACCAGGAGTTGACTGTCAAATTGTATGCGAAAAGACTTATTTATCCTTTTTCTTCACCCCTCCTCTCTCTCCTCTCCCATCGGTCAACTACTGGAGGGTGGCGTTGGCTTCGGCAAAGTCCAACGGGATAGCGTGTTCGACGTGGCGGCGCATAGGCACCAGGACAGTAGCAGTGGCTCAGCACGACACGGACTCGGTACGAGATGAGGGCTCACCGGCGCGGACGGAGCGGGAGGGGAGCCGCGCGGAGGGGAGCAGGAGCGAAGGGGCGGCGCGGTGGGGCGCGTGGAGGGGAGTGGGAATGAAGGGGCGCGATGCGGAGGGGAGCAGGAGCGGTGTGCGGAGGTGAGGCGACATGAAGAGGAAAAGGAAGAGTGAGGAAGAAGAAGAGAAGGAAAAAAGAAGTGTAAGATGAATATTTTTACAATTTTTTAGTGTTTAACGGCGGCCGAACATAACGACGCTAACGGGAGTATAAAAAACGGTATGAAAGTTGGGATCCGATGACAATGAAGGGAAAAGTAGTTTCGTGATAGCATTTTAGGGACTCGGCCAACTTCCAGTGGCAAATAAGGAATTAATTCTATAAATTTATAAATGAAGTCTTTTAAATTTACTGGGTTAAATGGTTAGGACTTATGATAAACTAACATTAATTTGTTGTTGGAGTAACATTAGGTTCTCCATGTTATGAATATTGTGTGTATATTCAAGAGGGTCCAGTGGGCAATATATATAGGGAGTACAAGGGGGTTGCCATATACAGATAAGGAATACAAAAGAGTTCTATTCTAACACCCCCTCAAACTCATGGTGGATCACACACACTGAGTTTGGAGAGAATACAAATGTTGTGCCCTAGTCTGTGGCTTCGTGAAGAAGTCAGCAACATGTAACTCTGATGATACAAACTGTAAAGCAAGTACTCCCTCCTGCACCGGTGAGCGAGTGTATGAAGCATCCACACCAATGTGCTTGGTGAGCTTATGCTTCACTGTGTCCCGGGCAATACTGATAGCATCTGTACTGTCAGACAAAAGAGTCATAGGTCCCACCACAAGCACTCCAAAATCTGCAAGTAACCATCTCAACCAAGTAACCTCTGCTGTCACTGCTGCCATAGCTCTCAACTCAGCCTCTGCACTCGAACAGGAAACTGCAGTCTGTTTCTTAGTCTTCCATGCAGTCAGGGAGGAACCAAGAAAAACACGGTAAGCAGAAAGAGAACGACGATCAGAAGTGATGTGACGGTTGCCCGATCTTCCGAAAGGTACTGATAAGTCGATTGTGGAGAACTCGATGTTGATGATCCGAAGGCTCTGACCAGAACAGATCAAACCCCTCGCAATCACTACACCACTGCTCCGATGGTTATCAACCGTGCCGAACGCGGTTGACCTCGCCAAGAAGGCTATCTCCTGTATGCGAATCGAGAACACAAGCAAGAGAGTAGAATATGCAATCTGATATTGTATTGCGAATATAGATGAAGCACACAATGTGGGGTTCCTCAACCGAACGTACGGCGAGACTGCTAAGCAGAATAATCTCAAAGAAGAACCCACCCTAAACTATGACGGCTACTGTATATATATAGGGAGACGTGAGGAGGTTGACCTAGGGTTGTGCGGCCGTGAAAAGAGGCGTACACAACCTGGACTCCGACCTCGACACGCTTAAATGGCCCTATTAGTCCTAAAACGGTGACGCTGCAACTTATCCTCTATTCATGTCACGTAACTATGTCGAAGACCTGGTCGTAGGACTGGTCCTGGGGTGATCTTGAGGAGTCCATGCTATCTCTGGTCGTAGATTGTGTTCAACGAGTAATGTGCTCGCTTCCCTGGTTGTGGATTGATCCCAACGAGTCATGGCTCGCCGAGTACTGGTGAAACTGGTCGTGGGACTTTCTTAAAGTGGTCGTAGACCCTGCAGAACTGGTTGTAGACCTTCTTGAACTGGTCGGAACTTGTTGTAGACCTTCTTGAATTCGTCGGGGTCCTAGATTCCTAAGTACAAGTAAATCATCTCCATTAGACAGCATCATAGAATTCTCAAATAATATACTCAGCTCTCGAAACGAATTTACCTGATAAATAAGTTGACGTGTACAAGCTCTTGTAATTGGAATAGCAAGCATAGCAAATGTGGTTGTATCCATAGGGGTTATGTCCTCATCAAGAAGGATCACTAGCCCAGGTCGCATCGGAGTACGCCTGAAGCTGTAGTGAGGTAGAGCTAGGGAAAAACAAACGACGAGAGATAGTTCCACGCAAGTAGCGAAGAACACGAAGAAGGTGATTGTAGTGAAGATGGGTAGGACGAGTCATGAATTGACTCAAGATATGAACAACATAAGTAATATCAGGATGAATACTCACATGATACATCAAACTCCCAACAAGATGACGATAGCGAGTAGCATCTTCGAGAAGATCACCATCAGTGGCACTAAGCTGTAGGGATAGCTCCATGAGAGTCTCAGCAGTGTGAGTGTCAGTCAGACCAGATCGATCAAGAAGATCCTGGACATACTTCTGCTGGGAGAGTTAATAGCCCTCAGGTATGGAAGAGACCTCAATTCCAAGGAAGTACGTAAGAGAACCAAGATCAGTCATCAAAAGCTGCTCACTAAGATGCTTCTTCACATACGTGATGAATGAGGAATCATCACCAGTGATGAGCATATCATCAACGTACAGAAGAAGCAATGTCCTACCCCGAGATGAGACATGGACAAAAAGAGCAGGATCATGGGAACTAACAGTGAAACCGACAGCAGTAATCACTGAGGTAAAACGCGCAAACCAGGCACGAGGAGCGTGTTTGAGGCCATAAAGAGCACGACGAAGACGGCAGACATGCCCACCGGGAACAGAATACCTAGGTGGTGGCTGCATGTAGACCTCATGCAGAACACCATTAAGGAAAGCATTCTTAACATCCAGCTGAGAGATCGCAACAATAGTGCGTACAGTGGTCATATGGGCAACAGGGGGCAAAAGTTTCATCGTAGTCACGACCGAACTCCTGCTGAAAGCCGCGAGCCACAAGATGAGCCTTGTAGCACTCGATAGTACCATCAGACCGAGTCTTAATCTTGTACACCCACTTGCATATGATCGGACGAGCATGCACAGGGGTCGGTACAATATCCCAAGTCTTCGTACGTTAAAGAGCATCAAACTCCTCTGCCATAGCGAGCTGCCACTCGGAATGAGGAGCAGTCTCATGATAAGAACTAGGCTCAGTGACAGAAAAAGCATGAGCTATTGAAGCAAATCCAAGACAATTAGGAGGTCGAAGTGATGTCCAGTCACGAAGGACGTAACGAGTAGCATCATCAGGAGGATCAGATGTGGGTATCAGTAAGATACCAGGAGAGGATACTGGTGAAGAACGAGGACGCCTAGAGTAGTGAATACCAGATAAACGAGACGGTGGTGCTGCAGAACAAGAGGTTGTGCTATAGAGGCGGAGGTATAGAAGGAACCACTGGAGACGTATCAGGGGAAGACTGGGATAGTGTCAGAAAGAGACAACCATGAAATTGACTCAACGGTGGAAACAGAAGAAGGGGCCGAATCTCGATAGAAGAAATGTCGAGATTTGTCAAAGACAACGTCTTGTGCCGAATCTCGATAGAAGAAATGTCGAGATTTGTCAAAGACAACGTCTTGTGAGATCCTGATCGGTCCGGCAGAAGGATCCCAACAGCGATAACCCTTATGCTCAGAACTATCATCAAGAAACACACACTCAACTGACTTGACCGATAGTTTAGTGCGCTCATGAAGCTGCAGCAGAACAAGACAAGTACAACAAAAAAAACACGAAGATGAGTGTACTGGAGGCTCGAGAGTAGAGACGCTCTATAGGTCTGACACCCTTAAGAGAAGTGGAAGGCTGCATATTGATGAGGTAGATAGCCGTAGAAATAGCCTCAGTCCAGAACTGTGGTGGAACGTGAGAGGCAATGAGAAGAGTGGGCAGTCTCAATCAGATGATGTTTGCGTCTAGCAACCCCATTCTGAGCATGAACACCAGGACAAGAAGACTGGTAAAGAGTGCCCTGCTCAGAAGAAACTGTCTAAAAATACCAGAAAAGTACTCGCCAGTAGAATCACAACGAAAAGCACGGATGAGAGAATCAAACTGAGTACGAACCATCGTTGCAAAGCTACGATAGATCGCAAGAAACTGACCACGATTAGACATAAGGAAAATCCATGTAAACAGGAATAATCATCAATGAAGATCACATAAAGTTTATGCCCGCCTTTAAAGATAATAGGTGCAGGTCTTCATACATCTGAATGAACTAAGTCAAAAGGATGAGAAGACAAGGACTCACTGGAATGATAAGAAAGTTGTAGCTGCTTGCCCAGCATACAACCCTGACAAAACATGGTCGTGTCAACAGTAACACGTCCAAGAACACCCTTACGAACTAATGAAGAAAGACGGGACCCACATAAGTGACCTAAACAGTGATGCCACTGTGCAAAAATGCCATAGGTGGTGGCAGCAGTGGCGGTGGAAGTAGATGTAGAGGTGACAGGAGCAACTGAAGTGGATGGAAAGTGGAGGTGATCAAGGATGTAGAGACCCTGACGATCTCTACGGTGTCGGCCAGTCCCAAGTACCATCCCTATCTGTCGATCCTAGAAACAGGTTTGAGAGTCAAAACCAACCCTACAGCCAAGATCGGTGAGCGTTGGACGACGCGGTGGCCAAGGCAACGAAGTCTAATAGGTGGCGCTGGATGGCGCGGTGGTTAGATCAAGGTTTTTTTAGCTAGACCGGTTTAGCTCAAAACCGAAAGCCCAGCCCACAGCACACGCGCAGGGGGATAGGGTTTCCCCCTGCTTGTGGCGGCTGCGGGGACGGTCGGTGCGCCAGGCGGGGGAGGCGGCAAAGACCCAGGCGGCTGGCTCGTCCGTGCCCGGGGCTAGCACAGGCAGCGGATGAAGGAGGACAGCGTCGACAGTGACAAATGTGGCAGCGGAAAGAGCAGGTTAGTAACCTTGCTCTGATACCATGCTATGGATATTGTATGTATATTCAAGGGGGCCCAATAGGCAATATATATAGGGAGTACAAGGGGGCTGCCATATACAGATAAGGAATACAAAAGAGTCATACTCTAACACTCCATAGATAAGATCTCAGTTTGGAGATGTATGAACATGGATTTTAAATGTTAATTATATTATTAAGGCCATGCATCATACTAAGATCTATTGATCATGACAGAGGCCACAATTATCGTCTACTTTTTGCTAGATTCTTGCTCTGTCCTGATCAAGGATCAAAATCTCGGAACTGGAGAAAAAACCACTCGGCGGTCGGTAACGGTAACTGGTCGATAACCGGAAAAATCGAAAAAAAATGGCCAAAAATTAAAAATGGAAAATTGAATTGGCGAAGTTTTAAAACCGGTAACCGAACCAGTTACCGCCCAAAACCGGAAAACCCGCTTTAAAAAGGCAGAAAAACTGCTTCAAAAAGCCGGAAAAAAAGGAATAACAATATAGTATAAAAAATATTGGGACTTGCTCATATAATAATTCAAGTATATTTAACTCATACAATAGGTAATCTAGCAAAAAAAGCCTAAACCAACTTAAGAAGTGAATTATGCAATCATAATTTAAATTTAAATTTTAAAAATTTCGGGCGGTTTTATCCTCCCGGTTCCGACCGGTTTTTCGGATCCGGTTGTTACCGGCGGTTTTTTTTCCTTGGTCCTGACTGTGGTCTCCTTTACCCTTTTTGCAATTGTTATGATTCTTTAATGTTAACTGGCGTTTTGTGGATCTCTTTTTATTTAGTGCTTTATGTTGCATGAACTTCTTAATTACTACTTACTAAATTCTTATCTGTTATTGCTTATTAACCAGCAGGATCATTGGCTTTTGTTTCATTGTTTGGCCTGAATGATGCAATTGAAAATTTCTGAGTAGAAACTGAAGCTCAGTTCAGAACTTTATCATACTTCATTTCATTCATAGAAAGTGGGTAGAAATGGATCGTGATGATGTAGCTGGTTTTGTTAGTGGAGGTTGCAAGGAGTTCTGAGTTTTCTAACCCAGTGGATGGTAATAGTGTCATGATATCCGGAAGTCAGGCAACTGGTTCTTTTCATTTACTGTTTGGTTGATGTCTGATGTTTCTTAATTGGAATGGACAAAACTTTTCTTAATTGGAATGGACAAAACTTCTCACGGCCTCGAGTTTGGTGATAGTATCAACTCATTGAGCACTTTCCGTTGGTGGAGCACAGTTCAACACACAGCTGGGCTGAAAGATAGTACACTTGACTCCCCAGCGTATTCCAGCTTTTCTATTGCTAACTCAAAAGCACTGAAAAGGAAGCGGGGTACTATGGCTGGAGCAGAAGGTACTGGAAATCCATTACTCGCTCTGGGGTTAGGCCGTTCGCCAAGTTCTTCCGACAATAGCAAAGTAAGCTCTGCCACACCTTGTGCAATGTCTCCATCTTCACTAAAAGAGACTGACGAGGAGTCATCAGTAGAGCTTGGCCTGAATTTTGAGCTTTTCCTTGGCAATGATGTCACACACTGTCAAAAGAAATCCCCTGCTGGTTCGAAGAATGTGCTGTTGGCAAACTCTCCTAAACTGGATCTTCAGTTGAGTTTATGCACTTGCTTACCTGAATCAGTTGTCACCAATATAAATATGGTGTCACCAAATGTTCAGGATGGCTTGGAGAGACCAGTAACCAACTCGTCGCCAGCCATTATAGGGAAAGGATCAGTACCCTCTAATTGGATTTTTGAGCATTCTGTGGTTTCATCATCTTATGCTTCTGAAGCAACATATGCCTTTCCATTTCCAAAGATGCCCAAAAAGGCGATGTCACTATGTCTTCTCCAGTCATATCATCAACTATGGTAACAAGTGTGAAAAGCCCGGTTGCCTGTACTTCTGTGGTAACTAACCCCCAACAACGCAATAGTAATAATACTAAAAGCTGTCAGTTCCCTGGATGTGTGAAAGGAGCAAGAGGGGCATCAGGGCGTTGCATAGCCCATGGTGGTGGTAGGCGATGCCAGAAACCTGGTTGTCAGAAGGGTGCTGAAGGAAGGACCATCTATTGCAAGGCCCATGGCGGAGGCAGGAGATGCCAATTTCTTGGATGTACAAAGAGTGCTGAAGGGCGCACAGACCATTGCATAGCTCATGGCGGTGGTCGCCGCTGCTGTCATGAAGGTTGCTCCCGAGCTGCACGTGGGAGATCTGGCTTGTGCATCAGGCATGGAGGCGGCAAGAGGTGCCAGAAGGAGAACTGCACCAAGAGTGCAGAAGGTCACTCTGGCCTCTGCATCTCTCATGGGGGTGGGAGGCGTTGCCAATTTCCAGAATGCACAAAGGGTGCGCAGGGAAGCACAAAGTTCTGCAAGGCACATGGTGGAGGCAAGCGCTGCACATTCTTGGGCTGCACCAAAGGAGCCGAGGGTAGCACTCCCTTTTGCAAGGGCCACGGTGGAGGCAAGCGCTGCTCATTTCAGGGTGGCCGTGTGTGCCCAAAGAGCGTGCATGGCGGGACTCAATATTGTGTTGCTCACGGTGGTGGGAAGAGGTGTGCTATTGCTGGTTGCACTAAGAGTGCTAGAGGGCGGACAGAGTACTGTGTACGCCATGGAGGTGGCAAGAGATGCAAGCTTGAGGGCTGTGGGAAGAGTGCGCAGGGGAGCACCAACTTCTGCAAGGCACACGGTGGCGGTAAACGCTGCTCATGGGGCCAGATAGACTCAAGCTTTGGCGATGGTGCACAACAATGTGATAAATTTGCTCCGAGCGAGACTGGTCTCTGCTCAGCTTACAGTGCTCTATTCCAGGACCGATGTGTTCATGGTGGTGGTACATTAGGCCCTCTAATCCACCAATTCGCGACAGATGCCGAACCAGACGAGATGAATGTTGCTGCAGTGAAGGGGGATCCACGCATGATGTCTAGCAGCGATGACAAATCGTTACTAGGTACGAGATGCTCTGTTTCCAAGGGGGCTGTTCATCCTCCTGTTCCGACTCCGTCTGCCGTGGATCCATTTCCAGAGGGCAGAGTGCATGGCGGCGGACTGTTAGCTCTCCTTTCACGTGGTGGAAGCCATGCAAACGCTGGTAGCTCGGAGAATGGTGCTTCTGTCATGAGGGCGTGGATGTGAGTCAGATTATCAAGAATTGGTTGCCTTGCAGTTTTGATCTGTTTACAGAGTTTGTGCTGTGGCGGGATAAACCAAGTGTTTCATATTTCCCTATTGTTTTCCTGATCGTTGGATTTGATAGGACCTTCCCTCCTCCATGTACTGTAAATAAGGGGTAACTCTTAGAGCGTCCCGGGCTTGCTGTCTTCTCTGTTATTGTAATTAATCAATGTCGTTGAACTGGCCTTGTTCTTTGTTTGAATTTATGTAATCTGGTATCGTCAGCTATGTTTTGCTTTGCTTTGCTCTGTTGAAAAGTTTATCGTGTTTTGGGTAATTGATAACGCGGGCTGTATATTGATTGGAAACTTATTTCTGTCGCGAGCGGGGATGCTTCAAAATGGATGTTACAGATTCCATATTATTTCATTACGAGAGTTGCTTATATTCTGTGACTAGTGCATACCGATGTAGTCCTGTTCGTTCTGCCTGATTGCTTGTCAGTAATCATTTGGTCATTTGATTAGATGAGACAGAACTTGAAGAAAAAATTTCCCAGTAGACTGGCACTAACAGATGAGTGTGATCTGTAACCTTTTCTTCTGCACGTCGCACTGTACTGACGAGTTAAGAAGGCGCTCGTTACGGAGGCAGCTTTGGGTCAACAAAGAAAAAGTACGCCTAATAGGCGGGGGGAGGCGCCCTCCCCCATAAACTTACTTCCCGATACGGCAATGTGCGAAGCAGCTGTAGGAAAAGGTGAACGGGGTCGGCACAAGCTCCAACGCAAAGCCATATTTATGTTAGAGATATAATTGTGTTGTGTTAGAGTAGGACTCTAGATTGGTTTTGGTTTCCTTATCTGTAACATTCATTGTGTATATATAATGGCCAATTGGCCCCTGATAATATTAAGTTGCAATTCCAACATGGTATCAGAGCCAAGAGGTCTTGAGTTCAAGACCCGGTTGGTGCAATTAAAAATAATAATTGCAACCCACTTCTATTCCACGTCTGAGGTCTAAAGGAGCCTACACGTGAGGGGGAGTGTTGAAGTATAAGTGAATTGCCCGCCTTTCCTCATCAGCTTAAGCTTTTGCCTTTCCTCATCAGCTTAAGCTTTTGGGTGAATTGGTTAGTGCATGCAACTTAACATGGTATCAGAGCATTAGGGTTACCTTTAGTCGCTGCCGCCGGCTTTCCTCTCGCTCCGCTTGGGTGCAACTCGTCTCGCCGCCGTCGGCATCACCTCATCACCGCGTCATCATCTTGTCGCGCGCCCACCACCACCGCCTCGGAGACGCCGAGTCCCTCCTCGGTCGCCTACCGGTGGGAAGCCCTCGGGAGTCCCGTCGCCGACCGCCTCTCGGGAAATCGGCTACCTCGGCTGGGAAATCGGGCGACCGCCTCTCGGGAGACGCCGCATCGCCACCGCTGCCGCCTCGGAAGACGCGCCTCGGGCCGCTCGGTGCTCGACGCCGCGCCGGCTCGGTGCTTGCGCCGCTTGGAGGGTAGCCGAGCTCCACGCCGGGAGCCGCCGCCGCTCGGTGCTCGACGCCGCCGCTTCGGTGCTTGCGCGCCGCTTCGGTGCTTGCGCCCGCTTGAGGGTAGCCGGGCCCACCTGAAGCCGCCGCCGACGTCTGCGAAGCCGCGAGCCGCGAGCCGCCGACGTCTGCGAAGCCGCCTCCTCCTCCGCCATGAGGCCCGCCGCCGCGCCGCCGCTTGTGCCGCACCGCCGCGCCGCCGCCGACACTAGTAAGGGATTAGGGTTCAACCCTAATCCCTTACGCTCCGCGTGGTGGTGGCACATTTTAAACAGCCGGTTGAAAAAAAAAAAAAAAAAAAAAAAAAACGCTTGCTCGATCGCGCCGCCCGGGGCCGCTTATTAGACCACGTTATTTGGTCGCCGCGCCGTCCAGCGCCGCCTACCAATGGGTACCGTTTCCCTTCCTCGCTGCCCGGTGATACATGCAGAGGAGACTCGTCTGAGTGGTGCCGGTCTGATACCACTCCCCTCTGTGCTCACCGCCCGTACACCTGCTACACCGACTGCTTCACGCTTCAAGACGCCGCCTCCGATGGTCGCCACGGTGGTGGTGGCCGCCTCCATCTGGCGGTGGCCGCCTCGCCGCTTCCTATCTGCGACAAGATCGCCACATTGAGTCTCGGTGCTACCGAAACAGCAGTGGCATATTTCACGCCGTTCTTCTCTCCGCACTGCACCGGTACTTCTACATCGACGACTGCATCGACTACTTCCGCGTTTTTCTCTCACTGAGCAGGAGATAGCCAGACTTCGACGACTGCTTGCCGCTTCAGGGTCTTCCTCGATGTGTTCCGCAGTTCTCGCGACCGACTCTTTGGGCACCGAGAAACCACCTCCTACACGCATGGTACCTCCCGTGGATCCTTGATTCCGAGCATCCTTCCACATGACTTCCGATTCTTCCACTCTATCTTTGTCACACCTCTTGATTCCCCCCGCTGTACTTACTGGCGATGGTACCTCTCTTCTCGCTCTCAGTCGAGGACCTCTTAGCAACTCATCTTTTCATGTTCCTTCTGTTGCTCATGTTCCTCGCCTAACCATGCAGCTTCTTTCTGCTGGACAGATCACTGACCTTGGTTATCGGATCATTCTCGACTCTGACTCTTGTTGTGTTCAGGACCGCCACACGGAGCTCGGTTGGTTCGGCCTCGGCGTCTTGACTCTCAGCGTCTCTGGGAGCTTGACTGGCTTCACCTTCCTTCCGCTGCCCCCGTAGCCGCCAGTCTCTCTGCTTCGGCTACTCCATCTACCGGTTCTTTCCAGCAGTGGCATCACCGTCTTGGTCATCTGTGTGGATCTCGTCTGTCATCTTTAGTTCGTCGTGGTCTTCTGGGATCTGTCTCAGGTGACGTCTCTTTAGATTGTCAGGGCTGTAAGTTAGGCAAACAGATTCAGCTTCCTTATCCTCATAGTGAGTCAGTGTCTCAGCGTCCTTTTGATCTTGTTCATTCTGATGTTTGGGGTCCGGCTCCCTTCGTTTCGAAAGGGGGTCATCGATACTATATCATATTTATAGATGATTTCTCTCGCCACACTTGGATATATTTCATGTCTTCTCGTAGTGAGGTCTTGTCCATCTATAAACAGTTTGCCACCATGGTTCGCACACAGTTCTCCACTCCTATTCGTGTTTTTCGTGCTGACTCTGCTGGCGAGTACCTCTCTCATCACCTACGCAGTTTCCTTGCTGAGCAGGGCACTCTCGCTCAGTTCTCTTGTCCTGGTGCTCATGCTCAGAATGGTGTTGCTGAGCGCAAGCATCGTCACCTTCTTGAATCAGCTCGTGCCCTGATGATTGCCGCCTCTATTCCACCTCACTTTTGGGCGGAGGCTGTTTCCACTGCCACCTATCTCGTCAACATCCAGCCTTCTTCTGCTCTTCAGGGCGCAATCCCTATTGAGCATCTCGTGGTCTCTCCCGACTACTCGCTTCTTCGTCTGTTTGGTTGCGTTTGCTACGTTCTCTCGCCTCGAGAACGCAACAAACCGACCGCCACCGTTGAGTGTGTCTTTCGGGATACTGATCACGAGCACAAGGGCTATCGGTGCTGGGATCTGTTGGTCGACGGATGCGGATTTCTCGGGACGTCACTTTCGACGAGTCTCGTCCCTTCTACCCACGCCCCTGTCTCTCCTTGGCTTCCTCTGTGGAGTCTCTGTCTTTTTGACTTTTCGGATACACCTATCTCGTCTTGCCCTTGTCCACCCGGCCCCACCGAGTCTCCACATATTTCTCCTGTGGCCTCTCCGCCATTGTCGCCGCCTGCTTCGTCTCCTGCGGCTCCTCAGGCTCCCCCCACTACACTCGTCTACACTCGTCGACCTCGTATTGAGGATCTTCCAGATGAGCCCACTTCTCCTGATGTTTCATCTTCTTCTGATGCTTCATCTTCCCTTGATGGGCCATCTTCTCCTCGCTACGCTCTCCGCGATCGCCAGTCGATTCGGCCCCCTGCCCGTTTTGCCTTTGCTGGTGCAGCTACTTGTGAGCCTGCCTCCTACCAGGATGCTGTTACTCATCCTGAGTGGCAGCATGCTATGGCCGAGGAGATTGCGCCTCGAGCGTCTTGGTACTTGGGATCTTGTTCCTTTTCCATCTCTCTCGTCCCATCACATGTAAGTGGGTCTATAAGATTAAGACTCGCTCGATGGCTCTCTTGAGCGCTATAAAGCGCGTCTTGTTGCTCGTGGCTTCCAAAGAGAGCATGGTCGTGACTTCGACGAGACTTTTGCTCTGTGGCCCACATGACCACCGTCCGCACTCTTCTTTCGGTGGCGTCGTTCGCCATCGTGTCTGCTTTCGGCTTGATGTGAAGAATGCCTTTCTTAATGGCGAGTTGCGTGAGGAGGTCTACATGCATCCGCCACAGGTATTCTTCTCGAGGGCATGGTGCATGCCGCCGTCGCTCTCTCTATGGCCTTAAGCAAGCCCTCGTGCTCGGTTTGAGCGCTTCTCCTCGTGGTCACCGGGCCTTTGGTTTTTCAAACAAGTGATCATGATCCTGCGCTCTTTGTCCACACTTCGTCTCGTGGTCGGACTCTTCTTCTCCTGTATGTTGATGATATGATCATTACCGGAGATGACTCTGAGTACATTGCCTTTGTCAAGGCTCGTCTTAGTGAGCAGTTCCTTATGTCGGATCTTGGTCCTCTTCGTTACTTCCTTGGGATTGAGGTTACTTCCACTCCAGATGGTTTCTTTATGTCCCAAGAGAAGTATATTCAGGATCTTCTTGATCGCGCCTCCCTCACTGATCAGCGTCCTGTTGAGACTCCTATGGAGCTCAATGTTCACCTCCGACCCTCTGATGGTGAGCCTCTTTCGGATCCGACTCGCTATCGCCACCTTGTTGGGAGTCTTGTCTACCTTGCTGTTACTCGTCCGGATATCACTTATCCAGTTCACATTCTGAGTCAGTTTGTTTCTGCTCCCACTCAGTTCACTCTGACCACCTTCTTGAGTTCTGCGATACCTTCGTGGGACTATCTCTCATTATCTCTTCTTTCCATGCTCCACTTCTGACTTCGAGCTTATTCGGATGCTACTTGGGCGGCGATCCTCCGATCGCGGTCTATCTCTGCCTACTGTGTTTTTCTTGGTGGTTCGCTTATTGCCTGGAAGACGAAGAAACAGACTGCAGTGTCCCGTTCGAGTGCAGAGGCTGAATTGCGTGCTATGGCTCTCTTGTCAGCAGAGATTACTTGGCTACGGTGGTTACTTGAGGATTTTGGTGTTTCTGTTACTACACCGACTCCTCTCTTGTCGACAAGACAGAGTGCTATCGGTATTGCGTGACCACGTGAAGCATGAGCTCACCAAGCATATTGGTGTTGATGCTTCCTTCATGAGGTCTTGTGTGCATGATCAGGTGATTGCTCTTCAGTACGTGCCTTCAGAGCTTCAGATAGCGGATTTCTTCACGAAGGCCCAGACTCGAGCACAGCACGGCTTCTACCTCTCCAAACTCAGTGTTGTTGATCCACCATGAGTTTGAGGGGGGGTGTTAGAGATATAATTGTGTTGTGTTAGAGTAGGACTCTAGATTGGTTTTGGTTTCCTTATCTGTAACATTCATTGTGTATATATAATGGCCAATTGGCCCCTGATAATATTAAGTTGCAATTCCAACAATTTACACCTAGAACTCCTGGTGTAACTCGACGGCCTAGATATGTTACTATGCCTCCGACACCAGAGGCACAGGGCAAAACTGGACAAAAATAATCACAACCAGTTAGCTGAGTTAGGACATTAGCCGAAACAAAGAATGAACAAAATTTCCCGCAGAAAGAATCACCGCCCTAAGTATGTGGTTAAACGCTACTCATGTACTGTCCTCGTATGGTTTAAGCCACCGGCATCATCTGGTGGTAGCTTTATATACCTCCCTAGTGTTTTTTGCCGAGCTCTCTTCTTGATTCTCTGGATCTTGTCTTTGCTCTGTTGCTTCCTCCGCTCCTTCTCCTGCTGCCGCATGTTCCGCTCCCGCTCGTACAGACCTTGCCAGAAGACTTCGCCGGTTTGCGGCCAGAGCCACCTTCTGTCAGGGTGATCCGTGTCAAACTCTTCAGCCAAGTCCTCGTCCATGCTCTTCAGAGTGGCGTACGAGAACCATTGGATTGACATCTGACCTCTCCTGCCATCGAGCGGATGCTGCTCCTGCATCGCACCAGTCTCTGGGTTTACATAAACCATCCGCCGTGCACTGTGGAATGCCCAAACGTTCACAATCAACTCAAGAACGCGAGAGTAGCAGTGCTGGTCCTGTACAAATTAACAAATTGCAATGATCTGAGCTCTTTTTGAGATTGAAATAGAATAACCATCCTTTATCACAAGTATGTGGCAGAAGCGCTCAGATGTTAGCAAAGTGTATGTTATGGTAGCTTCTAGGGTCTGTCCAATTGTTAAATAAAGTTTGGCTGATGAGACCGAAACTTATCCTTTAAAAAATTTAGAACTCGTGTGATCTTATATGATGTATATTTATTTAATTTTCAGCCATATGAGGTATTATTTGTTATTTTTATTACCAATGTCTAACTCTCGCCATGACAGGTGCCTAGGCACATATGCGTCCTGGCGCCCTGGGCCCGCCACACCTTGCCAGAGCGCCATGACAACCTTGGTTGGGATCAGGGGAAAAAAACCGGCCAGTGCCGGTTACCGGATTTCCCGGTGGGGTCCAGGATCCAAAATCCCGACCAGTTTTCCCGGGTTTTACAAGTTCAAATTTTGAATTTTGAATTTCTGATTTTTAAGCAAATTCAAGCGAAATTCAACCGGATTTTTCCCGGGAAAACCAGTAACCGCCCGGTTTTTTTTACCGGCCGCCCGGCGGGAATTCCCCCGGAACCAGTTTTTGGATCCTTGGTTGGGATAGTTCTTGAAAATAGAATAAATTTTATCTAAATATGTAACAGAGGGGCTCACCCTGTGGAGACTCAATATGCAATGCCCAGTTTGATGATGTTTGTCGTACATTTGTGCATCCAGCGCATCTACGAACATTCTGAAAAACAACAGCATATCTGTAACGTCAACCAAGTATCTACAAAAATTAATTTACTACGACAAACATATCAGGCAGGGCAGCAGGAGGATTAAAAAAAACACAAAGAAGAACAGAAGAATACAAGCAACAACCAATTGGGGGGAAAACAGTTAGCTCCCTTCGGCCTGATGTCTACCATGATGCTATAGCAAGGTAATGCTTTGAAATGACCAGATACCAATTGAAAACGAGTTCTCTTTGGACCTTGGCCCAATGTCTGCCCATGCAGTGGCAAGGCTATGCTCAGTTAAAGATATATACGTAAAATTCAAATAATCATTTGAGCATTATTGGTAGCAGCACTGATACACATAAGCTTAGATCAGCTACTCTTTGGTGCTCAAGATCAGTAGATCATTTGCATATACTAGGAAATGAACAACTAGCCAGATCACAGATGAATTACAAGGATGGAAATCCCGGCCGGTTACCGCCGGTTACCAGCAGTAACCGGCCTTACCGGTGGGGGCCGGGATTTCAATTTTTCCGGAGTTTGCAAATTCAAATTTCAAATTTCGAATTTTGATTGATTTTTAAGCAAAATTTAACGAAATTTGACCGGAGAAAACCGGGGCCGGTTACCGGTACCGGCCGCGGGCCGGGAGCCGGTTTTTGAATCCTTGAGCATGACTATAATAAGATTCCAAAAACATTGTATACCTTGAGAACATTACAAATTCCAGAAATGACCTCGTAGGCAAAACCCAACTTTGCATCACAGACCAAGTGTTTCCATCATTAGGCATAAGTGGTAGAGAATTCAAATCATCATCAAGCTGCATGCCGTACATCCTTTGAAAAGCCTCCAAAACAGCTAACCTTCAAGATAAAAATACGTAGTAGATTAGTTCAGTTGTAAAAAA
Source organism: Hsuehochloa calcarea (assembly GCA_036346395.1). Classification (NCBI taxonomy): domain Eukaryota; kingdom Viridiplantae; phylum Streptophyta; class Magnoliopsida; order Poales; family Poaceae; genus Hsuehochloa; species Hsuehochloa calcarea. The sequence goes on from CM070594.1 coordinate 45,533,894, forward strand.
GTTGGCAGCACCATTAAAAATTATATGATAAGGCCAACTACTTTAGCTAGAATGTTGATATTCACAACACAAGTATTATACATTAATGAAACAGCTCTTTTAGTTCTGTAAACTACTTTGCCAAAGCAGGCTCGGACTCTTAAAACAGTTACTCTGAACGAAATGATGGTTGGTAATATTTCGTAGAATAAACTTGTGTCCAATCCAAACAAAATATGTTAAAACTAGAGCATTTGCAACATTGAAACTGTTATGAATAGTGCTTGTATTCATCATGAGGCCAATGGGCCAATATATATACATGTAGAAGTATGATATATATACAGATAACCCCATATACAACAGGGGAAATACACAGATAATAATACATCTAACAGCTTCCCCCAAACTTATGGTGGATCAACCACGTGAGGTATGAAGAGATAGAAGCTGTGCTGGGCTCTGGTGCGTGCCTTTGTGAAGAATGTAATGAATATTGTGTGTATGTATTCAGAGCAGGGATAAAAAAGCCAGAACCGGCCAGTTTACCGGTGACTGGCCGGAAACGGTAACCGGCAGGTTACAATTTGCTTAAAAACCAGTCAAAATTCAAAAACTATAATTTGAATTTACTAAATCGGGAAAAACCGGCCAGGTTTTCCGTTCCCAAACCCGACCGGTTACCGGCCGGGTTTTTTATCTCTGATTCAGAGGCCCAATGAGCAATATATATAGATAAGGCAATAAAAAAGTAGATAAGAAAATACAAAAGGATTCCTATCTCTAACACCCCCAATGCAAGACGCATTTGGAAAGGGTTGACACTAAAATAGGGAAAATCCAAAATCCGAGTCTTGATAATGTCGTTGTAGCATGCAGCGCTTGGAAAATATGTTGATAAAAGATCTCTCTTCCGAGGTCGTGCGACAGCCCATAAAGCACAAGGCGCAGGAGCAAAGTCGACCGCTACAACACGACAAAGAAGATAAAACCGACAAATATCGAGAAAATTGTCAGGTCAAGCCAAATAGGAATAAATAGAAGCATAACGGTGCAGATCGTAGCCGAAGACGGCGGCGGCGCAATGCACAAGAAGTACAACGAAGGCACAATGCAAAAGAATCGCAACATAATGCACAAGAAACGCAGTGCGTAGAAGCGCGGCGCGGTGCACAAGAAGCACAACTGAGAGACGGTCTGCGAGAGAAGTCTGTGCCTTAAAAGCTTAGGCGGCGGATCTGCGCATGGCACGCCATGCAAAAAAATTCTTATGCTTCTATGACTGACAATAAATTTTTGTGGACACACATGGCTTAGACGAAACTCAAAGATGAAGTTTTACGGACTTGGATGGACGCAACAGAAGCAACGATACAAAGAAAGAAAAACCTAATTAGCAGTAGCAACTAGCATAACTAGCGGCAACAAAGCAATCACACTATCCTCCAATAGCAGCAAACTAGACCAGACCAGCAGCCATATCGCTCATCGCATAGCCCAGATAGCAAGCACAGCCGAGCCATCCCAATAAGAAGACGCACATCTTCCTCGAGATGTAGATGCAGTCAAGATGGCAAGGACAGCAAGACATCACAATAGACATCCCAATCGCTGAGCATTAAAACTATCAACCAAGCCATCCCAATCGCCGAGCATCAAAAATATCTCCCTCTTCTCACAACCGAGCTCATCCATACCAAAAACACTCCAACCAAAAGCTCCAATTGCCAAGCTCTCCAACCATCAAAGCGGAGGCTGAGCAAAGTCACGGCGTGCCCGATTTGGAGCGGCGACACGGATCCGGAGCATCAGGCAACATCGGGAAGAGAGCGCTGAATTTGAAGAGCTCGGCCCAGCGAGGAAAAGCGAGGGCCACGCCATCGAGCAGAGCGCCAGGCGATCGAGCGCGTCGCGAACGAGCGACACAATGGGCTACAATCTGCGCCTTCATGCTTCTATCTATTCCTCTTCGGCTTGATTTGACAACTTTCTCTAGTCATGTTGTGTTGTCGCGGTCGATTTTACTCCCAGTTGTCTCTACTTCGTCAGCCCCTACACCTTGTGCTTCATGGGTTGTCGCACGACCCCGGATATGAGAAAATCTTTTGATACTCGACATGTTTTCCAAAAGCTTCATGCTACGATGACATTATCAGGACTTATATTTTGGGACTTATATTTTGGATTTTTCCTATTTTAGTGTTAACTCTTTTCAAATGAGATGCTATTGCATACACCTTGCATTTGAGGAGGGATGTTAAGGATATAAGAGTATTTGTGATATTTCCTATTGTTCTAGGGTTTAGACTTGTGTCCCTTTGTATCCTATATATATTGTCCATTGGGACTCTTCAATATATACACAATATTCATAACTGAAACATGGTTAAATGGATAACCTGCCATTCCCAGCATTAATCGCATCACAGAAGAACCAGAAATCTTGATTGGCGTGGTTTCTTGGATCTTGGTCCATACGAACCCAAAAATAAAAGGCATCTCCATGCTTTTGAGTTTGAATGGCTTCCAAGATTGCAGATTCAGCATTTTTTGACAAGTTCAACTGTTTACGAAATGGTATAATCAGTATAAATAGGATGCTAATCATTTATGCAAGACAGGGATGGCTCTCTCTACACTGAATCATTCAGAGGAAAATTTATATGAACAGCATGGCAAACAGATTGTCTATTATATACGATGCACAAGTTTCTTACAAAGAACACATGCCTAATAATTCATATACCATATTCATGGAAAAGCAATGCTACCCAATAATTAAAAAGAAAGAAACTCCTGGAAATCTAAATAAAAAATTACATTTTACCTTTCTTGCCGTTACTCTCCAGGATTGAAATCCTATCCAAGAATTTTTATGTATTCGGTCAATCCTGTTAGCCAGAGCGAAGTAAGTTCCAAATTCGCCGAGAATATCTCTGTAGTACCCATTGTTGAGCAGTGGAAGATGAGAAGAAGCATCAATGTCGTCTGCTCCAGATCTTCGACCTTTTGAAGACTAATGAAAGACAAACTTCATGTGATCAATGTGAGCCCCCATTGGGATATTTGTAATACAATAACCATTTATGTTCTAACTAGCCATTGTTTTGGAATAAAAAAATCTGACTAGCCACATCAGCTCCATACTAGCCTTTTTATGATACAGCACTTTGCCCATCTGTAACCATTTATAGTAGTTAACACTAATTTTAGAAAGAAAAAAGGGAAATAGCTAGTGTAAATCGGTCTTTGGGTGCTAACATGTAAAGTAACCACATGGATTGTTGGATGAAGTTTAGATAGATAATTTTTAAAGGGTTTTGATAGCTAGATGGATTAATAGTTTTGGAATAATCTCCTCAAATATTGAGAACTAATGACCTAAACATGAGTTTGCATTAGACAATTTCCCCTTTTAGAAATATCGCTATGTCACAGGCTTATTGCAATGCAAATCTTGATTTCATCAAAAGTTGGAAAATCTCACTCTCCATTTACTCATTTAGTGAAAATATGCAACAAGCTGTGATAACAGGTATATAACATTTGGAAAGGACTTATTTAAATTTTTGGATTGTACAACAAAATTTTCTGATCTATAGGTTTATGAATTATAACATCAGAAATTGTTTTGGAACATGTAAGTTTGGAACAATCAGACTGACCATTTGACATTTTGAATAACTTGGTTGGTGCTAAGAGGTGACAATAGCTTACCAGGCCAATTCCACGATAAAGAGAGCTTTGATGCAGAAAGGGCCAAGTCCCCTCCCCAAAGAAAGGCTCATATATACAAAGTGGCTGACCTGTCCGTTCAAGCTCCTTATCATCTCTTTCATGCAATTCATTCTTCATCCTCTCTACCCTTTTGACATTTCTATACACTTCCTCCCATGTTGCATGAGGTTGGTCACTCCTTTCCTTCAACTGCATAACAATACACTCTTGTTTATCAAAAGTGTAAAGTGAGTTAAAAAATCAAAACATTTACATTTATGCTTACCTCCTCTTCTTCCAATCTCTTTTTGATGTTCATAATCTCATTTGCTCTCTCTTCCTCCCATGCAATAACAGAGAACGCTTCATCAATCTTTGATGTACTACTGTGAGGATCTTCCATTTGGTTGCTATGCCACTCCTCCTCTAGTTTCTGGAGTATCTTGTAGCCTGTCAAACTCTCATTCATATGGTATAAGTGCTTCACATCCTCAAATAGATGTCTTTTCCACTCTTGTTTCAAAGCCACAGGTATCTCCCCAGCAGTTAATGGGGTTAGTGATTCAGCAGGAAACTTGATAACATTTTCCAATAGTATGGCATAGCCTTCAATGGTTTCGGAAGCCATTAGATTCTTGGCATGGGCTTTTCCAGCCGATGCAATTTTCTGCCCAAGATTGGATAGTTTCCCATTTGATACCGCTTGCAATAGGGCTTGAGTTAACAAGCCCATATTCTTTCTTGGAAAAAGAAGTCCATTTACCCCATCATCAATCTAAGCCATCAAGACAACTATGTAAGTTTAAATATCTTAAAATATGCAATAATCAGTATTTGAATTACGATATGCAATCAAAATATAATATTAGATGTATGCACGAACATACATATTTTCTGATCATCCCAAGGTCTGGAGCTATAACCAGCTTGTTACGACTCATAGCTTGGACTAGCACACTGGGGAAGGATTGCTCATCAAGGCAAGAACCATATATAACAAGGTCAGCTATACCAAGAAGGATGTCCTTGTCTTCAGCAGCAACATGCTCCACTACACCTCTTGGGAAGCCAACATTTAAAGCAACAGCCTATGATAACCAGAACAGTACCAAGCAGTTAGATGCAATTTAATTAAAGCTTTATGATCTCTAAATAGCTAATTTAAATAATGAAAGACAGCATGGAGTGGTAAATCATTACCTCAAGGGCCATTCTATGCTTCTCAGTTACGTTTCCAGTCAATATTCTCACTTTCAGTTCAGACTGTGTGCTATTTTCAGAAGGATACTGCAGTAACAGAGGCCCTACTGCTTGCAAGACAAGTGCCTCTTCCATCAAAAACCCACCGTATGAAAATTGACTACCAACAATAGCAATTACAAAATCTATTGGACCCAAACCCAAGCTGATTCTGACTTCTTGGTCATAACTTTTGGCAATAAATCTGTCAGCTTGAAATGCTACTGCAGGAAAACCTGGAATAACGAAATAGTTACCAGAATCAAATGCAGCATACTTCACCTGCAGGAAAGGAATATAATTAAACAATTCAGTTTAAGGTTGGCAGCTCTATATTCAAATGGCAATGAACTGTATGATGGTTAAATTTAGTTTGAGAATAGTTGTAAATACCGGTAATATATAGTTCGGGAAAACTATAACATTTGCCCTGTTGAAGACTTCTTTCCAACCACCAATGATCTTAATCATTCCACTATAATTATATTCACTAATACGATGGGCAAGAGAACTTTCTTGCACAGTCCAAATGACAGGTATGGATTTGAAAGGCTCCTGCAAAAGACTGTAGGAAGACTTTGAGCAAACATTCTATCGTAATCTGAAAAGGAGTGTCATGAAATCCTTGTTTCATAACTACCTTGAAAATACTGGTCTTGCTTCAATAGAATTTACAAGTATGCCATCATAGCTGCAGAAATAATACAAATAAACCTGATGAGGAAATGGTCAGGAAGTGAGGCTGAGGCCATATATTATGTAAGGAAAAAATTGTACATAATGAGACAATATGCAGTAAGCAATGGAAGCAAACGGCTGAGAAGATATACTTTAGAAACTTACTCTAGCCAATCTACAGAAATAGGTAACTTTGTGTCCACAGGTAAGATGTTAACGGGTAGGCCAATAGTTCTCCATATATTACTACATGGGCCATCCTCAAATGAGAAAACCTGCAGTACCACCAAACTTGTTTTTTGTAGGCAAAATGATAAATTGAATAAAATGTGTAGGAAACTGTTGGCTCAGATACTAGCATCCAGCATACTATGGACGCTTCCAATGCCAGCATGAACATTTATCCAGATTTTCTCTATAAACACCCACAAGTTGGTACAGATAAAGTCAATATCATGAGAAAATCAATTATGGCAATGCAACTGATCTCCCCGGAAAAGGGGAAAAGTATATCAAAGCAATCAATGAACACCATATGAAGAACCTTCCACTGGAAGGTTCCCATATACCCTAATGGATATGTAATCTTACAAAGCAGATACACCTATCAGTTCTTACAAGGCTCTGACAAACTTGGAGAGGAGCTAGGAGAAAAATGATATCGCGGAGAACTTTTACACATGGTAAGAGGCACATCCAGAGTTCTAGCAATAAGTCATTTTAAACAGGTATTGGAGTACAATCATCCAGCAAGCAACATTAAATAATATTAATTGGATGAAGGAAGCCAGCACAACCAGTTCTTGCCTATGTGGCCAACACTGGTCATAGAACCTACTCTACAGTCACAAAAATCCATGTAAGATATAAAGGACTAAGGCATTCAATGAAAACGGGTGAAATGCTATAGAACAAGAAAAGTTGACGATGCAAAGATCATTTGCATCTAGTACATTAAATTTTAAAATGCTAAATTATGTGTGCATGATCTAGTCCTATCATGTCTCTTGGGCATGTAGAAGTCTCAAAATTTTGCCAATTTACCACCTATGCAGACAACATTTTCTGCACATAATTTCTCAAAAAACAAAAGATGTACTACATAAACAATTTTGCATGAGCTCATAGTTGCCAAAGATGCAAGAAATAACAGTTAAATCCGGATATAAATAGGCTTCCCAGAGCTAAAGTATTGATGCATCAACACGAGTTCTTCCATTTAACATATAGCTAAATGTAGAAATCTGGGCACAGGAAAGCAGATCCTCCTCTTAGTCCAAACAAACACTGCTAAGGCAAGTTTATCATCAAATGAAACTAATTGAAGGAAATAATATAGTAGAGTGCATTTCAGCAAGACTATAGGAGATGACCCCTAGATTTTTTTCCCATACACGCGAGCAGCACTATCATGACTCTAGCAAACTATGATAAATTGATAATCCCTCTAGGTATATTAAGCATCATATCTTTGTTTACCTGAAACTTCCACACTGTGAAGTGCGAACACACAAACGCTTGTACATTCATTTAACTACCGAATAGTCAATGTAAATCAAAACTAAGCTTTGCCTTTCTTCATTCTAGCTTTTGCTTTGCAAGTCAGAACTAACAGATTACCTATACAGCTCTTGTGTTACGGATACATGACACATGGCATCTGAACTTGCTCTGTGATACAGAATGTAATCACAACTGCTAAACGATCAAGACTTCTCCACATACAACTTGTAGAACCAAAAATAAACGAAACAAAAGACACAGTTACACACATTCCGTTTACTCAGTAGTTCACTACATTACTCTGATTCAGAACAAACCAGTTGAGCCACGCACCTTCATTTCGTAGCCCATCGCCTCCAGCACCGAGGCAACGCTAACCATCTGAAGCTGCATTGCGTCGGGAGAGAGGTCCCCGAACACCTACGCAAAGTCCAAACGCAAACATCGAACAAATAAAAAACCACATCGCGGGAATAGTGAACCCAAATCCTACCCCCACAGAGCCCAGCTCAACTCCTTACCATGGCAAGGCGCGGCTTCCGGACCCCGACCCTTCTCACGGGCCTCCCGAGCTCCGCCAAGCTCTCAGCCTCCTCCCTCCGGTCCCTCGCCCACCTCTCCCTCAGCCTCGTCGGCTCGAACGCCAGGCCCTCGCCAGTCTCCAAGCTCCGAAGGCCGCGAGGCAGCGAGGCTTCCCTTCCGCCCAGGACCACGCCGGCGCGCCGCGAGGGGAGCAGCATCGTCGGGCGCTCGACGACGACCGATCCGGGGAGGAAGCCGACGAAGACGATGGTGACGAAGAAGAAGGCGGCAGCGGTGCCGATCCACTGGAGGTAGTCCACCTTCACAAACAGCAGGAACCGTGCGAGCCTGGATCTCACGCCCAGCCTCCGCGCGCCGCCGCCGCCCGCCGACGCGCGCGGCACCGGCGCCGGCCCACGCTTGTAGCTCCCCGCCGCCGCCGCCCCGCCGCCGCTGTCGAGGGAGCCCATGGCTAGGGTTTAGCCTAGGGTTTGGAGCGTAATCGCCATGGCTAGCGATTAGGAGTGGAGCAGTTGACGAGAGCTGGAGTGTGCAGACCTACGGAAGACTCGTCGCGTATGTTTCGTTTCGCTCGTTCTAATTGGTCTTGACTCTTGAGTGACGGGGATGGGGAGAGGGAGGAGGCCGAATGGGTGTGGTGGCGTGGCGTTTAACGCGAGGCGAGCGGGGGAGGGCCGCGCACGGGCGCTAGATCCCGATCGGACGGCGGTGGCGGGGTTTCCGCTGCGCGGAGCATGGGCGCGTGTTTCGGGAACCGGAACGGCAGATGGATGGGGTCACGACGCCTCGGCCTGCGAACGTCCGTACGCGCTGTCGCCACGCCGACGTGGGCATGGCAGGTGGGCCCCACGCTCGAGGGGCCCGGTGCAGCCCCACGCGCCCTGTGAGCATTTGTTTTTGAGGTTTAGGACCATAATTACGACGTTTCGGTAATTTCGTACCTAGCTAGAGACACGTTTTCCCTCGTGCTCTAGGCATGGACAGGATAATTAATCGGGATTTCGTGGTTAAAGGTATCTTTAACAGTATTATATCAGTCGTGGTTTAGTTTTTTATATTAACAAAGTTTCACGTAGAAGAGAGAAGCATAGCAGAGAAGGAAACTATCATTTTCTTACGTGGCAAGCGCTACACGTGAACCAAAACTAAAGCGACGGGCGAAAATGCTGATGGAGCGTGACGGGCGAAAACGCTGATGGAGCGGTGACGTTCACTCCCCACACGGTTTGTGGGGCACGCTGGAGTGAAGACGCTGGCTGAGAACGAGACGATGACGACCTCCACACACGACGACGACATCAACCGCGATAACGTTGATCTCCTGGCGTGTTGACCGCAACGAGGCAAATCCGCCCTCCAAAACGGTCCTAACGGGTTGGATCCGGTTGGATCTTGATGCTTCAGCGACGCGGTCTTGGAGTCTAGCGGCGGAGACCGTTTGGGTGTCGGTGGGGGAGAAGGCGGCAGTGGGGCGTCAATGGAGGAGAAGCGGTGGTGGTGTCAATCGAGTGTGAGGAAGAGAGGTTGTCGGTGGGGATGTGAGGGGGAGAGGGAGAGAGTTTATTTAAAAATATTGATTACAAAGTAATTAAAAAATAATATTGTAGAGTGTGTTAGAGACAATATATCGAAGAAGTTGTCTCTAATGATATATTAGATGAGGAAAAGATGTTAGAGATAATCTAAAAGACATAATATTGAATATGCCCTAACGCCGTCACTATGATCTATCAGACGAGACGAGACGAGAGCACGCACGGAAAAGTGGCAGGAGGATTCGTCAGGGAAAAGGAGGAAGCTTTGATACAAAGTCTCAGCGCGGTGGGGCACATGGAGAGAGAGAGAGAGACTCAATGTAAACCGGGTAAGGGACAACAAGGCAGTTCTGTGACCGAAAGCTCCAGCCGTGGCTGCGCCAATGGAATGCAGTGTGCTGAGTGCACGCAGAGGTGGCTGGGGAATGTGGAAAGCGTGACCTTTAATTATGCTTGGCACACAAGGATATACTGGCTGTGTGTTTTTTTTCATTCTTTCGAGAAAAGTTGTTCAAAAGCAGGTGTCTCGTAACCTTAAAACAAATTGCATCAGGTGATTCTATCAGCGGAAATGATCTGCGACGACTAATCGTCGTACGCGTACGACGCTCCAGCGAGCCCATCCGGCCACCCGCGCCATCGCTGGAGCACAAGACGCACGCGCGGCGCTCACCCTGCCGCTCCCATGCGCCTCCACCCGCCTCCTACTTCGGCCGGCCCTGCGCAACCCTCCCTCCTCTTTGGATGCGTAGTACGAGTAGCGGACGTGAAAATATCTTGTGTATAGCAATGCTCTTCTGTTAGTTCCAATCGGATGGAAGTAGTTGAATTCAACTTTTTAGTTTTTTATATTTTAAAAAACTAAAAAACTAAGAGTGCATTGCCATGTTTCCTCAATGGTTCAATCTTGTGGGTAAAGGTGCGAATAGAATGGATAATTTCGTCCGACTGACCAATCGAAGGCTTACGAACCGAATCTAAAATTGAGAAATGGGTATCCGACACTATTCGTGTTCAACTCTGACTCCGAGGAAAACTACGATATACAATACATGTTAGTGATATCCGTCCGCATGTATCCATATGTCAGGTGGTACGAGAAAAGCTTATTGTGACTTTACTGAAGAACAATATAACAAATAGGTGAGTTATTGTATCTGAATAGCCAGGGGATACTGAGTTTTTTTTTCTTCAACACCTCCGTAATTAGTCTCCATGTGTTCACTCTGATTGCACTTCTACTACCCAATGTTCTGCGTAGAAGTGCAAAAAAGTAGATAATTTATGTCCGACTGAAGGCTCGCGAAGCGAATACATGATATATAAATAGGTATCCGACATAATTCATATCCGACTTCGACTCTTAAAAAAAAATAATAATAAATAATAAACGATATCCGACGTATCTACTCTGATTACGCCTGCCTGTGAGTAAACAGTTGGTGCATGAGAGTGCAGTTTGGAGCATAGAAATTTCAGATATTTTAGTGTTTTTATCATGTTACGCTTCGGCAGCTCGGCGCTTGTTATCAGGATATTTACGTGCTATCGGGATACTTACGTGCACAAACATGGAAAATTTCCGTAGGTTCCCTACAGGAAGAGACACCTCTGCGCTGAATGGTACAAGTACATAGCAGAGTTCTGTGCTGCACAAGTGTGTATAGAAAGAGGCATTGTGTGGTGTCTGCACGGCACCTGACGTCATATGTGCGGACCAATCGAGAACTAGAGTTCGTCATGCCCTATCAGATATTCAGATCTGCTATTGCACTAAATCCTGTTATTACAGGTGCAGAATCCCATCAGCTCGCTTCACAATCGAGCAAACAAACAATTTAATCATTGCAGCCCAAAAATAATAACAAATCATTCAACAAAATCAACTCCATCATGTATAACGTAAAGGTAAATACAGATAGCTACTATCTACAACATATTTTTATATTGTAAACAGCGCTAAAGACAGCTCCTATAATGAGTTATCTTTTTACATATCTTTACAGACATCTGCTTCATGTACAACATATCTTATTTCTCGTATTACAGTTCACTACGACACAGCCCAATTCTCTATGTTTTCTCTCTCTCATTTACATCATCTTGTGTCCTACGTGATAAGATTTATAGATAACTGATATTACATTACATTACATACCCTAAAACCATAAAACAACCCATCAATTCAGTCATATGCTACTACTCAAAACAAATGGGAACTCATGTCATAAAAAATCAATGGAAACTCAGAAGGCAGGGTTTGCAACAATACAACGCATCATCCATCATTCCCACCGACACCCTTCGCAATTTTTTACGGCCATGCATGTAATACAAGGTTGACAAAGCATCTACAGTAACGTACCACTCATTAAGGGGAAGGAAAGCTACCCGATTGGAGCAGGCCGATGCCCCTACTCGAATCAACATCATACATGATCATATGGTCCCTTGTGCTGTGTCTGAAAAAGCATTCATTTAATTGATCAAGACATCAAGGCGGTTGACCACACAACATAAAGTTGCCAACACATACATCCTCTACCCTAGCTGCCACCACCGTCGGCCTCCCTCCCTCCGCCGCCGCCGCCGCTAGGCTGCTGCCGCTTTCTCTGCCGTCGCCGACGCCTCCAGTCGGCGATCGAGTTCGTCGTCTCCAGGCGCTAGGCTTACCTCTTACCTCATCGTCTCCAGGCCGACGCCTTGTCCCTGCCGCTCGGGTCTGGGCAGCAGATCGTTGACTCGTCGCCGCAGCCCTTCAGGCCGTCACCTTCGCGCCGCCGGAGTTCTGCGTCGACGCCGCCAGCCGTTCGGGAGTTCTCGCCGTCGGCCACGCCCGACCAACGCGCGTCGATCTCGTGCCGCCGCTCGGGAGCTCTTGCGGTCGACCGCCGCCACGCCGACTAGTCGCCGATGCCGCCGCCGACCACTCGCTGAAGGATCGCCGCAGCCCCAAGCCGCCGCTGCCGTCGTCGCTCGAAAGGGGGAACCCTAGTTCCCCCGTTCTGCTGGGCCGTTTGGCTGGTACTAGGCTGAAAACTGACCGGTTCGATCGTTATAAAAAAGAGTCGTCCGTTCAAAAAAAACGTTGTTCTAACCGCCAAGCCGTCCAGCGCCGCTTGTTAGACTTCGCTGCCTTGGTCGCCACGCCGTCCAGCGCAGCCTACCATGGGCATCGTTTCCCTCCCTCGCTGCCGGTGATCTTCGATGGTGTTAATTACACCGACTTCGTAGCCCACATGCGCATCCACATGCGTGGTCTTCGTCTCTGGGGCGTCCTCTCTGGCGATGTCACCTGCCCGCCTTGCCCTACTCCTCCGATGGGACCTACATCTATTGCGCTGCCCTCGACAGTCGACAAGGCCGCTGTCGAGGCTGCTGGGCTTGCTGATGAGAAAGCTACCTCTGCCTACCAAGAGGCTTTGGATTTATACACGGATTGATTGACCGCCTACACTCAGTGGTGCGACGACGACGCTCGGGCTGCTGTTGTCTTCATCGCCAATGTCCAGCCTCAGTTCTCTTCTGAGGTTGTGGGACTTTTTTCGGCTGCTCAGATGTGGACTCACCTTCGTCAGCGCTACCAACCCTTTGGAGATGCTCTCTACCTGTCCGTGGTTCGCCAGGAGCACTCTCTTCAGCAGGGTGACGCTACTGTTGACGCTTTCTACGCTCAGAGTTCTGCTGTCTGGTGTCAACTGGACTCTCTTCGCACTACTGGTTGTCGCTCCTGTTCCTGCTGCCTGGCAGACATGCGTCTGGCTGTACGTGCTGACCTGGAATTTCAGCATGTCTACGAGTTCCTTACTCGTCTTCGTCCTGAGTTCGAGCAGAGGCGTGCCCAGCTTCTTGCACGCCACCCTCGTGTCACTCTTCTAGAGGTTCTTACCGATATACGTGCAGAGGAGACTCGTCTGAGTGGTGCTGGTCTGATGCCACTCCCTCCGTACTCGCCGCTCGTCCACCTGCTACACCGACTGCTCCACACTTCAGTACACTGCCTCCTCCAGCGGCTGCCACAGGTGGTGGTGGCCGCCCTCCATTTGGCAGTGGCCGTCCTCGCTGCTCCTACTACGACAAGGTCGGCCACATTGAGTCCCAGTGCTATAAGAAGCAGCGGCATCTTTCACGCCGTTCTTCTCCTAGCACTAGCACCGGTGCTCCTACATCGACGTCTGCATCGACTCCTTCAGCAATCTCTCTCACTGAGCAAGAGATAGCTAGACTTCGACGTCTGCTTGCCGCTTCAGATTCTCCCTCATAGGTTCTGCAGGTTCTGCTACTGACACTTCAGGCAATGAGAAACCACCTCCTACACAGTCAGGTACCTCCCCGTGGATCCTTGATTCCGGAGCATCTTTTCACATGACTTCTGATTTTTTCCATTCTGTCTTTTGTTACACCTCTTGATTCCCTTGTTAGTGTGCTTACTGCTGACGGTACCTCTCTTTCTGTCTCTGGTCGAGGACCTCTTAACAACTCATCATTTCATGTTCCTTCTGTTGCTCATGTTCCTCGCCTAACCACGCAGCTTCTTTCTGCTGGACAGATTACTGACCTTGGTTGTCGGGTCATTCTTGACTCTGACTCTTGTTGTGTTCAGGACCGCCACACGGGGGCTCTGGTTGGTTCTGGCCCTCGGCGCCTTGACTTTCAGCGTCTCTGGGAGCTTGACTGGCTTCACCTTCCTTCCGCTGCCACCGTCCCCGCCAGTCTCTCCGCTTCTGCAACTCCGTCTACCAGCTCTTTCCAGCAGTAGCACCACCGTCTTGGTCATCTGTGTGGATCTCGTCTGTCATCCTTAGTTCGTCGTGGTCTTCTGGGGTCTGTCTCAGGAGACGTATCTTTAGATTGTCAGGGCTATAAGTTAGGGAAACATATTCAGCTTCCTTATTTTCATAGTGAGTCAGCATCTTAGCGTCCTTTTGATCTTGTTCATTCCGATGTTTGGGGTCCGGCTCCCTTCCTTTCGAAAGGGGGCTATTGATATTATATCATTTTTTATAGATGACTTCTCTTGTCACACTTGGATATACTTTATGTCTTCCCGTAGTGAGGCCTTGTCTATCTATAAACAATTTGCCACTATGGTTCACACACAGTTCTCCACTCCTATTCGAGTCTTCCGTGCTGACTCTACTGGCGAGTACCTCTCTCGTTACCTGCGCAGCTTCCTTGCTGAGCGGGGCACTCTCGCTCAGTTTTCTTGTCTTGGTGCTCATGCTCAGAATGGTGTCGCTGAGCGCAAGCATCGTCACCTCCTTGAGACGGCTCGTACCCTGATGATTGCCGCCTCTATTCCACCTCACTTTTGGGCCGAGGCTGTTTCCACTGCCACCTATCTCGTCAACATTCAGCCCTCTTTTGCTCTTCAGGGTGAGATCCCGGTTGAGCGTCTCTGTGATCTTTCTCGAGACTATTCTGTCATTCGTCTGTTTGGCTGCGTTTGCTACGTTCTCCTTGCACCTCAAGAACGCACCAAACTGACTGCTCAATCTGTTGAGTGTGTTTTTTCGGGATACAGTGCCGAGCACAAGGGCTACCGATGCTGGGACCCTGTTGGTCGACGGATGCGGATTTCTCGGGATGTGACTTTTGACGAGTCTCGTCCCTTCTACCCACGTCCTGCCTCTCCTTCGGTTTCCTCTGTGGACTCCCTGTCCTTTTTTATTTTTCCAGATACACCCATCTCTGTCTTGCCCTCGTCCACCCGTCCCACTAAGTCTCCACATATATCTCCTAAGGCCTCTCCGCCGTTGTCGCCTCCTGCTTCGTCGTCTGTGGCTCCTCAGACTTCTCCCACTCTCTTTTACACTCGTCGACCTCGTATTGAGGCTCTTCCGGATGAACCATCTTCCTTGATGTTTCATTTTCTCCTGATGCTCCATCTTCCCCTGATGGGCCATCATCTCCTCGCTACGGTCTCCGCGATCGTCGGTCGATTCGGCCTCCTGCCCGTTTTGATCTTGCTGGTGCAGCTACCCATGAGCCCGTCTCCTACCGGGATGCTGTTACTCATCCTGAGTGGCAGCATGCTATGGTCGAGGAGATTGCTGCTCTCGAACGTACTGGTACTTGGGATCTTGTTCCTTTTCCATCGCACTCTCGTCCCATCACATGTAAGTGTGTCTATAAGATTAAGACTCGGCGCGTCTTATTGCTCGTGGCTTCCAGCAGGAGCATGGTCGTGACTACGACGAGACTTTTGCTCATGTGGCCCACGTGACCACTGTCCGCACTCTTCTTTCGGTGGCGTCTGTTCGCCATTGGTTCGTTTCTCAGCTTGATGTCAAGAATACCTTTCTTAATGACGAGTTGCATGAGGAGGTCTACATGCATCCGCCACCTGGGTATTCTGTTCCTGAGGGTATGGTCTGTCGTCTTCGTCGCTCTCTCTATGGCCTTAAACAAGCCTCTTGTGCTTGGTTTGAGCGCTTCTCCTCTGTGGTCACTGCTGCTGGCTTCTCAGCTAGTGATCATGATCCTGCTCTTTTTGTCCACACTTCGTCTCGTGGTCGGACTCTTCTTCTATATGTTGATGATATGATCATCACCGGAGATGATTCCGAGTACATTGCTTTTGTCAAGACTCGTCTGAGTGAGCAATTCCTTATGTCGGATCTTGGTCCTCTTCGCTACTTCTTTGGGATTGAGGTTACTTCCACTCCAAATGGTTTCTTTATGTCCCAAGAGAAGTATATTCAGGATCTTCTTGATCGCGCTTCTCTCACTGATCAGCGTACTGTTGAGACTCCCATGGAGCTCAACGTTCATCTCCGGCCCTCTGATGGCGAGCTTCTTTCTGATCCGACTCGCTATCGTCATCTTGTTGGGAGTCTTATCTACCTTGCTGTTACTCGTCCGGATATCACTTATCTAGTTCATGTTATGAGTCAGTTCGTTTTTGCTCCCACTCAGGTCCACTACAGCCACCTTCTTCGAGTTCTGCGATACCTTCGTGGGACTATTTCTCGTCGTCTCTTCTTTCCACGCTCCATCTCGTTACAGCTTCAGGCTTATTCAGATGCTACTTGGGCCAGCGATCCCTCTGATCGTCGGTCTATCTCTGCTTACTGTGTTTTTCTTGGTGGTTCTCTCATTGCCTAGAAGATGAAGAAACAGAATGCAGTGTCCCGTTCGAGTGCAGAGGCTGAGTTGCGAGCTATGGCTATCTTGACAGCAGAGATTACTTGGCTACGGTGGTTACTTGGATTTTTGTGTTTTACTTGAGGACTTGTCAGACAGTACATGTGCTATCAGTATTGTCTGTGATCCTGTGAAGCATGAGCTCACCAAGCATATTGGTGTTGATGTTTCCTTCATGAGGTCTTGTGTGCATGATCAGGTGATTGCTATTCAGTATGTACCTTCAGAGCTTCAGATAGCGGGTTTCTTCACGAAGGCCCAAACTCGAGCACAATACGACTTCTACCTTTCCAAACTCAGTGTTGTTGATCCACCATGAATTTGAGGGGGGTGTTAGAGATATATGTTAGATATATATATATGTTAGAGTAGGATTCTACATATTATTTGGTTTTCTTATCTGTAACATGTACTTGTGTATATATACTGGCCCATTAGCCCCCTAATAATACAAATCGCTATTCCTAACAATTCATATCATTTCATGTCTTACATCATAAGACTTATAGACAGCTGATGTCATGTACATACCCTAAAGCCATAAAACAAACGATCCATCAATTCAGTCATATGTTACGACTCAAAACCAACGGGAACTCATATCATAAAAAAACAATGGAAACTCAGAAGGCAGAGTTTGCAACAATACAACGCATCATCCATCATTCCCACCAACACCCTTCGCAATTTTTTACGGCCATGCCTGTAATGCAAGGTTGACAAGCATCTACAATAATGTACCGCCCATCAACGCAATTTTTTACGGCCATGCATGTAATGTAAGGTGGACAAGCATCTACAGTAGTGTACCGCCCATTAAGGGGTAGAAAAGCTATCCAATTGGAGCATGCCAATGCCCCGCTCGAATCAACATCATATATGGACATATGATCCATTGTGCTGTGTCTGAAAAAGCACTCATTTGAATGATCAAGACATCAAGGCGGTTGACCAAACAACACAAAGTACACTTACAATTCCTTCGAATACAACATGTCTTGTTATAGTCTACTACTGCAACAGCTTAATTCTCTATACTTTTCCTTTCATACTACTGTACATATCCTAAAGCCATTAAATTATCGACCCATCAATTCAGTCATATGCTACGACTCAAAACCAATGGGAACTCATGTCATAAAAAAAACAATGGAAACTCAGAAGGCGGAGTTTGCAACAATACAACGCATCATCCATCATTTCCACGAACACCCTTCGCATTTTTTTATGGCCATGCATGTAATGCAAGGTTGACAAGCATCTACTCTTCGCAATTTTTTATGGCCATGCATGTAATGCAAGGTTGACAAGCATCTACAGTAACGTACCACCCATTAAGGGGTAGAAAAGCAATCCAATTGGAGCAGGCCAATGCCCCCACTCGAATCAACATCATATATGGACATATGGTTCATTGTGCTGTGTCTGAAAAGGCACTAATTTGATTGATCATGACATCAAGGCGGTTGACCACACAACACAAAGTTGCCGACACTTACAGTTCCTGCAGAGCAGAAGAACCTCTTTACGGACCAGTGACATTCAGTGGACAGTAGATCTCAACTTGAGCTACCCTGGAAGATAGAAGAACGTCAGACTTGTTGCCACAATACTAGACTGCTCATATACTAGACTGCTCATATATCCGGTCCAGGCAAGCATATCCTGTCATCCTGATGATCTGCTGACCTCATGGAGGCTACGCGCACAAATTATAGACATCATATATCATGTCTTGCAATAAGTTATAACTACATATTTCAATTGGATAAAGAGGGAGGAAAATATGCAAGCTCACATGCTGTGAGAAAATGCTCTGTCTCAACCATTATCAATTTTGGGAACTTCGGGATGGGACTTAAAATGATTGTAAATATAAGTCATGTTTAGTTGCGAGTTGCGACAAAAGTCACCAGTCTTATCATCTGGAAAAGGATATCAACCAATCTATTTGGAAAAACATATGATGTTGGCTCTATTAATAAGATAAATAAAATGAATTCAGAGAAAAATGGCCTCAATTTGATGCCACATGTATGAATATTGTAAGTGCCACAATTTTTTTGAAGGGGTAACGATATGTTGTTGCTCGTTCCACCAACCTTTTAAGCCCAGACGGATGACCAGAAAGAGAGATCTGTGACGTGTTAAAACCTAGACAGCATGACATCACATGGGCTAACTGACACTGCAACAAATAGTTTCCCAGATGGGTCTAGTAGGACTGATTCAATTTAAAGCATGGCAGCCTGGTAGGTTAAAATATTGGTACCAGTCCAGATCATGATCCTTAGCCTTTAGGTGCCTAAAATATGATGTTCATTAACACACACAAAAAACTGCAATACCTGCAACAGATTCATTCTAACTGGAACAATGATCAATGCAAGGAGCTCAAAAGTAATGGCTCTAAAAATGTAGATAAGTAATGAATAAAATTGCATTGTTTGGCCATGGTATCTCTATAAAACAGCTCCAGCAAAAGGAATGGCTGTAAAAAAGTAGGTGTTGTTAAACTTGCAGACAGTAAGAAGATACATCACAGATCAAACAGATCAGTTGATAAAAAATATGAAAATGCCACTGGCCATTGTCAGGCAACAGGCTGCAATTCTTCAGTAACATAACCTTGGAAAAGGGTGTCATATCTCAAGCTCCTCGTGACATCAAAAAAATGCGCTACAGCTTCTTCCGGTGTTTTTACAAGAACACCATGGCCCAAATTAAGTATATGACCTTTTGGACCAGCTGATTTCACAACCCTGCAGAGTATAAAATGAGGCAATACAATCATTAACAGTTCCTACTGCTGATCCTAGAAAGGTATTTGGAAAATAACAAGTGGAAGGTGCAGCACACTTAGATGATTCTGTCATGATTGTGCATCAACTGATACAAGTCCTATGCAACATAAAACAAACCTCAAGGACTTAAAATTACAGCTCCACAAGATTAATAACAAGATGCAGAAAGGGGCTGCAACATCCTATGATCATGTGAGGTGACCATCTATTTATCATTTGACAACCAGGAGTTGAAGACATTTAAAGATGAACACTGCAGATAATTTCATTGGTATGCAATTGAACACACACGTCAGGAATGAAATCAGCTGCACAAACTGTACAGCTGAGCTGAGATTATCAAAGATGGCATTGCTAGGAAAGAAGATCAGCGATGAGAAGACGTAAAATGAATAAATGATAAGAAAACATATTATACAGACAGAGAACTCTGGGAGGCCTCAGTGATAAATTGTTCCCAAGTGTATCTATCAAAAATTAAAAAGAACATAAATTAAGTACATGATGAAGCTTGAACTAACCTATGAATTTCATCAGTCAATACTGGTAATGGGGAAAATAGATATGCTGGGTCCACATTCCCTTGTACACTAATGCCATTACCAAGGCGCCTCCTTCCATCTGCCATGTCCACTGTCCAGTCAAGACCAATAACATCAACTCCTGTGTCCTTCATGCGCTCGAGCAAGCCTCCATTTCCATTTATATACAGCACAAGTGGTACATGAGGGCATTCAGTCTTAATCTTACTCACAATCTGCCAATGAAATAGTTTCATGAAGCTCTAAAGAACATAATCAACAGAATTCTAACCCTTGCCAACTTTATAAGATATCAAGCTGAAAAGTTAAAGTTAAAACCTTCTAGCTCAGGCAACAGGTGCTATGCAATCACCCTTTGTGGTTCACTCATGAAATCATCCCTAGGCAATAAATTAATATGAAAAATTCCAAAAACAAATCTAGATGTACTTCTCACTTTACTCTACCTATGTATAAAATTTCAAGTTTAAATTCATTCCATGTTAAGAGTAACAAAAATGAGAAAAAGCTGACAAAGGATAAACCAAAAGGAAAAGAAAAGACAAATGCTACTATTCACAGTTAACATTTTTTTGTTTCTTCTAATACATTTTGAATTTGAACTCGAAATTTTATAGGGTGCTAGAAGCCTAGAACACTCTATAGACTACATCATAAAAAAATGGAATTTCTCATGTTAGTTTGGAACCCAAACCGGAAGTTGATTGCATGAGTACACCACAAAGGGTGATTGCATAGCATATGTTGCCTTTTGCTTGTAATACATATTCCTTTAAAAGTGCTGGAGCTTAGGGAAATCACCATTTATGATAAAAATAAGTCAACAATGTGCACCAAGGGTTGTTGTAGTCTGGCAGTGTAAACTCAACCATAGCAAAATATAGTATACATTTGCATTTATATGAGAACATGTTGCTGACATGAACATCAATTTCTGAGTCTTTATAAAGGATTGATTATTTCTATGTTCATTATGTGTTCCTTCGTATGTTATGGAGGAGCTTGTAATCATAAACATACGTCCATACATATTCTCATTAAATGTTCTACCGGCAGTTACAAAGAGTTATAGTTACAGATCATACATGATGTATTTTAGTACAAACATAGAGAAAGATATTTTTCAACAGATAACGAACTTCAAAAATATTTAGTGCCCACGATATTATACAGTGCAGCTTCAACCTGGCTGACACTAGAGACGCCACCCACCATGTCATAAGGAAACACATAAGAGCAAGAAAAGGAAGGAACAGTTACCTGTTTGATATATGGTTTTGACCAGTGCTCCCAGACATGAGGTGGAAGTTGCCCACCCCATGAATCAAATATTTGTATACATTGAGCTCCAGAGTTTACTTGGTAAATGATATAGTCAGATATCGCTTCTGCAAGGTGAGAGAGAAGGCCACTCAAGACATTTGGGGCTGTGTGGCACATGCTCTTTATATTTGTGTAAGTGTTGGTCATCCCCCCTTCAACAACATAAGTTGCAATTGTCCATGGGCCCCCCACAAATCCTAGCAAAGCAGCTTTTCCATCAATCTAGGAGGAAACAAGGTGTATAAGCATCAAAAGGAAGTCCAGTGCAAAATGCATAGCTAAACTGAATTCAATCTGATCCATTTCACAAAGGCTACTTATAAATAAGTCGTTGATGCTTATGAGAATATTATGTGATGAGTGTAAAACATCCAACTAGAACACCGAACAAAGAAATCAAGTTAAATATGATGACTGCAAGTTGTAACATACAAATATCATTATACTGATGTTTGACCACAAGGTCCAGAATTCACTGCTTGCTGGAAGGTTTGAATTGATTGCCTAATCGATATAGTGGATAGCCAGAGATTTGAAATAACCATTATCGTAAACATTTATTTCAAAGCATGAAAAAGAGGAGAGCATCTGGTAACAGCTATACATAATCAATGTCTAGAATGAAAAAAAATGCAGCAGCATAGCCTACCTACTAGCATTCAAATGCTGGAAAACTCAGCAAGTTCCATAGTTCCGATGTCTTCTGCAGCCTCTAATTTACATTTCCCAACCATGTGGAGTGTACAAGGATAGCTTCCCCAAAATCTCAGTTTTTTTCTCATTCACACATTATGTATTAAAAACAATTTTCCTGATATTTGATTTCAGCTAGTAGTCAAGCATAGCAACAGAAATACTCTCGAGGCTACTAAAGGACACCAAGTTAAACCACCCGCGTTAATGTTTTGCTGATGTAAAACTGTGAGTTTGATGTAAACCATGCCCCCGCTGTTCCAAATCACTTCAGTCGATAAACAAAACAAGCTGCAAGCAAATACAGATACTATTTAGGCGCCAATTGGACCAACTTTAACGAATCATGATAACTGCACCACCATAGCACTAGTAACCAAAAAATCCATCCCCTAGTGGCATTTTCATAGCACACAACACCGAACCAAATGTTACGTGAATCATATAAAAGACCAACAGATCTTCTTGGTCAAATCCTTACGAGGGTTGACTTTTCACAATACCTGAGATAACTACTTGGCTAACACCAATTCACCATAAACCTCAATCCCAATTTATTACAACAAAAATTTAACAGAACTCACCTTTTCATAGCATAAAAATGAATCGGCATAATGCATTACCTCGCTGCGCAGAATCTTGAGCGATTCCCCGACGAACCGGAGCTTGTCAAGGTCGATGGGGACAAGCTCCCTCACCTGCTCCTCCGACCGCACGGGCGAGTGGATCACCGGCCCCTTGGAGTCCGTGATATCGAACGGCACCCCAATGGCCGGCAGCGGCGTGAGTATGTCCGAGAACAGGATAACGCCGTCGGGCGCGAAGGCGCGCCACGGCTGCAACGTGATGTCGACGATGAGGTCGGTGGTCTCTGACCGTTCCCGGAACGAGGGGTGGCGCTTGGCCAGCGCCTGGTACGCCGCCATGTACCGCCCCGCCTGCCGCATCATCCACGCCGGCGGCCGCGGCAGCCCGTCCTCGCCCCTAGCCGCGCGCACCAGCAGCGGCTCGTCTGGAGATGCGATGGATACGGATCAGATTAGGGTGGAAATGGCGGCGAGGGAGAGTAGTACTAGAGCGGTTGGTTTTACCGGATGAGGAGGACGAGAGGGATGCGGAGATGGCAGGGAGGCGGCTGCGCCGGCGGCGGGTGGAGGAGGAGGCGGGCGCCGCGGAGAGGAAAGCGGGGGCCGTGGCGGTGGTCGTCGGGGACATCATGGTGGTGGCGATTTCGCGTTGTGGGCTTTAGGTGGCTGCTTTGCTTATCTAATCTTGTTTCGGGATTGAAGTTTGGGACTTTGGGATTTGGGTGGCGATGGACAGGACCGGTCTGGATCCCGCGCGCCTCGTGTACTGCACTACTGCAGGTAACGAGTCACCGCGTGGTTTGCCACGCTCGGTTCTGGGGTGTTTTGTCTATCGGCACATAGAACGTATGGAGAACATATAATTTCTACACTATATTTTAACAAAATCACGTGTTACTAAGTAAAAAATGTCTAAAATCATTTTCAATACGGTGTTTTAGCCGGTTCAAAAGAGCAGAGAGAACATATTGAATCGATTCAATATATTTAAGGACTGATTCCAACAATTTTTTTTTTCTGAAACTGAATTATACTTCAGAGTTGATTTAAAACATTACACAATCCATTTATGAAAGAGAGAGAGTGCGCTTAACATAGGATATTATTATTTTATGTTTTTTAATGTAACATGTGTCCATTATTAGTAGGAATTAGTTCTATGCATCAGAGAAAAATACGTTTGGTTCATAATATAATACTTATGTGATCAATATAAATTCAATACACTTAGGATGTTATAAGAGAACCTACATGGGCCTTGAAAAGTTAAAAGGTCGCTATAAGCTTCGATCGGGATAGCTTAATCCACCTTTTGTATAAAAACTTGAAACTTATTTTCATCGATGTCTTAGGGAAACTACCGTAGAGAAACTCGGATGCCTATTTTCTTTAAATGATAAAAACACCTAGTTCCTCGTAGATTTTTTTTTTTGCAACACTAGGCCTTAAGAAAGCTGTACTCTTAGTAACACGCTAAGCAGGTCTTACAAGGAAAGATGCTGCTTTGTGGTTTTTCTTTTTGAAATAATATTATTAAAAATACAAAAATAAATAGTTATTTTTTTAAAAAAAATTAAAACTAGGCTACTGTCGTCATTTGAAATGACAAAATTGTTTTGTCATCATTCTAAATGGCGATAGTAGCCTAGAACAAGTATAGAGAGTTTCCTGTCGTCAAACGGGAACATGACTCTATCATCACTCCAACTGGCGACAGGACCCTATCGTCATTTCAACTGGTGACCGGGATCCCTTCAGTTAAAATTTAGGACAATCATCATTTCAAATGGCGATAAGGTTCCGCAAGCCCCTAAATTTTTAATATTAAAATATAGAAAAAATATTAATTTAAATGGAGACAGGGATCCCACAAGTTATTATATTTTTTAATATTAAAATTTAAGAAATTGACATTTCAAATGGTGTCAGAGATCCCAAAAGCCTTTATCACCATTCTAAATAGTGGCACAATCTACCATATAAAAGAACATAAAATTCTGCAATAACTCACTTTTATTGAGAAAAAAGAGAAAGAGGGGAGAGAGAAGGGAGAGGAGTAGGGAAGGAGAGAAGCTAGCACAGTGTTGCCCGTCCGTTCGTCCACCTTTCAGGTAAATTTTTTAACCGAATGGATTACATAGTTTTAAATGTACGGTTACGTAGTATAGTATGTTCTACATAATCCTTTTCAGTGGGTAGTTTAGTTTTTGTCGGGGCCCAAATATGCAAATCTGAACCCTCTGTGTATACTGTACTAGTCCAGAATCACGCTAGTGCACATAGTGGCAACATCGATGAAATATCATTTTCATATGCAAAGATTGACTAATAAATAGACAAATAACAATAATTATCAGAGTAAAGACCTTAAGGTCAAAGCTTACAATTAATACCTCAGAAGGCGAATAGCTCAATAAAGTTGCAGCGGAACGTAACAGAATAACTTCAGTGAAGCCCATCCATATGCCCACATGAAATCGGCTGGGGTAGCGTGACCTAGTTCTCCACGATCCTTGAAGTAGACCTTGTTGGCTGACGACTTCTCCACTTCTGTTGATTGATTATAGCAAGTATGAGTACACAACCGTACTCGCAAGTCATACCACAAAATGCAATTTATAGATGATGGGTTATTCCAAAGGAATGGCTTCTGTGGTTCTTTTGCAGAAATGCAACATTTGCAATTGAATACAAATAATAGATTGAAAGCATAATTTAAAACAAATAAATAATATTAATTTATCATTTGATTTCACAAGGACACATAGCATAAACAAGTTATTCACACAGTTGTACAAGTTATCTCACACAGCTGACCTTTCCCAATTGTTTTATGAAAATCTACCCCTAGTGTGAAATCCCCGAGCATGTCCATGACCGCGGACACGGCTATTCGAATAGATTGATTTAACACTCTGCAGAGATTGTACACTTTACCCACAAGATGCAATCAACTAGATCAGGGCTGATCACAACAAAACCTTTCAGTAACTTCATCTCGAACATTGACACTCCCGATGTGCTTTACCGCCGTCCAATTTGTACACACAGCCCTTGGTACGACACACACCGTTCGATCTGAAAACGGCGAACCACTCATAGATGTAACCCAAACACAGCAGTACACACCTTCCACCCTGGCACACAGCTTAACCTATCTGCCTGAGTAGTCAATGTCAAGACTCCATAACTTACTAAGTTAGGCTCATTCCATACTAGGCATGTGGTTGTACCGTAAGGCTCAGTTCAATGGCGTACAAAGTTAAGTCCTTAATTGACCAAGGTAAGACTTTCGATTTCTAACTAAGTGTTACACAGACCAATATTCTTATTCACACAGTTTCCACCATACCACACAGTATCTACCACTTGCCTCAGTCTAAATCTTTTCCTACCCTGTTGGTTAAGTGCAACACATGCCATCAACGCGTAATAGCACACAACACATACAATTTTATTACACAGTTCCATAATCACTTAGTCAAGTTTATATTTGTAATTCACATGAAATGATAACTCGTAGCATGGCTAAGCAATCTACTCGTATCTAACCAACCCACGTTGGTGCTACGATAATACCAACTAATAATGAACCAACCTAGGGTGACAAAAGATCATGGCATAACAATAGACAAGGTGGATATAACAATTTGGATTAATAACTAAACCCAAAAGCATTTAAATAAATCCTTGAAATAGAATGCAATAAATTGAAACAAAGTATTTTTGAAAACTGGGTTCAATATGATAAAAGGTATAACTTTCCTTGCTTTAGCAATGATGGTTTTATTTATCTTTGATCTTCCACTTCCTTGAACTTCAGCTCCTTTGGACGATTCCAGGACTTCGACGTCTAACGAGAAAGAAAGCGCAAAACAAACAAAATTCAAAACTACAAATCAAATAAACTCTAAATTGAAATTGAATGGTACTAGAAGATATATATTGAATTTAGATAAATTTAGAAACTTGAATGGGTTCAATCAGAGTTCGGACGAAGAAGATATGGCTCTCGGGAGATTGAAATTCACATGAAATGATGAAAATAAAAAGGGTGAGAGAAACTAAAAAGTAGGATCTACAAAATATTCTCAGAATATTCTATTCTAAAAATATTAGAAAATGTCTGAGTGCATGACGTGTGGGACCTACTAATATTTAGAAATTTCTAGAATTAAAATAATTTCAGAAATAAGGTAGAGAGAGCGACATGTGGGACCAATGATATAAAAGGATTTTTCAAGAAATAAATAAATTCTCAAAAATAGGATTAGGGGTTGACATGTGGGCCACTGGTCTATAGACCAGGTCCACACAGATACACTAGTCCATGGTAGACCAAGCTCATGGAGGAGGGTTGACAAAGAGTTGACTGACATGCGGGACCCGCATGTAAGTGAGAGAAATAACCAGGGCTTTTATTTGGGAAAATGACACGTGGGGTCTACCTAAAAGTGAGAAGGGATTCATTTTCTTGCATGACATATGGGCCCATTTGTCATAGAGAGAAATGAAGAATATATGTGGCTTAAATTAATTGGATGGAAAAGGAAAGATAGAGAGGAAGCTAGAGCTGCAACCGAAGACAACAAGAGCCGATAGGCTTGTTCGGCCTGACCATGATGGTATGGAGTGGCACTGCAAAAAGGGGAGAATTAATCAGAGAGCAGCCGAACATGGTACATAATTCAAAACTTCAGAAGCAATGCAATAGACAGGGAGCAAGCTGGCCGATTGGTTTTGGCGCAGGACATGGTACTGGATGGCAAAGCAAGAAATAAAGGATGGAGAGAGAGCCTTGAGGCTGCACATCAGCGAAGGGAAGACCAACCGAGAGGACACAGAGGTAAACAACAACCAACCGAACCAACAGAAAAGCTATAGAACATCAAGGTCGTAAGCTGATCTTGGCGCATTGGGTGGACGGCGGCCGTAGGCGACGCGACGGCGGCGAAGGGGCAAACGAAAGGAAACGACGAGTCGGACACGATGGTGCGGTCGGATTTTGGAAAAACTCACCAAGGAAGTGAGCAATGTGAAGAACACGCTTCGACTTTAACGACCAACGGTGCTCCGGCGATCTTCGGGCGAAGGGGATGGAACCATGACGTAGAGCACTATGCCTGTAAGATCGAGGAGGCTGACTAGAGGGGGGGGGGTGAATAGGCGGTTTTTAAATCTTTTTGGCTAAAACCAATTTATAATGCGGAAGCTAATAATAATTGGTTTTGCACAATTAAAACCTAAATCAACTAGGCTTGACTAAGCCCACCAACAATATGAATACAATTGAATGAGAGCAACATACACAGATATATAAGCAATTAAAGCAAGTAATGTAAATTGCTCAAGGTAAAGCACAAGAACAATCCAAGATGACACAACGATGTTTTACCGTGGTGATCGGAGACTTGCTGGTCTCCCCTAATCCACGTTAAGGTAAGCCCAAAAGAATTGGACCAGCTCCAGAAATTAAGCCAAACACCTCCGAGGTAAGTCCAACATGGACCAACACCTCGATCCACTCGGGTTGCTCTTCCTCCACTCCGGAGATGGCGAGCACCAAGCCACTCACAACCACGCCGGACCTTCTTACAAGCTTCTTGAGAAGATCACCGGACACGACGCCTCCACACCGTCTAGGTGTCGGCAAACACCAAGAGTAACAAGACTCAACTTTTACTTGAACTAATCAAGTGTCTAAGCTCAAGTAGATACACAATCCACTACCTAAGGCAACACATGCACTTAGGGTTTGCTCTCCAAGCTTACTAAGTGCAACACATGCACAAAAGAGATGAGGGACTTGCTCTTTGCTCAAAGAATGAATATGAGCACCAGCAACAACTACCTCCAACCAGCCAAGGTGGGTATTTATACCCTACACACAAAAACTAGCCATTGAAGAAAAGATTCCTTAGAATCAGAGACAGGCCAGTCTGACCGCCAATTAATGGCCGGTCGGACCGCCCAAGAGCCAATGGCTATAAAACTAGCAATTAGACTCACTGCCGATCGGACCGCTTCATCCCAGACCGACCGCCAAAGGGGAGGCGGCCTGACCGCTCAAGAAAATGAAACAATATTCCAAAAAGTGCCTGTAACATCCCAACTTTTTAGCCTTTGAAAATCTTTTAATTAGTTGCTAGTTGAAAATCTCATAATTTGCATTTTATTTGAATTTAAATTTAAAAACTTATTATAGACTTTCATAATAGAATAATTTATTGGGGTTAATCCCAACATCAACAATTGCCAAAATTATTTTATTTGGATTCTATGTGCTTGGATAGATTTTGTAGAATTTTTTGGAATTTTTCCAAGACCATTTGCTATTTTCTATTTTGCTATTTGCATTTCCTGGATTTTCTAAAAAGAGAAATTGGTTTAAAATCCCCGGAACAGTGTTGGGCCACACACTGTGCAGCCCAACACCGCGCCTCAGCCCAGTACACGCTCGCCCGCCTAACCACGTTGGATGCGCGACACGTGCCCCTCGTTTCGATCGGACGCCCTCGCTCAACCCCGCTTTCCTCCGTTGGATAGTCGCAGCGTGGCCTTGTCCACTGATCTCACTCGCCGCCGCCGCGCCTCGCTACATTGCGCCGTGTGGGCCGCGACCGAGTCGTCGTCTCCGCGGACACTTCTTCCTCCTCGCGCCCGCGCCCTTGCCCACCAATATCGCTCGCGGAAGCTTCGTCCGACAAAATGGATTCCATTGAGTTTTCTTCGCGCCGACCCCACCAAATCCCGGCCTTCTCTCTACCTTATCATTTCCCCACCGAATCAAAC
The DNA here is from genome assembly GCA_036346395.1 of Hsuehochloa calcarea. Lineage (NCBI taxonomy): Eukaryota > Viridiplantae > Streptophyta > Magnoliopsida > Poales > Poaceae > Hsuehochloa > Hsuehochloa calcarea. The sequence goes on from CM070594.1 coordinate 45,562,975, forward strand.
TCCGAATTGGCTTCAATCTCCTAAAATCGGGGATTTCCCGATTGCATTCGTTTCGGACGCTATTAGGGGGTTTCCAATCCCGGCGTCCCCCGGTCCTATAAATACCCCCTAGGATCGCCCAGTCCTCCGCAACCCAGAGCCGGCACCCTCGTCTCCCCGATCACTCTAGCGCCGCCGCAATTCAAGTTCTAAGGTTTTCGGCCGAGCTCCTTCTCCGGTGAATTATACCGCCGTTGTCGTCGCCCTTGCCCCGCCGTCTACACCATTGTGATCAGCAAGGTTCGAGCTGCCTCGTGCGCCCCTCCTCGTCGCCGGAGCACCCGTCCGACAAGACCCGAGCCTTCGCCGCCGCTTCTTTCTCGCCACTGTCGTTGCCAGCCACTGGTAAGGGCACCCCTGAGTGCGCAATAGCACGGGGAACAATCTGTACCCTCCACCGCTGGTGACTCGCCGCCGATCGCCGGCAACCATCGGGTCCCGAGTGCCGCCCTCGCCGTCGTAGCTCCGTCAGTAGCCAGCGTCAGCATTTGTGCCTGCGTGTCGCCCACGTGCCGCCGTGTCAGCACCAGCACACGCGCACGTGCCCAGTCCACCGCGCCAGATCTCACTTGGCTCAGTGAACCCAGTTCACCGCGAGTCCACTTGCTGACATGTGGGGCCCACATGTCACATTTCTTTTAAATCTATTTCTTTTTCTGGAAATTCTCGGCTGACGCAAGCATTGCGAAATAATCCGATTTTCCTTCATAAAAATAATTCGGAAAATTCATTAAAAAAATCCAAATTAGGGTTTTATTTGATTTCCAATCTTCTAAAGCTCATAACTTTTGCATCTGACCTCCGATTGAGCCCATTCAAAATTTTTAAATTCAAATAAAATCCAGATCTATTTAATGGTGAATTTTATTTGATTTTTGGAGTTTTTTTGCCTCTATTATTTTTTTGTTTTTGTTTCTTTTGTCTCGTTTACGAGTAGGCGTCGATACTTCGAGAAATTTTGGAGAAGAAGGAGCACCTCAAGATCAAGACCAGTACCTAGACCTATTCCAAGGCAAGTTATACCTTTGATCATATTGCACCCAGTTTTCAAATTACTTTGATTCAAATTATTGCATCTTAATTTAAGTATGTATTCAAATGATTTTGGTGGTAGTTAATAATGCAATTTGTTATGTCCACCTTGTCAACTGTATGTCATATTCTTTTATCACCCTGGATTGGTTCCTTACTAATTGGTATTATCGTAACACCAACATGTGTTGGTTAGACACAAGTAGATTGCTTAGTCATGCCACGAGTCATCATTTCATGTGATTCGCAAATTATGAATTTGACTAATGGAATATGGAACTGTGTGATGAAACAGTGTGTGCTGTGTGCTATTACTCATTAATGGCATGTGTTGCACTAAATCAACAGGGTGGGAAATGATTTGGACCGAGGCAAGTGGTGGATTTTGTGTGATTAGTGGAGTTGTGTGCTTTAAACTTTGTGATTTGAGAAAAACTGAAAGTCTTGCCTTGGTCAATTGAGGACTTAACTTTGTGCGCCATTGAACTGGACCTTACTGTACAACCACATGCCTAGTATGGGCCGGGCCTAACTTAGTAAGTTATGGAGTCTTGATGTTGAAAACTCAGGTTGTATTTTAAGTTGTGTGATGGGCTGGAGGTATGCTATGTCACATCGCGGGACAGTTCGCTGCATCCCTGTCCAACGATGTGTGTCATAACCAAACACTGTGTGTATCGGTTGGCTGGTAGTAAAGTACATTGGGAGTGTCAATGCTTGAGATGAAGTCTCTGAAAGGTTCTGTTATGGTCGGTGTTGGCCCCACTGATTGTATCGTGTGGGTAAAGTGTACAACCTCTGCAGAGTGTTAAATCAATCTATTCGAATAGCCGCGTCCGCGGTCATGGACATGCTTGGGAATTTCACATGAGGGGCAGATTTTTTTTATAAAATCATTGGGAAGGGTCAGCTGTGTTGTGCAGCTGTGTGAATAACTTGATTAGGCTGTGTGTCTTTGCGAAATCAAATGATTAATTATTGCTTAATTGTTTTGAATTATGTTTCCAATCTATTATTTGTATTCAACCGCAAATGTTGTATTTCTGCTAAAGAACCACAAAAGCCAACTCCTTTGGAATAAGCCATCATGTATAATTGTATTATGTGGTATGACTTGTGAGTACGGTTGTGTACTCACTCTTGCTAAACCAATCAACAGAAGTGTAGGAATCATCGCCTGCTTTTGAAGAGGAATTCTACGAAGGTTGATCGTTAGGGTCTCGATCCCAGTCAGTTGCCTGTGGTAAAGTGATGGGAGCCCGCTGGAGGTTACTTTGTTTCCGCTGCAGTTTATTTCATTATTGTCAGCCTTACATGGCTTAATAATTATAAAACTCGACCTTAAGGTCACAACAGTTATTTGTTATTCAAATTACTCGTTTATTTAATATTTCGTTGTATGGAGTTGATACTTCATCGATGTTGACACTGTGTGCACTAGCGTGATCCTGGACTAGTGCAGAATACATAGAGGGTCCAGATTTGCATATTTGGGTCCCGACAGTGCCTTCTCTGGAAAAACATACCGCTAAAGACTATGATACTTCTGCTCTCTGGTAGTACCGTTTCTTTAACGGCGGTACTACCGTACAGAGATTCGGCTCAAGAAGCAATCGGTCCGACCGCTAAACACATGGTGGTCCGACCGATACACCACCGATCAGACCGGTCGACACTGGTGGTCAGACCGCCAGACCACAGAGAGACTTTGCAGTTTGCTTAACTTAATTTGCAAAACACATTTGCCAATTTTAGTGCAATTCAAACAAGGGTTATAGGTGATATTCTCAACAAGTTACAAAACACATTTGCTAACTTTTAGAATCAACACCACAAGGAATAAGGTATATGGACTTCAACCTTTTGCAAAACACATTTGTAAATTATAGTCACATGCTACAAGGATCATGCATGAGCATCAACTATTTGTAAAACACATTCGTAAATAATAACACAATGCATAGATGAGCTAGAGCAACCACAATGAGCTATCAACACATGACTAACTCAAGCCACTAGTCAAGACCCCTCTTAATAGTACAACAACCTACACTAGAAATCCGGTCTTCCAACCAAACACTAAGACCAGTAAAAGACTAGGAACACATCCTTAACCCTAGCTAGTTATACCTTTGCCTTGCATCTTTTTGAAGCTTGATGACGCACATCATCACTTCAAGTCCGGGTCATTGACTTGATAATCATCAACACGTGATGATCTTCTTCACTTCGGTATCTTATCTTGAACATCATCAACACATGATGATTTCTTCATCCCAAGTCTAGATATGCATCAACACATGATGCATTCTTGACTAGACCTTCATCAACACATGATGAGTCTTCTCTTGACTTGATGTATATCAACACATGATGCATCCTTTACTCTAAGTCTTGATATGCATCAACATATGATGCATCCTTCACTCCAAGTCTTGATATGCATCAACACATGATGCATCCTTCACTGGACCTCCATGAACACATGATGTGTCTTCTCTTGACTTGATGATCAACCCATGATCATCTCCTCTTCTTGAATCATCATCGACACACGATGATTCCTATTTCTTCAAGCTCTTCATATGCATCAACACATGATGCATCTTCTTCTTACACTTTGACTTGATGACGATCAACTCATGATGTCATCACAAGTCTTCATTATCCTGGAACATAACCTATTCATCCAACTCATAAAAATGTTAGTTCCATAATATAATTATCATTAATTACCACACCATACCATTAACTCATAATGGTGGGACAATATACTTAAATATTTTCCTCTTTGATAATTGATGATAACCACTTCAATTTGAAATAATTGAGTGTAAATAAATGAGAGAAATAATGAGTATATACGAACTACACAAGTTTTATATATACTCAAGGATATGTTTCAAAATAGAGATCTCAAATATATGTGGAGAACGGAATATAGATCAATACTAATGAAACCATAAAATATTGAGTGAACTCCTCCTAAATGTATGCATACACGAATGTGTAACAGGAACATATGCACATATTCGAGTTCGACTTATGGTGAGGTTCAACCTATATTTTGGATCCGAGGAATGCATCAATATAAAAGAAATATGATGTCGAATGCATACCTCGTTGAATTTCACCTTTATATCCAAATGAGACTACACACTAGATATAACAATAGAAATGTTAGTCTGATAAATAGATTTATCATTTATCACCAAAACACTCCATTAACTCATAATGACGGATCTAGATCCTTCAATCTCCCCCTGTTTGGTGATTGATGACAAATCCTTTATTAATAACAATATTTAGATATAAATAGACATAAGATAAGAATTTAAGCCATTAAACTATGTCTATGCATGTCACTAGGTGAAATTTATAAAGCTTCAAACATTATGCATATGAGAATGATATGCTTATATATTCAATGCATTCTCCCCCTTTTGGCATATTAAACAAATCACAAATGAGAATATATATTTTACATCCAAATGTGGGGATATTGATCATATAAATTTTTTTCCCCTTTTGGCATTAATCACAAAAAATCCAAAACAAATCTAAAGCCAACATAGAGGTGTTGCAAAACAAAGAGCTTGGCAATTGAAATCATAACAGAAATAATCCATATTTCATAACAAGCTGAGAATAATTAAGACCAAAGAATCCAAGGTTCCATAAGCTTACAACAAATATTACAAGAGAGAATAGTAACTTTATCCTTACAAAACAAGGTCTATTGACCTAAACATGAATGACACTAAAACTAATAAGGTGGAGCCCTTGAGGAAGATGGATGTTCTCCTCACTGAGAGGAGGGCGGGCGCTGACCACTTCCATACCGCTGATAAGTCAACGGGCTTGCTGCTGTTGATACTCAGTAAATCTCTCATCCATCTGAGTCACCCTCGAGTTCAGAGCATCAAATTTTGTGTCCAATCCCACAACCATAGCTCTTGTCTCAACCTGGTATGCATGCATCAGATCAAACTTTATATCCATGTGGTCCACACTGGACTGGAGATGAAGGAGAGCTGCTAGGACAGGATCTTACTCCTGAGGAGCGTGATGCTCTGGATGACTCTGAGAAGATGATCCCTATCCTTGAGGCTGAGGAGGAGGTGGAGGAGGCACCTGGGGAGGCATCTGAGGAGGTGGAGGAGCATCTCTAGGCATGTATTCCTTATGCTCCATGTCGCAAGGACTGTCAAAATCAAGTTTGCTCTGAATCAGCTTTATAATATAGGGAGTAAGTGGCAATTTCTCTAATCATCAAATCCATAACATCAATTCTTGTTCCATCCATAATATATTTCACCACATTCCATGCTCTTCCATGAATTTCATCATTGTTCCCAATCCTAGGGAAGAATGTGACTCTCATGATTCTATTAACAATGCTGGGAAGAGATAAAAGGCCACTGAAGGATCTAGACCCGTCATTATGAGTTAATGGAGTGTTTTGGTGATTAATGATAAATCTAATTGTGAGACTAACATTTCTATTGCTATATCTAGTGTGTAGTCTCATTTGGATATAAATGTAAAATTCAACGAGGTATGCATTTGACTTATACTCTTATATATTGTTGCATTCCTCGGATCCAAAATATAGGATGAACTCAACCATAAGTTTAACTTGAATATGTGCATATGTTTCTATTTACACATTTGTTTATGCACACATTTAGGGGGAGTTTATTCTATATTTTGTGGTTTCATTAGTATTGATCCATATTCTGTTTTCACATATTTTGGATCTTTACTTTGAAACATATCCGTTTGAGTATACAAAACTTGTGTAGTTTTTGTATACTTATGTTTAGAGTATACAAAACTTGTGTAGTTTTTGTATACTCATGTTGTGAGTATATAGAACTTGTGTAGTTCTCGTATACTCATGTTTTGAGTATGTAGAACTTGTGTAGTTCTCGCATACTCATGTTTGAGTATATAAAACTTGTATAGTTTATATATACTCACGTTGTGTTACATTATCTAATTTCAATTTATGTGCAATTGAAATGGTTATCATCAATTACCAAAGAGGGAAAGATTGAAGTATCTTGTCCCACCATTATGAGTTAATGGTATAGTGCGGTAATTAATGATAATCATATTGTGGAACTAACATTTTTCATGAGTTGGATGAATAGGTTATGTTCCAGGGTAATGAAGACTTGGGATGATCATGAGTTGACCATCAAGTCAAGATTCAAGTAAAGAATGCATCATGCGTTGATGCATATGAAGAGCTTGAAGAAAAAGGGAATCATCGTGTGTCGATGATGTTCAAAGAGAAATCATCATGGGTTGATGGAGGTCTAATGAAGGATGCATCATGCGTTGATGCATATCAAGACTTGGAGTAAAGGATACATCATGCGTTGATACACATCAAGTCAAGAGAAGACCCATCATGTGTTGATGGAAGTCAAGAGAAAGAATGCATCATGTGTTGATGCATGTCAAGACTCGGGATGAAGAAATCATCATGTGTTGATGATGTTTGAGACAAAATCCCGAAGTGAAGAGATCATGATGTGTTGATGATTATCAAAGTCAAGGACCCAGACTTGAAGTGTTGATGTGCGTCATCAAGCTTCAAGAAGATCCAAGGCAAAGATATGACTAGCTAGGGCTAAGGATGTGTTCCTAATCTTTTACCGGTCTTGGTGTTTGGTTGGAAGACCGGATTACTAGTATAGGTTGCTGTACTATTAAGAGGGGTCTTGACTAGTAGTTTGAGTTAGTCATGTGTTGATAGCTCATTGTGGTTGCTCTAGCTCATCTATGCATGGAGCTATTATTTACGAATGTGTTTTGCAAATAGCCGAGGCTCATGCATTTAATCTTTGTAGTATGGGACTATAATTTGTAAATGTGTTTTGCAAATGGTTGAAGTCCATGCACCTTAGCCTTGTGGCATGATGCTGTTATGTTTGATTTATTGTAGCATGTGACTTAAGTTTGCAAATGATGTAAGTCCATGTACCTTATTCCTTGTGGTGAGTATTCTAAAAGTTGGCAAATGTGTTTTACAACTTGCTGAGAATGTCATCTTTAAACGTTGTTGGACTTGCACTCAAATGGGCGAATTTGTTTTGCCATTTGAGCGAAGTGAAAAATGCGAGGTATCTCTGGAGTCTGGCGGTCTGACCGCCAGGGGTCACCGGTCTGACCGGTGGCATATTGGTCAGACTGCCATGTGTTGGGTGGTCCGACCGATTTCCCCTTGAGTTGAATTTGTGTGCGGTAGTTCGCCGTTGAGAAAATGGTACTACCGTGGTGCGGAAGTACCAGAGTTGTCGTGGTACTTTTATTTCAGAGAAGCACATTTTGTTGGTGTGCCGAATTTCCTCGAACGGTCGGACCGGCCAGCCTTGGCGGTCTGACCGATTTGGCGGCGGTCAGACCGGCCACAGGTCCAACGGCTAGTTTTATAACCGTTGGCGCATGGGCGGTCCGACCGGCCATTAGTTGGCGGTCAGACCGGCCCTGCACTGATTCGAGAGAATCTTTCCTCCAACGGCTAATTTTTGTGTGTGGGCTATAAATAGCTACCTTGGCTAGTTGGAGGAGGTTGTTGCTACCAATGCAAAGTATTCTAGTGCTACGAGACATTCTTTTGAGCTAAGAGCAAACCCTCTCTTCTCTTTTGTGCATGTGTTGCACTTAGCGAGATTTGAGAGCAAACCCTAAGTGCATGTGTTGCCTTAAGTAGTGAATTGAGTATCCACTGAGTTTAGACACTTGATTAGTTCAAGTGAAAGTTGAGTCTTGTTACTCTTGTTATTTGCCGACACCTAGACGGCGTGGAGGCGTCGTGACCGGTGATCTTCTCAAGAATCTTGTGAGAAGGCCCGACGTGTTGTGAGTGGTTTGGTGCTCGCCATCTCTGGAGTGGAGGAAGAGCAACCCTAGTGGAGCGAGGTGTTGGTTCTTGTTGGAACCGGTCCAAGTGGTTGGACTTACCTCGGAGGTGTTGGCTTAATTAGTGGAGCCAGTCCAATGCGGCTGGGCTTACCTCAACGTGGTTTAGGGGAGACCGATAAGTCTCCGAACACCACGGTAAAACATAATTGTGTCATCTTGGTTTGTGCTTGCGCTTTACTTTGAGCAATTTACATTACATGCTTTAATTGCTTATATATCTTTGTATGATTGTTGTCATTGTATTGTACTCATATTGTGGTGCACTTAGGGAAGCCTAGTTGATTTATGTTTTAATTGTGCAAAACTAATTTGTTATTAGCTTCCGCATTATTAATTGGTTTTAGCCGAAAGAATTTTAAAAATCGCCTATTCATCCCCCTCTATTCGGCCACCTCGATCTTACAACCACTTACTTTACCACGCATAAAATAGTTGTTTGGATCATAATATTCATCAATTTGAGTAAATGCCAGAGGTTCTTGAAGATGAATCCTGATTCCCCTTGATTCCCTGAGTTCCAAAGCACGCACAAAATCCTCTTTAGAGGCTTCTAGCCTCTGTTGCCCAGTCATCCAGATGAGGTGATCATGATCAGGTGACACGAACGCCGTTGCATAGAATTGTTTGATGGCTTTAGCATGGAAGTAGCATCTTGAAGAAACCAAAGAATCAAAATATGCATTTCTGAAGAGACGATATAATCCATTGTAGGCTGGATTTTGTCCAAGGTAGCTCCACTTTACAAATCTGTGATTAGCAAACTGTTTCTTTCCATAAATGATCTAATAAACATCTTGTTGGAATATTATGTGAAATATATTTGTTGTGGCAGACCTTGGAAATCTGAATTGATTAGTGTGCCTTAGAATAGTATATTACTCATTTTTAATTCTTGACACATCAAGTCCAATAAATTGATTCAGATCGGGAGCATCATCCTCATCCTCATCCTCATCATAAGATGCCTCATAATTTGCATTGTTTCTATTATTGTTTTCACTGGATTTCTCAACATCCTCCATTTGTGCATCATCAATCTCGTCTTCAACAAAATCTTTTCCTTTTGAAGGAGGAACAGACGGGAACAGACGGGCGTTTGACATTTTTCTTGAGCGGCATTGTTCCTGGGAAGAGATTGCAAGAATTAATCAAGGAAGATCAAAGAATAGACACACAGATATGCCATAATGCCATTTGTCGCTCTTTTCTGTCACTGGCGGTCGGACCGCTTATCATGGCCGGTCGGACCGCCATTATACATCCGGTCGGACCGCCAGTGACAAAAATGAGAGGACTGATTTTGGGATTACCCCAACAATTGCAAAATTTATGCAATGACATAATGTATACTCAATTGTCTACTCACAATCTACTTGCAGGTCAAAGATTTGCCACATAATTGAATAGATAATAGTATTTTACGACAAACCCTAGAATTTTAGGCAAAACACAATGTGAGTCAAATGCAAGTAGATGAAGAATATTTACCGGCTTAGATGGAGAGAAGAATCAAGAAGGATGAGTCCTCAAAGAGATTGAAGTGCCAAAAGCCAGATTTGAAAGAACTTCCTCACCTAGGGTTCCAAATTTTGATGAGATTAGTCAACCAAAATGCAATCTATTTGGAGGAGATAGGAGAGGATGTGAAAGAGATCAAATAATTACTTTGGAGCACCACGGAGATGGCCGGAGAAGGAGATCCGAAGCTCTAGAGTGAGTGGCGGCCGGAGGAGGAGAGGAGGTTGAAGGCTCGGTTGAAAAGTTGAAGTGAATGAGGAGAAAACACCTCTTCGGGCTTGAGTTATATGGCTTTTACGCAAAACTGGTCGGACCGCCGGGCAAGAGGCGGTCGACCGGAAAGGCCAGCGGTCGGAAAGATTTTTGAAAAGCCAAATTTTTAAAAAGCCAAATTTTGGGACGTTACAGTTTTAGATATGTGGTTAATTGTGGAAATCTTGTTTGCGGTGTGGTACGTCAAAATATGTCGGATGTTACAAATTTCAAAATTTACTATGGTGGACTAATCTTGAGGGTCCCGAGGGGATTGATTTGTGTTATTTTCAATAGGCAACCATGACTCTAACAAGACTAGAGCAGCGTACATGGGGCACTGTGATGTGGTGGTTGTTCCATACATTCAATTTGTACCATATTGTCTATGATATGAGATTGAGTTGTCTTACCAACCGAGCACCACATAACACATATTGAGAGTTAATGTAGCTCAAGAGTACAAGGTCATGGCAGTAAAAAGCAATCTCATTCTCATCCAAGAACTCTTTGCCATTTTCCTCTATTTTATTTTGTAAGATAGGCGACTCAATCGTCGACAGCTGGCTCCGATCGTGGGGAAGAAGACACTGGGTTCTTGAAGATCACTTCGTTCAAGCATTCTTCGTTCACTTCTTTCGCTCTGTCATCGCTCATGCGAACATGATAGAGACTTGGGATGAGGAAAACTAGTTCGACTTGGCAGACTACTTCGACCTCGACATGGACGCATGCATGCGCACCATGGAAGAGAACGAGATGTTGTCATCCTCCTCCTCTGCTGGCTCGCCACTAGCTGAGACCAGTAAGATCGACCGGATGGATGAGGATTTGATGCGATAGTAGGTGTCCCGATCTTTCGATGAGATGGATAATTTGATTTGGTGGAGACGACTCTCATGATTGCTACTAATCGCACACGACCAATATGCCCACAATCACTTAACTAACACCGTGATTGTTATCGACCTTGCTAGTAGCACGATCATTTGACCACGAAGGTCTATTCCTGCAAGCAACCGAAGAACAAGCAAGAACAAGATAATAAATAATTTGAAATTGCAAATAGGATTGAAATACAGTCAATAAATTGGGATTCAGAAGCAGTATTATGGTTGGTCTAATCGACAAAAGCCAAAATACGAAGTTGCAATGTAACTAACTTTTAACTAAACAAATCCAACGAACCCTAAGGGTGACGGCCACTATGTATAGGAGGAAGAGGAGAAGGGAGGGGCAGTAGCACTATTTATGTGAATAGTATAGTCCTAGGGTTACAAGGCATATTGACCCAAGTGGAGGTGGCGCAGTACCTTTGCTCTTAGAATTAGAATCAATGTAGGACTATTTTGACTATTGCAATGCACTGAGAAGGAATTTGGAGGTGGGACTAGATCCGTTAGAAAGAGGATGAGATAAGCTTTCCATCAAGTACCCGTGGAGCTCCAACGGACTTCGTATGTGAAAGTTATGCACGTTTGAAGTTAGTGCTGTTTTCGGAGGCCGAATTAGATTCCAAAATGTGTCCAGTTTGAACTCTTGCTAGGCTTGGACAAAAAGTGACGTGGTGCTGCACAAATATATATATTTATCATTAGATAGCATCATATAGTTTATATAATATAAAAACACTCCTAAAAATGAGTTTACCTGATAATTTAAGTAAAATGTACGAGCTCTTGTAATTGGAACAACAAGCATAGCAAATATAGTTGTATCCATAGAGGTCATGTTCTCATCATCCCCCCTTCTTGAAAACAAAGCCATCATCAGCTTTTGATAGGCTGAAAATAGGATAACAAAGAAGCCAAGTTGTATGCATGGTATATGTATATGTCATCCGTTTTAACGGTTATTCGTTGTTGCACAATTAATGTTAGAAAATAGCAACGATCATAAAATGTCATTGTATTATTACCTCAAGAATAATCATATATGTTAATGAGCAAAACAAAGTTTCTCACACAATAATTATTGCAATTAGTTTTCTAATTGTAAATGAAACATTTATGCAATTCAAATCTATCAAATTATAAACTTGCAGTAGCAGCACATATGGACAAATCTACAACTTTTGGAATCAAACAAAGTTCATCCATATAATCAAATTATAATCGAGCAATAGTAAATTAATCTAGCAAGGGTGAAAAGATTTGTAAGTGTTTCCATACTTCAACATCATTATTCAGATTGCCAATAGTAGATGGTGCAATAAGAGATGGACACATAGGCATGGGATAATCACTAAATTTTATTTTCCTCCCATAATGAACAGGATCATCACATGAAACACTAAAAACAATAAACAATTTAATTATTTTATCACATAGTGTAATGTGGCTGTGGTCCAATCTTCCGAAAGGTAGTGATATGTCGATTGTGGATATCACGACGTTGATAATCCAAAGGCTCCGACCAAAACGGATTGAACCCCTCGCAATCACTACAGCACTGCTCCGATGATTATCAACCATGCCGAACGCGGTTGACCTCGCCAAGAAGGTTATCTCCTTCATGCGAATCGAGAACACAAGCAAGAAAGTAGAAGATGCATTCTGAAATTGTATTACGAATAATGATGAAGCTCACAAAGTTAGGGTTCCTCAAACCTACGAGCGACGAAACTACTATGCAGAATAATCTAAAAAGAAAACCCACCGAAACTAAGGGATGGCGGCCACTATGTAAAGGAGGAAGAGGGAGGGGTGGAGATACTATTCACACATGAATAGTGCTATATAAACAGTACCCCAAACCCTAGGTGACCAGCCATGTGGGCTACATGGGCCAAATAAGCCCATTACAAAGTTTAACTCAAACTAACCCTGAAGGGGATTCGGATACAAACCTTGTAGGCTAAGGAAAGGTGGCGCAACATCAAGTAGAGGGTGGCCGAAACTCTTTGAGTTGAGGGCAACAAATTCTTCATCTCCTTTAGGGTGGCTTTAAAGTCCTAAGTCCTCGCTGGAATTGTAGTCATTGTTATTGCCTTCTACTTCCTTGCATTTCAACTCCTTGCTGTCCATTCCTAGATTTCTAAGAACAAGCAAATCATCTCCATTAGGCGGCATCATAGAGTTCTTAAATAATAGACTCAGCCCTAGAAATGAATTTACCTGATAATTGAGTTGACGAGTACATGCCCGAGTAATTGGACCTTGCACATCATTCATGGCAGCAGTAAGAGGGGTGTTCATATCAGTAGAGGTGATGTCTTCATCATCCTCCCCCTTTTGAATTGGAGTTGTCCTCGACTTAAGCTCATCCTCTGCACTCAAGAAAGGTCGCAAATCTGCAATGTTAAAGGTGGGGCTCACCCCGAAATCTGCAGGCAACTCTGATTTATATACATTATCATTAATACGTTCAAGCACTTTAAAAGGACCATCTGCATGAGGTATGAGTTTAGACTTTCTCAATTCAGGGAATTGTTCTTTACGCAAGTGTAATCACACAAGATCACCAGGTTCAAAAGTAACATGCTTGCGCCTCTGACTACTAGTAACTTTATATTTAGCATTCATGATCTCACTGTTCTCTTTAGCTATCTCATGCATCTTAAGTATCAAATCAACACGTTGTTGCGCATCAAAATTTACCTTCTTCGAAGCTGGAAGAGGGAACAAGTCGATATGTACACGAGGTATGAAACCATAAACAATCTCAAAAGGGCACGTCTTTATGGTAGAATACAACGAACGATTATAAGCAAATTTCACATGAGGCAAATATTCCTCCCACATTTTAAAGTTCTTTTCAAGCACAACTCTAAGCATAATAGATAATGTTCTATTGACTACCTCAGTTTGTCCATCAGTTTGGGGATGACAAGTAGTGTAAAATAATAGCTTAGTCCCCAACTTAGCCCACAAAGTTCTCCAAAAATGACTAAGAAATTTAGCTTCACGATTTGAAACTATCGTATTCAGAATACCATGCAAGCGAACAATTTCCTTAAAGAACAAATCAGTAATATTTGTAGCATCATCACTTTTATGACATGGTTTAAAATGAGCTTATCTTAGAGAATCTATTCACGACAATAAAAATACTATCCCTCCCCTTCTTTGTTCTAAGCAGCCTTAAAACAAATTCCATAGAAATATCTTCCCAAGGTGTGCTTGGAACAGGAAGAAGCATGTATAAACCATGAGGATTAAGTCGTGATAGCTTTTTGGCACGTGGTGCAGCGGGCAATGAAGCGTTCGACGTCACGTCTCATCTTTGGCCAATAAAAGTGGTGGGTCAGAATGTCATCGGTCTTCTTCACGTCGAAGTGACCCATCAATCCTCCTCCATGCGCCTCCTGTAACAACAACAGACGAACGGAGATAGCTGGAATGCATAGCTTGTTAGCACGGTACACGAACCCATCATGCACCATAAATTTATTCCAACCCTTTCCCTCTTGACAATTGAGCAACACATCTTTAAAATCAACATCATGCACATATTGCTCCTTTATTGTCTCTAATCCAAAGATTTTGAAGTTAAATTATGAAAGCATGGTATATCTCCTAGACAAAGCATCAACTATTATATTTTTTTGCCCTTTTTATGTTTAATGACATTGGGGAAAGACTCAATAAACTTAACCCACTTTGCATGCCTATGGTTCAGGTTGGTTTGACTTCGAATATGCTTCAAAGATTCATGATCATAATGTATTATAAAGTCTTTGGGCCATAAATAATCCTGCTATGTTTCTAAAGTTTGAACTAGAGTATATAATTCTTTATTATAGGTAGAATAGTTCAAACTAGTCCTACTTAATTTTTCACTAAAGTAAGCAACAAGTTTTCCTTCTTGAATTAACACACCACCAAAACTTATGCCACTAGCACCATGTTCTAATTCAAAAGTCTTGCTGAAATCAGGAAGTTGAAGCAAAGCGGTGTGTGTCAAATTATCTTTGTGAGCGTCGAAAGTTTGTTGCTGTATGGTACCCCAAGTAAAAGAAACACCTTTCTTTGTAAGATCATTCAACGGTGTAGCGAGGGTGCTGAAATCCCGAACAAAACACCGATAGAAACCAGCGAGCCTGAGAAAACTCCGCACTTGTGTGACCATTTTAGGAGACGGCCAACTCTGGATAGCGACAATCTTGGATTGATCAACTTCAATGCCCTGTGGAGTAACAACATAACCAAGAAAAGAGACTCGATCTGTGCAAAAGGTGCACTTCTCAAGGTTACCAAACAAACGTGCATATCTCAAAGCATTAAAAACAACACGTAAATGATCCATGTGTTCTTTATATGACTTCCTATAGATCGGAATATCATCAAATAAACCACCACAAATTTTCCAATGAAAACACACAAAACTTCGTTCATCAAACACATGAAAGTGCTAGTTGCATTAGTTAAACTAAAAGACATCACTAACCACTCATATAGCCCGAACTTAGTTTTAAATGCCGTTTTCCATTCATCTCCCAATTTTATCTTAATCTGGTGGTACCCGCTACGCAAGTCAATGATGAGGACATCCCAACCTTCAATGGCCACGCTGAAGATGATCATCTCCGAGACCAAGATATTCTCAAGGACCAACAATATCAAGGACCAATCATGAGAAGACGTGCTAAGCAAGTACATGATCAGGTGAATGCTAACTTAAGCTACATTTTGGATTCTTGTGACTTGGTTGTGCCTCCCACCTCTTCTTTTTTTGATTGGACTTAGGTGCTTTGGTGTGCAACGAGAAGGACTATGTGTTACTAGTATGGCTTACGTAAAAACAAAGGAGTTCACTACCTTGTGATAGATGCGTCACTTCCCAAGAGCAAGACGCACCAACCTGTCACGTTTCACTGTGCATAATCTATATGGATGGAAAGATAATCAAGTCTATTTTCACGTCCAACAAACGGCTCGTCATTTGGACTTCCGAGGAGAGAGTTATTGCTATTTTACTGAATATTGCGTAGAAGTTGAGCAGACGCGCGAGAATTCGAGAAGACTCCTTGAATGCTTCAACCAGTTGGTCTTCCACCTTCCAACGTGGTGACTTATGTTTACACCCAGCTAGGAGGGTTGTTCATAGTATATATACCCCTCTACCCCTATCCATAGAGGTACTTTTGAGTTTTTGACAAACCAATATACGAAAATTGCAGCAAGACTGCTGAGTGCCTTGCTACTCTGCTCTTGTAAGTTCTCTTGGATTTGCAAGAAGATTCCTCTGGGATCCCTAATTTGTGCTCTACGCTTCCGGGCATTTTGTGTGGATTAGTTTCAGATTGTGGTTCTGTGATTGTTTGGATAGCGGGTCGGAGTCCAAAAGGCTTCGAATCGTCTCTCCCCAATGTTTGGTCGCATCCAACCTTGGTAGGTTAAAGCTAGTTACCCTTTTCCGCTTACAACTAGTTATCCTCGCTGTCCACAACAAAATTCGCTTTGTTCTTCAACCTACGCCATGGAGATCGGGCGACCCCTAGCAAGTATGCATCAATTGGTATCGGAGCTTTTGTTATCACGGTTGGTTTCCAACCACAAATTAGCCTTTTAGTGCATCGCTTTTTCTTGTGTTGATATTATTTCGATTTCTGTCCTAAGAGTCCAGATCCAATTTTTTTTTACCAAACCTTTTGTTTAGTACTGTTAATCTTGTGCCGTTCGTGCTCATCTTGTTTCTAGTCACCATCGATATCTTGCACTATGTTTGTTTTAGTTGTTGAGCTTGTTGTTTAATAGCTTGTTTGTGCTCATTTTCTTTATCAATATTGTAATCTACAACACTTCTTGGTCGGCAGACCTTCGACACCTTCGAGCCGTTCTTGATGTTGTTCGCCAACACCAACTCTTCCTCAAAAGCAGCAAATGCTCCTTCGGTGAGACGACAGTGTCCTATCTTGGGCATGTTATTTTGGCCGACGAAGTTGCCATGGATGACAAGAAGGTGCAAATTGTTAATGGGTGGTCGGCTCCCGCGATGACTCGCGCTCTCGACCTAGCCGGGTACCATTACCGCACCCCTTACTCAAATCTTGAAGAAGGACGGATTCACATGGTCTTCAGTAGCACATGAAGCCTTTGACACTTTGAACAAGGCTCTAACTACCGCCCCAATCCTGCAACTTTCAGATTTTTCAGCGTGGTTCATTGTGGAGTGCAACGCGTTAGGAACAGGACTCGGTGCAGTCCTTCACCAAGGCAGCGGCACCATCACATTCTCCAGTCGGTCGATTACAGTATGGCATCACTCGCTGGCCGCCTACAAACACGAGTTGATTGGGCTGGTATAAGCGGTTTGGCACTGGCATCCTTATCTTTGGGGGCGTTCGTTCCTCATCCACATAGATCACTATAGCCTAAAATTTTTGCTAGATCAACGTTTCGCCACCATCCCCAACATCATTAGGTTAGCAAGTTGCTGGGGTTTGACTTCTTCGTGGAATATCGACCCGGGCGGTCAACATAGTCACTGATGCTCTCTCCCACCGAGACGCCGACATGGGATCCACTTTTGCCTTATCCGCCCCACACTTTGACCTGTTCGACGTGGTCTGTTCGGCCGCCGCTACGGACCCAACGTTGGTCACCCTCCATGACCAAATACTACCAGTGAGCTTGACGCTCCATGGGCAGTGGTGGATGGCCTTGTGTTGTTCAACCAATGCATCTACATTCCACCTGCTTTTTCCCTTCTTGGGGACATCCTCGTCGCTGCGCATGATGTTGCCCACGAGGGCGTCCAGAAGACCTTGCACCGGCTGCACCGCGACTTCCACACCCCGCAGGCCCGACCCCGTGGTGCAGGACTATGTTCGGGCCTATCCACTTGTTAACACAACAAGACCGAGCACCTCCATCCCGCGGGGCTTCTACAATCCTTGTCGATTCCTTCGCTTGTATGGGAGGACATTGCCATGGATTTCATTAAAGGCTTCCCTTGAGTGGGTGGCAAGTCCATCATCTTGACGGGTGACGGTGGTGGACCGCTTCTCCAAGTATGCACATTTTATTCCATTGGCACATCTGTATTTGGTGGAATCCGTGGCGCATGTCTTCTTCGCCGACATTGTCTGCCTACATGGCATACCTTCTTCAATTGTCTCGGATAGGGACCCTGTGTTCACTTCGGCTTTTTTGCGGGAACTCTTTTGGGTGCCAGGTTCACACCTCCATATGAGTTCAGCCTTTCATCCCCAGTCTGATGGACAATTCGAGGTCGTCAACAAGGTTATCGCCATGTATTTACGATGCATGATAGGTGATCGGCCTCGATAGTGGGTACATTGGTCACCAAGGGCCGAATATTGCTACAATACATTCTTTCATACTGCCCTCAAAGACACACCATTCCATGTCGTTTATGGTCGTAAACCTCCATCCATCAGGACCTATGAGGAAGGTGATGTGCACAATGTGGTTGTAGATGCCACTCTTCGGGCTCGCGACAACTTTCTCATCGATGTCCAGCAATGGCTCCAATAGGCTCAACAGCATGATAAGCTTCACTACGATGGCAAGCATCGTCCTCTCCAATTCGACGTGGGCGATTGGGTATGGCTCCGACTCCATCACCGGCCGATGACTTCATGGGTATTGCTTCTAAAGGCAAGCTCGCCGCCAAGTACTATGGACCATACCATATCCTCGCCAAGATCAACTCTGTCGCATATCGCCTCTCGTTACCAGCTCGTGCATGCATTCATGATGTTTTCCATGTTGGCCTCCTCAAGAAGTATCATGGGATCCCACCTGATTGGCCACCAGCTCTACCAATTTTACTTCATGGCAAAGTACTCCCTACATCCAAAAAGCACTTCGTGTTCGACTCTCTCGTGATGTCCATGAAATTCTTATCCAGTGGCAAGGCCAACCCACCTCAGCAACCTCGTGGGAAGATCTCGTCACTTTTCAGTACCGTTATCCATCTTTTCAGCTCGAGGATAAACTGTTCGTCGAGGGGGGGGGATGTCATGTGAGGCCGGGTGTATACCCGGCGCCGTACAGCCCAAGCCCAAGAGGCGATAAGCCTCTCTTTACTTTCCTTACAAGTTAGGATTAGTCAGATTCAGAAAGATTAGATTGAGAACCTTCCCATCTCTTTAAAGATTAGATGGAGATCCTTTCAATCTCTTAAGTTTCGATAATTGTAATTTCTCTATTTAAAAGGAAAGGAAGAGGAAGGAATAAAGTAAGCAAGATTAGTTATATAATCCCCCTTCACCCTTGCCCTCTCCCTACGGTGCGCATCCTCTCCCCGTCACGCCGTGCACACGCCAGCCTCCCTCTGCCATGCGCCGCCCTCTCCTCCACCATGGCTCCCGGGCGCACAGTCCGGGCCAAAGCCTCCGCCTCCCCTCATACCCAATTAGATCAATTCCCAAAGCATGTGACACCATGTTGATTAGAATTCTTTCAATCTGGCGTGTACTAATCTTAGCCCCAGCAGTGCACCTTGGCCCCTTTATTACTTCACATTGATTAAGATTAGACATGTATAAGCGTCTATCCGAGGCTAGTTTGCCACGCAAAGAGAGTAGGACAGAGCATGTTCTGTTTGTGAGTGCAACCACATACAACCTGTAAACAACTTTCAAGGAAGTACAAATCTGTAGTGGTTGTTTTCTGTACAAACACATAATATGATTTGTAATTCTGTATAAATGAAAATGAACTCAGCATTGACATACTCTCTTTATACATTCTATTTATGCTGAAAACTTCTAGCTAGTGAGATGACATAAAGGTATAAACTGTTATTTTATATCCATATAAACCATTACATATAGGTCATCAGAACGATGCCATTAAGATTCTGAGATGAAAAGGGTATCAGAAATAGATTTATCTCTAGGCCACTAATATACAAGATACAAATACAATATAAGGGATGTAAACTGGGTTTCTTGCATGTACTTCACAGTGATACCGCTGGACACAAACTGAAGGCTTGCAGATGATCAACGAACAGAGACGTTTTTCGTCTTTGCCGACCTGTGCTTGACAAAGAAAGTAGCTAGCATACTTTTTGTGCGGAGGGGAGCCTTTTGGATTTGACGCCCTCTTGGGTTGTCAAAAGAACTAAATGATGACAAATGCCTCGCACCAGGCTGATCCTGAAAATGCAAATCAGACAATTTCGATATCTAAGTATGGCAGAAGAGAAAGTTGCCTTAGATGGCAAAAAGACTGTTTTAACATGGAAAATTACGAAAATGCAAATCAGACAATTTCGATATCTAAGTATGGCAGAAGAGAAAGTTGCCTTAGATGGCAAAAAGACTGTTTTAACTTGGAAAATTACAAAAATACGGCCTAAAGTATGTGTTGACAATTTGCAAGTTTAACAGCATCAAATAAAATTTAAGCTTTAATATTAAGCACATGTTTCCATCATATTGCGGTTTACCTTCATGCCAACATTATGCAAAACAATATCCGAGCTGGTCATGTTCGACTGCAGATGCTTGGGCAAGGGAGATGCAGGTGATTCCTTACCTGAAAAGTATGCATTATGAATAAGTGTTTGTCGTCTGTATATAAACTATGCAAAAATCTGTATATAAACTTAGTGGTTTACATAGTCATGGATAAATGACACTACTGGAGCATGCACTATAACCAATTAAAGTAACTAAATACCAAGAAGGTGGAAGCCACTTGACGAAGGTTTAGTAGTTTTTGTTTCTCCTAGGCTGCAAAAAGCAGATGACACCAATATTACATTGGATCCTCACCAAAAAACAAATACATTGGAAGAAGTACAGCAGAACAAATGGTACATTTAGCAAGCTTGGAGCAAAATGGAGATGAAAGACTTACGCAGATTCATATTGACATGCTCCATTGGTTTGGGAGTTCTTCTCTGAAGCCAAATGCCAGTAAAGGGTCTTTGCTGAAGCGGAAAACATTTTGTTTGGTACATTAGGTACTTCATATCAAAATTTCAAATGTGTGCACAGAAGCAAGAAGCTGCACCTGAGGGATAAGGTCTAGGCGTTGAGTCAATTCCAGAATCAGTTTGCATCTCAGAAAAGGCCTGCATTCTTTTATTTCCAACATCTAGCTCAGAGAGAAAAATAACATGTTAAATTAGGTGTTCATCATTTCATTGAGTGAGAATGACCTCTTAATTTTAAAGTCCCTTACATGGTACGATGTAATGCTTATGGTGTCTTGTGCCAGCTCCCATCATCTGTTGATTCCTATGGCCTTCTTTATCCGTGTAAGTTTGGCAGGTCAGGACTTTCTAAACATTGAACAATAAGAATGTCAATTTAACCACCATTAGTCCATCAGCACAAATTCCTGTTTCAAGAGAGACGGTACCTGGTTCAAGCATGCTACTTTCAGCTCGAGAGTTGAGACTTCTGAAGCCTGCTGTTCATACAGATCTGTCAACTTGTAGGTGACAGTGCCGAGATGGTCGACAGCATTGACCAGGGCCCTGACAGCATAATCTTTCAAGTTGTTCAGCACCCTGACATCAAGAAGCATGTGATAATGGATCAGAGAATCTCTTAGTGGACGTTCCACTTCTGTACACTCATCACCTAGCAGAAAACTTGCAGTGTCCTTTTGTTCTTTCAGAATCCTTTTGCGGTGCAGTCAGACGCAGAAGATGGATACATACATTTCACTGCAATTCCATGAAGTACGGGACAGTAGTTGCAGTGCAGATTTCAGAACCTCTAACGTAGACCGAAATAAACAATTTACGGACCCTCGCAAGAAAGCTCTAACTTCCGCATCCTTCACTGCCCGAGATTAATTTTGAAGTGGTGTCTAAACATTTAAGTCCCCGCTCCACGAATCAAGAATCCATTGTTAGTGCCTGCTGCAATCTTTGCCTATGCTCAGCTCCTAGGTAGGTGAATGCTATACTTCTGAATCAATACATTTTTAAACCCTACTGCACACCACCATCCATAGTCTTGTAGCACCAAATGAGAAACTAGCTAGACAGAACGTCATAAGAACATGGTGGGCTAGGAGCATCAAGTAATCAATGATTTCTACATGCACCAATTATTGTCACTGTGAAACTGAATTTGCTACAAAACTGCCTACTAGAGCTGGGAATTGCAGGAGAAAGGAGAAAAAAAAAAGAGAATTACATCTGCTTCTGCTCGCTGTGGAGGTACGACTTCTCGCAGTACTCGGAGGCCGAGTAGAGCTGCGGCCGCAAGTTCTTGAGCTCCTGCACGCGCAACAAACGCAGGTACTGTCAACCTAGCCAAGAACCAAGAACCGCAAGCTAGTAGTAACCACGGTTCCCCGGGAAACCCGGATCTCTGCAACACCAATTAAGACGAAAAAGAACTCAGCGAGCGGCGGGATCTCCCGGATCCGGTCTGGCGGGGCCCTACCTGGAGCGCCTTGACGAAGCTTTTGCTGCGTTCCATGGACGCCTCGTCGACGGTGGTGGGTACAAGGCCCTCACCCAGCCCGGCGGGCTCGAACCCAGGCCGCCACGGCTGCTGCTGCTGCATCGCCTCGCCTCGCCTCCCTCCCTCTGCTCGCTCGCGGCCCCTCTCTCCTCTGATCTCCCGCGGGTTCTTGTTCGGTGGGAAGAGAACCAGAACGGAATGGGAAGCGGCGGGGGCAAGGCACGTGGGGGAGGAAGCAAGGAAGCGATGCTCCTTGCTCGCTTGCCGGGTGCAGCAGCAGCGTGTTGGCGGTAGCTCTTAGCTCGGTCTGTGCGGAAGTGGAGTGGGGTGAGGTGGGCGCGGATGGCGACGGGGCAGAGGTGGTTACTGGTCACCTAGCTTTCTAGTCAAAGGGGGGTCGAGGTCGAGGCCGAGGCCGGCCCGCAGCTGCGATTTGCGCCTTCGCGTGTAAACAGTATTATTTAAGTTAAAAACTCGCGAGCTTGCTTGGCAGAAAACGAGGGAATCGAGTGGAAGCTTTACTGCGGCGTTTTTTTTAAATGCTCGTTTAGCATTTTTTTTTAACGTGAAATAGGAAAAATAACTCTAGACTATGAAAATAACATATCTATCACACAAAAGCACCATAGGCAGAGCATCGGTGCGCAATAGGATACGTAGCATCACGGCATTTGGCGTCAAACGGTCTGCCACACACAAAAATCGCAGATCTTCTACCCAAGACACATGTCGCAGACTGGATTAGTGGTAAGTAACCTGCTACC
Organism: Hsuehochloa calcarea; assembly: GCA_036346395.1. NCBI lineage: Eukaryota > Viridiplantae > Streptophyta > Magnoliopsida > Poales > Poaceae > Hsuehochloa > Hsuehochloa calcarea. The sequence continues at coordinate 45,585,862 of CM070594.1, forward strand.
ATCTGAGTATGCGACAGACCTTCTGTCATGGTTTGGATGCGTGTTAGGTCCCTATTGTGGTATTTTTGAGTGGTGGGAATGTAATTTTTATTATTTAGTTTTGGGAGACTAATTTCTCTATTCCGTACTAAAAACATGCTAAGTGACGGGAAAAAACTCCTTTGCTGCGAGTGGGAAAAAACCTACTTTACTGTGAGCTCGCCCTGTATGTCTCTCGCTTGTGTGGCCTCGGCCGGTGGATCTTAATTCTTGCAGCCATTAAAAAAGCTGTGTTATTTGGATGTGCTTTTGCTACAGCCACTCGTCCTCTGCACCTGCCCTTTCCTTTTGGCTATGTGAGTAATTGTGAGGATGACTCTCCTCATATGGTATTTATAAATTTAGCATCTTGTCCGCACCGTCATCGTGTGGACGAGCCAACACGTGCGTAATGCTACACGACCACTGTGTGAATAAGTCTTGTCTGTACCGTCACCGTGTGGACAAGACTCACGAGACGACATGTGCACAGTACTGCACGATGGTCATGCAGATAAGCGTCGTCCGCACTGTTACTATGCAGACGAGCGTCGAATCTTGGGTCCCAATGTATAACAACTAATCAAATCAAACAGTATCAACTACTATACATCTGGTGCTAAATTTGTCGGTTTCACCAACCAGTGGTTAGCTAATCACCGACTATTAATGTGAGATGAACTGTTAAGTAACTTCTTATCATCTACAGACGAAAAGCAACCTCATCCACAAAATGAATATTCAAGAAAGAAATCAACAGGGTACTGTGACAATAACCTATGCATAAAATGCCACTAGCTACCCATGTTCGCAATATGCCAGTTGCCAAACCTTTGTCCACAAAGTTGGTTAACTTCCCTGCATGAGCTCATTAAGCCATCTACACATGGGCTCATTAAGCCATCTACACATGCAAGACCAGATGTATAGTAGTTGATGTTGTTTGATTTGATTAGTTGGTATACGTTGGAATCCAAGATTCGACCGCACGGTGGCGGTGCGGATGACGCTCAACCCCACAGGTATCGTGCAGCACTGCACACCTACCGTCTCATGAGTCTCGTCCGCATGGTGGCGGTGCAGACAAGGTACCACCGTTACGGACGAGACTCATTTGCATGGTGGTCGTGCAGTATTGCACACGTGTTGGCTCGTGAAGCTCGTCCGCAGGTTAATTACACTTTCAAACAATGTCATTTAGGCCAAACATTTTGGTTATGTAGCAGTTGGTGTAGTTGGTACTTGGTTGGAGTAAATTACAATTTGTAAAGTACAAAGAAGCTGTTAAGGGGCTGTTGAGGCTTACTGCTGAATAGTACCGGAGTAGAAAGGATTCCTGGTTGAGTCGAATGGGCGTTCGTCAATCATCGATAGTATAGATTTGAGTTTTACGTACTTTTGAGTTCATCCAAAAACATAAGTCTTAAGCCGTCGAGGAAAGCTCAGTAACTTTTTACTGTTCACTACAGTGCTAACTAGGGATTTAAAAAAATCGACGGTAAGCGGCGGTTACTGCCGTACCGGTCAGAAAAGTTTTAAATTTTAAATTTGAATTTTAAATTTAAAGTTGTAGCAAAAAGTATTACTTTACGATTGTATTTGAGTCAATACAAACAAATGGTACTTCAATACCAAGGTGTTCTCATTATCAACGACATCGGTGACATTCAACTTCCTCCTTGGCGCTTATCAGCTATATAAGTAGTTGAACGTTGTCGTGTTGTAATGTTGTAATGATTACTAACTAGAAAAATTGTGTCAAATAAAGTTGTTTCCTGGTTCACCGGCAACCAGCCGGCAACATGTTAATTTCGACCGATTACCAACCAGTGATCAGCAGATAATTCAAATGTTCATTTGACGAAATTTGACTGATTTTAAACCAGTAACCGATGGTGACCATCCTGTAACCAAGGAGAGTCTGATATTCTTTCTGTATCCGGTTTTTGAATCCTCGACACTAACACGGCTGTGAAAATCATCTCAGATCTACCTCCTAGTTCGTCGTGAAAATCATCTCAGATCTACTCCTAGTTCGTTTGGATTTGATCGTGCGACCTTTGGTGTATACATTTTACTCCTCTTAACCAACTTCTTGGTACACACATAGGCCCTGTTTGTTTAGGCTTTTTCTTTAGCTTATAAGTAAAAAAATTTAAGCCTAAACAAAGGGGTGGTTTTTTTATGCAGCTTCTTCGAACGACGATGCATCTTGCCTTATTAAATTTGAGCCCACAGAAAGTCCAACACGCGCACACAAATACACAATGAAGCCCATGAGTTTGATGAAAATGTGATTACGGCTGGCTAATGGGATGGCTGGATCCTATGTGCATGCCGCACTGTGCACAAGGCTTTAATGGGGAGATCCGTATCAGTTGCCGGCGAAGCAGGCGGAAGCGAAGTCCTCCGCTGAGTTCTGAGTTGTTGCAAGCACTACTTCCGTGGGGCAGTCTTGGTTGTTGGCCCTGTAGCTCATGAATGCTCTTAGTTTTGGCTGGGTAAGGGGTTGGCTGATTGGGATTTGGGTGCAACAAATTACGCAATTGCACTTTCTATTTAGTCAGATGTGGCTTTCATTCTCAAAATAAAATAAGATAGATGTTATTATTACTCTTTATTTGCTCCAAAATACCACTTCTTTGTGCCTGAGAGTAACAAAAGTTGCTATTACTCATAGTACATAGTCGAATTTGAGAGATACGAAGAAGATACGGTGGAATCTTCTCTTATATATCTATTAAAACAAAGACGTTAAGTCGTGTACCTGAGATTCTGAGTTGTATCTCTCTAGATTTAAGCTTAACAAGTAATTCAGGTCACTTAAACAGACGTTGATAGAGTCGTGTGCCGTGTGTTTGGTGCCGCCTTCTGAGGTGATCACCGAGTTATATCGTTGGCTGTAATGTTGTTTTCCTTTTTACTCTTTTAGGGTTTGTTTGGGTGTTAGGGAAAAAAAAACCCCAAGAAATATTTCCCTTAGGGGGTATTTTAAAGGTATGTGAAATCCACTCAAACCCTCGGGGCAACTTTCCACATAGAGAAATATTCCCTGCCACCATTAGGAAACTACCGGGATAAAAAAAACCCCTACAGTAAAAAAAAACCTAGAAAATCAGGGGAAATCAGAAATATCCAGAAAAAAAGAAAAACTTTGGGCACATACATGCTCAAGATGCTACATGTAGTAGCAGTTCCTCGAAATGAATAGTTCAAGTGTCCTCGGTTTAATTGATTGATATATACTGATTACAAAACTACAAGAAACTATAACTCATCCCGAACAAAATATGTGTCCATCATTCACCAAATCTACACAAAATAACAAATTACAATTACACACATGGTCTCAGACCTCAAAATATTAGCTGCATAACAATTTTTTCTCTCTACCGTAATTCTCCACGATCCAAATTTCCCAACGAGAAGAAAGTAAACCTTCTACAAGTTTTGAACCCACAAGAATCCATTTGATAGAAATCAGTAACAAATGCGAAATTGTACAAAACAACGAGCAATTTTCTAACTACACACACTTCTCTCAACTAGCGGCAGCCACTCGAACCAGTGGCATCCCGCGACCAGGAAATCGTCAGCTCTCCACGAGGTCTCAATTGAAGTGAACCACCTCAAGAAACAAAACTTAAGACTCGCATCAGAAACCGCAGCGCAACCATAATTCAGGACACAAAACAAATCGAGCGCCGTGCGCGCGCGGGGGGGGGGGGGGGGTCGCGTACCGTGATGTCGGAGTAATCAAGCTCACCTGCGCCCAGAGCCCAACACAGAATCACATCAGAAACTAGGGCCAAGCCAAACTGAAGCAAAGCGAGTAGCAGCGAGGGGAGACCTCGATGAAGCTGCCACATCCATGGATCTCGTCGAATGCAGATGCGGCGGTGGAGAAGGCAACGAGGAAGAGGATGAGGGAGAGGCGAGGATCCATTAGATTGGATCTAGTGAGTGCCGAGCATGCCAGGGAGATGATGAGTTCGAGAAGATGTCCGGGGGAGGAGGGGACGTGCTTCGACGCGAGGAGTTGCAAGATAGGGAGAAAATCCACACATCACTAGGAGTTTTTTTTCCTTATCCAGTGGATTAGGCCAGGATGGGCCGATATTTCCCCCTCCCAAGTGCCAACCAAATGCACCAGCGGGACAGATTAGGGAATTTCGCCACAGGTGGAATTTTCCCAGGGATTGAGTAGGGATCCCCGCCAGGATTTGGACTCCCAAACATGCCCTTAATGGAATGGGGGAGTTCTCCTGCCCCACTTCTCAAAAAACAACGTATCTTTAGGAATTTCTCAATGTTGACATGTGAGCTTAGGTTGCGTTTGGTTGGTGGGATGGGGTTGAATGGGGTGAGATGGTACAGGTAGGATGGGAACGTCCTAGATAGGATGGTACAGACAGTCTGTTTGATTGGTTGTATAGGATGATACATGAATGTGTTTGGTTGATTGTATGAGATGGTCCTGGATGGTTCGAACTGTTGTTTGGTTTGAAGGACGAGGTGGGCTATGGTAACCTTCTCACTGAGGTGGTGAGTTTAACTTCCACATATGTTGGAATGGAATTCTTGAAACGCAAGCCTTTCAATGATTTTTTTTATATTATTTGAATTTGAATTTAAGTTTGAAAATAGATTTTACACACAATTAACTTATATATTTTTGCAAATCCGAATTTGAGGCAAGGAAATTATTTTAACTGTTGAAATTGCAAGGCTTATGAAATGCAGCCAAAGTCGCAACCAGAAGATGCAAAGTCAACACCGTATGGAGGAGCATGGTTACCGTGTCTGCGTTCGCACCATTTGGCATGTTCATTGTTTTGACTGCTTCAAGAAAAGATAGAAAAGCTAACAGAAACTGGGGTGACACCTGGGAGATCTGAACGAGAATATTTTCAGTTAGCAGTAGTCCAGGCAAGCACTCAGACATAATTACTCTAATCAAGTTTGGCTAACATAGAATGAATCCCTTCTCAAAAAAGAAACCAAACACAACCATTCACTGAGGTATACAGTATAGAGTTCAAGTTCACTATGCCTTTCGTTTACTCAACAGGAATAACATGTGATGTCACCAGACGGTTTCGTCAGAAGTAAGGGATTATGAGATGCACTGAAATATGCAGTACCTATTGCCTAACAGGCTAACCATTTCTATTCACATAAACTAGAGGAATGGCTGATCAGCTAAACACAAAAGCAAAAAATAATTGCATCACCAACTGCATATACAATATCATTATCATTATCATATCTTGTTGGACCGAAAAGGCGACTAGAGGGGGTGAATAGGAGCACGCTCACTTTTTCACAAATAATTAATTCAATAAGATTTTACTCCAATAGCTATGGAAGCTATGAAGATCAATATACCAGTACAGCGGAAGACTAGTATTGAATCCAATTTAACCCCCAAAGCAAAACAACTAAAAACAACACAAGCTAAAGAAACTTACTGTTGGGCGGTCGGATCGCTGGGTCAATGGCGGTCTGACCGCTGACCCCTAGCGGTCTGACCACCGGCCTGAAGAACAGATCAAACAACCCGACAAACGAAGTTGCAAATAGATGTAACTTTTGATCTACAACTCCAAACTCGATGAAACTTGGAACACACCTTCTCTATGATGTCAGGAACCTATTCCAATTGAAGATTGTGGAAATTCTTGGAAGAATTATGATCCTTTTCCGTTTGAGAGAAGGAAGGTTCAAAACCGAGTCAAAATAAAAACTAGATTCAAAATCTTGCTCGTGGGTGATTGATGATCAAGATGATCCTAGATATGTTCCCACATGTCACAACAAGCTAGATCACGTGAAGAATTCAAGCAAAAACTCACGGATCAAAGAAAGACTCAAATCATCAAAAAGATAGAAGGAAAGCAAAAAGATAAAACATTGATGAAACTTTCCTTTGATTGATTTGATATGATTTGGGTTTACAGCCACTCCATCAATGGAGGACAATACTCAATCCAAGAGCACAAAAATCATATCAAAACTCTCTAGAACCCTAGCCTCCACAAAACCTCTCCCTAAGCAAATTAGGGTTTCAAAATAACAAAAGAGACAAAGCGAGGGGCAGCCACCACCCTCCTCTATTTATAGTGGAGGCTTAGACCTTCTAGAAGTTTGACTCAATTGGGCTCCCGTTAAGGCCCAAAACAAATGGGTCACACACGCACGTATTTTAATGCGCCGTCTTTATCGCCACTTGACCAAATCAGCTTCACCTTGTGCCATCTTGCGCCGCGGGTTGGCCAATAGGTCACCCTTGTCCATCTCGCACCACGCTTGAGTTCATTGACCTCACCCAGCATCGTCGATCGTTCTGGACCTCAGCTCTCCAAGCTTAGTCCCGAATATCCTCGCCGTTGACCGTCGTTGACCACCAAGCAACCTGCACAACAATAGACAAGTAAACCGAATCCGGGAATAAGTTCTTCACAACTTGACCCATGTTAGTCAAAACATGCATCATGCAACACATATGCACTGAAACTCATGACTTTGACTTAACAACTGAACATCGCCGCCACGAAGAACGTCGATATAAGTGGCGGTCGACCGCCACCATGGCGGTCGGATCATTATACTCGGCGGTCGACCGCCACCTATTGGCCGGTCAGACCGCCAGTTAGGACTTAGCCGATTTTAGCCCCTGAAAATCCGAAACCTACTGGAATTTTCAAACGAATAGAACTTTTGACTGGAGACTCCAGAAATTATGAGACCAAGTGCAACAAAATCCCCTCTCTTGCCTACAAATTTTTGGCCCAGCTCAAAACACCACTTTCTGAAATTGGCCGGTCCGACCGCCGCTATGGCGGTGCCGGATCGCCATCGCCGGCCCATCGCCAGGTGGCGGTCGAACATCTTAGGTCGGTCGACCGCCAATGGCCTCGACAAATACGATTCTTTATCAAAACACGTGAAACGATAAACCTTTAACGCCATTACCAATTATCACATCATCCTAAGATCAGGAGCATATCCCTAAGATATCCACATATCTCACCAGCTGAAACTAAAACAATGTGATTCCATCAAAGAATATGATATACTACTAGCATTCGTTGAAAACTTGAAACGAGTGGGGTGTCAACTTCAGCTAGCCAAATTATGAGCATTTGTTGGCAATCCAGAAACTTGTATCAACAAGAATGGAATTTTGTCTTCGATAGAATCATTGTAGATCTGCAATTAGCCATGAAGTATGAGCACTAATACCAGGAATAAAATCATTCTTGTTGATGAGCATGCAGGTGTACACATTCAGATTACCTTGTTGATAAGATTTTGTTGAGTAAATTTGATCTTCACAGTCTCTAACTACAAAAAGGAAATATGTAGTTCAGTTTTGAGAATATGAGGTATATATGAGCTAGTCAACCAAATGGCTCACTGGATGGCCAAAACCATTAGGAAGGACTGAAGACATCTCAACACATTTAGCAACAACCAAAGTGTTCACCTTGATAAATACCTCTCACAAGTTAGAACTTTACACACTGCTCAAAATACAAAAAAGGAAGTCTGACAACAGATACATATATTTCTTGAACAAGCAGAGACAACAGAGATGTTCAACATTGGCATACAAAAGAAGTCCATACATGTAGGTACTATCATACTAGTCATACTTCAACCACATAAATAGGTTTACAACTGTATACATTGGTTGACTCCTCGATACCAAAATAAGTCATACTGCAATTGTGTATAGCTAGTTCAAATATTATTGTTACTAATGTACCTAGAAACCCAAACAATCTTGTTTGAGAAGCTCAACTTGTTGAATGCTCGGGCTAGAGAAACATTCTCACACAAATGAGCATAGTAGTGGGCGAGATGTGCTTCCTTAAGTCCCAAGAGATCCATCATATTGTCCCAAAGTCTCCAGGAACATTAGTATCTACAGTGCCGACCTTCTCAATAGTATTAGCAAGTATTTCTATGCCACCCGTCATGAAAGAATACAAATCATCATCAGTAGATATCTTGGCCCTCTTCGGTGGTTTACTTGCCTATGAGTCACCTCCACATGTGGCGGACATTGTCACCTCTTCGACACTACCATGTCTAGCAGGTCTTTTACCTTTATTCTTTGTTGGAGCCTTTGGTGTTTCTTTATCTGAGATTTCGTTAACATCTGTACCAATAGGGTCATTTCCACCCTTTGCATACTTTCTGGTATCCATGCTATTCCCAAATATAGTGGTCATCTCATGATAGTGCTTAAGGGGAGTGAGTGTTCAAGTAGTCAGCATCACTGCGGTGATCCTAGACATTAAAGTAGATTTGAAACTAGGTATGATAGATATGAACATACATAAATTACCTTGACATGACTAATGTAGTCCATGCTCAAGCCTGATAGTGTAGGTGTTTTTATCCCAAAGAGCACCACTTAGGTTTTGGAGCTTGCCTATCTTTGTCCAAATTTTCCTCCACTTCCTCAAGTGGTTTTGAACCTAATCTCTAATAACATCTGCCTTTATATTGTCATTCAAGGCCCTCGCACAATTGTTGAGATGAACTTTCTTGAAACCAGTGCACGTTCTATTTCCACTGGCCACAAGATTAGCCAAGTAGCTCAAGACAAATGCAGAAATTGCATTTGTTCAGACAACCCCACCACTAGTGTTCCCCACTATGTTGCCACCCATGTTATCCCCATGTTCCCAGTCCATTTCCTACCAACCAAAGAAAGCAATGGTAAGTGACATGAAGCATGTGAAGTCCATACATGTTCCACATACAACTCATCACAAATAAAATGTTATTACAAGAAAGGTTCGCATACAACTCTTCATATGTAACAACTGTGGCCATATTCTTCAATTATTTAAAGACATTACATATTTAATTGTTTTCGTAGTTCTGACGGGCTTTCCACATTTCGTTGACCATAGTCTTCCTCTGGTCAACAATGGCTCTATGGCCAATAGCTTGCTCCCTTGCTATCCTTAGGGGGTTAGGTGTCCAAGAAGTCTCCGTTACAATGAAATGGTCACTTCCTTGGGAAAGAACCCAATTGTGAAGGATGCATGAAGCTATGATGACATCAACTTGAGTTGCGGAGGGGAAGAACGGGGTGGCATCATCAAGGACTTTGAACCTCCTCTTGAGTGATCCAAAGGCGCGCTCTACGCTCACTCGTAGAGAGAAGTGCCTAAGATTGAACAATTCCTTTTCATTTAGGGGAGGATTGCTCCCCCACTCATTCAAGTGGTACCTCACACCTCGAAAAGGTGGGATGAAACTAGTTTTGTTCCATATCCAGCATCCACTAGGTAGAATTTTCCTAAGACATGAGGAACACAAAGATGGTAGTGCTCTTTAATAATCGGGTATGGACATATGCTGCTATGAAGATGCTATTTACCTTCAGGGACATGTAGTCCATTCTCACACTCTATTGCATCGGCTAACACCGCAGCATCATGAGTTGTCCCCTCCCAACCAGCCAACACATATGTGAAACGAAGATCAAAGTCTATGGCTGCCATGACATTTTAGGAAATGACTTCCTACCGGAAATGTCACCTCCATAGACTTACTAACAAATGCCCTTATATGTGTACCATCAATGGCTCCAATACAATCCTATTGGGTCAAGAAATAGAAAAAAAAATAGTAACTAACAGATGTTCCCCAAAAGTCTCTAAAGGGTATAGTTGTTGATGAGTCACGGCGGCCCGATCTTCCGATAGGTTCGATTTGGTTCGTCGTGAGGACGTTGATGCTTTGAGGCTTCCGACCAACAGATCGTCACCTCGTAATTCGCTACACCCGCATGCCTGTCGTTGTCGACCACGCTTGCACGCGATCGACCTTACCACGAAGGTTATTGTTCCTGCAAGCAATCGAAGCAACTCACAAGAACAAGGCAGATGCAATCTGAATTGTATTATGGATATGGATGAAGTTTACAAGTGGGGTTCTCAAACCGAATCGCTAAACCGCAATTGGCGAATAATCTAAGAAAACCCGCCTAAACTATGGCGGCTCATCAGTATATATAGGGGAACGTGAGGAGGTCGACCTAGGGTTGTGCGGCCGTGGGATGAAGCGTACACAACCTGGACTCCGACCTCGTTACGTTTACAAAGTCTTATTAGTTTCCAAAACGGTGACGCAGTACCTTGTGTTGCGTATTTCTGGTCGAAGATCTGGTCCTAGGGTGGTCTTGAGGAGTCCATGCTATCTTTGGTCATAGATTGTGTCCAACGAGTACTGTGCTTGCTTTTCTGGTCGTAGATTGCTTCAATCGAATCAACTAGTCGTAGGTCCTCTTGTAGTGGTCGTAGATCTTCTTGCAGTGGTCGTAGACCTTCTTGAACTGGTCGTAGGCCTAGATTCCTGAGTACAAGTAAATTATCTCCATTAGGCAACATCATAGAGTTCTCAAATAATACACTCAGCCCTAGAAACGACTTTACCTGATCGATTAAGTGACGTGCTCTAGCTCTTGTCATAGGACCGTGTAGTTCAGCACCCGGATCTGAAGGGTCTTGTGTTGTGCGTGTATCCGAAGGAGGGATGTCCTCATCATACTCCCCCTCTTGAATTGGAGTCGTCCTCGACTCAAGCTCATCTTCTTCTCCCACGTATGGTTTCAAATCTGAAATGTTAAATGTGGGGCTAACCCCAAAATCTGCAAGTAATTCTAATTGATATGCATTATCATTTATCTTCTTAATTATCTTAAACGGTCCTTCAGCTCTAGGCATCAACTTTGATTTTCTTAATTCTGGAAACCTATCCTTTCTCAAATGAACCCAAACTAAATCACCTGGTTCAAATTTTACAACTTTCCTACCTTTACTTCCAAAGAACCTTATACCTTTCGGTCATATGCTCTATATTCTCTTTAGTGGTTTCATGCAACTTGAGAATAAATGCAAGACGCTTCTTAGCATCTAGATTAATTTTTTCAGAGGTCGGTAAAGGTAGTAAATCAATAGGAGCACGGGGTTAAAACCATACACTACCGAAATGGACTTACCTTGGTGGTGGAGTGTACTGACCTATTGTAAGCAAACTCAATATGCGGTAAATACTCTTCCCACATCTTCAAGTTTTTCTTTAAAACAGCCCGCAACATGGTGGATAATGTGCGGTTGACAACCTCCGTTTGTCCATCAGTTTGGGGATGGCATGTAGTAGAGAACAGCAGCTTTGTCCCCAATTTATTCCAAAGTGATCTCCAAAAGTGGCTCAAAAACTTCGCATCACGATCCGAGACAATAGTATTAGGCACTCCATGTAAGCGAATGATTTCCCTGAAAAACAAATCAGCTATGTTTGTAGCATCATCGCTCTTGTGACAAGATATAAAATGTGCCATTTTAGAAAATCGATCCACTACTACAAATATACTATCTCTCCCCTTCTTTGTCCTAGGCAATTCTAAAACAAAATCCATAGAAATATCCTCCCAAGGGGCGCTAGGAATAGGAAGAGGCATATAAAGTCCATGTGGAAGGAGACGGGACTTAGCTTTGTTGCATGTAGTGCAGCGAGCTACATAGCGCTCGACATCACGCCTCATCTTTGGCCAAAAGAAGTGGGTGACCAGCACATCTTCTGTCTTCTTTGCTCCAAAATGTGCCATCAAACCTCCTCCATGTGCCTCGTGTAACAACAAAAGACGAACAGAGCTAGCTGGAACGCATAGCTTGTTAGTACGATAGACCAAACCGTCATTCAGCACATAGTTATTCCATGTCTTCCCTCCTTTACAATGTTCAAACACTTCCTTAAAGTCCAAATCAGTGACATATAAACTCTTAATGGCCTCCAAACCAAAAATCTTATAGTCAAGTTGAGATAACATGGTATAACGTCTAGAGAGCGCATCAGCAATTACATTATCCTTACCTTTCTTATGCTTTATAACATATGGGAATGACTCAATAAATTCACCCGCTTAGCATGTCGCTTATTCAGCTTTAGCTTGACTTCTAATATGTTTTAGTGATTCATGATCCGAATGTATAACAAATTCTTTGGGCCATAGATAATGCTGCCAAGTTTGAAGCACTCGAACTAAAGCATACAATTTCTTATCATAGGTGGAATAATTCAAACTAGGCCCATTTAGTTTTTCGCTGAAATATGCAACTGGTTTACCTTCTTGAATCAATACACCACCTATCCCAATCCCACTGGCATCACATTCAATTTCAAAAGTCTTACCAAAATCAGGGAGTTGGAGTAAGGGTGCTTGGGTGAGCTTCTCTTTCAACAAGTTGAATGCCTTCTCTTGTGCAGGTCCCCATTGGAAAGGCACTCCTTTCTTTGTCAATTCATTCAAGGGTGCGGCAATGGTGCTGAAATCCCGCACAAAGCGCCGATAGAATCCAAAGAAGGCCATGGAAGCTCCGCACTTGTGACACAAGAGTAGGCGCGGCCGACTTTGGATGGCTACAATCTTGGTCTCATCCACCTCAATGCCCTGTGGCGTCACAACATAACCAAGAAATGCAACTCGATCGGTGCAAAAGGTGCACTTCTCGAGGTTACCAAACAAACGTGCGTCTCTCAAAGCATTAAAAACAGCACGTATATGATTTAAGTGTTGCTCATTTGACTTGCTATAAATCAAGATATCATCAAAGTAAACCACCACAAATTTTCCAATGAAAGGACGTAAAACCTCGTTCATCAAACGCATAAAAGTACTAGGTGCATTAGTTAGACCGAAAGGCGTCACTAACCACTCGTATAATCCGAACTTAGTTTTAAAAGCAGTTTTCCATTCATCTCCTAATTTCATTCTAATCTGGTGGTAACCACTCCGCAAGTCAATCTTTGTGAAAATAATAGAACCACTCAATTCATCTAGCATGTCGTCTAGCCTTGGGATAGGATGACGATACCTTATAGTAATGTTATTAATGGCTCTGCAATCAACACACATATGCCAACTACCGTCTTTCTTAGGAACCAAAAGAACTGAAACAGCAGAAGGGCTAAGGCTTTCTCTTACGTACCCACGGTCCAAAAGATCTTGAACTTGTCGCTGAATTTCCTTAGTCTCCTCTGGATTGGTCCTATACGCAGCACGGTTTGGCAAAGTCGCTCCTGGGATCAAATCAATTTGATGCTCAATTTCTCTAATAGGTGGTAATCCCGGGGGTACCTCAGTTGGAAATACATCCACATACTCCTGCAAAAGGTTAGCAACAGCAGGAGGCAAAGAGCTAGCTATGTCCTCAAGCGAATATAAGGCATTTTTGCATATCAAAGCATAGCATGGCAGCTCATTATTACAAATTTCAGCAAGTTCAGATTTAGTGGTAATCATAACACATCCCTTCAATTTAATTCCCTCGAACTTAGGACTAGACGCCACTTTCTCCCTTTTGGGTGGGAAAACATGTTTTGCTACTTGTTGATTTTCAGAATCATGCTTATCGGTGTTTCTTTCATTTTTAGCGCGCTCTTCTTCATCTTTCAGAATCTCAGCTGGTGTCAAAGGTAACAACTTAATCTTCTTACCCTTATGTGAAAATGAGTAGGTATTAGCTCTACCATGGTGCAAAATATCATTGTCATATATCCAAGGTCTACCGAGCAACAAAGAGCATGCTTGCATAGGCACGATATCAAAGTCAGCACTATCTTTGTAATTACCTGCTAAAAATTGCACTTTCACAACTTTGTGTACCTTTAATTTACCACACGAATTGAACCATTGGATGTAGTAGGGACGTGGGTGTGGTTGTGTGGTCAAGCCAAGCTTCTCGACCATCTCGGAGCTTGCAAGGTTGTTGCACTCCTCCATCAATGATGACTCTACTGTGCTCGTCCTTCACGAAATCTGGTCCAAGCAAGTTGTGCCGTTGATTTTGCTCCGCCTCTCCACTTGTGCGCTCAGACGAGCGCTATGTAACAAGGCTCACATGATACTTGGTGTCAACAGCAGCTACTTGTTCCTCTACATCATCAGCATCACTGTCTATCTCATCTCCTCCACCTGCAATGTTAGCTGCAAGTACATATTCGTTCTCAATATCACTAGTACTTACATAACCACCGTCTTTGGTGGCAAGGTATGCTCATTTGAATGGGAAGTCCTCATGACGTGCCCCATTCCCTTGCAACGATGGCACACAATCCCAAAGTGGTACGACCAATGGAAGCAACCGACGAAGAACTCTTGGTGGTGCTCGCACACTAGTAACTTTACTTACCTCGGTGCATGTGATGTGGTCGAGGTGTCGCTGAACGCGCCCTACTCGTGGAGGGGCAGCAGACCGTAGTGAAGGTGGGGCTGTTTTGGCTTGCCCCAAGACCGGTCGTGGTGTAGACATGCTCCCAAAGTTGTTCCTTGGCCTCTGTTGTCGTCCCCGCAATTCCTTTTACGCCAAACATGCAAGTTGGAACAATCTAGGACGCCATCGTATTCTTTGTAATCCACTATGTCCTGAATTTCACGCCTTAATCCTCCATAAAACGTGCCATTGCAGCCTTCTTCATCCTCAATAATATCACAACGCAACATGCTAATTTGTAGCTCCCGATAATATTCTTCTACGGATCTATTACCTTGGTTTAAGCGCTGTAATTTATTACGCAAATCACGCTTAAAAGAAGGTGGAACAAATCATTACGCATAGCAACCTTTAAACCTTCCCACGTAGTAGGCGCTAATCCTTCTGCATACCCTATTCCACTTAATGATGGCAAAGTTTTTAAATTCACTTGTGGCTTGCCTAACTCTATGCACTTCAGAACTAAGTGAGCATTCAATTTCATTCTACCGTCATCTCCCAATCTAGATATATTTCAAGATCATAAGCACCCGCAAAAGATGGTATAGAGAACTTAACTTTTGCATATGGATCATCATTAACACGTGCATTATGTTGCTAAACATTATTACCTCTCATACCTTGACGGTTGAAGTTCGGTCGGTTCCGTTGTCGTGCATCAAAGGCGTCGTGGTCGTGCATCTCATTATCATTATCAAACTCATGGTCATGGGCTGCACTCGAGGTTTCACACGACCAACGCTTGGTGGTCGGTTCACCATTCTTTCGAGGCGTGTAGTGAGCGCCGCAATACTATCGTTAATTGAGCGTTGTAATGTGATCGTGGTAGCTTGAAGCTTCCTGTCGATGTCCTCATTAACGGTAGTGCGTTGTTGAGAGACCATGTGAGAGGTCCTCCACTCTGAGTGATGAGTATTTGACAAATGTGTTGATTAGATTGAGAGTTGGGTTTTTCGGTTTGGATGCTTTGGGTGAGTCAGAAAATCGAACTACCATTGTGTATGGAGCGGAAGTTCGATAAATCGAACTCTGGCGTTGGAAATAGGATCTTCCGATTTTCCCGGGTTTTGAGTTAATTGAATGAAATCGGAACTTCCGCACAAGGGGTAGCGGAGTGTCCGATAATACTGACGGTTGAGTGTTCTCTGAGATGCTAATCGGAATTGAATTTCTGGAAAGTCGGATGTTCCGAAGATCGGAAGTACCGCTGTGTTAAGCGTGGAACTTCCGATAATCCTGACAAGTGCGGATGTTCCGGAAATCGGAACTTCCGCTGTGGTAAGTGCGGAACTTCCGATTGTGTCCAGAACTGTGCAGAGAAGATTAATTTGTGATTTTTATTTTGTATGAGTTTGAGTCTTATACAATTATTGATGCTATGATATTGTGCAATGCTATGTGATGTGTTTTTGTCTGTGTTGACTGCAGGGCATCAAGATGGAGTCGTGGCGAGACACGTGGACCGGACTAGGCGCAGGAGGCGTTGAGGTCAGAATGGTTGGGATGTGTCGAAGACGGCGTGAATCTTGAGGTGGTTGTGAGTCAAGGACAGGAAGGTGTACGGAGGCTTCGGTAAGGTGCGCAAGGGGCGAAGGGTCTTTTCGCAGCGCAAAAGTGGAGGCGATTCATTCGGTGTAGCGGGCTTAATGGGTTGGAGGCCCATTAGCAAAGGCTATAAATAGGGAGAACCACGTGTTAGGGTTAGACCTAGAGTGAGAGAAAATTATGGTTAGCTCTAGAAAAGGATTTGTTTTGCTTTTTGAGAGCTTGTTGAGTTGGAGTGTATGAACTGAAACCTATTGTAATCATTCCTCTTTGCTTTACCTCTGTAATCCATGTTTCAATCCAATGAAATCTGAGGTTTTGATTATTTGATTGTGCAACTCTTCTCTCTCTGCTCATGTTGAATATCTAGGGTTTTGGCATATCTTTTGATTCATCTTATGAAATAGCATGAAACTTGATATCTAGAGTCGCTTTGATATTGCTATTACATCCTCAAAGTTTCATGAGCTAAGAATCGAGAATCTCGCTTATCGTTGGTTTTGGTCTTTCTTGCCCTTCTTCAAGAAATCCGTTTTGGCTTGATCATTGAATCTTTGTTTGCAATTCTTCTCCATGAGGTCAAGATGGTGTTTAGGATGATGTCCGTGAAACTTGACCGAGAAGAGCATTCAAGATTTAGTTTTGGATTTTGAAAAGAAACCCGAGCTCATCGTTCTTGGTCGGGACAATCGAACTTCCGATTGTCCATAGCGGAACTACTGTGACGGAACTTCCGTGACCGATCCGGAACTACGGAGTGCGGAATCACGGTAAAATCGAGCATCCGATTTCGACGTAATGCATCGAACTTATGATTAGTTCTCTGATTTTGTTTTACTCTTCTTGAGAGGGTTTGTAGATCTTGTTTAAATACAGTAAAGGGGAGTTCTTAATTTTAAGGCACCATTCACCCCCCCTCTGTTGCCATTTCGGTCCTTCAATTGGTATCGAGCGGTTAGCTCTTCTTTATAGATCTTAACGGTCGGTTGAGCCATGGCAACGGACAAGTATTCCACCAAGCCTCCAGTCTTTGATGGCCGGATTACCCTTCCGAAGAGCCGAATGGAAACTTACATCCGTGCTCGGGGTATGCCATCCGGAGAAAGGTGAAGGTTAGATTTGTATTCTCGCCGATGAAAACATCAATGTGGAAACATGCCCGATGTTGAGGCAAATGCTAAGGCAAGGAACATTATCATTCGTGGTTTGAGCGTATGAGTTTGATCGCATTTCTCATTTGATTTCTGCTTACGACATCTGGGTGACCCTCGATGCATACCATGAGGGCACCACCAGATTAAGACGGTTCGACAAGACCAGTTCAAGCGTGAATACTGAGAAATTTGAGATGCTTGTTGGTGAATCTCTTGACGAGTGCTTTTGGCGTTTTCACAAGATTTTGAGCAACCTCCGAGCGGTCGGTCTTACATACCCCGACTCGGATAACGCTCGACAGATGCTTTCAGCACTTGATCTTCGTGTTTGGGAGATGAAAGTGACTACCATCAAAGATAGCACGGACCTCTCGACCCTGCCTCTTGATGCGCTTTACTCGCGCCTCAAGACTCACGAGATTGACATTGTCTCTCAAGGTCAAGTCACAATCGATGGCTTTAGTCACCGATCCCACTTCGGATCTTCTTACGAGTCGATCGTGGGTTCTCCCTAGCGCGCTCTCGTGACATAACCGATGATCGCTAGAGCGACTTGAGGATGAACAACTAGCCCTCCTAGCTCGGAAGTTTTCTCATGCTTACAAGAGGAGGAGGGATGGTAAAAGAGGAGGTCCTGTGATTTGTTTCGAGTGTGGTGGCCCCAACCACATCCGAGCAAACTGTCCCAAGCTTAGGAAGGGCAAAGGTGACTATGGCGGTCCAAGCAAGAACGACTACATCGACAAGAACCGCAACACGAAGCCCTCAAAGACTGATCAAGGCAAGAAGAAGTTCCGCAACTTTGGAAAGGCAAAGAAGTCGTTCCATCGCGTCCTCACCGCCTCGATTTAACCGGACACCAGCGAGGTGGAGGGTGGAGTGACGATGATGGGAAGGACGATCATGATCCCAAGGACGACGGCAACTTCTCCGGCATGTGCTTCATGGCCCTGGGCGAATCGAGCGACAAATGAGGTGCATCTCGACTCGACGAGGTTAGTCCCACTTACGACCGACTTAATGATGCTTTTCTTAAGCTAGGTAGATTTCATGCTAAGTCTAGGGCTAAGTGTTCTGTGTTGGAGAAGGAAGTAGCTAGACTATCACGGGAGCTTACTTTACTTACATCTGCTCCCTCCCGTGATGATTGTGACACTTGTCGTGCTTTGCTTGATGACATGGAAAACTAAGGACCTTGCATGATAGTGTGTCCTCCGAACTTGACATGATTAAGGTAGAGAACATTAGCCTTCTTTGAATTAGAGATGAGTAGGGTAGCACCTCCTTCATCCACTACTATTGAGGCTACTGCTTGCACCTCATGTGAGGTTAAGGACAATTCGTTTAGAGGTCTTTATACCATGTTGCTTGATCTGCCTGAAACTTGTGAAAATTGTAATAATCTCAAGATGAACCTAAAGCAGGCGGATCACAAAATTGTCAATTCAAGTCTGCGCTACTAGAGCCTATTGTTTCTTGTTTAAACTGTCCTAAGTTAATCTTTGAACTAGAATCAGATTCTAGCGGTTTCAAGAAATGATTGATCACAAGAATAAATTGGCTCAAGATGCTTCTAAGGATCTTGTTAGCTCACCATGCAAGCAATGTAATAAACTAAAATGTGATTTGATTGCTTTGGATGAAAAATGTGTGAAGCTAACTAAGGACCTTCTAGAGACACAATCATCCGCTTGTATTGTGTGTCTTTGGGAAGAAGTCTAAGGGTTTGGTAGAGACGCTAGCAACGTGAACCAATGCTAGCGTGAGGACTGCTCCCTAAAGTCTGCGTGCACAAGCCAATCTTTCCTCCGTTGTTGGTTCTTCTTCGCTCCCTTACCTTCTGCTGTCCCTTCTTCCCTCGCTCTTCTTGCACTCTCTCTTCGGGAGTGTCGATCTTATGAACACTCTCGAGAGGTTTGTAGGAGGCAAGAAGAAGCTCAATCTCATTCTAGACAAATCTAAAATTTGCAGATTTAATCGTGGTCTAGGATATGATATCCGGGAGGATATGAGAAAGCATCCACCGTCGTGCTCAAAACCATAGCACTGGTGTGATCAAAACTAAGCCGGGACTGAGAAAGTCAATTTTAAGTCGGCGGGTTTTGTTCAAAGGATTTGTGACAAAGAAGGTGATTCCACTGCAGCTTCGCCCCTCGTAAGGAAGTATCATTGCACCTTCGCCGTAAAGATGGACATTTAGTTGATCATTGCTTCAGCGCGCCAAGATCGCGTAGAGACCGTGTTGAGTTTCTTAGGCACATTCGTGGTCGCCCCGGATCTTGAGTGCACCTAAGACCAACATGAGGTCTAGGTTTGTTCCATCCGATGATTTTGGGCAAGATCGAGGACTTGGTTTTTCCGAAGTTTTCGATTTTCGTCCTCATGCTCCCGTTGGTCGTAATCTCCGCCGTCCCGAGGGTAGATCTCGTTTTCCTTTCGAGATAGCTACTCATGGCGAGATCGACATTATCGCACTTCGACTCGCTCTCCCATAGCAATCGGATCCAAAGAATAAAGTGAGATCTTTGACTTGTTGAGTGACAGAGAGCGAGGGTAGATAGAGGTCGGCCTTGCTTGACTACTTCATCTGTCGCACGTGTTACTCAAGATTGGGTGCCAAAATCACCGCTGATTCACCCCAAGATCGAGACTTTACTCTGCTTGACTCGTGGTCGCCCATTTGGGAAGGAAAGGTCCGGATTGTAGACTCGGTTGTTCACGTCATATGACCGTGAGTCCGCTGGTTTTCTTCCTAGCCCGCGCTCCGTGTGATGAGACGATCACCTTTGAGATGCTTCATTTGGGCGCGTCATCGCTAAAGGTAAAGTGAGCATTAATAATTCCTTTATTTTGAAAGATGTTGCCTTAGTAAGTAAGCCGCAGATAATCGCTTCGCCTCTCTCACCACCGATGACGGTTATGAGGTGAGCTTTAAGAAAACAATTGCAAAATTCTTGATTCTTGGGTAGTCGGTTTATGGATTTCTGTATGGGAGGATCTTTCGTGCTGATTTTTCCGAGTCTTCGTGATCCTCTCGGTGTTTAGTAGCTTCTGAATCCCGTGATCTGACTTTCTGGCATAGGAGACTTGGTCATATAGGATTTGATCATCTGACCCGAGTTAGCGGCCACGATCTCATTCGTGGTTTGCCAAACTCAAAATGGTCAAGGATCTTGTTTGTGCTCCTTGCCGCAAGACGGCAAAATGGTTGCCGCTTCACATCCTCCGCCATAAATGACTATGACAGATGCACTGTGTCAATCGCTCCATATGGACACGAGAGGACCGGCTAGAGTGCGGTCGATGAGGAGGAAGTGGTACGTACTTGTCGTGGTCGATGACTTCTCGAGGTATTCTTGGGTGTTTTTCTTAGTCTCAAGGATGAGACGCTTACTCTTTTCGTGGTCTTTTAGTAGGCTTTCGTTGAGCTCCTGGGTGCATTACGAGCAATTCGACCGATAATAGCACCGAGTTCAAGAATTCCTACTTTGAGAGTTTTGTGGTGAGACAGTGTAGAGCACCGCCTGTCTCCATACGCCCCCAACAAAATGGCGTTGTGGAGAGGAAGAACCGCACCTTGGTCGAGATGGCCAAGACGATGCTTGATGAGTACTCTACACCTAGGAAGTTTTGGGTGAGGCAATTGCTCGCTTGTCATGTTTCTAATGAGTTTTTCTTCTGCACTCTTGCATCGCACTTCTTATGAGTTGAGATATGGGCGAAACCCAGCCTCGCATTTTCGTGTGTTTGGTTGCAAGTGTTTTATTCAAGTCCGGGAACCTAGATAAGTTCGAGTCACGATCTTGTGATGGGATCTTTCGGGTTACTCGACTTCTTCTCGTGCCTATAGAGTCCAGGCTGCGAGTCTAGTAAATTGTTAGAGACAGTGAGGTGACCTTCGATGAGGCGGTCCGGGACTAGGCACGATATCTCGTGTTCTTTAGAGCGACCTGAGTCCATCTTTGTGGACGAAGAGGAAGACGGAGATGAAGGTTGTCTACCTGATCCAGTTCTTCCTGCTCCTCTTGAGGTGCCTTCTTCCACCGCACCTCGAGGAGATCACCCTTACCTTCTCGCTTCTTACAAGCTAGTGGCTCTGCTCCTATCTCATCCGATCATGAGGTAGAGGCCACTTCTTCATCTCACCTCGACCTCCAAGACACATTCAAAAGGACCATCCTTCAGAGCGAGATAATTGGAGACCTCTTCTAGCGTGTCACACGCTCCAAAGTCGGCTTGTCTCTTTCTGTCTCCATTACGCCTTCGTCGCCTCATTTGAGCCTAAAGATGTTTGTCATGCTCTATCTGACGAGTCTTGGACAAACGCTATGCATGAGGAGTTGGAAAACTTTGAAAGAAACAAGGTCCGGTCCCTTGTTGAGCCCCTCAAGGTCACAATATCATTGGGACCAAATGGGTGTTCAAGAACAAGCAAAGTGAAGATGGGTTAGTCATTCAAACAAGGCTAGGCCGGTAGCTCGTGGGTACTCTCAAGTTGAGGGTCTAGATTTCAAGAGACCTTTGCCTGTAGCTAGACTTGAAGCCATTAGAATCTCGCTTGCCTTTGCGCCTTCTAAGGGTTTCAAGCTTTACAGATGGATGTCAAGAGTGCCTTCCTCAATGGCCTTATTGAGGAAGAAGTCTATGTCGACTGACCTCCGGTTTCGAGAACCCCAAATACCCTAACCATGTCTGAGCTTTCCAAAGCTTTGTATGGACTCAAGCAGCTCCCTGAGCTTGGTATGAAAGGCTTAAGTCCTATCTCACGAGCCATGGTTTTGAGATGGGTAAAATTGACAAGACCTTGTTCATTCGCCGCCTTGGCACCGATCTTACGCTTTCGTCGGATCTATGTGGATGACATTATCTTTGGCGGCTCCTCGCATGCTCTCGTTTCCCAGTTTTCCGATGTCATGAGCTCGGAGTTTTCAATGAGCATGATGGGCGAGTTGAGTTTCTTCCTTGGCTTCCAAATCAAACAGATTCGGGAGGGTACCTTTCTTCATCAAGGCAAATACACTCGAGACCTCCTCAAGCGTTTCGACATGAATGAAGGAAAGCCAGTATCAACTCCGATGGCATCTACAAATGCTCCGATCCGATGAAGACGGCGAACACGTTGACCAAAAGGAGTTCAGAGCATGATTGGCTCTCTCTTGTACCTCACGGCCTCGAGACCGGACATACATTTTTCTCGTGTGTCTTTGTGCTCGATTTGAGGCTTCTCCTCGCGTATCTCATCGACAGGCAGTGAAACGCATCTTTCGGTACCTTCGAGCTACCATTGACTATGGCATCCGTACTCTTCCTCTTCTTGTCTATCTCTTAGAGCTTTCTCCGATGCGCACTTTCTTTGGTCAGAGGATAGATAGGAAGAGCACTTCGCACTTGCCAATTCATTGGCACTTCTCTGCCTCTCGGTCGCCGAGGAAGCAATCCGTGTTGCGCATCCACCGCAGAGGCCGAGCACGTTGTCGCGACCCGATTGTCGTAGCCAAGTGCTTTGGATGGTCTCGACCTGCAGGATTTTGGGTTATCTATCGATTGCGCTCCACTCTTTTGTGATAACACGTCTGCGATTTGCATTGCCAAGAACCCAAAGGCAACATTCTCGGACCAAGCATATTGATATCGATATCACTTTCTTAGAGACCATGTAGAGAAGGGTGATATTGTGCTCCAGCCAGGAGAGTGAGCACCGGTTGGTGATATCTTCACTAAGCCTCCGGATGCCTCTCGGTTTTCACTTTATGGGAGAGCTTGGGGTGGTTTGTCCTTACGGACTGCTGTGAGGGGGAGCTTTGTGCTACTACTGTATTATATTATATTATATTATATTATACTCTTACTCCTTTCTGGTTACATTTCTTTTAATATTTCGGGTCGAAGTCCTTCCAGCATAGGTTAGAGTGGTTCTCTTGCCACATTGCTTTGACTGCTACTTCTTGTAGAGCTTATTAGCTGTCTCTTCCCCTCTAAGTAGAGCTTACTCACTTCTTATAGGTTCTAGCAGGTCGGGCCACCCTTGGGTAGACAGGACGTTGTTTGCTCCTTAGTGTATGAGTTGATCACCGATAGTCCTAGAATCATATGGGGTAGATAAGAACCATGTCGAGCGATAGTTTCTCTATATCTTTCTATGCTCTAAAGGACCGCTTTTTCTGTTTTACTTATCAGATTCTCGTTTTTGTTCCTTTGGTTCAGGGGGAGTTATTCTTGGTTATTCCATACTCTTAATTTTGTCATAACTCAACCTGAATTAAAAGAAGCATCTCATTCTGAAGGGAATCTGGATTTTTGTGCATTTCATTCCGCATTGCATTATAATCAAATGGAGCCTTGTTTATTATCCCTTATGATATGTTTTCACTGTTTTACATCTTGCCATGATTTATGCTAAACTGCTAGATCTATCATGACTTTTTATGTGTAGTTTAGTCTTTGCCATGCTAAGGTGTTTAAAAATGCTAAACTTGAATTAAAATCTTGTCATGATAGCTCTTGAGACTAGTCTGGTTGAAACTATCCTTTTATGATTTTCGCCATGTCAAGTAGGCTGAGTTGAGTCCTGAATCTCTTTTGAACTTTTGAGTATGCTATGTCGGCTTGTTAAGAAACATGACTTATCTCTAATCAACTGGTCTAAAAACTTCAAAAGCAAAATGATCTCTTTTGTGCGAAAAACCGATCTCACCAAATCTTTCTCATGAGACGGCTTGCCATTGCACTAGGCATGAACTCAGGGGGAGCCTTGGATGACCTAAGATCACCTCTTTAAGTCTGTTGCTTGGAGTGGTCGCATAAGGCTTGGGATCTAGCACATGGCTATAAAAAAAAGTTGAAGCTTAGGAGGCAGTTGTGGATGGCACCTAGTCCAGAGCTTGCTTTACTGAGATAAAACCATAAAAAGTCTTCGTAAAAAGAAAATGTGCTAAAATTGCTTATCACTAAAGAGACCAAGTTCTGGATAAAATGAGTCCTTCTTCAACTGGTAGCACTCTAAACTGTTCAGTATGAGTCTTCTTGGTTCAACTTAGATTATTTGACATGGCTTGTATCATCTTTGGATATCTTTAGCTAGATTTCAATCCTGACTTATTTGACCTGCTAAAGAATTGGATCATTAATCAGATTGTGGACTTTCTGTCTTAGCTTTTCTATACATCAATTGTCATGATCTTGATAGCATTCTTCTGTGTTATGGCTTGGTGTAATACTCTAATAGTCATTTTGGATAATCTACATGGCTCCTAATGCTTAAATTGAACATCACATTGTCTTCTCCTCCCTTTTCTACTTCTTGATGATTTTATTGCCAAAGGGGGAGAATTTTGGAGAGAAAAAAAGCCGTCTGGAGAAAAGCCTTGAGTTTTGTGCGAAAATTGCTCTTTCATCTCATCTCAAGTCTTTTTCTTTTGTCAACATGGTCTTGAGCTTAACTACTCTTGTTTAGACCTTGGTTGATTTTAAACTCAAACTCATCTTATGCTTTTTCGGTGATTGTCAATATACTCATCAAGGGGGAGATTGAGAGACCATGTGAGAGGTCCTCCACTCTGAGTGATGAGTATTTGACAAATGTGTTGATTAGATTGAGAGTTGGGTTTTTCGGTTTGGACTGTTTCTGGGCTGAGTCAGGAAAATCGGAACTACCGCTGTGTATGGAGCGGAAGTTCCGATAAATCGGAACTACCGGCGTTGGAAATAGGATCTTCCGATTTTCCTGGGTTTTGAGTTCGGCTGAATGAAATCGGAACTTCCGCACAAGGGGTAGCGGAGTGTCCGATAATACCGACATTGAGTGTTCTCGAGATGCTAATCGGAATTGAATTTCGGAAAGTCGGATGTTCCAAGATCGAAGTACCGCATTGTGTTAAGCGCGAACTTCCGATAATCCGACAAAACGGATGTTCCGAAAATCGGAACTTCCGCTGTGGTAAGTGCGGAACTTCCGATTGTGTCCAGAACTGTGCAGAGAAGATTAATTTGTGATTTTGATTTTGTATGAGTTTGAGTCTTATACAATTATTGATGCTATGATATTGTGCAATGCTATGTGATGTGTTTTTGTCTGTGTTGTGCGCAGGCATCAAGATGGAGTCGTTGCGAGACACGTGGACCGGACTAGGCGCAGGAGGCGTTGAGGTCAGAATGGTTGGGATGTGTCGAAGACGGCGTGAATCTTGAGGTGGTTGTGAGTCAAGGACAGCAAGGTGTACGGGAGGCTTCCAGAAGGTGCGCAAGGGGCGAAAGGGTCTTTTCGCAAAGCGGCAAAAGTGGAGGCGGTTCTGTTCGGGTGTAGCGGGCTTAATGGGTTGGAGGCCCATTAGCAAAGGCTATAAATAGGGGAGAACCCTGGTGTTAGGGTTAGACCTAGAGTGAGAGAAAATTAGGGTTAGCTCTAGAAAAGGATTTGTTTTGCTTTTTGAGAGCTTGTTGAGTTGGAGTGTATGAACTGAAACCTATTGTAATCATTCCTCTTTGCTTTACCTCTGTAATCCATGTTTCAATCCAATGAAATCTGAGGTTTTGATTATTTGATTGTGCAACTCTTCCTCTCTCTGTTCATGTTGAATATCTAGGGTTTTTGGCATATCTTTTGATTCATCTTATGAAATAGCATGAAACTTGATATCTAGAGTCGTTTTGATATTGCTATTACATCCTCAAAGTTTCATGAGCTAAGAATCTGAGAATCTCGTTTATCGTTGGTTTTGGTCTTTCTTGCCCCTTCTTCAAGAAATCCGTTTTCGGCTTGATCATTGAATCTTTGTTTGCAATTCTTCTCCATGAGGTCAAGATGGTGTTTAGGATGATGTCCTGTGAAACTTGACCAGAGAAGAGCATTCAAAATTTAGTTTTTGGATTTTTGAAAAGAAACCCGAGCTCACTGTTCTTCGGTCAGGACAATCGAAACTTCCGATTGTCCATAGCGGAACTACCGCAGGCGGAACTTCCGACCGATCCCGAATCACCGGAGTGCGGAAATCACGGTAAAATCGAGCATCCGATTTCGATGTAATGCATCGAACTTATGATTAGTTCTCTGATTTTGTTTTACTCTTCTTGAGAGGGTTTGTAGATCTTGTTTAAATACAGTAAAGGGGAGTTCTTAATTTTAAGGCACCATTCACCCCCCCTCTGTTGCCATTTCGGTCCTTCAGTTGTTCATCCAATAGCGTCATGAGCTCTTCCCTCAAAACACACTCTTGCGCATCCAATCCTTCACCTGACATGGTTAGTAGGGAACAAAAGACAACACAAAAAGTATTATCCCTATCACTATTAGGTGGTCGGAGGGTGGAATCACACACTCTCAAGCGTCTTACCAAGCTCTTATGAGTTTCTTACCAAATTGCAGCAGGTGGTCAATTCGCGAACGGGATGTACGATCACTATGAGGCGAATGCGAGGATCCAACTGTAATGACCCAAAATTTCAATTTCATTTAAAAATAAGACTTTATTAATTTTTGTGGATTTTCTGGAATTTTTAAAAGCTTTTCACTAAAGTATATTAAGGCTAAAAGAATTTATGTGCAAAATCTATTACCAACTAAAAATTGGAATTATTTTATTTAAGTCCAGAATGCCTCATAGAATTTATGTGAATTTTCTCAAAATTTTTGGACTTCATTTACTATTTTCTAAAGCCTATTTGAATTTCTGGAATTAAATCAATTGAAAAAGGTTTAAAATCTTTCACATAAGATCGGGCCAAGCCCAAAGATCAGGCGCTTCTCGCCCACTCTCTCTCGCACAGAACGCGGGCCGTCCGATCAAAATCGGACGGCCGACAATCAATCCGCCCGCGCCCTCTCTCCCGCTCCTGTCTCACGATCGGTGGGCCTCGACCGTGCTTCTTCCCGCTCCTTCTTCTCCGCAGCTGCCGCTCCGCCGCCATTGTTGCCGCACGCGAGCTTCGCCTCCTCCGTGATTCCTCCGCTTAACCCCGCATTCACGCGTTAACTTCCCCTTACTCCGCCGCATTCACCCCGCTGCTTCCCTCCTTTACTCGCCTAACGCCGCGTCCGTTGCCACCGCCATTACCGCCGCACTCAATCTCCCGCCCCGCCTCCTCGCCCTATAGCACCCCGAGCGCGCTCCTCCTCATTCTATTCCCCACCTCCGTCCCTCGACGCTCTCAATCGCTCAGATTTGCAATTCGCCGGCGCCGGCTCGTTTTTCTCCGATCCCGCGCCACAAAGCTTCCCGCCACCTCGACCGCACTCTCAGATCAAGATCCTCCGCGATCCTCTGGCGCACTCGGCCGCTACCAAGACCCCGGAGCACCTTCGCCGCCAACAACCAACCACACGCGCTTTCTCTCGTCGCCGACGACCTTCCGGCCATTCTCCGCCGCCCAGTAGCGCCTCGCATCAAGATCGTCTCGAGAGTGTTTTGCGACTCACGGAGCCCGCCAAGACCGCTGTTCACGGAGCCTTGCTCTCGAGCGCCGCCTCCCGGCTGATGTGGCCTGGCCAAGTCACCGCCACTGGCGCCACATGGGCACTTTGGCCGACGAGCGACCACATAGGCGCCTGGCGGACGGCCGCGGCCAAACGCCCGCCTCACATGCAGGCGCCGAGTCCACCGTGGATTCGGTGACGCAGTGGACTCACCCATACTGCTTGGGCCCACATGTCATCTCGTGAACAGTGTCACTGACGCATGCTTGCTAATAAATGGAATTTCCTTTAGAAAATTAATTCGGAAATTCGTAAATTCGATTTTTGAATTAAATTTAGATTTAAACTTCGTGAGCTCGTATTTCTTCATATAAACTCCGATTTAGGTGATTCAAATTTCTAAATTTGTATAAAATCAAGATCTAGCTAACTAAACCAAAATTATTTAATTTGGAGTTAATTTGAATTTTCATTTGAATTTATTTGTGTTCATTAAATTCGCTTGAATTTGGAATATTTTCACAGATAGATTTTGACGATCAGGAGAGCTTGACCCTATTGAAGAAGTAGAATACCAGAATTTGAGCAAGGCAAGTTACACCATTGACCATTTTGCCCCAATATTTAAAATTATGTAATTCTGCTTTAAATTATTATTGCATGCATAATTGTATTTAATTATTTTAAATTCTGCTTTAAATATTTAATTATTCCAATTCCTTTGTATAGCCAAATTTGATTGTTGTATTATCAATTCCTTGTAACCTTAGTCAAATGAATTTAAAATTAAATTTATGCTTAGCAAATGCTTAGACCATGAAATATTTGACTTTGGGAGAATTTAGCCAAAATTTCATAAATTGATAAAAGCCTATGACATTGCTTTGTCATGGTGGACTTTTGCAAATGTCTTTGAAAATTAAAAGAAAATGGTTTATACTTGGGCAAACATGGACCGCTGGTGGGTGCAAGTTTATGCACGGCCTGTCTGTTAGGATCGAGACCTGTGGTTTTTATTGAAAGTTGCCCAAGTAGATTAAGGACAGGCCTTTGAGCCGATCTTGCAAAAGCTCCACCAGACTACCACATGTTCTCAGATGGGCGTAACTGTGCTTAATAATTTGTATTACCTCGCATTGTTTATACCATTTTGTTGTGTGGGTGTCGGTTAGACTTTATTCCCACTTGGCGCAAGAGGGGTTTCCAGCAGTGGTTAGCCTAATGGAAGTGAAACCTTAGCGCATATTGGTATTGAGGTAATGCATTGGAAACGCCTTGTGATAATTGCCTAGTCACACACCTAAGGAAGTGTGTATTGGCCGACATAACTGCAAATTATCTCGTGTGGGTAAAGTTGTACAAACCTCTGCAGAGTGTAAATCTATTCAATAGCCGTGTCCACTGGTCATGGACATGCCGAGCAAAGCCACTCTAAGTTAGATTTGTTTTTGGTTTTAAAATAACTTTGGACATGATTTGAGGATGGTTAATCCTTGTGGTAAATTTAGCGGGTAGCCTTGTGATAGGAGGATATCCTTCACCATGTTTCATATGGAGGTTATCCACTATAAAATGATAAATTTTAAATCTGATTTTAGTTATGAGATGAAAATGTGCCTTGAAACTTAGTATAACTATTTAAACCAAAAATGCTGATTTATGCAAATAAACCCTATAACCTTCCTTTGAATAACTTATGCATGCATTCTAAATTCAGATTGGGTGTAATTTGCGAGCACGGTTGTAGTGCTCACTCTTGTGAATATTATTATTCAGAGAAGACTGCTATCCGTAAGGTGAGGAGCAGACGATTAGGCGGCGACTTCCGCATCGATTGCTCGTGGCGTATCGTTTGGCTTACCATTATATTTTGCTTCCGCTTAATGTTTTATTTGGCCTCCGGCCCCAGTTGTAATAAACTCTATGATTATTAAATGTACACGCTGGATATGTTTGTGATAACATTTTTGTGACTGTGTACACTGGAAATCCTGGACTAGTGTATGAACACAGAGAATTTGGGATCCTTCGTTCCCGGGTTCGACACAATCTGAGGGTTGAAAGTATGTGGAGCTCGGACAGGCAATGTTTAGTAGCAAGGAATAGCAATAATGAAATCAGATTAGCAAAGCTGAATCAAAGCCCACAGTACTCATCACGCTTGTCGGTCTAAAAGTGCTCCTAGCCCTAGCACACATCGCTCAAACAAGGACTCGATATAAAGGAGTCCAAAGGATGCAAGGCTGGAACTGGTCGTAGACCAACTAGGGGTAGTCGAATTGCTTCTTCTTCTTTTCTTTTTTTTTCTTTTTTTTCTTTTTTTTTGCTTCTTTTCTTTTCTCTTGCACTTTTTGCTTCTTTTCTTTTCTTTTGCACTTTTGCTTCCTCTTTTTTTTTGCAAACGTGACCCAAGCCCAAAATTCTTCTCTACCTTTTCTCGATCTCGATGAGGTGATTGGGTCACAAACTTTTCCGAGAGCAGGGTAAATAGGTAATTAAAAGATACTCTCTCTCTCAACTTGGCTAGTTCTGCATATGCTACTGCATCCGACTCAGGGATCAACCGACCGTGGTAGTTCCGAGTGGATGGTGGAATGGGTGTTGCTCAAGAGGTGGTTTAATCCGAGTAGATGTTAGATTCCACCAGATGGTAAATCCCGAGCGGGTGGTCGAATGGGTGTCGCCAAAAGGAGGTCGTAAGCGTCTGTGATGGATGGTGGCACGGCGCGCGACGGTGCCGACTAGAGACCAAGAATGCTACTCTAAACCAAAGAACAAAGACACCGACGATGGACTCGAACTCAACAATGCGAAAACTAAAAACAAAATTGCGAAGGCACAAAGTGGTTTGGACAAATGAATAATTACGATCTAGAACTTTTTGTAGGGCGCTTTTCTCGACTCTAGGTGAGGAACACAACTAACAAAAGGGATAAACGAAATTACCTAACGGGCAACCTTTGCTCGATACCACTTGATGAGTCACGGCGCCCGATCTTCCGATAGGTTCGACGGTTCGTCGTGAGGACGTTGATGCTTTGAGGCTTCCGACCAACGATCGTCACCTCGCAATTCGCTACACCAAGACGCCGTCGTTGTTTCCACCACGCCAGCCACGCGATCGACCTTACCACGAAGGTTATTGTTCCTTCAAGCAATCAAGCAACTCACAAGAACAAGGTAGATGCAATATGAATTGTATTGCGGATATGGATGAAGTTTACAAGTGGGGTTCCTCAAACCGTAATCGCAAACCGCAATTGGCGTAATAATCTAAGAAAACCCGCCTAAACTATGGCGGCATCAGATATATATAGGGAACGGAGGAGGTCGACCTAGGTTGTGTGGCCGTGGATGAAGCGCACACAACCCGGACTCCGACCTCGTTACGCTTACAAAATCTTATTAGTTTCAAAACGGTGACGCAAAGACCTTGTGTTGCGATTTCGTCGAAGATCCGGTCCTAGGGTGGTCTTGAGGAGTCCATGCTATCTTTGGTCGTAGATTGTGTCCAACGAGCATCGTGCTCGCTTTTTGGTCGAGATTGCTTCAATCGAATCAACTAGTCGTAGGACCTCTTGTAGTGGTCGAGATCTTCTTGCAAAGGGTCGAGACCTTCTTGAACGGGTCGAGGCCTAGATTCCTGAGTACAAGTAAATCATCTCCATTAGGCAGCATCATAGAGTTCTCAAATAATACACTCAGCCCTATAAACGACTTTATCTGATCGATTAAGTGACGTGCTCTAGCTCTTGTCATAGGACCGTGTAGTTCAGCACTCGGATCTGAAGGGTCTTGTGTCGTGCGTGTATCCGAAGGAGGGATGTCCTCATCAGTTGTTAGGTATGATACCTTAAAAAATGGATCCCATCTTGGGTTCCCTGAAATTTTGCTTGGGGTCTCCAAAGAAGGTAGCCTAATTAGCTCATTTGATAGCTCACCTATGGCATGAAGGACACATCCAAAATATTGGCTAACTGTTTCACCTGACCGAGTAAAATTGGTACCAACTAGCCTATGTCTTAGGTTGTGGCCAATTGTGTTTAGGAACATGGCAACTTGCTCCTCAACACATACGTGTATAGTGTCACGAAGCAAAGATCGCTTTCTCAAGACTTCACACAACCGAAAGAACATAGTTCGCTTAAGCCTAATTGTGTTAATACAAGTTATTTCATTATTACAAATTTTATTATTCAGATAATTAATTATAATCCTATCACTTTCCTCGATTGGGCCATATATAATACAGTCTCTCCTATTCCTTAGTCTGGACTGTACGAACAAAACAATCATGCAAACAACCACATATGTAGTAGCGCAAAAAAAAACATCTTTTGCCTTTTAAGCCTCCTCTTGTCCATCTATTGTTCACAAGTGCCAAGTATAATTAAACTGCTGACTATCGAACCATGGCATCTGGAACTCAAATAGTATGAAAGCAAGCCTCCGGTATATCCAACATATATGTATGCACTATGTACTACTCAACTCGTAAGTAAAACGACGGACTACTCACATAGAAAATAACCAGCAGAGGCATCATAGGCACAACATCTTTGACAGTTAGCCAGCATTACAAATTTCAATTATAACTTGCACAAACACTAGCCACAATAACCGTGAACAACACCATATTGCACTGGACATGATGTGTACTCGCTAGGGGTGGCCCGATCTTCACGGCGTAGGTTGAAGAATAAAGCGAATTTTGCTGTGGACAGCGGGGATAACTAGTTGCGAGCAGCGGGAAAGGGTAACTAACTTTAACCTGCCAAGGTTGGATACGACCAAGTGTTGGGGAGAGACGATATGAAGCCTTCTAGAGTCCGACCCGCTATCCAAACAATCACAGAACCACAATTCGGAACTAATCCACACAAAACACCCAAAAGCGTAGAGCACGAATTAGGGGATTCAAGAGGAATCTTCTTGCAAATCCAAGAGAACTCATAAGAGCAAAGGAGCAAGGCACTCAGCAGTCTTGCTGCAATTTTTATATATCGGTTTGTTGAAAACTCAAAGGTACGTCCACGGATGGGGGTAGAGAGGTATATATACTAGGAACAACCCTCCTAGCTGGGTATGAATATAAGTCACCACGTTGGAAGGTGGAAGGCCAACTGATTGAAGCATTTAAGGAGTCTTCTCGAATTCTCACTCGTCTGCTCAACTTCTGCGCAGTCTTCAGTAAAATAGCAATAACTTTCTCCTCGGAAGTCCAAATGATGAGCCGTTTGTTGGATGTGAAAATAGACTTGATTATCTTTCCATCCATATAGGTTATGCAGAGTGAAACATGACAGGTTGGTGCACCATATCCTTGGGAAGTGACACATCTGTCACAAGGTAGTGAACTCCTTTGTTTTGACGTAAGCCATACTGGTAGCACATAGTCTTTCTTCTCGTTCCACACCGAGGCGCCTAAGTCCAATCAAATAAGAAAAGGTGGAGGGCACGACCAAGTCATAAGAATCCAAAATGTAGCTTAGGTTAGCATTCACCTGATCATGTATTTACATAGCACGTCTTCTCGTGATTGGTCCTTGATATTTTTGGCCCTTGAGAATATCTTGGTCGCGAAGATGATCATTTTCAGCGTGATCATTGAAGGTTGGGATGTCCTCATCAGGACATGTAGATGAGGGAGCAATTTTACATGTGGAAGTATTATTTTTCCTGGACTCAACAACAATAAGCAATATTTCACGAATGGAAGCAAGAACACAAACAATATTCTTATTTCTTGCTCATGACGGCGATGAGCCCAACAGTAGCAAGCAAGATTTCATGAATGGAGGTAAGAACATCAAGCAAAAATTCATATTTCTTACACAACATAATGGGGATCTAACGTTTTTGCCCATAAAGACATCTGTGACACCTAGATCTGGAAAAAAAACATCAATCAGAGGAGAACATTTCAGATCTCGGGCCATACCTTTGGTTCCCGCGATAAATTTGCGCCAAATCACAAGACCGACATCACTGGCGTGCAAGAAGTTCACACTGATGTAAGCCACCCCCATGGAGTTGCTACAGACGTCGCCGATGTACACAAGACCCGAGTAACATCAGAAGCCTATGGCGGAGAGAGGAGGAAAGATGACACAGAAGAGGGAAGAAAGGGGGTACCTTGTGGGACTCGAAGCCGGCGGTGGAGAGAGCAGGTGCAACACCTCTTGGATCTGCAGGTTCTAGCAGCGTGGAGAGCACGTGCGCCATCAAGGATGTGCGCGAGAGGATAGGGGGCGGCGACGTCCCTCCTGGAGAGCGAGCAAGGATCAAAGGGGTGCCGTGCGCAGGGCGACTAAGTGCACGCTGTGTTGCGGCCGAGGAGAGGGCGAACTAAGTGGTTCACTGCTGGCCGAACGCGGAGTTCGCATCTGAGAGGAATATTCACTTGCGTCGAACTCGTTCGTCCCGGACGGATCGGTTTGATCCACCGAACCAAACACATGAACAGTCAAAAATCCCCAACGATTCCATACAGGACCACTTGGATCTCTCATCCAAACACTACCTTAGCCTCCTTTGGTCCATGATCTGTTTGTCATCATGATCATGTTACCACATCTGTTTTGGACCGAAAACCTCCGGCCTTTACTAAGACCATTCCATTTTTTGGCACGAGGCTTACATGTGTGCAATAACTACACAAGCAATGAGGAATTATAGCCCCACCAGGGACCAGGCACAACCTAAAATCATCTGTTGTCTTGTGTATTGAACTAGAGCAATGATTTGCTGCAGACCTGCAGTAAAATCATCTGTTGTCTTGTGTATTGAACTAGAGCAATGATTTGCTGCAGACCTGCAGTTATAGGTGTGGTTCCAACTAAGGACTTGTTTGGATCTCAAAATGATGAAAACCAGATTTTGCTAAACACATTTAAGCACCTAGCTGTTGCATATCCCGTTTCGAGGCCCAATTATGATTATATGTTGACACTTTACCTAAATAAAGACCCATTAGAGGGGTTGTCGGCCATAAGGCCAATTTATCCATTTAGTCTCACATTGCTTATTCATGCAAGGGACCTCCTCCTCCTACATAGGGGGGAGGGCTCTCATTGCACACACAAGTCTACAAACAAAGAGATCAATAAAGAAACAGGACTGGAACTACATCCTTGTGTTTTTGTCTACTGTTTATTATTTACGAATTGAGAGCTTTGTTTGTCAGCAACGCGATATCAAATATACAACACTAACAAGATAAAACCATGTTTGGGAGGAGAGAATAAAACCAACATAATGAAAAAAAAAATGAAAATTGGTTTTTGCTAAAAACTAAAAAAATACTAGTTTTGTAGAAAACAACTCCATCATGTTTTTCAGAAAATGAGTTTCGTATATCCACGTTCCTAACAATTTAACGGTATACTTTTTTTCGCCCGCGTGCATGGCTACACGTCGTACGTGTCAAATATGTTGTGTCACGTCAACTTGGTGACCAATGAGTGAGAGTTTCGAAGGCATATACGAGGTGTTTTACTTGGTGATAAGCAGGGGCAGCGTTAGGGGGTGCCCCCTCTAAAAAAATCTGTAATTTTTTTTATTTAGTATGAGGTATCATTAGTATACCAATAGTATATTAACATGGACTAATACTCTAATGCACAACTGGCAAGTAGCGGCCAGTCGTTCAGGTCAACTAGCCAAGCCCTGGAGGATGAAGACCAATAGTCATCATGTGATCTTTCAAACCACACTGCCCAGTGGCCCACCAATTACACCCTCATTCTCTATCTCAAATTCTCAAGTGACCTAGTCTCTAAACTTTATTCTTTCAGCTCTCAGCCTCTCACAGAGAACAAGCAACCACCAGGCGCCGGCCACTCCGCGTCTCAGCCAGGCTATAGGCGACAAGCAGTGAAGGAGGGTGTTGGGCGTAGGCGGCTAGCAGTAGGGGACTCAGACAGTCTGATTCAGGGTCAGACTACAGGTGAGAGCTGAGAGGCGACCTGGGTGCGGGGCGCCGCACGCCTAAAGCTGGCTCGGCAATCGCGTAGCGGCACAGGCGCATGAGAGCTTGGAGGTGGCTGATTGCCGTAAGCCTGAAGGTAATAAATCGGTAGTCCTTTGATTTGTATATGTAGGCCGACTCTGATTTGGGCGTTTGGCCAATTAGGGATTGCCAAATTGAATATTTCCTGTGATTTGTATATGTAGGGTTATGGCAAGTTGAATCCTTGAAATGAAAATGAATAGAGATATTATTTCTTTCTTTAGAGATGGCAAGACAGTCAAGCCAAAATCTTTTGAGAAATAGTATTGAAAGATTGTTTAGTCACCTTTCTAAAGCGAGATATCTTCTCGAAGGTTAGTGGTGATGATATAATCAAATGTTTCAAAGGAATAAGATCGCATCGTGTGGTATTGTGATTTCCATTAGCTATTTAGGACTCTTTTATTCATGTAAGATTTTTATTTGTATTACATTATTAACTAATTTAGAACCCTTTTGTGTAATTGTGTTAGACTTATTAAATTACTTATGTATCGTTGAAGGTTTTTTATACTTGAAGTGTGCACTATTATTACTAAATTCCTGAATCCGCCACTTATGATAAGCAAACAAGTGTCAAACACAGTACACATGAGACAATGAACGAGCTGCCAGCCGATGAGCTAGCTCATGCATGCATTGCTCAACACAGCTATCGAATAATTATCAAGAACGACGTGTTACTCATCCTTCCCAAGACGATGGTATGATTATGATCTCAACCAAACATTGTATTAGTTAAAACTCGTTTATCTTAATCCATCCAAACAGAGTAATCTATAAACTCGTACTAACATAATAACATATTAAAACTTGTTTTTCCTAAAATTCCTCTTAATATGAAAAGTAATATATAATCAATAATATACAAACAACCACTAAGAGAACCACAGGTTTGCACCGGAACCGAATTGTCCGATTTGCACTCCAGGTATAAGATCAATATACCTGGATAGCATATCAATACCTACGCAACTTTAATAGTAAAAAAATAACTTAAACTTCAAAAAATTTAGACGTTGTAGAAATAACAAATCTGAATATCAAATATCACCTCGATTCGCAAGAACTCTGTGTACAATTCCTCCGAATAAAACAGTACTCTTTACAGTTTTACACCGCACCAACTCACACTTGATTAACCAATCGCCACAACCCAACATCCACCTACGATGCTACAACCAAGCACGCTGCAGAAACACCAGAACGCCCAAGAGAACGTGCCAACTCCCAACGCAAACCCCACCGGCGCTGCGGCCAGAAGCAGACGATGAGCTCACGTTAGCCACCGCGCCGCCACGGCCGCGTCCACCGCTATTCGTCAAGCCCAAGTGCTGCATTGTGCGGCTCCTCACGCTTTCGCAGTCCGCGACGCCGGCCAGCGCCACGACGCCCTCTAGGGCTTCCTGCTTGGCGTCGTAGCACAGCCCCTCGTTGCCGCCGACGAGCAGCTTCTTGCCCAGCCTCCACATCATCTCCTTGTCGAACGGTATCGGCCCCACCAGCCGGTTGCCGTCCACGCGGAGCTCGCTCGCCCTCTCCAGCCGCCGGAAGCTCGCCGGTATCACGCCGGTGAACTCGTTGCTGTCCAGCCGCAGCACCCGGAGCTGGCTCAGCTCCCCGATGGACTCCGGCATTGACCCTTCCAGCCCCATGCCGGAGAGCGCCAGAGTCGTTAGCGCCTTGAGCCCGGTGAAGAAGTCGCCGGGGATCGTAGAGAATTGCATCCGGTTGTCGCTGAGGATCAGCGACCGCAGCGACGACAACCGGCGGAACGCGGCCGGGACCGGGCCGGACAACGCGTTGTGGCTGAGGTCGAGTAGGATGAGGTAGGGCAGGTCGCCGAGCGCGTCAGGGATCGTGCCGGTGAGGCGGTTCTGGCTGAGGTCAATCTTTAGCAGAGACCGGCATTGCCCAAGGCTCGCCGGGACGGGGCCCTGCAGGGCGTTGTGGCTGAGGTCCAAGATGCTGAGTTGTTGGAACTTGACGTTGGGCACCTTGCCGCCGAGCCGGTTGTAGCTGAGGTCGAGCACCTGGAGGCGGGCCAAGGACTGGACGTCGGCGGGGATGGCGGAGGTGAGATGGTTGCCGTGGAGGTCGAGCACGCGCAGCCCCGAGAGGTTCCTGATCTCCGCCGGGATCGGGCCAACGTGGCCGTTCTCCCGGAGCGCCAGCGACCGGAAGGTGGGGCCGAGGCGGCCGAGGAATGGTGGGATGGGCTGCGGGTTGGCCGAGAAGCAGCGGTAGAAGAAGAGGGACCGGAGGTGCGGGAGCGCGAGCACGGCGGGGGAGAGCGTGGCGCGCGCCGCATCGCAGGCCGGGAACGCCGTGTCGTCGGAGAGCGCGCCGAAGGAGAGGGACACGACGTGGTAGACGTCGCCGCGGTCGTGCACGCACTCGATGCCGTGCCAGCGGCCGCGGCACACGTCCTCGATGGCCGACGCCCAGCCGTTGCCCGTGGCCGCCATCACCTCCTGCACCGCGCGCTGCTCGGCCGGGTCGGTGCGCGCCCGGTCCGAGAACCCCGTCTGCGGCGCGTCCACCAGAGCCGCCGCGGACGTGTCCGGCAGCACCACCGTGAACTCGCCCCGGCACGACGGCCGGGCGCCAACCAACAGCACCGCGACCATCCACGCCGCATAGTAAAACGCATTGGCCATCGCAACGAGTTAGCAACTTATAAATTTGCACGTTTCGGTGTAGGACTCGGAAATGTCACGACCGTTGGAAATGGAGGGAACAAGCGGCAGAGGGCGCAGATTTTTATAGTGTCAGACGGGTGGAGAGACGCAGGGGGAGCAGAGTGGTAAATTGAATGCAAGGCTGATTAAATGTTGGTCACGGGATGGGGAAGAAAGTGAGTAAATGAACTGAGGATTTGCTTGCATTCAATTGGTTTCACGGGAAATCTCGGAATCAAGCAATATTGCTTCATTCAGTGCCATGGGACAGCTAGCGATCGAGCGTGCGCTAGTAGATTTCATACAGTATTCCATCGGGCCCTGTATTTTGGAGTATATTTTGCTTAAGCCTTCGGATAATGTAAATTAACAGATATAAAAAGGCAATGTGAATTAACAGCTCCGATCGCGGACCAGCTGAAGCTAATGTACACACAAGATGGAGATGATGCCTGAGCACTGATTCTTAATCAAAAAGTCATTTTATGTGCAGCAGTGTACATTGGTTGCAACCGATCTGGATCTATACCGTTCATGGTGTAGCTGGAGCTGGTGATGCTTTATTCGGCAGTTTTGCAAGTTACACTAGTGATGGTGCTATGTTAATGCTGTACTACTAGCGTCATACTGCTATCCCTGTCACTGCCTCACTGCTCTTTACCTTTTGTTTTTTCGTTTTGGCCTCCTCTGCCATTTTTATAGCCTACTCGGAAACTGAAATGCTGATTGCTATTGGCCTTTTTACTAGGACAGCAAGGGTGAGAAAAGAGTTGCCGAAGGTTCAAGCCTTCAGGGCATACTGACAAAGCATGGGCAATGGCCAAACGCAGCGGTTTTCTTTTTTCCAGTTCTCTGATAATCCAGAAGTTCAGTTCTTTCGTCTCTGCCCTGACGTCTCAGCCTTCCAGGCTTGCGTCTGCACTTGCCCAGGGCTTAAATAAGAGAAATACTATACAACCGTATACCGTTGGGTGCCGCATACGAGGGATGGCCGGTTCAACATATGGATGTAAAATCAGCGTTCCTTAATGGCGAACTTGAGGAGAAAGTCTACGTCACACAACCCTCCGGCTTTGTGATTAATGGCCACGAGGAGGTCTTGAAGCTTCGCAAGACATTATACGGTTTGCGACAAGCACTAAGCTCGTGGAACGCTAAGCTCGACAGCTGTCTACTGTCACTTGGATTTCACCAGAGCGAGTCGGAACATGCTATGTACATGCGTGGAGTCGGAACATGCTATGTACATGCGTGGCAATGGTACGTTACGTCTTCTTGTGCGAGTGTATGTCGACGACTTGATCATCACAGGGGCGGATCCACAGGAACTTACAAGTTTCAAGGAGGAAATAAAAAGCTTATTCAAAATGAGTGACCTGGGCTTACTCAGTTTCTACCTTGGCATTGAAGTACACCAGGCTGATGGCTATATCACACTAAGCCAAGCGGCATACGCCTCGAAGATTCTCGAGAAGAGCGGTATGGCAGACTATAATTGAAGGACCGAAATGGCAACAGAGGGGGGGGGTGAATGGTGCCTTAAAAATTAAGAACTCCCCTTTACTGTATTTAAACAAACCTATAAAGCCCTCTGGAAATCTCAAAAAGAGAAGTGAAGCAAAATCAGAGAACGAAAACAAGCTTCGGTCATTCTCCGAAATCGAAAGTTCCGGCCGGTCAGTGCGGAAGTTGGAATCGAAGTTCGCGACTTAGAAGGCGGAAGTTCCGATTATCCCGAGAAGAACAGAGCACACCGAACGATTCAAAAATTGAAATACTTTTGATTTGTCTTTGCTCTTCTCGTGTCAAGTCTCACAGACATCATCCTAAACAACATCTTGACCTCATGAGAAGAAATCGCGAGACAAAGATCGTCTAATTAAAGAGAAATCGAATTTCTCAAGAAGGGCAAGAAAGACCAAAACCACACTAGGCAAAATTCTTTGATTCTCACTCATGAAACTTTGAGGATATATTAGCAATATCAATAAGACTCTAGATA
Source organism: Hsuehochloa calcarea (assembly GCA_036346395.1). Lineage (NCBI taxonomy): Eukaryota > Viridiplantae > Streptophyta > Magnoliopsida > Poales > Poaceae > Hsuehochloa > Hsuehochloa calcarea. The sequence continues at coordinate 45,625,981 of CM070594.1, forward strand.
TCAAGTTTCATGCCATTTCATAAGACGAATCAAAAGTTTCACCAAAACCCTAGATATTCAACATGAACAGAGAGAATAGAAGAGGCATAAACAAAAACCAAAACCTCAGGATTTCATTGATAGGAATCACAAGATTACAGAGGAAAACACAGAGGAATGATTACACAAGTTTTCAGTTCATCCTCTCCAACTCAACAAACTCTCAAAAAGCAAAACAACCTCTCCAAAGGCTCTTTAGCTAAAGCTAACCCTAATATTCTCTCTCAAAAAATCTAACCCTAACACCAGGGGTTCACCTCTATTTATAGCCCTTTGCTAACGGGTTTCCAACCCATTAAGCCCGCTACACCCGAACGGAACTGCCTCCACTTGTGCCGCTTTGCGAAAAGACCGTTTCGCCCCTTGTGCACCTTCTGAAAGCCTCCCGTACACCTTGCTGTCCTTGACTCGCAACCACCTCAAGATTCACGCCGTCTTCGACACATCCCGACCGTTCTGACCTCAACGCCGCCTGCGCCTAGTCCGATCACCTCGTGTCTCGCCACGACTTCGTCTCGATGTCCTGCAGTCAACACAGACAAACACACATCACATAGTATTGCCCAATATCATAGCATCAATATTTGTACAAGACTCAAACTCATACAAACTCAAAATCACAAACTATGCCTTTACGCAGTTAGATAATCGGAAGTTCCGCACTTACCATTGCGGAAGTTCCGCTCTTACCATAGCGGAAGTTCCGATTATCGGACCATCCGCACTCCCAGGTTTGAAGATCCGATTGTCGTCACAGCAGAATACTCTTGTCAGTATTTTCGGACAAACCGCGTTCCCAGGTGCGGAAGTTCCGATTAACTCAATCAGGACGCAAACGTCAGGATAATCGGAAGTTCCGTTTTACCACAATGAAGTTTCGATTATCGGAAGTTCCGTTTCCGAACCGTAAGTTCGCGCACTTACAGAAACAGATCAGCAAAAACGCAAACGCGAAGATTTCAATCACAAACTTCTCACCACAGCGTCAAATACTCATCACTCAAACGGGGACCCTACTCACATGGTCTCTCAGTAATCCATGCCATGTTCCAATGGAGGCCACGTTCAAGCTAAGCAAGGTGAGTTCAGCCCCTCCTACTGACGCCACGACATACAGGAGCATCGTTGGGAGTCTACGGTACTTGGTGCATACACGGCCTGACATCGCGTACTCAGTTGGATATGTGAGTCGGTTCATGGAAACACCAACTACCGAGCACCTGGCAGCAGTCAAACACATTCTCCAGTACATTACTGGTACTCGGAACTATGGTTGTCGCTACGCAAGGAAGACGGTGGAGTCACAACTGGTTGGCTATAGCGATAACGACATGGCCGGTGACGTCGACGACCGCAAGAGCACAACCAGTGTACTATTTTTCTTCAGCACTAGTCTTGTCAGCTCGCAGTCCCAAAAACAGAAGGTCGTAGCACTGTCCTCTTGCGAGGCCGAATACATTGCTGCGACGATGGCGGCGTGTCAAGGCATTTGGCTCTCCCGCTTGCTTGGTGAGCTGAACAATGAAGAAGCTGGTAACGTCGTGCTCAAGGTGGACAATAAGTCTGCTATCTCCCTCAGTAAGAATCCGGTCTTTCACGATCGAAGCAATCACATCGACACTCGGTATCATTTTCTTTGGGAGTGCGCCGAGAACAATAAAATTGAGGTGGAGTACATTGGCACCAAAGAACAACTCGCAGTCATCTTGACTAAGGGACTTGGGCGCATCAAGTTCCAAGAATTACGTGCGAAGATTGGCATAGTCAATATTTGTTAAGTACATAAAGATTAGGGAGTGATTGTTAAGTAATCTTTGTTTGCTGTTTCTTTTTTTGGATTCTTGCCGTGTCGGGTCCAATTTTAAATTCGTACTTGTCCGATTAGCTTATGGAGTTGAAGCCGTATTAGGTAATAGAGTCCGAACGGCAGTCTGTCTTTTATCCTTTATAAGGGGCATATGGGCCTATTTCTTTTGTATCCAAGCAACGAGAAGCAATAAGATATCAGAGTATACCAGAGCATGAAATCTTCTTCTCATGCGGCTGTTTTTTTTTTTGCTTTGGATTGGCTAACAATTGGTATCAGGGCCTACACTCGATCCAGCGATGCGTCGATCATGTTCCCACTCACCTACCCGCCCAAGGATGCCCAACAACGTCGACGAATGTCTGGAGGCGGGATCCGGCAGCGACAGCGGTGGCGGTGGGGATGTTGTGATCCATCGCGTGGTGAGAGAGTCAGGAGGCTCGGTCGTATAACCGATGCTGACGCGAACCAACTATGGACATTGGTCTCTCGTGATGAGGGTGAATCTACAAGCGCAAGGCTTGTGGGAGGCGATCGACCCTGGCAATGGCGATTACCGCGACGATAGGATGGCGTTGTCTGCCATACCCTGAGCCGTTCCATCGGAGATGCTGTCTACGCTTGCAGTCAAAACACCGCTAAGGACGCATGGGACACCATCAAGACAATGTGCATAGGCGTCCAACGCGTACGCGAGGCAAAGGCGCAGACGCTACGCAAAGAATTTGATGATATCAAATTCAAGAGCGGTGAGTCGGTGGATGACTTCGCAATGCGGCTTACCGGCCTAGTCAACAACTTGGAAATACTCGAGGACAAGATTGAGGAAGACCGCATTGTTAAAAAATTCCTCCGTGTCATCCCGCCAAGGTATTCTCAGGTAGCGATCTCAATTGAGACACTCGTTAACTTGCAGACGCTCTCGGTAGAAGAGCTCACCGGACGACTGAAGGCCGTAGAAGAGTACTTCGAACAAGACAACGCCGACGACGCCAGTGGACACCTGCTCCTCACAGAAGAGGAGTGGCTTGCGCGCATGAAGCAGCGTGAGCATGGAAAGGGCTCGTCTGGTGGACAGAAGACTGGTGGTGGCTATGGCGGCAATCGGCGTCGTGGCAAGCCGAAAGGCCGCGGCGGTGGCAAATATGGAACTGTGCCTAATGGCGAGCATGCCACGACGCAACAAGCAGGACAACTTGGCGAAGGTCGATGACGACCAACCCATGCTACTTATGGCACAGGTGTGTGCACCGTCTAAGACCACCGAGAGCATGACCGAGGACGTCATGCTCAACGAGGAGCATGCTAATGTACACCTAGGACGTGAAGAGGACCACCATGATGATGCATGGTATCTTGACACCGGGGCCAGCAACCACATGACGGGCTGCAAGAATGTCTTCGCCGAGCTAGACACTTGTGTCACTGGTTCTGTTAAGTTTGGTGATGGTTCGACCGTCGACATCTGTGGACGTGGTACGGTACTATTCATGTGCCAAAACGGAGAGCACCGCACACTAACAGGAGTGTACTACATCCCTCGGCTGCGTACTAACATCGTTAGTCTTGGGCAGCTCGACGAGAATGATTGCCAAATGCTGATCAAGGGAGGCGTACTGCGAATCCACGATTCTCAACGACAACTTATCGCCAAGGTGAACCGTGCGCACAACTGGTTATATGTTCTTTCTTTAGACATAGCACAGCCGGTGTGCCTAGCGGCACAACTCGCGATGATGCATGGCGCTGGCATGCTCGCTACGGTCACCTCAACTTTGAGGCGCTCTAAAAACTGGCACAACGCAATATGGTGCGGGGACTTTCGAAGATCGACCACGTCGACCAAATTTATGATGGCTGCCTAGCGGGTAAGCAACGTCGTACTCTATTTCCACAGGAGGCCAAGTACCGCGAGGATAATCTCCTTGGGCTGGTGCATGGGGACCTGTTCGGACCAATCACGCCAGCGACACCAGGTGGAAAGCGCTACTTCCTGCTCCTAGCCTCAGCTGCTACATGTGGCTTATTCTACTAGCAACGAAGGACGAGACAGCAGCAGCAATCAAAAACTTCCAAACCGGCGTCGAAGTGGAATCTGGGCGGAAGCTCCAAGCTCTTCGCACCGACCGCAGCGGCGAGTTCACGTTTACGGAGTTTGGTGAATACTGTGCGAATCGCGGCGTCAAGCGACTCCTCACGACGCCATATTCACCACAACAAAATGGTGTTGTCGAACGTCGGAATCAGACGGTCGTCGCAATGGCATGCAGTCTGTTGAAGGCGAAGGAAATGCCAGGGGAGTTTTGGGGCGAGGCAGTCACAACGGCCGTCTACATCCTTAACCGCGCGCCAACCCGGAGCGTCGATGGCAAGACGCCCTATGAAGCGTGGTATGGAACACGTCCAAGCGTACAATACTTCCGCACATTTGGGTGCATCACGCACGTGAAGGAGGTGCAGCCAAACATCAAGAAGCTCGACGACCGGAGCAAACCCATGGTCTTCATCGGTTATGAACCTGGATCCAAAGCATACCGGGTGTACGACCCCGTCGGCAAGCGTGTTCACGTGACACGCGACGTCGTCTTCGATGAGGCAGCGGAGTGGGAGTGGGGAGCCGGAGACCATGCACGGACAGCTCCCGGTGATACATTCACTGTGGAGTACATCTCTCACACTGTCACAAGTGGTGAACAAGTTGACACACAAGGAGAAGACACACCATGTTGTTCCCCAAATACAGGACCGACACCATCCACTACAGCAGCGATGCCAATCACAACAGCGGCAGTCGGGGTGGAGTTTGTGTCACCTCCTCCTAACGCTACGCCCACGTCCGACGGCATACCAAGGCGGACTCGCACGCTACAGTATTTGTACGATACAACATCACTGGTTGGACTTGACATCGACGAGTTGCATCTCACGACAGCAGAAGAACCCGCTGGTTTCGCCGAAGCCGAACAACATCAATGTTGGCGCCGGGCAATGCTTGAGGAGATGAGTTCCACCGAAGAGAATGGTACGTGTCAACTTGTCAATCTTCCTACTGGTCACCGTCCAATTGGACTGAAGTGGGTGTACAAGGTCAAAAAGGACTCACACAGTGCCGTCGTTAAGCACAAAGCCCGGCTCGTGACGAAAGGGTACATACAACGGCAAGGCATTGACTTTGACGAGGTGTTCGCGCCGGTCGCTCACCTCGAATCGTGCGTCTTTTGATTGCACTCGCCGCACATGAGGGATGGCGGTTCATCATATGGATGTAAAATCAGCGTTCCTTAATGGCGAACTTGAGGAGAAAGTCTACGTCACACAACCCCCCGGCGTTGTGGTTAATGGCCATGAGGAGAAGGTCCTGAAGCTTTGCAAGGCATTGTACGGTTTGCGACAAGCGCCAAGAGCGTGGAACGCTAAGCTCGACAGCTGTCTACTGTCACTTGGGTTTCACCGAGCGAGTCGGAACATGCTATGTACATGCGTGGCAACGGTACGTCACGTCTTCTTGTGGGAGTGTATGTCGACGACTTGATCATCTGTCGGGACCCAAATATGCAAATATGGACCCTCTGTGTATTCTGCACTAGTCCAGGATCACGCTAGTGCACACAGTGTCAACATTGATGAAATATCAACTCCATACAACCAAATATTAAATAAACGAGTAATTTGAATAACAAATAACTGTTGTGACTTTAAGGTCGAGTTTTACAATTATTAAGCCACGCAAGGCTGACAATAATGAAATAAACTGCAGCGGAAACAAAGTAAACTCCAGCGGACTCCCATCAATACACCATAGGCAATTGACTGGGATCGAGACCTTAACGATCAACCTTCACAAAATTCCTCTTCAAAAGCTGGTGACGACTCCTCCACTTCTGTTGATTTGTTTAGTAAGAGTGAGTACACAACCGTACTCGCAAGTCATACCACAGAATGCAATTTATAGATGATGGCTTATTCCAAAGGAATGGCTTCTGTGGTTAGTTTACAGAAATACAACATTTGCAATTGAATACAAGTAATAGATTGAAAACATAATTCAAAACAAATAAACAATAATAATTTATCATTTGATTTCACAAAGACACACAGCCTAATCAAGTTCTTTCACACAGCTGAACAAGTTACCTCACACAGCTGACCCTTCCCAATTGTTGTATGAAAATCTACCCCTTGTGTGAAATCCCTGAGCATGTCCATATCCGAGGACGCATCTATTCGAATAGATTGGTTTGACACTCTGTAGAGGTTGTACACTTTACCAACACGATACAATCAGTGTAGCTAGCATTGACCATAACAAAACCTTTCAGAGACTTCATCTCAAGCAATGACACTCCCGATGTGCTTTACTGCCGGCCAACCAATACACACAACGTTTGGTTACGATACACATCGTTGGACAGGGATGCAGCGAACCGTCCCGCGATGTGACATATCACACCTCCAGCCCTTCACACAGCTTAAAATACAACCTGAGTTGTCAATGTTAATACTCCATAACTTACTAAGTTAGGCCCAGCCTATAGTAGGCATGTGGTTGTACATTAAGGCCCAGTTCAATGGCGCACAAAGTGAAGTCCTTAATTGACCAAGGCAAGACTTTCAATTTTTCCCAAATCACATAGTTTATAGCACATAGCTCCACCATTCACACAGAATCCATCACTTGCCTCGGTCTAAATCTTTTCCCACCCTATGGATTAAGTGCAACACATGCCATCAACTAGTAATAGCACACAGTATACACAGTTCCATAATCACTTAGTCAATTTTATATTTGTAACTCACATGAAATTATGACTCGTGGCATGGCTAAGCAATCTAATCGTATCTAACCAACCCACGTTGGTGCTACGATAATAGCAACTATTAATGAACTAACCTAGAGTGACAAAAGATTATGGCATACAATTGACAAGGTGGACATAACAAATTGGGTTATTAACTATAACCAAAATCATTTAAATACATACTTAAATTAAAATACAATAATTTGAATCAAAGTAATTTGAAAGCTGGGTGCAATATGGTCAAAGGTATAACTTGCCTTCAAATAGCTCAAAGTACTGGTTTTGGTTTTGGCGTGCTCCTTCTTCTGCAAAATTTCCCGAAGTATCGACGTCTACGCACAAACGAAGCAAAAAAACAAATATAAATAAATAAAAGAGTCAAAAACAAACTCCAAAAATCAAATAAAATTCACCATTAAATAGATCTTGATTTTATATGAATTTACAAATTTGAATGGGCTCAAACGGAGGTCGGATGCAAAAGTTATGGGCTTTGGAAGTTTGAAAATCAATTAAAACCCTAATTTGGATTTTAATTAAATTTTCCAAATTATTTTTACAAAGGAAATTGGATTATTGCGCAATACTTGCGTCAGCCGAGAATTTTTGGAAAAAGAAATAAATTAAAAAGAAATCTGACATGTGGGCCACATATGTCAACGACTGGGCTCACGGTGAACTGGGTTCACTGAGCTAAGGGGATATGGGGCGGTGGACTGGGCCATGTGTGCGTGTGCTGGCGCTGATCGGGCGCCACGCGGATGCCACACCAGCACAGACGCTGACCGACGGCTGAGGTGGTGATCAGCGCCACGCGGATGCCACACCAAAGCCTGACGACCCGGCCGGCCGAGGTGAGGTGGTCTTGGAACACTGGCGGCGGCGGCGCTCGGGACCCGATGGTTACCGGCGATTGGCGGTGACTCACCGGCGGTGGAGGGTACCAGGAGCTTCCCCAGGTTATTGCGCACCTGCTGGTGCCCTTACCAGCGGCTGGCAACGACAATGGTGACCGGCGGTGAAGGCTCGGGTTTTGTCGGAAGTACACTCCGGCGATGAGGAGGGGCGCACGAGGTAGGTCGAACCTTGCTGATCACAATGGTGTAGACGACGGGGCAAGGGTGACGACAACGGCGGTACAATTCACCGGAGAAAGAGCTCGGCCGAAAACCCTCGAACTTGAATTGCGGCGGCGCTAGAGCGATCGGGGAGAAGAGGGTGGCGGTTCTGGGTTGCGGGGGACCTGGCGATCCTAGGGGGGTATTTATAGAACCGGGGAACGTCGGGATTGGAAATCCCCAAATCGCGTCTGAAACGTCCACAATCGAAATTTCTGAGATTCGGGGAGATTGGGAGGGATTAGGAAGCCGATTTGGTTAGGGATGAGTACGGTACAGATACGGCTACAATTTGGTGGGGTCGGCGTGAAGAATCAGCGAACGTTGCGATTTTGTCGGACGAAGCTTTGAAGAGCGGCAATGGCGGGCGAAGGCGTGGCGCGAGGAGGAAGAAGAGTCCGCGGAGACGACGACTCTGTGCTGGCACCACCTGGCAGCGGCAGCGAGGCGCGGGCAAGCGAGCGGCAGGATCGGCAAAGGAGGCCACGCGGCAGCAATCGAACGGAGGAAGGCGGGGCTGAGCGCGGGCGTTCGATCGAAGGAAGGGGCACGCGTCGCACATCCAATGGGGTTAGGCGGCGAGCGCGTGGGCTGGGCTGAGGCGCGGTGTTGGTCTGCACAGTGTGTGGCCCAACACTGTTCTCGGGAATTTTAAATTGATTTCTCTTTTTAGAAAATCCAGAAAATACAAATAGTAAATAGAAAATAGCAAATGAACTTGGAAAAATTCCAAAAAATTCTAGAAAATATATCCAAACACATAGAATCCAAATAAAATAGTTTTGGCAATTGTTGATGTTGGGATTAACTCTAATAAACTATCTTATCATGAAAGTCTATATTAAGCTTTTAATTTAAATTCAAATAATATGCAAATGGTGATATTTTCAACTAGCAACTAATTAAAATATTTTCAAAGGTGAAAAAGTTGGGATGTTACATCATCACAGGGGCGGATCCACAGGAACTTACAAGTTTCAAGGAGGAAATGAAAAGCTTATTCAAAATGAGTGACCTGGGCTTGCTCAGTTTCTACCTTGGCATTGAAGTACGCCAGGCTGATGGCTATATCACACTAAGCCAAGCGGCGTACGCCTGGAAGATTCTCGAGAAGAGCGGTATGGCAGACTGTAATCCATGCCATGTTCCAATGGAGGCCAGGTTCAAGCTAAGCAAGGTGAGTTCAGCCTCTCCTACTGACGCCACGACATACAGGAGCATCGTTTGGAGTCTACGGTACTTGGTGCATACACGGCCTAACATCGCGTACTCAGTTGGATATGTGAGTCGGTTCATGGAAACACCAACTACCGAGCGCCTGGCAGCAGTAACCACACATTCTCCGGTACATTACTGGTACTCGGAACTATGGTTGTCGCTACGTAAGGAAGACGGTGGAGTCACAACTGGTTGGCTATAGCGATAACAACATGGCCGGTGACGTCGACGACCGCAAGAGCACCACCGGTGTACTGTTTTTCTTCGACACCAGTTTTGTCAACTAGCAGTCCCAAAAATAGAAGGTCGTAGCATTGTCCTCTTGCGAGGCCGAATACATTGCTGCGACGATGGCGGCATGTCAAGGCATTTGGCTCTCCCGCTTGCTTGGTGAGCTGAACAATGAAGAAGCTGGTAACGTCGTGCTCAAGGTGGACAATAAGTCTGCTATCTCCCTCAGCAAGAATCCGGTCTTTCATGATCGAAGCAAGCACATCGACACTCGGTATCATTTTCCTTGGGAGTGCGTCGAGAACAATAAAATTGAGGTGGAGTACATTGGCACCAAAGAACAACTCGCGGGAATCTTGACTAAGGGACTTGGGCGCATCAAGTTCCAAGAATTACGTGCGAAGATTGGCATAGTCAAGATTGGTTAAGTACACAAAGATTAGAGAGTGATTGTTAAGTAATCTTTGTTTGCTGTTTCTTTTTTTGGATACTTGCCGTGTCGGGTCCAATTTTAAATTCGTACTTGTCCGATTAGCTTATGGAGTTGAAGCCGTATTAGGTAATAGAGTTCGAATGGCAGTCTGTCTTTTAGCCTTTATAAGGGGCATGTGGGCATGTTTTTTTTTGTATCCAAGCAAAGAGATGCAATAAGATATCAGAGTATACCCGGGCGTGAAATCTTCTTCTCACGTGGCTGTTTTTTTTTTTGCTTTGGATCGGATAACATTGGGCTCAAAATCAACGGGATAGGGCAGACCCATCTGATCATGCCCGAGTACACCGAACCATCCGATGTTTTTTTTATCCATCTGAGTTTGAGGGGACAAGGATGAAATAGGTAACCGTTCTCCACCGCATGCTTTTCTCATGCCTCTCTCTCCCTGTCCCTCTCCCTTGCAATTGCTAGCATGTGAGATGCATGTGACGAGCAACGTCATGGGGGAGTGCCACGAACGTGAGTGGGGGCCGTGGCTGATCTATGTGGTGCAAGGTTAGAAGAGAGTTCGCGTGGTAGCTGCCAGCGGGCGATGCTGCAACCATCGGCTTGCCTGAGGTGGTGGCAGGCGGCCACGGGCTTCCCCGAGAACACCGTGCGACTATGGGCGATGAGCAATGGCAGACTCGCATGACAATGACAATGAGACAAACGACGAGCGGCCATGAGTGAGCACGGTGGTGGGCGGCGTGCTCAAAATTCACCTGCAACTCATCTTAATTGCTTCTGTTGAGCGCCGAGAGCAGATTGATCGTTTGAAACTTGATGATTTTTTTGAACTCTATTGCAACTTGAAACTACTATAGAACTTAAGTTTTTCTGACTTCTTGGAATCCACTTCAACTTTGCTGAAACACACATGAAACATCTTTAAGTCTTACTGAAGCATGTGGGAGGCCATGGTTTGGCACGATGGAGGGTGGCGGAGCACAGAGTCGCGGCTGTAGGTGAGCACGTTAGGATTTTTATGCTCATGTTCGATTTTTTATTAAATTTCTTGAAACATGTTGAAACTTTTTTTGTCTGAAACTTGTTGAAACTTGAGTTCCAAAATCTGGAACTTGTTGACACTTTATGAAACATGTTGAAACTTCTTGAGACTTTTCTTTCTGAAACTTAAGTTTTAAAATCTGAAACTTGTTGAAACTTGTTGACGATCAAGGCGTCGATATTACGAAATAAAAGGAGGAAAATGTCTTAGAGTTTTTGGATGAGAATGGGATTGCTCTTTATTGCAATGAATTGGATCTTTACATGGGGTGCCTTGAATAAGGTGACAGACTAGCCCTAGTTACACTGAGTGTATTGCTTGCTACAACCTAAATTGTTTTTAGTTTGCTTGGCCTTGGTTCCTTCGATCTCCCTTTCACGGTTCATTATCCATCCTTAAATAACTGGCGAAGAGGTGACAGTTATTCCTGAAAAAGACATCCCTTTGGAAGTGACGCATCTGGTCGGAGGGGCAGTGGTAGTTAGTGAAATACCAACTGATCAACGGTTGATGTCAATGGAAGACAATAACCATGTGGTGGTTATTGTTAGTGACTTAGGGCTGGAAACATTGTGTTGATTGGAGCAATTGAGACAGATGTTCCATTCATCACACGGAAGGGATATACTTGGAACTGGGTACAAGTGCTAGTTCAGAGCTTCTGCGAGCTGCTAACTGGTCGAGCAATGGGTATAGTACCCCCTCCGACTAGGTTACCCATCGGGTGACCTCTGGGATTCTAACGACCACAGGGGTAGTTAGCCTCGAGGTTTACGACCACATAAGCTATGTAGCTTTTAATGAATATTTAGGAATTAAATACTCGTCAGCTAGCCCGTAAACTTTAAGTGAATTTGTAATGTGAAGCTCTTCCGACGAAATCTCTATCAGGAAAAATCCTCGCTTAATGGCGTAAATAACGAGGTGGTATGTATTCACTTTAAAGTTGAGGAACCATTTAGGAAAACCAAAGAGGCTTATGTCCGTTGGGCTTCGGGCGACCCCCCTCTTGCAGTTAAAGAAGTGCAACTATAAAATCCTTTGAGTACACCGACTTAGGGTTTTTACGCTCTCAGTTTTTCTTATCCTTTCATCTTTTCGCGAAGAACTTTCTTCAACTCTATTGCATCTTCTCGCCCAAAATTCAACAATGTTGGACTCAATCACCAACTGGTTGGTCTCCGATTTGAGCGAGAAGAAGCTTAAAGCTTTGGAGAACAACAGAATGCTTCCCAACAAGACTTTGATCTCTTGAAGATCTGCGGTTAGAGAAAATTTTCTGAGTCAAGATTTAAATCGAACGATGCTTACTGATCGACTGATCGGACGCACCATACTGGTCGACTGATTGGACGCGCCATTAAGATCGGTTGTTCAATTTAGATAGGACGGTCCATATCGATTGCACACAGGAGAAGCGGGCGGGAGAAGCGTCGGAGTGGTCGGAGAATAGTGATGGGCCGGGAGAAGAACCGGGGAGGGAGAACGACGTACGTGACCGTTGGTGGACAGCGGTGCCTTACGACAATAACTGCGCAATAACGAGGAGAGCAATGGCTGGGAGTGGAGATGGGGTGATGAGGGGATATGAATGCAATTAACTACATGAAGAAACGGGAAGGAAATAATAGGTTTTGAAAATCTTAAATGAGCATCAATGGTGGCAGCGCAGTCTACTTGGTTCTGGAGTCCAGGGAAAGTTTCAGGTGGAGAAGAAAAGATAAAGAATCGAGGGATAAAAGAAATGAGGGAAGATGCTAATCAATGAAACAAAATGGAGAGCTGGTAGTGAAGCAAGACTACCAGCAAGTTAAGCGAGCTGGTCGACGGCGAGGTGGACTGACATTGCAGTGACGAATTATTGCGAAATTCAAAATTTCGTTTGAATAGAAAGGTAGATAATATTGACAGGAACATGTAGGTAAAAGGGCTCGAGCAATTACCCAACGGATTAAGAGATCGGGCTCGACAGAGTTCTCCCCGAACTTGGAGAAGGAGATGTGGCCGGTGGTGAAAAGTTAGTAAATCAAAATTCCACTTGAATATAAATGTGGAGAATCTCAATAGGAACTCACCAATAAAATTTGGTACATAGTTGAGCAACGGATGAGGAGATCGGGCTCGCCGAAGTTGTCGCCGGAGTTGGAGAAAAAGAGCTAGCAGAGGGAGCTCCGGGAGGCTTTTGGCAAATTTGAGCGAGTAGGATGTGGAGAATGAGGGGGAGAGGCTACGGCTTAATTTATTGACACAAAGGAGTAACGGTTTGGTGAAAATTGCTCACCGGAGTTGTGAGTGAAATAATGCGGGGTGGTCACTGTTCATGCCAGAATAACTGTAGATGTCAGAATATTATGAGGAATCTTTTTTTTTCAAAATTCAAAAAACATTAAATAATTCTAGAAAATAGTAACTAAATTTCGAAAAATCCAAAAGAAATCACAGATATTAAACACCACATTCTGAACGCAAATAAAATAATATTTTTTTTTATTATGTAGTAATTATTTTATATTCTTTGAAAATTATTTTTCAATTTGAAAAATAGTAATATAAGTCTAAAACTACTATAACTTTTTAGAGTAGTTCAATAGGGTATTTTTTTGCTTAAATAAAATACTTTCAACAAAAAAAATAGCTTTTACATGTGAACAATAAATCATTTTTAATTGATAGATATTACAAAAATCAAATAGGGATTTTTTGAAAATAACAAATAGAATCCAAAAAATCTAGAAAAATTCACATAAATTCCATGAATTATTTTGAACTTAATAAAAATAATTCCAACTTAAAGTTGGCTTTTACTTTTGTAAATTAATTATTTTTATTTTCTGGAAAATAGGAAAAGCCTTTTTAAATACCTGGAAATTTCAGAAAATAATTAAAATTTTATTTTTCACTTTAAATCCAATAAAATCCCAAAAAATCCAATAAATCTTCATTTTGACTTTAAAACCAAGAAATTAAATAATTGATTTTTCTTTTTTCCTTTTTAACATTGAAAACTCTTTTTAGGTTACAGAAAATCGAGAAAATTCTTTGGCAACCAGAAAATCAAATAAAATAGTAACTTTATTAATTTCAATTTTGGTAACATAACTTTGGTATTTTACACATAAGGAGACTGTATAGCAACTTTTGTAACTATCGATATCGTTCTTATGGTCCATGTGAGACTTCGCTCACGTAATTAATATAGTGGTCGTTGGATGTTGTCACGTTCAACGACCAGTACTACACTGACTGTTTGCAGCGTTGCAGCCATGTATATCAGCAATGTTTCTCCTGGTCTTGGAGATGCTAAGATCGATACATTCGTAAGGTACTTTTTGAGTTCCTCAAATGCATCATTTGCTTCCTTGGTCCATTCGAAACTTCTATGTTTTCGAAGAAGCTTAAAGAAAGGTATTCATTTTTTTCCTAACCATGCTATGAAACGACTTAGCACTACCATATAACCGGTTAGTTTTTGGACCTCTTTCTTTGTTGTCAGAGATCGTATTTGTTCAATAGAAGATATTTTTAGTTCGATAGCCGATATTTTTACTAGGTTTGCTTCAATTCCTCTAGCCGAAAGTAAGAATCCAAGAAGGTTTCAAGAGAAAAAAAAAACTCCAGACACACACTTTTTCGGATTTAACTTAAGTTTATGCATTCTTAAGTTATTGAAAGTTTCTTCTAAGTCGGATATATGATCGCCAGCAGTGATGCTCTTTACTTTGTTACGACCGGAATAATCCTTCTTATCACTGGTAAACTTATCAGGAATTGAAAGAACCTCCTTGTTATTGGGCTTGCTTTTCTTCTTACCCTTCAGAGCTTTCTTATGTTTCTTCTCTAGTTTATCCAGGTTGGGTTAAGGGATTTTCTCCTTTTGATCGATAGCCTTGTTCCATTCGACTATCTCACTGGTCGCTGTATACCCATCGGCCATGTCAAAAAGTTCACGGTCGTTCGTGGAGGATTCATTTCAATATCCTATGTAAACCGTCAATTTCTCAATCATACTTTAAAAGTCTGGATAACATAAGAATCTGCGACCTCAAGAATAGAGTTACGGACCTAGCTGAACCTCTTGATATATTACCGAAGAGTCTCATTAGGTTTTTGCCGGATCCGATGAAGATCATCCTCCTTTCCGGGGCGGTCGTACGTCCCCTAAAAGTTTGCGATCAGGAGGTCACAGAGTTTCTCCTACGTGTAGATCGATCCGACCGGTAGGTTGAGCAACCAAGATCGGGTAGATCCTTCAAGGACCGTGGGCAAGTAGTTTTCCATCACGTTGTTGTCGCCACCAGCAGCACTGATGGTGGTAGCATATATTTGGAGAAATTATAATGAATTTTGAGTCCCATTGAACTTCTCCATGTTTGCTAGTCGGAACTTGTCTAGCTGGTGTACTACTTGGAGCCCTACCAGGAATACTTGACAACCCGTAATTGAGTCATGGTGCCTTGTTTGAAAAGGAGCCGGATTGTAGTCGGTTGGGGACCGATACCTTGTATTAGCATTCTGAGTATCTAGTGTATCAATCCAGTCGTGGACGTTGGTATAATGCCTTTGACCGACCGCTTGGTTTAGGTGATGTCGAAGATCACCCGAGCCAATTGGTAATTCCTCTTGATGAGGGGAAGGAGTGGCTTCAAGAAATAGCCGTCTTCCCTCGTGACTCTCTTGCCGGAATCTTTGAGGAGGTCTTGGTATCGGATGGTTTCTAGTCCGACCATGTTGTCCCCTGCCAAGGGAGGAACATTGGGACGAAGTCATAGTGTGACTTTGCGAGTTCCTTTGTTCCCTGTACATCTATGTACGTTGCATGGTGTGTTGGGGAATCTCCGATACCTGCCCTGCAGGTTGAAGATAACCCGGAGTCTCTGCTAGAGTAGGATCTGGGTTATTCAAAATGTTGCGAACTCGCTGCAGGTTTTGAATTGTTACCTAAGGTCTTGGGGGGTTTCCGCTAGTAGAAGGTGTTCGATGGCTCAAATTCCTCGACCTTCTGGTTTGCCCTATCCGACCCATCATGCGCATGGGGGAAGAAACAAGTGAATTAACTGATTGATGTCCACCAGTTCCATTACCTCCGCCATTTTGGGCTGGTGTATGAGTGTCTGCGCCATTTTCACCAACGGGTGTTGGCGGGTTATGTTGTGGAGGATGGTGCACGACATGTTGATTGGTATCACCGATTGCGTTAACCTCGTACCTCCAACAGCAATCTTCCAACGAGCTCCCATTGTAACTAAGGGAGAGCCTTGCAGGGCTTCTGCAATGAGCCTCCATGATGGGAGCGGTCAGAGATTATCAACTCTGGTGGGCTTTGTGGTAGACTCAGCCTGATTCGGTGGATTTCCGACCGTAGACTGAGTTTGATCATCTTCACCTGGCCTTCGACCGGTGGTAACTTCATTGACACCCTCACTAAATGTCGGTTGGCCCTCGGAATACGTAGGAGCCATTGGCGAATACTGGTCGCCCATGACTATATCGAGAGTACATTAAACCTCTGATTGCATCGTTGGGCTTTTATCGTCGTTCTTGTCGGTCAGAAGAACCGGGCTTGAGGAGGTGTTCGAATATCTCGAACTGGTCAGAACGACTGCACTCTCTGGGTGTGCCACTGATTATGATGGTGAATCCTCCTGCATCCTGTCGATCTCGCTGGTCTCAACGAGCCGAGAGCTTGCGACGGAAGAGGAGAATGATGACATTGCGACATGTTCCATGGCGCAGATGCATGCATCCATGTCAATGTTGGAGTAGTCCGCCAAGTCGAACCAGTTTTCCTTATCCCATGTTCCTGCCATGACCGCATAGGTGACAATGGAGCGGAGTGGAAATGAGGATTGCTGAGCAAGGAAATCTTCAATGAATCAATGGCTTCTTCCCCACGAACAGTGCCAACCGTCGATGATCAAGTCACCGATCTTACGAAATAAAAAAAGAAAAATGGCTCAGAGTTCTTGGATGAGAATGTGATTGCTCTTTATTGCAATGAACTGGATCTTTATAGGGGGTGCCTTGAACAAGGCGACAGATTAGCCCTAGTTACACTGAGTGTATTGCTTGCTACAGCCTAAATTTTATTCAGATCGCTTGGTCTTGCTTCCTTCGATCTCCCTTTCGCTGTTCATCATCCATCCTTAAGTAACTAGTGAAGATGTGACAGTTATTCCTGGATAAAACGTCCCTTGGAAGTGACGCGTTTGGTCGGAGGGGCAGTGGTAGTTAGTAAAATACTAACTGTTCAGCGGTTGATGTCAGTAGGAGACAATAACCATGGGGTGATTATTGTCACTGACTTAGGGATGGAAATGTCGTGTGGATTGGAGTGATTGAGAAACATGTTCCATTCATCACACAGAAGGGGTATACTTGGAACTGGGTCCAAGTGTCAGTTCAGAGCTTCTGTGAGCAGCCAACTAGTCAAGCAATGGGTACAAGACTTTCGGGTGACCTCTGGGATTCTAACGACCACAGGGATCGTTAGCCTCAAGGTTTACGACCACATAAGCTATGTGGCTTTTAATGAATATTTAGGAATTTAATCCTCGTCAAAACTTGGGCTTTGAAAGTTTCTTGGAATCTTCTGGAAACTTCTAAAAATACGAGAAACTCACTGAAACCTAAAAGTTATGAAATATTTTCACGAGACTTCTTGAAACTTGCTAAAACTTCTCAAAACTCTTTTGTCTGAAACTTGTTGAGTTTCAAAATCTTAAACTTGAGTTCCAAAATCTTAAACTTGGGTTGAAACTTTCTTGGAATTTTCTGGAAACTTCTAGAAATACGCAAAACTCACTGAAATATAAAACTTTTAAAATGTTTTCACGAGCCTTCTTGAAACTCTTTTATTTAAAACTTGTTGAAACTTGAGTTCCAGAATTCGAAACTTAGGCTTGAAACTTTCTTGGAATCTTCTCGAAATGCTAGAAATACACGAAATTCACTGAAACCTGAAACTTTTAAAATATTTTCATGCTTGAAACTCGAAAGTTTCATCATGTCTCGTTCATGATTGAAACTTCCTTGAAATCTTTTTTTGAAATTTCTTGAAACCTGCAATTTTTTTATGAAACTTACTTGAAATCTTTCTCAAACTTCATGATTTGAAACTTTTACAAAACACGCTGAAACATGCTTGAAACATAAAACTCGTATCCTTAAACCTTTTTGAAACTTTTCACGAAACATGTTGAAACCTAGTCGAAACTTCGAACTCGAAATCTGGAACTTTTAAGCAACTGAAACTTCACGAAACTGCATGAAATTGCTATACCGTTGGAAATGCATTACAACGGTATAGCGTGGGCTAGCAACCCCTTAAATAGTGGGCAAACAAAAAACAAAAAAACAGGAATAGAGAAGTAGAATATTTTTAGCCCAATATAAGGCCGAAAGGCCTCCTCACCAAGTAAATTCACCTTATGGGCTCACACATGAGGAAACTCGAAAGACTTTTGTTTAGGTCCAATGTGAGCATACATTTTATTTTTTTGAGAAATCAATATGAAGTATGAACATAGAAGTTGTAGATGGTCCTTATACTGTCTTCATCATCTTAAAGGTCTCTATTCCTTCGAAATTTTCTCAAAGCATTTTCCCCATATGTTATACATGGCCTTCTTTAATTGTCCATACACCTAGCATGCTGCCAAGATCAAGCCTTTGATTTGGATCCACACCTAACTTTGTGCAGGGGCTCTGTACCAAAGCTGAAACCAATATGGAGCTTATCACGAACGAAAAACTTTTTGTGAGATTACCATGTCTTAGCCATTAAGATATTTGTTTATATGTAGACTACCAAAATCTATCCTGCGCTTGAGTATCACAGTCACGCTAGATGACATGCTTTGGACTACTGAGCAATCAGCAAGCTCCATTAGTGAGTCAGATGGGTTGCAGAAAGCATGCCAAGAGAGATGTATACATCGAAGAGTTGGAGTGTTGAACTAATGTCAAAACAGGCACATGAGAGTTTGTAGTGCAGTCAAATTCTGTACACTAGTACTGTGAAAGTTGAGTAGATATTCATCCCTGAACGGATAACCATGCAGAAAGTGTTTGGCGAGTTCGTTTAGCATGTAGCGACCGAATGTCTGTCTGAACACGGCGGAGTTATCATTTACAGATCAGAACCGATCGATATGTGTAACATTTCCGTAAAGAATTCGTAGTTGAAGTCAATAAACAGTAAAGCATTCCACAAGAATGGCATGCTACTGCATGATGTACGTCCTGCTGGCTGCTCAGTTTCCCCCTTTCTGATATCTGAACCAGAACCCAGAAGCAGCCTGTCTTTACTACACCAAGCCTCGCAGGAACAACGTGCGCAACGCCAACATTTTCTTGATTTTTTTCGAGAACACGCGGGAATGACAACATTTTCTTTCGGTACCTAGTCCTACTAAAGGTACAGAATAAAGAGTTAATTTTGTAGAAATTGATTCCACCAACGGTGCAAATTTCAGCTCCAAATCTACAAGGTCACAAAAATGTCCATGGTTTATTCTTACTTAAAATCCACACAACTTACATATATGTCCGTATATTTACATACTGATCGATAGACCTATGTGCCTCGCATTACATCGTCGTCATCACAAAAATGTTCCAAGGATATTCATGCCATCGTACGTATGTCCAACCATTCTAATTACACCGACCAGCTGCATGCTTCCATTTTGCTCCTTAAGGCGATCTTGTCCAAGAGATCGAAAAGAATTATGTATGCACAGCTAAGGAGCTAGCTATACGTGTGTGTGTGTGTGAGAGAGAGAGAGAGAGAGAGAGAATGCGCGCGGGGGTTGCTCTAAGGCCCCGCTTTGCCTCTGGTCACGGACGGATCGGACTCGGTGGACTTGGACACCGACGTGTCGGAGGAGTCGGACTGCGACTGCTTGGAGATGGAGAGCACAAGCTCCTTCATGTCGGAGCTGGAGGAGCGCAAGTGCGAGAGGATCTTGCTGAACTTGGGCTTCTTCCGGGTGATGGCGATGGAGACGTCGTTGGGGAAGAGGTCCCTGAGCACGAAGGCGTGGAACATGGTGGTCACCAGCAGCCCGGCGACCGTGACGGTGGCGATGCCTGAGAGCCCAATCGAGAGCGCCTGCGTCAGCACGTTGGTCACCTCCGTCGCGTACGTCATCGTGGCGATCGAGGCGCCGGTCATTGGGAACGTGTACGCCCACCACGCCAGCGAGAACCGGAATCCCCTGAAGAAGTTGATCCGCACGGCCTGATGACAAAATAAATAACCAGATTCAGTACAAATGTACGTAATTGGACACACCATACGTTAGTTAGTAACGTGCGTGCATAGGAAATAGAGGTTAATTACCTACGTACCAGTGACATGTACAAGAAGAGTGCGATGAAGTAGGCGATCCGGGCGCCGTAGTCGAACTCGCCCTGGATCTTGGCCCAGGCCATGGAGGCGACGCTGGGGGCGGCGACGAAGAGGAAGAAGACGGGGTGGAGCTCCTTGGGGAGAGTGACGTTGGTGGGGAGCCGCTGGTAGAGCGTGACGAAGAGGACCATGTAGTGGGCGAGCCCGACGGCGAAGAAGAAGACGGGGCCCTCGCGGAGGCCCATCTTGGCGCCGAGCAGCGCGCCGACGAAGTTGCCGACGATGGAGAGGTGGTTGGTCGGGTTGGCCACCTTGGACAGCCGGCGCTGCCCGCCGGACATCCACTGCCCGTAGATCTTGAGCTCGAGGCAGAAGATGGGTGCCATGAGCGCGTACCAGACGCCGTGGTGCACCTCCGACACCGGCCGCGGCACGCCCTGCACGAGGAAGAGGCAGGCGATCCACGGCGCGAAGAAGAAGTTGGCGCGCACCGGGTGGTAGAACTCGCGCCGGACCGCCTCGAAGTAGAAGACAACCTTGAGCAGGTAGATGCAGGACACGAGCCCCATCAACGCCAGCGCAATGTACCACAGAACGAGGTTCACCGCCGGGCTCACGTGCAGGAACGCCGTCGGCGGCGCCGACGCCAGCGTCTTCCACAACATCGCCTGGCTGCTCACCCCGAGGCACATCCCGAACGCGCTGATTGGGAACCGCAGCAGGAACGGCCATTTCTCGTCCTTCGGCAGCACCGGCACCTCCGTCGCCTGCGCATGACACGCACAAGAAGATACAATTTTTAGCCTCCCCAGCAAGAAATCAACAGAACGTGTGCCCGACTAGTCACTGACAGATCATGTCTTACCCTGAGAGTGTCCAGCTCGGGGCCCTCCAAGGCGTCGAAGTAGCGGTCGGCAGCGGGGACCTCCTCGGTCTCTTCGGAGATCTTCGACTCTGGGGCCTCGACGTCGATGGGCTCCTGCGGCCGGCCGCGCAGGTTGGAGAGCTGCCGCTCGAGGCGGCCGGAGAAGGTCTTGAAGGGGTCGAACCGCTTGTCGCGCGTGCTGTTGCACCGCCGCGGATGCTCGTTGTTGGACGCGTGCAGGATGGGCTGCGAGTGGAACCGCGTCTGCTTCAGCAGCCGCGGGGAGTGCACCTCCACCTGCTCAACCGGCTGGACGTCGAACTTGGTCTCGGCCGGCGCCACGCGCGCTTCGTCGCGATGGACGGCCGCCGTCCTGAACTGCGAGAAGTGGAACCCCGACGGCGACGCCGGCATGCTAAGCGAAAGGGAGTACGGTATCTGCGTATCGTCGAACGCAGGTACAGGGGCAGCCGGTGGAGCGGTCACCGGCGCCGGGATGCTAATGACAATGTCCTTCTTGCTCGTCTCCGAGCCCTGCAGTTCCTTGTTCTGCTCATTCAGGTCGGCAGTGGCGTCTCCGCCGACGCAGTCGAAGCCAGCGATGGTCCGCGACGGAACCTGGATGAGCAGCGGCGGGAGAGCTTCCCGCGACGATTGCTCGTTGTGCTGGCCGGCCAATTTGATTTTGACGTCTTTGCCGAACTCCATACCGATCAAGCAACCTGCACAATCATACAGAGTACTCCATTTAGCAAAGCAGGTCCTGCGACTAGGACAAAACTGCATGCGTAACAAAACAAAATCAGAAGAACATCATCAAGTCTCGCAATACCAGATACACCAATTCGGCCGAAGCACGCTTGGGCATTCCCGTATGGGGATCCTTGCCATATCGATCCTAGCTAATTCCAAGTTCTTACCTCGACTACTACGCGTTCGTATACGTTGAAACAGTTCTGAACTCCCTAATCAACAGGACTGCAGAGTTTCCCTACGCCCGCGAAGCATCAGACTCAAGTTGCAGCTCGGCTCGGCGCGACCAGCGCTCGATTTATAGAGCGCAACCGCGCAAGTGGGAACTCAAAAGCTGCGCTTCCTTACCGCATGCGCGCGCGCGAGTGGTGCATGCCAGTGGGGCGGCATAGCACGCCGCCGGCCGGTGACGGCGACGGGACGACGCTGGCCGCAATTGCCATAGATCGCGAAGGTTCAGTGTACCGCCAAACGCGCGCGTCGCCATCGGCCTCGGGAAAAAAAAAACTTAAATACTTTTCCTTGTCAAAATTTGGCACTTCCTCCCCCTCCTCCGACGCGCAGGAAGATCTTTACGGTCTTTGCTGGTACGGTACAGTACCAACGCAGTGGAATAAAACCCACATGCTCTTTTTTCTGACAGTCTGATAGGCAGTTACGTCCGTACGATTGGCGGCCGTCGTCGCTCGCTTGCGCCGGCCGGGAAGGAAAGGATTAACTGGACGCGGCGCGCGCGCGTCCGAAGGCAGGAGTTCGACATGCTGGTCCAGGACGGGCTCGTGTGGAAGCCAAACATGTACTCACGGCCAGCTACAGCCGGACCGGCCAGTCCGACACGATGTAACATGTATATCATTATCAGATCCATACGTCAGATCTTTGACTTGTTGCGCTTATGCTCAGAATAATCACTGTGATTTTGCAATCTAGTAAAGTGACTACTATAGGAACTAGCTAGTAAACTACAGAGGCATCTCACAATCTAGCGGCATTTCCGTGCATTACCGGATTGGACCCTCCCTAGATGTGACCGAGAATCCTGCACAACACCTACATCTTGCCAGGAATGCTAGGGCTGTTGTTCATGACGTACACTCTTGCGCTGCCATGAGCCATGCATCAACGAACAGAGTAACAAAACAGGACAGCCGTGCTAGTGCTAGCTTCCTCTTTAAAAATAGAATTTCTGAAACTACAGCTGAAGAAACGAACCCCTTCAGCTTCTCTAGCAGCGTATTTTCAGATGGGTTAAATATATGTTTTGATTAAATATTGTTGTTGCCTAGTAGCATATTTTAAGCCACGAACAGCTCATATGCAACCAATTAGCTTTCTAACTTTCACTTGATCTGTCTTTTCTTTATTTATTTTTTATTTTTTTACTTTTAGCATGGATTAATTAACTGTTCCATTTTTAGAGGATTGTGGCTGAAAATAATTTAACCGACTCCAAAGTATAGAAAACAGAATACTGATCCCGATTGTAATTCTATTGCCCAACAGAAGTTAAGAATTTTAGTTGTTGAAAGTAATTAATTACCCCCCTGTGACCCTGGGAGCAAGCTGACTAGCTGAATCCAACCAAGCAATTCTGGATGGACATACATCATCTGAAACATGACTAGCAGTGCATACATATCACCTAGTTGTAATATAATGCATGCCCAAACTCGATCGATACACATCAGTTCTAGCTAGTTAGTTGCGGACAGCTATAACACACATTTAACTAAGAGTACTTGCCGTACGACACACTTAACTAAGCTCCAGTCTTCAGGTAAGCTCGGCTGAAGCAAGCAGACAACATAAAGTACGCAAGCTACAGCTCGACCAAATCCTTTCGCCTTTCGGCGGGGGACTAAAACGAATGTACAAGAAAAGCATCCGATCCTTTTCTCCGTGGGACGTTCACGTCCATGTCTTATCACGTGTATATTAGGAGTTTAGGACATAGAAAAAGCGGCACATATCAGGACTGAATCTGAAGCGGAGTATAATTAATACGGCACATACCTGCCTAGTGCCTTCCCGGCCGCTAGAATCCAAGCTCAGCCGCCTTGCAATAACTTGACGGGTGCGCGCGGCGGTGGTGGTGGCGGTGGCGGTGGCGGTGGCGTCTTCCAAACCCAATCCGCGCGGAATATCAGCCGCGAGATGCGAAAACGACGCGGTATGGTTCGATCTCACGAACAATGAGCAGGTCGGCCGGACAAGTTACTTGGCTGCTGCCGCTGGGCTGGAGATCGAGTTAGAAAAGGAGGGCAATTATAGTAGCTAGCTAGTTGCCACTAGTGCTCCTCGCACTCGCACTCGCACTCGGATCTATTGAGCTCCGGAGAGTTTATAGGGAGGCAGGTGATAAAGCCTAGCAACGACGAGAGAATGTGCAGTGACGGGCCGGTCGAGCTTGATTAGCGGGGATTTTAGGTTATGCACGATGGTTATATTGTGCGACATGGCAAAGTGCCCCCCCGGCTGGCTGTCGTTGTCCTCCTCCTTGTGTGTTAGAACAAAAATGGAATCTTTTGATTTCATGCGCACCAGCTTGGACAGTTGTAGGGGTGGATAACGAGCTGACTCGGCTCGGTAAAACTCATTAAGAAAACGAGCTCGGCTCGACTCGACTCGTTAAGATAACGAGCAGAATACCAGGCTCCGCTCAGCTCGTTAAAAAACTCGAACTCGGCTCGTTAGACTTGTTATCAATAAACATAGTGAAAATCTTAAAATATCCTGAAATTTTCAGAAAGCACGTGTAAAGAACAAATCATCCATGCATATTACAAATAAACATTTATATCATTGCAGATCCATGCAGATGCAGACATGCCATATCAATAAACATCCATAGCATTCCAGTCTTCCAGATCTATATATGCAGATCCATGCAGTCCAGACTACAGATCAATAAACATCCACATCAAGTAATAAACATGCATACAGATCCATGAACCTAAAACATCAATGCAAAGCATTCCAGATCCAGATGACCTGATCTATCAACCATGCAGTCCACTCCAGATACATAAATATGCAATGCATGCAGTCCATATACATGCGATCCACTCGGATGAATAAACATGCATGTAAAGCAATAAACATCCATGTAGATACTCAAACATCCATGCAGTCCATATCAATAAACGAGCTAAACGAGTTAACGGGCAACTCGCGAGCCAGCTCAGCTCGGCTCGTTAAGCAAACGAGCTAAATTGTCGGCTCGGCTCGTTAAGGGGCCGGGTTCGAGCCGAGTCGAGCCCTTAGCGAGCCGAGCTGGCTCGTGAGTTTCGAGTTTTTTTACCACCTCTAGGCAGTTGGGGTGTGGAGGGAGTGGAGAGGAGAGGAAGTTTTGGGTGGCTAACCGTACGTATAGCAGGAACCGATAAAGAACGAGATCTAACGGCTCATATCTCATAAAAAAAGATAGATCTAACGGCTCACATCGTATGAGAAAGAACGAACCGCCACTAATTTTCTCTTTTAAGTAGTAGAAATGGCCAAACACGCTGCCGCCTTTTCGTTAAAAGAAATGCCCCGGTTCTCACGCGCGCGCAAAAAAAAAGGCAGCCGGAGGCTATACGTCAGTGCGGCGGTCACCATCTTCGTCGGAGGCCAATGGCCGAGTTTGCATCGTGAGTGACAGGTAGGATTTAGCTCCTGTACGTACGTACGTGGGTTTGGGTCGTTTCTGCGTGAAGTGCGACGTCGATGAATGTGAAAAAGTAGCTAAGTATTTGGTCGTTTCTGCGTCAAGTGGGACGTGGAGGAATGTGAAAAAGTAGCCAAGTGTTGGGTTCGTGGTCATGGCGGGGTCCGACTGGGATTTGCAGGACCCGAGGAAGCTAGCATGCACCAAAAGGCGCCGCTCGGCCCACCGCCCACTCCGCTAGCTCTTGCTATCTTATTGGTCAACATACAAGTATAGAGCCCCGAAACCCGTTCGTTTAGGCTACCCGGTTCCGACCCGTCATGGTTGCTCTAGCTACTAGCTAGAGACAAGAAAAGTGATGTTTTAATCAATTTCGTATTACTTACATCACAAATTAAAACTTCAATTCAAGCAGGTCGATCGAAGTAGGTGCAGTAATAATCGAGTGTGCCGTAGTATAGCACATCAGAATTGAACCAATTTCGAAGAACATATTTGACATGATCACATGGACGCAACAATAGGTCGAGACGGTAAAGCGGTCCCCAACTCAAAGTGGTCGGGCGACCCAATTAACCCAGACATGTACCGAAACTGATCCAAGATCAAATTTAAAGCAACCTAGACAAGCACTTAACTATTATTCTAGTTATGTACTCCATCCGATTCAAAAAAAAGTTATTTTGGATATGCAATTAAATTTTGAAAACTTTAACTATTGATATCTTTTTAGATATTTGAATTAAATATATAAAAATTATATGTGTAGATTAATCTCGAAAAATAATTTCATGTTATTATAATTTTATTGGGTTTTACAAATATATTAAAATAGTAATCAATGATCAAAGTTATATTTTGACATCCAAAACGATTTGTTATTGTGAACCAGAGGGTAGCAGTCAATTATCTATGCTGACTTGATGCAAGCATGGGATCCCATCGACTAGTTAGGTGATTAGGTCCATGTCCCTGCTTTTACACGCTTTTAAGTTAAAGGAGAATTGATTATTTATCCTCTGTGTTAATATTTTACCTTTCTTTCTGATGTAATTGATTTTTTACCTCTCACTTACTCTGTTGCTTGATTAAATACCCTCTTATCAATATTTTATTATTTTCTGGTCGGTTTCCCGTTATAAGCCACGCGAAATGTCCGAGTTGCCCTCGCCAACCCGCCTTCCTCTCTCTCTCTCTCTCTCTCTCTCTCTCTTCCCTTCTTCCTCATATCCTCCTAGCTCATCTCGCTCCCGCCGCCGCACCGCCGACACTTAGCTCCTTCCGCCACGCCGCCAACACCTCTCTCACCAACCTAGTTCATCTCACTCCCGCTGACGCGTCGCCTCTCATCGGCACTACCAAGGAGGATGCCTCTGTCGTCCTCTCCCCTGACTTAGTCTCGCGCCAAGCCAAGGAAGGTGGCGGTGCAGCCGGAGATGGATGAGATGGCGTTGGACAAACCCGATATGGGCCCTTCCTCCTCAAGCAGGCACACGACACCATGCTCTCCGGGGAGGGTGATGATGCCACATCCCGCGGCGACGCCAAGCTCTCCTCACTGCCCAGTGATTTTCCTCATCTCACGTTGCTCTCGTCGCTGCCCCCAATTCATCCTCATCAGAATCGTCCCTCCTCATCCCTCTCTATCTTCCACATCGCTGTCATTAGACAAGGCCATAGAGCCGCTGCCAAGCCTGCTCCCACTGCAACCGTCGAGCCAGTTTCTCTGAGTGAACCGGTGCTGCCATCGAGATACTATCAACCAGATCTGCCTCCTCTAAATCTCTCCAGATATGGCGCTCCGTGCAGTTGATGCTGATAGATCCTTCTCCATCTTCATCGACCGAAGCCGCTACTTTTCCGTACAGTCGTAATTGAGCAAGTCACCCCTCCTTATCCTCCCTTCTTTTTGCTTCCCGAGTAGCCAGCAGCGGCAGCGATGACGTGGCTTGATGGTTGACGCTGGACGACGATTAAAACGGCAAGACTTTGGTGAGTTCTTCGATCTTAACCCCCATCGCCCTGCATCTACTCTACTGTACTCAACTCCCTCGACTCTTCTATCCGGCGAGGCTACACAAGGCTGCTGGTTGTTTTCTCAACCTCATCGGCTCATCGGCATGCACCCATTCATCTCTGTGCTCGCCCGGCGCAGATGTTGCATCCCTCGTCGACGCCAAGCTTAGCCAGGAGCTCCCATGGCTACCTCTGGTTGGGGAATAGGAATTGGGAGGGATGAACAGAGGAGAGATCAGAGGGGAAGGAGGGGGTATTTTGGTCATTTCTTGTGGCAAAAACTGAAAAAAAAAAAAACACACACACACACCAGATATCAATAAAATATTACAAATGGAGTATTTTTTTAATTATTAAGAAACAGATTAAGCGGGGGATTGGGATTTAAAATCCAATTGCATCTAAATTGAGGGTATAATCTCAATACACATATTATATTATCAATTCTCCCTGAATTAAAACCGCACTACCAGAAACAGGTTTTTTCCCGAGTGCTCGATACACTCGGGACATCCATTAAAACACTCGGGATGTACTTTCCCAAAGGCCAACACTCGGGATAGTTTAGTCGGGTAAATCAGTGTTTCCCGAGTGTTACACTCGGGAAACTACATTTTGCTGAGTGTCACCATTTACACTCGGGAAACATATGACACTCGGGAGAAAAAACCGTCCGAGCACCGTAGTCACCGTAACGGAAAAGTTTCCCGAGTGCTGACACTCGGGAAAGAAACGGATATTTTCCCGAGTGTCAACACTCGGGAAATACACTGATAATTCCCCGAGTGTTGACACTCGGGAATAAGAGAAGATAATATTTTGTCAGTATTTTGCCAAGACGTTTATCCCCGAGTGTATGTAAAATAAAACACTCGGGAAAGTCACTGTTTATTCCCCGAGTGTTGACACTCGGGGAATAAGAGCAAATACTGATCTCCCAGGTCGCTTGTCCCCGAGTGTTTGTCGAAGAAAACACTCGGGAATATGGGTTCCCCGAGTGTATGGCGAAGAAAACACTCGGGAATATGGGTGAAACAGGCTGTACCCAATTTATTCGTATGCACAATTTGCAATTGGATTTCAATCAAATTCAAAAATACATTCCACATCCAGATTCAGCAATACATTCACAATCAGATTCAACAATATTATCATATATATATGAAACAAATATTGACATAATTCTCAAGTTCACAACATTCAAGTTCAAATTGAAAAGATACATATAATAGTTCAAACATAATTCTCAAGTTCACAACATTCAAGTTACGCATCAACGGGAATATTGCATTTGTAGTGAAGAGATGGCCTTCTCGTCGAGCTTCTTCCCATCCTAAGCGATGAACTCGGACCTTTGCATTGTCATGAAGAGAACAACTCGCTTAGTACTCAACATAGACAAGATGAAACTAATAAAATTAAGTAAATGCATGGTAAGCAAACTCGCAATTCGGTTTACATTATATACTTTTGAGTACGCATGCATATATGCTACATCAACACAAGAATGGAGTGAAGTATGTTCATGTTTGCACGACAAGATCATGAAAATGGCAAGCACCGGTGGTGGCCTCTCGGCGTTGGACTCATCCACATGATCTTGGTGGGGCACTAACATGTGTACCATCTCGACATCGAGACCGGAGCATTTGGATCGCCATTGATCCCGCCGTATCTTTGAAATTTGGATTTGAGCGAAACACTAAAAACATTAGCGACAATGTTTTGTATACAAAGTCAAGTTGAGTCGTGAATGTTTGGTAGAGTAGTGCCGTGGTCCCTGCGCAGATTTGTATCCTAGTCCATCAATGTCTAAACTACTCCATCATTTGTATGGAAGAATATGGAATAAACAATGCAATACTTGTAAGTTAGAAAGAAAGAGTGAAATATAACATACCAAATATGATGAACTTTCACTTGACTTAAGGTGCAATCCACTGGTACTTTAATCAAATTAAGTTGAAGATTAAGGTTATAGAACTAGAGCTTTCCTCTGTGTTATGTTTGAAGGTTACGGTTGTAGTACTAGCTAGAGATTTTATTTGTGTGTTGAAATCAATGCATATTGAAATTGATACAACACATGCCACACCTACACAACATTGTCATTTCCTCTGTAGATTAAGTATGACACTAATCAGTACATGGAATAAAGTGAAGAGTACCACATGGGATCAAGGACAAGCAGCCTACAACTAACAATATAATAATAAGTGTCCAGTTACTAACCGGATTAGATAATGTAGGCAGTGGTGCCCCTGGTGTAGTGGCATCAAGTCGAGTTTGAAGTGTCTGCATATTTGTTTGTTTCAGTCATATGGGGTGAGAATCTACTAGTAATGTTAGCTAATGGTAACTAAAAAGGGATAGTCTTTGGTACTAACATCTTATATGAATTGAAAACAAAAATATCAAGGTAAGCTTGTGGAAATAAATGAATTGCAATTTGCATCGCATATGGGGTTCAAGTCCAAACTGGATCATTTGCTCCAATCATTTGCCTAGCCTCGATTTCATCTTGTAGCTGGCCTCGGTGAGAAACCACTGTCGATGATCGTGCTTTTCGTCTTTGAGGGTGTACATCATCCGTTGATCCGTACTTGTTGTTCGGACCTCAGAGAGGGTGGTCGGTGTGCTAATGTAGCCAGCACCGCTCAAGAAAACGCCATGTTTCTTTCCCTTTCCACCACATACGCAATGATCGCATCCGATGGTGAATTCATTACGTCGAAGTCCTGGCCATGAATCTCCTTAGCAGCCTTAGTATATGCTTCCTGTTGGACAAAATCATAAGTGAGCGAATATCATTAGGGACAAAATCATAGTGTAGAAATGGTACCAAGTTCTGTGTTGCGGCGCGGGTGGCATAGGGTGCCCTCCTGATCACCCCTCCTAGCTTCTACATATGCCTCTACATCGGAGACAGGCCTCTGCTTCTTCTTTTCCTGCACCCAAACACTCGGGAGGTATATAAATATGTATGTGCAACATTCAATCAATATGAACATGTTGACCTACCAAGTGCTTCTTGTAACGAGCCATGGAGGAGCTGCCTTGGCGATGTGCTGCCCCGCCCATCAACAATCTCCGCTCCCTAGCAGCACGGGAGGCCTCTAACCACTCTTCGTTACACCACCTCTTCTGGGCAATCTGCTGCCATGCATCTTCACACCTCTGGGACCACCAAGGTATTGCCTAATTTAACAAAGTGTTAAATATGAATAAACTAGAATTGATTGCAAACTAGAACCCACAGGAAGCAATGGCATGAACGAATTATGATTACCTGCATGTACTCCTCCAAAGTGTGTGTTTGGCAAGCCTCGGCCCTATGAATTTACTTTCCAAGGACTTGGGTGTGGTAATAGATCACCGCTTGGATGCGTGCTTCATAGATCATCTGTGGGATCAGCTTTTTAACAACATTACGCACCACTCTCCTAGAATCAGCTTCCTATCCATCAGCCCATCTAAACCACCACTAGATAATAACAACATAATGTGTAAGATTAGCAAATAACAAGATAATCTGTGTGTATCTTTGAGAAAAGCAACTAGGATCCTTGTCACTTACCCAAAAACTTTCCTCCACCCGCAAACAATTGTCAAATTGTATTTCTCCTTCTATGAAGATATCTTGGTGCCTTGTAGTGGCGCCATGTCCATCTGAGCTCCCGCCTTCCTCTGTAGATGACCAAGCCGGGGAAGTGCCATCGAATCAAGACGCCAATTATGCCGTTTGGAAGTCTACGTTTCTCCTCCTTCTTCTCGCCATTGCTCGCACATTAGTTTTTTGAGGTGCGCAAGCAAGTGGGCTAAATTAGTGAAAGTGATAACAATTTCTTACGTGTCGCCAACAGAACGATGACAGTCTTCTCCTCCTCTCGGGTTGGTTGTGGTGGCAAGTTCGCGAGTCCTCGCAACCAAAAATCTTGTGTTGTCTTGTCTTCCGCTCGGTGTACTCATCCTCCTCACCCTCCTCCTCACTAGGATCTTGATCATTATCCACATGATCGGACGCGAGACTCGCGGGGTAGAGGTGCACGATCTAGATGTAGACCCCAGCGCCTCCTCGAGGGCGCGCCGCCCTCGCCTCTGGAGGGCCGCGGCTGCCCCTCTGCCTCCTCGAGGGCGCGGCGCCCTCTCGCCTCTGGAGTGGCGCCACTTTGGAAGACAGACGTCTACCTCGACTAGAGTATGTCGCCCCTTTGATGCCACTCATTTTTGGTGTCCTGAAATGAAATGAAATAAAATTAAATACATCAATTAATAAAGCGCAATCAAGTAAGCTCATACAAAAAATTAAAAATATGCAGCAAGTACATGCAAGACGTACAAGAAGATCATGCTTAGAAGTAGTCGTCTACAATGGGATCCTCCGCAGATGGGCCCTCTAAAAAGTCATCGTCACTCTCATGAGGTGTTGACTCGACCTCAGCCCCTTCAGTGCCATGAATGTCTAAACGATTAAGTACTTCCAAATCGTCTTCGTTGACAACCTCCTCAGCATCGATTAGAATGTCTTCTATGTGATCGTCCCCTTCGCCAATTATTATTTCAAAAGTCCCTGGGAGCCCATCTTCTTGGAAGAATAGGTCAACACCATTGTTGGTCTCGATGTTGTAGTCCTGCTCACTAGGGGTAGGTAGTTTCCCATATGGTTGCACCTTATGTACTACCCACCAATCCACTAGACTACACACAGTTTTGCATGGGTACGGGATGTAGTATACTTGAGTGGCTTGCTGAGCCACAATAAATGGATCATTGCTGGTAGGGTGATTGATGTGCAACTTCAACCGGCCCAAGTGATGTGTTCGTCGACTCCCTAAGCGGATGGAACCAATGACATTTGAATAACACAATTTTGAGAGGTTTCCTACCATGGAAATATAGTTCAATTATTTCTTCAATTACTCCATAGTATTCAACAGTTGTATTGCTCCCATCCTGCCCTATAGTCACCAATCCACTATTAATTGTTGTTGCATTAGGCCATTCACGCTCATGTGTCGATGTTCGGAAGCGGTACCCATTCACATCGTAGGTACTATACGACAAAGACCGAGTGTGGCATCCTTGAGCAACTTGTCTCAATTCATTGCTCATAGACTTGTCCTTCAAGCTCTGAGGATAAATAGAAAGGGTTTTATGTGTCAGTTCATACGTACTTAGCAAATGTTATGTGCAAGGGGGACTAGCTAATAAGGAAGTTACTTTTTGATAGAACCAGGATGGGAAATTCGGTTTGCAATTCCCAGCACCCTTCCTAAGAAGGGTCTCAATTTGTTTTTCGGATGGATCTCGATGTTGCTTCCACTCGTTCCTAACAAATTCCCTACAGGCATCAAGACAAGTACATTAAAACACTCATGCATCAATTGTACGAAAAATATAATTGTTGCATACCTAATGTAATCATCCACTTGGAGAGGTTGGTCAAGACATACAACATCATGATCAACCACTCATCCCGCGATAAAACTTTGGGAGTACCACTGCTTGAAGTGTCACATCTTCCAGCGAAGAGGCTAAGTTGGCAATCATTTTGAGGGATGCCAATGTTGTATCGTGATGTTCGATTGTGCGCTGTGCGAACATTGTCAGCAAAGTATATTGATGTGAAATGGGAAATTTCCTCAAGTATGTACGCCTCCGCTATGGATGCTTCAACACGCGATCGATTTTTTGCTTTGCCTCGTAGTTCCTTTTGTTCCCTCTCAATTGGATACATCCATCGGTTTTGCACTGGTCCCCCCATCCTAGCTTCATAGGGGAGATGAAGAATCAAATGTTGCATTGGATTGAAGAAGGCAGGAGAAAAGATCTTTTCCAACTTGCAAAGCAACATAGGTACTTCACGCTCCATAGTTGACATCACCATGGGATCTACCTCTTTCGCACATAGCTGTCGATAAAAGAAGCTCAACTCCGCCATCACTTGCCAAACACACTCGGGGACGTAGCCACGAATCATCACTGGCAAAAGGCGTTCCATGAATATGTGGTAGTCATGGCTCTTTAGGCCATTGATGCGCATGGTAGCTAAATTCACTCCTCTCCTTAGATTTCTTTGCATACCCATCGAAACTTTAGGTCTCAAACCATTCCAAAATCTCCTTCCTCCAACCCTAGTTAGGCAGAACTAGCTCTTGGCTTCTCCCACTTGCCGATGGGCGGCTTGTGGATCATATTCACCAAGGCCTATTGCAAATCTCCTCTTGGTCAAGTCGAGCCTTGATATTGTCCTTCGTTTGTGCGAATGTCAAAGAATGTGCTAAATATGGCTTCGCAACATTCTTCTCATTGTGCATTACATCTATGTTATGCGGAAGAATGAGCTTATGGAAGTATGGTAGCCGCCACAAGCTTGGAATGTGAGTCCAATTGTGCTCCTCGCCATATTTCTCGAACCCATCTCCATCGTCAAGGGGCTTCAAAGCATCTAGCAGTGCACGAACCTCCACACCGCCACCGACGGGGTGGTCCATCATGAGACAGCAATATTAGCCCTAAATCCATTTCTGTCACTTCTAAATTCGTGGTCAATTGGAAGGAATTGACGATGACAATCGAAGAAGGAATGCTTGCGATCATGCTTTAGCCAATGACCACGCAACGCCTCCTCGCAGATTGGGCATGGCATCTTCCCATGTACACACCACCCACGTAATATCCGTCTGCACGGAAGTCATGCATTGATGTGTGGTACGCGACCGCATGGTAAAGTTCTGCTTTACGACCGATCATATGTTACTATGCCTTGTTCCCAAGCATGTAACAATTCATCCACCACCGCTCCATGAATACACTCATATTCTTTCCCGGTATTCGTGACCGTGGATTATCAAGGAAAGGAATATGTTTTGCTTCTGCATGCAAACGCCGGGTGGGAGGTTAAGGGGAATGACAAACACAGGCCAACAGCTGTACGACGCAGCCCCCATACCAAATGGGTTAAACCCATCAGTTGCGATTGCAATTCGAACATTCCGAGGCTCCGCGGCGAACTCTACATAGTCTCGATCAAATTGCTTCCATGCTTCACCATCAGATGGGTGGACCATCTTGTCAGCATGGTACCGACGACCATACTTGTGCCATATCATTTGTTTGGCAGAAACCTCAGACATGTACAACCGTTGGATTCGTGGCACAAATGGTAGATAGCGAAGTATTTTTATGCCAATAGGAAGCTGCCTCTTTTGACCATCACCGGAGTCAACCTCGACAAACCTAGACTCACCACACTTATCACAGTGATCTTTTTGCACATTCTCATTCCTAAATAGCATGCAATGATTTGGACAAACATCTATCTTCTCATATGGCATATTTAGTGCGCTTATCAATTTCTTGGCCTCATACAAGTTAGCGGGCAGTTTGTGACCATCAGGGAGAAGGGTGCTAAACACGCTTAAGAATGAATCAAAGCAAACAATGCTTGTGCCGAATCGACTTGACAAAGAAGTAGTCGTGGTGACGGCATCTAGTTGGGACACTGTGTTTGCCCATGAAGTGGTTGACTCATTCATGACAACATATCAAAGAAAGCCCTTGTTGCGAGCTCGGTTCTTCCTCTACAGGTGGCACATACGCATCACGCACATCATCTAGCATGTCTTCTGTCCTACTCTCATTGTGGCCGCCATCGTCCGTTTCTTCCCTTAGCACATATGATGTACTACGTTGTGACTCGCCGTGATAGACCCACACGGTATACCCTGGCCGAAATCCGTACTTGCACAAGTGTGCGATCATTGTTGCCCTCATTTGTGGTCGTGTGTTCGAACAACGAGAACAAGGGCACAACACACCCCGTCCATTACGCCTAGCAAATGCTCGATCCACAAAATTGGACGTCTTTTCCATCCATTCTTCGCTACAGTCACCCATCTCTCTACGCCCAGTGTACATCCAACTACGGTCCTCAGTCATCCTAGTGTACAAAACATAATGCATATATTAATCCGACTTGTTATACAGAGCTAGCTAGAAGCTACTATAGGATACATGCCCTATACATGTACACAAAAACATATTGACATGAAGACAATATAAATGATCAACAGATTCTACATAAGCAAGAAATATCAAGAACACAATCACCGAGAAGAAGATGTTCAATCGAGGCCAAGATATCGCCCCAAAGATCTAAACTGCTCGTGATGACCAAATCTAAGTACTTTAAACACCGCACATACATGTACGGAAAAGAAGAGGTCAAAACAAGAATGATATGGCACTTCAAGTTCGAATAAAAGTAAGAACCAACAATATAAATCAAATTTACAACTCCTAATTACATCCCCATACATTTCCAAGATAACACGAAAAGGAAACATTTGCAAACTTAAGTACAAGATTGCTCAAATGACACTTTTGACATTATTCTTAATTTCCGTATACAAACAATCGTAATTTGTTCATTATCTAATTAAAATAAACATAATAGTGTTAGTAAGAAAACTAAGAAAGATAGTAAGGAAATTAGCAACAAAGAAATGTATTATTTCATTAATAAACTTAATTAGTTGTATATGCAGTAGAACTTTTATCTTTGTTTTGGTACAGAAGATCCATATATATTCTATAAGCTGAACCAGACTCATGCCATTGTGCCGGTCAATTTTACTAAATAACTCCGCATAACAAAAATACATCTATGTACCCCAAAACTTTCAAGAACATTTTATTAAAATAAAAAAACAGTATGTCAATAATGGGAAAAAGAGCTCCGGATAAGTGACCTCCAAATTAAACGATATATGTTTATTCATACTGACAAGTGGCAACAATATTTGGACATATACATGCATTGCATGTGCTTGCCTGTGATCACCGCAAAATAAATATATATCTTAAAAAATTGTACACGCTCCATGATCTTCCCAAGAAAACAAGTAGTAGTAGTTGTGTCCATGCAACGCAATGCAACGCAGTTCATGAATTAATACTGCCAACTCCCACACTAGGGCCCTGAATTGCTTGGCCTCCACATGGAAAAAAGGAGGAAGGCGGTATGGTACTTCAATTCTGTCACCTTCCCTTCTAGCTAGCTAGCCATCCATTCATTCCCACACATACAGCAAGCAAGCAAGAGTAAAATTTGACTTTGCTTCAGCGGCATTCTAATGCTCAGTGGTAACTGAACAAACCAAATCCGGCGTGAGAGTCGGTTTAGCTGAATCACCGTGTTAGATAAGCAGTTCAAATGCACTTAGTGAGGATTGCTAAGCTAAAGAACAATGAAATGGTGCAGAGGATGGACCATTAGCAAACCAATATCCTGCAGACATAAGATGCATCCAAGTTCTAAAGTCGCTCAAAACCGAAAACAACAAGAATAGCAAAGGACAGAAAATGTTATACCATCTAGAGTTTGAGCCATGACGCAACACTGAAGTTTCAGACTTCAGGAAGCAAGCTATTAGCTATGCAAACAGATTCGATTTCGAACTTGGATGCCACATTCATCTAGCAAAACAATATGTAAACAGACAAGCCAATAAAATTACTACTAGAAGCGACCCACAAGTATAACATGAATTCATAACTTCCATAATGTGCCTTTGTTGGGATTCTCGCAATTTGAACAAATGCGATTTGAATTGCTAAACCATATTACAAAGCAATTATTGTCACAACTCATATGCCATGGTAAAATCAAAAGACCAAACTGATGGCCAGAAGGAGATGCCAATCTCTAGATAACAATAACTAACCAAACAACGGATGTACTCTGAGACTTCAAGGTCGGAGGAGGGGGCGGCGAGGTCGGGTGGAGGAGGGACGGGCGGGTCCGCAGAGGGACGAGGGGCGACGAGGTCGAGTGTGGCGGCAGGCCAGACAAGGGGGTGGCGTCTGGTGCGGCGACAGCAGCGGCGGAGGCGGTGGAGCGTCGAGGAGGCGGCGGCGGAGGCAGTGGAGCGTCGAGGAGGTGGGGAGGCGACGGCGGAGGCAGTGGAGCGTCGAGGAGCAGGGAGGCGGCGGGTCGGGGTGAGGATTGGGAGGATTGGGGGGCCGGGGAGGCGGAGGAGGGAGGCGGGAGGAGGGAGCCGGGAGGAGGGAGGCGAGGCGAGGAGGCGGCGCGGGAGGAGGGGCGGGAGGAGGCGGCGGGAAGGGAAGGGAAGGGTTAGGCGTGGGGAAAAAGCAGGCTAGGCGCTGGGAAACGGCGCCGGGGGAAAAAACGGGCGCGGGACGGTCTTTTCGCTCCCGAGTGTTTTAATTTTAAAACACTCGGGAAAAATTGTTATTTCCCGAGTGTTTAGTAGAACACTCGGTAAAATTATTTGTACCGAGTGCTTATAGCGCTTACCGAGTGTCTTATGAAACACTCAGGACCTGCCCGAGTGTTTCTATATAGACACTCGGTAAAAATATAGACACTCAGGAAACAAGCAGTTTCTGGTAGTGGGCCGATCCTTTAATTAATCGCAGGGGTTGTAATGCGTAACGGAATCACACACGTACGTACACTTTTAATTTGGGTTGTTAAAATCCATCATGCGTGCGAGATGTGGGGAGATGGATGGATATATGCATGGTGATCAAAATTAACAAGCTATAGTAAAGCTACGTGTACATATATTGCCGTGGGTTGCGGTTGGAACAACTGTCTATCCGGGTGCAGAGTGATGTTAGGCCTGGCCGGCCGGGACGCGCGAACTTGTAATGCGATTGTCCGCTACTATATAAACGGGTGACGCACGCGTATATATCGATCGTTTGGGCGGGCCTATCTGATACCGTATGTGGTCTGGTCGCCAGCGCTTTACGACTCGTTCGTGTGCACTACGGAGGAATCAGGAGTCGATATGCATCTCATTTGCCTACCATGACGTTCGGCAGGCCGGCGGCCATGCATCCATGCAGCGTTTTTCATGGATCGGGGGTTTAATTACAACACACACATACACAGCTATTAGGGTGGCCCGCGTGGCCTGCTTATTAACGCTATTGGATTTATAAATATTTGGGAATATATTTATATATCGTATAGGTTATTTAGACTTTTAATATATCCTAAATATTTAAAATGACAATAGAAACTTGAAAAAATTACGCCCCGAGTACCGACGATCGAGTCGCCGATCTTACAAAATAAAATAGAGAAAAATAGTAAGGAGTTCTTGGGAGAGAATAGAATTACTCTTTATTACTATGAACTGGATCCTTTAGAGGGTGTGTCTTCGACAAGGCAATGGACTAATCCTAATTACACTAAGCGTTGTGCTTGCTATGCTATTGAATCAAAGTTGAAACATTAATCTAGTGTTGATTGCGATGCTTCAATCTGATGCCCTTGTTAATTCCTCCGTGCACTGTCTTTAGATAATCATCGAAGATGTGCCAGTTACTCCTGGAGAAGACGCTTGTTAGAAGTGACACGTTGGTCGGAGGAACACTTGATGTTAGTGAAATAGTAAATGATCGTCGGTGTGAGACACTCAACCGTATGGTAGTTATTGCCAGTGTCTTAGGACCATGAACCATCGCGTGGTATGGAGCAAATATGATATGTGTTCCATATTCGTCACACGATAAGAATATATTTCGAGTTAGATGCAGATGTCAGTTCAAAGCTTCTACGAGGAGTCATCTGGTCCGGGACTAGATACAGGACTTCATCTGACCAAAGTACCCATAAGTAACATCTAGAATCTTTACAACCACGGGGTCATTAGCCTCAGAGGTTACGACCATAAATACATATGGTCTTTTAATTATATATTAAAGTAATACATAGAGATTTTAATCCTCGTCAACTAGCCCCCGAACT
Organism: Hsuehochloa calcarea; assembly: GCA_036346395.1. NCBI lineage: Eukaryota > Viridiplantae > Streptophyta > Magnoliopsida > Poales > Poaceae > Hsuehochloa > Hsuehochloa calcarea. The sequence goes on from CM070594.1 coordinate 45,665,100, forward strand.
TTAAAATGAATTGATCGTGTGAACCCCCGATGAAAAAGTTGTATCGGGCAGACCCTCATTTAATGTCATGACAAACGAGATGGTTTGTATTCACTTTAAAGTTGAGAAACTGCCTTGGGAATCGAAAAGTTTTTCTGTCTGTTGGACATTGGTTTGTGTCTGTTGGACTTTTGGGTAACTCCTTTTTATTGTTAAGGATTTGCGGCTATAAAATCCCCTCGGCACGCCGCCTAGAGGACTTTATGCTCTTAGATTTTCTTAAACTCCCTCTTAGATTTTCTTAAACTCCCTCTTCATCTTCCTACGAAGGATCTCTTCCGACCTCCTTTGTTTTTTTTCGCCCAAAAAATATTCTCTGACGACTGCTCATCCAATCATGTCGGACTCAATCACCAAGTGGTTGGTTTCAGATCTGAGTGGGAAGAAGCTCAAGGCTTTAGAGGAGATCAGGATGCTTCCAGACTAGAGTTTGATTAAGTAGAGACCAGCAACCGGAGAGTATTTCCCAGGTGTAGAAGAAGGAGAAATCTATGTTTTTCTTTCCTACATCGAGTGCGGGATCAGATTTCCAGTACACAAGTTCCTTTCGCGAGTTCACTACTACAGAAAAGGTCATCACAGACGGTTCGTGCGGTCATCACGAGCGGTTTTGAACCGTCTGAAATTTTATGTCCGAGATAACGGCGGTTATCACGAGCGGTTGGCGCCGTCTGTGATAACTCTTATCACGACGGTTCCAACCACGAACAAATCGTGATACTTAGAATCACTGCACGGTTCGTTGTTGGAACCGTCGTGATACTGAATCAATGACGCATTTCTGACCCACGAGCGATGCGATTACGTAGAATCGCGAGCGGTTCATGGGGCGAACCGTCACGTGATTCAGAGTATCCTGAGCAGTTCGTCATTGGAACCGTCTGTGATAATTCATTATCACGAGCGGTTTCAACTACAAACCGCTGCGTGGTTATTGATATCCGCAGACGGTTCGTAGTTAGAACAAATGCGTGATAAATCCTTAAACCTAATTAAATTTTTTCGTATTTTCAGCTAGCCTCAGGAATTGCTAGCCATGCCCTCTGAAAACTAGCAAGTAGAAACATGTCACAGATAATTGCTGACAACTCAAAGTGATCATTTAACTCAAAATCAATTACAAAAGAATGTTTCAAGTATATATTGTCGCTAGAGTTACAAATTGAATTACAACCAGTCAAAGTGAATTATAATATTGAATCAATTGTTTCGAGGTCGTTCATCGGTGTCGACGGCGTGAAATTCTCCGTTGGTGTTAACTATGTCTACCTTGATGAAGCCACATAGCTCCCCTCGAATGTGCGTGACCTGGTCCATCTCGAGTGCATTTAACTCTATGTTCAAGCCCTGTCGCTAGCAGGAGTAAAGTAGTAAGCATACATATTTAAATTTATAATTAGGAGATAATTATTACGAGATTGACAAACCTGGGGATCGTTCGTCCTAGAAGCAATCAATAGCTGCATATGATGGCATACGTAGAATGCGCATAGGTGATCTCGTTTTCTTTGGCGACCTTTGCAAAAATAGAATTACATATATATGTACAAATCGATTCGAGACGCAATATTACGGAGTATGATATATGATTATTGTGTTGTAGCGCGTACCGGAAATCGCATCATGTGAGTCAGTGTGGCGCTCGTTCCCTTGTATAAACCTCCCTCGGCAACATAGCCGATGAACGCCCTACATGATTCAAAAAAGTTATCCTTGTCCATTTAAAACGAAGGAAGACTACAATAGAGTTATCTGCGGAGGAAATGAACATACCTGTCGAGTATTCCTTTAAGAATGGTGAAGTCGTGATTTTTGTTGAGTAGAGAATCAAGGTACAATACCATGTTCCTCTTTGGCACAAGAATCAGAAGAATCCAGTGGAACCTACTCGTGTATGTCGCTATAGTGATAAACCTATGTTGAAACGTAATTTGTATAGCAAATATTGAAGCACTTACTTCTGGTTGTAGGGCACCATTATGTACTCCACATCGATTACGAGCAAGCAATCCCATTTTTATGTAATTCTCGACGTAGGATGCATCTTGGTTGATTGTTTGCTCAGAGACCACGTGTGGGTCGAGGAAACCCACCGGTTCTCTGATTCGACGGGCACGTTTCATAATGTATCTGTACATAAGCAATGAGTTATGATATTTATCGGTATCACGTGAGTGTAGAAATTGATTGCACACACTTACAGTGTCCAGCATCGTAGAAGTGAGGCGTCGAGGGCAGTTAGGTTGTATAAGTCAAATAAGTCTTCGAAGCCCACGACGAAGTGGCCAGGCTCGTGGAGAAAATGCTCCCTCCCGTATGTGACGGTGATTCCAGTATGACCCCCCTTCGCTCCGGTCTTGCGCAAGTACCAATCATGCAAAGCTTGACAAGCTACTCCTGAGCTCTTTAGTTCTGCGCCGGAGACCAACGGACTTCCGAGTGAGTATTTGACGGGGTTGGGAGGTACCTTAATGTTCTTCGATTTCAATTTCTCCTTAATGAGGCGGCTAAGGGACGTCTTCCCGTGAGACGCCTCAGGGACCGATATGGTGACACGCTTTTCTTGTCCCTTTGTCGTCTTCTCGACGGGAAGCGATGTGGCGGCCTTCTGAAGCTTTGGTTGAGGCGGACTCATCGAGGGTCCTATTGGAGAGGCAGGGTCCTCTCGATATCGCGGCACTGAAGGGTCGAGTGCGATGTCCTTCTTGGGCCACTGGATAAAAATGTGTGTGACATCCCCTAGTGTTCTGATTTCTTCGTTCGGGAATCTCGGTAGGATGGCCATGAAATTGTCATGGACCATGTCCACCGCACTCGGGCGTAACCTGCGCCACCGGGCACCGTGGTCGATCGCCCTTCTGGTATGGATACACCATACCCTTGACCTCAATAGGAATCGACCCTACTATCCTCACTTGGAGCTTGCAGGGCGTCGGCTCCTACAAAAGGCGTACACAATTAGCTAACGCGTCCTATAGGTCTATCTTTGGAGCACTCCAGAGATGTACATTACCTCGATGCCGTCGATCGGTAATTGCACGTCGTCATGTCCGTAATTATGTGGACGCGACGCTACTCGATGTCGAAAGCGGACTTGCTCCCAAATTAACGAGGCGGCTTGGGCTGCATGAGTTGATTTACTTGGTTCTGCAAGTTTGTTATTTGTTCTTGAAATTGTGCAATAATCACATGTTCCAACCGAGTGTCGTGCTGGTCCTTGGATCTCTTCCTACTCCTATACGTGTCGGAGTTGTGTGGGAATCCATCCCTCCAAGGTACGTAAACCCCAACGCCTCGCGTGCGACCGGTGCTCCTTGTTTCCCGGGTGGTCAGAGATGTACATCCTTCTCCTGTCTACTTGAAGGAACCTTGGGAACATGCGAAGTCAATGCTTCTGCAAGAGAACATCATGTTATTGTAGACACCATGAAGTTATGGACTTATTAACAATTAAGTGGTTCGAGAAATTTACCAAACGTTGAGACACTGCCTCGTCTGCCGGGTTTGTCAGAGAGATGTTGCCCGAAGACGTGGCTGATGCCCTCGCTCTTAACCAGGATCGAGCACGCTCGTCCGAGATCACAGCAAACGGTCGTGCAGCAGTCTCGTCCTCCGCCGCCATCTGGCATTGGCTTTGCGCGTACCCAACGGTGCGAGTGCGTGGGGTGAGTGTTTTGTGCCTGGATAGCTCTGTGCGCCGCACTTTGCTCCTGAAATTCGGCTGTCATCTTCATCTGCACGAAGGCGTCCCATGTATCCCGCGACAAAAATTGATACGTCGTGAAGGGCGTCCGACCCTTGTTCACGTACTGCGTGACAAGCAGGCTCTTGAAGGTCCTCCACGCGTGGGACATCGCCAGCAGCGCATGCCATCGCACACGCGTGCAGTGCGCTTGGGGAAAGTGAAGCGAGGCGAAAGTTCATCCTGGCCCGGTCTCTCTGTACATCCGTCGAGACTTCCGAGTTGGGGTGGTGATGGGCACCGTTCCTTGCAAGTACCCGCAGACGGTCAGGAATCTCGCATTGCTTTCTTGGGACTCAGCGGGATCCCGACGTCACTGACCTCCGTGATCGTTATGCGGCCCGAGGGCAATTTGGAGATTCCTCTGCCTTCTCGCCTGCGTACCACCTTGATCGGAGATCCAAACGCATTTGGCGACATCGCTGACGGCGGCGAAGACGGTGCCTCTGCCATCTCGCTTACTTGCTATCTGTATAAGTTACGTACGCAATTATTACATAGTATATAATATATGAGAAATTGCACAAAAAATATAAACAAATATAATCAACGTTTGCCATCTCAGAGTAAAATAAAATAAATTGCCGTCAGTGTACCATAAGAATCATCACGGTTCCCAGGTTTACCCAGATTTGTCGGCACCCTAAGTATCGAGACTACCCACACCAACCTAGGTTAACCGGCATCTTGGTTTTTCAAGTCACCTAGGCTAACCCAGATTATCGGCATCGGGATACCCATGATACCTAGGCCAACCTAGTAAATTGGCACCGTCTTACTTCCATAGGTTTTCATCATTCGGCACTATACCTCAAGTTTCAGATGCCAACCTAGTAAATTGGAATATCAAGCATTAGCACCAGAGTTCAAAAAAAAGAAGAAAAAAGACAAACATTACTGCCTATTACTCACGACGACCCTACCAACATTAGATTGATTTTGTATACAAAACAAAGTTAGTTTTCTTTTTCTACACTACAGAGTAGGGTTAATACAAGTCCTAACACTCTAACAACATCTGGCAAGCAGTAACTTTTAAATGACTTACAAATGGAAATGGGTAAACTGAATAAGAGATAACACACACCATGCTACCTATCGAGAAATGAACCATAAATGCTACACCAGGCCGGTAGTATACATGTTCTGATTGTAATTCCTTGTTAAGAACTTTGCAAGTCTAGTCCACCCATGGTAAGATATGAGGTGAGCTACATTTAGTCCAACAACCATAAGTATATGAGCTGATCAACCATCTTAGTGATCGCCCAAATGGACATCTCAAGTTGAGCGAACCAGGTAAAATACCAAATCTAGTAAAAGCTACAAAAACAAAAAGGCATAATTTCAACAAACAACAATTTATGTTACAGATCAAACCTACCACTACAATTATCATAAATCAAAAAATTGTTGTCGTGTGACACAAATCCTACATTCAACGACCTCTCCCGATCCACAAATCAAAGCTATGGAAGTAAGGCAGGCCGCGCGTGTGGACCGTCGGCCTTGCTGGCAGGCGAGGCGGCACCGAGGTAAACCCTCGGGCTCTCACAGCAGAGAGAAGGAGGCGGCGCTGGTGGGAGGCGGGACGAAGGAGGCGGCGCTGGCCTGAGGCGGGACGAAGGAGGCGGCCCCGTAAACCCTCACAGCAGAGAAGGGAGGCGGCGCTGGAAACTCACCGGTGCTCGGCAGGGCGGGAGGCGCGCTGGTCTGAGGCGAGGACGGCGGGAGGCGGCGCTGCCTGGAGGCGGACGGCGGGAGGCGGCGCTGGTCGGAGGCGGGACGGCGAGGCGGCCTGGTAAACCCTCACGGCAGAAGGGTGAAAAAGCGAGTGTGTACAACCGTTCGATGATAGAACGAGCTTATATACATGGATATCACAGACGGTTCTATTATAGAACCGTCTGTGATAACTTAATCGAAAGCACCCTAGTTTTCATATCACGACGGTTCCATAATCGAACCGCCTCGTGATATGAACAGACAAGAGAACCTAATTTTAATATCACGCAGCGGTTACATTCAACCGCTCGTGATATTATATCCTGCACGTTACATTATAGAACCGCTCGTGATGTGAACACACATATGTATAACCGTCGTTCTTTAGATGGACGGCCCGGATTATTGTAAACTATTTTTGAGAACCGTCGAGAAGGATTATTTGTTAGCGAAAAATGCAATTAAATTCAAAAATGCATAACTTTTTCGCTGTAAACTATTTTTGCGTGAATCCAATTTTGTTGGATTCCTCTATTAATTAATGAGCAAAATGTGAAAAGTTTACTTACGCATTTTACTTTTGCTCATTTCAAGGCTTTAAAAAATTGTACAAAGTGCATCATAGCTCGAAATGAGATGAATCTAATTGGGTTGTTCATCTCATGAGGTGCTTGATTCACTGTATCATAGCTCCAGATGAGGTGTTTAATTTTCTCATATATATCTTTTGCATTACAAGTCTGATAAACCGGGGTCTCACACGACCGACCGAGGCAAATTGACCGATTTAGACTGGCCCATAACACGTGACGCGCTTCCATGTTAACATCAAATTAATTACGATGGAATATATACATGCTTAATTGAAATCTGATCCTTCATGATGATCGACGCGCATATAGCTAGCTTCCTCATTGGGTTCTTCCACGATCGATGCCGTCTCCGAAAGGAGGCAACTCGTCAAATTGATTGTACTCTTCCTCATCCACGACATTCTCAACTCCGACAATCCTTCTTTTCCCATGAAGAACTACGTGGCGGTTCTTATTTGCTGGGTCCGTTACATAAAAACTTGAACAACTTGCTTAGCGAGTACGAATGGTTCGCCCTTGTATCCGACACGCTTGAGGTCCACAAGAGTGACACCGCATTTGTCGACCTTCATGCCTGCGGAAGTTTAACCCAAAGTGACATCGAAGCAGGGGATATTGAAAAGTACATAGTCAACCTCCCAAATCTCCTCTACGAACCCATAGTACGAAGTTCAACCCGCGTGCCCCGCAGTATTGAACCCTCGTGAAATGCATCTATGCGACACCGCTGCTCGGATCGTGCTCTTCATATCTCGATTGCCAGATAAAACGTGTACCCATTTATGTCGATCCTTGCCATGTCACAATTGTAAATTTTGATCCTTTGGCCAACCATAGCAGCGTTTCATCACTTGATGCCCTCCCAGTGAATTGCATCTTTAACCATTCGTTGAACCGACGGTTGTGCTCTCTCGTTATCCAAACCTCCGACCGGTCTCGATTACATTGGCGTAACATGTCTCTCGTGCTCGCCGACGACGGGACACTTGGGTCATGTGTTGCAAGACCGTGAAATGGGCCTGCGCGTATGTATCTAGATTGGGAGTGATTGCTTTCTCCCGATGGTCCCGATACCCTCCGTCTCCTCGTGACGAGATAGAGGCACGCCTATCGGTTCCACCGAGCCATGTAGTCCACGCAGAACTCAATGACCTCTCGGTTGCATAACCTTCGATTATATCGCCTCCCACGAGATCGATTCCGCACGTAGGACTTCGTAATTCCCATGTATCTCTCGAAGGGTACATATGACGTAGGAACACAGGTCGCATATCTTTATCTCTTTCACAAGGTGAACAATGAGATAGACCATGATATCAAAAAAAGACGGAGGGAAATACATCTCAAGATGACATAGAGTCGTCACCACCTCGGCCTGCAGAGCGTTGAGTCCTTCGGGATCGATGACCTTCTGAGCAATTGAGTTAAAGAAATAACACAGCCTAAAGATTGCCACTCGGACCTTGTTTGGCAAGATACTCCTAATTGCAACAGGAAGTATCTGTGTCATCAGCACATGACAATCATGAGACTTCATACCAATTCATTTCAAATCTTCCATGGAAACAAGTTTCTTAATATTGGCGGAGTAACCGGACGGAACTTTCACACCATGCAAACTTTGACACGTTCATTTCTCTCGGCCTTGGACAAAGTGTAGCAAGTTGGGGAAGGTACGTTCGTCCTTTATCGATCTCTTTCGGTGCTAACTCGGATCTTATGTTCATATCAACCAAGTCACGCCGATGCGTTAACGCCGTCTTTGTTTTGCCAAGAATATTGAGAAGAGGCCAATCAAGCTATCACATACATTCTTCTCCACGCATGACGCCGATGCAAATGGCGAACTTCTAAGTGCTCCCAATAAGGCAAGTCCCAAAAATTGACCGCTTCTTCCGGATATTTTTACGAGGGTCCTTAATTTACCTCCTTTCCAAGCACAACATTGATATCCTTAACCATATCATAGACCTCTTTCCTCTAGAATCCCTTGAGTGAACCGTCCTCCTTATTTCCGCGAATTGTTTCTTCATCTTGCGGTATGGGTGAATCTCAGGAAGGAACCTACGGTGACGCATATACGCTTTGCGTGAGTTGTTCACCATACACTCTCGGTACCATCTATGCAAGTCGACGGGCTTTGGCTCCTTTTGTATCGAACCTCGACAAAGTTACCAAGGGCGGGAAAATCATTGATGGTGCGTAATAACATGGCGCGTAAAGTAAAGTTCTCTCGTTTATCGCGTCCCATACTTGTACCCCTTCATTCCAAAGTGTCACAAGATCTTCCAAAGAATGGTGCTAGGTACACATCAATATCGCTCCTGTGTTGCTTCGCCCTTTGATAAGTAGTGTCATCAAAATGTATTTCCGCTTCATACGACCAAGGAGGAAGGTTGTACATACATAGATTCACGGGCAGTGCTATGTCGATCGCTCATGTTACCGAAAGGATTCATTCCGTCCGTACTCAACCCTAACCTTATGTTCCTTGGTTCCGACCGAACTCTTCAAGCTCCGATCGAAGTTTCTCCACTAGGCGTAATCGGCAGGTGTCCGAGCTTCCCATCTTTCTTACGCCTCCGAGTGCCAACGCATCAATCTTGCCTCCTTTCGGTTCGCAAATAAACGCTTCAAACGTGGGATCACAGTGCGATACCACAACATCTTAGCAGAGGTCCTTGCTTCGCCTTAGCAATATTCTTCCGCTTGTATCGAGATGCTCAGACACGGACATGCATGCATGTCTGCATACTCTTTACTGTAGAGGATACAATCGTTCGGACATGCATGTATTCTTTCTACTTCCATTCCCAATGGACAAAGAACCTTCTTAGCTTGGTAGGTCGTCTTTGGGCAACACGTTTCCCCGGAAGGATGTCACTAAGAGACCTAACAACGCCACAAACTCTTGTCGGACCAACCATTGCTTGCCTTCAATTTCAGCAGTTCAAGCACGGTTGACAATCTTGTGTATTCGGCTTGTACCAGGGAACAAAGGTTTCCCGAGTCCTCCATTAAGCCCTCGAATTTACAAAACTCTCTCACCGTAGTTCCTCTCGCATCGCGTAGCATCCGATCCAGATTGTCATCATGCGATCTATCCTCATCAAAAGCACATTCCATACCCTCGCATATCGTTGACTTCTCGGCGATGTCGTCACATCGACTTCCGGTATAATCGCTCTTCACCGTGATCGCTCCAACATGTATATCCTTTTTGAAACCTCTTCGATTAAGTGAGCTTCGATCTGCGCCGGGTTGTTAAACATTTTCATATTACCGCAATCAATGCATGGACAAGACATATATTTTATCCCCTTCTTCAACATATCACGCCGCGGCTCTTCTAAAAGCAAACACGCCATTAATATACTCTTCACTCACACGGTTCTCAATGTACATCTAGTTTCGGTCCATCTACACGTATACGCACGTAACAAATTAATTAGTGTTAAATTATATATTAATAAACCGCAAGTACCCTTTATAATGACCAAACACATTAGTGAGTACTCTATAGCAAATATAAAGGGTTACTGATCGTTACACATTAGTGATTAGTCCGAGTAAAAATAAAGGGTTACAGATCGATCGTTACCCTTCTCTCCAAAGTGGCGCAATGTGGGAGGAGGAGGCAGGGTATGACTCAAAATGGGGGAGAGGAGGTAGGTAGGGTAACTCAAAATGGGGAGGACGCAGCAGCAGGAGGGTGGGCGGTTCAAATAGAATTAATAGAAATGGGGACTGTCTTGGCGCTCTACTTATAATGTTAATATATCACGAGCGGTTCTTTTAAATAACCGTCAGTGATAGCTTCAGATCACTGGCGGTTCTTACACGAACCATTCGTGAAGTATCACTGACGGTTCGTGTAAAGAACCGTCGTGATACTTTATATATCTGAGCGGTTAACGAAGAACCGTCTGTGATAATTTTATCACAGACGGTTCAAAAGGAACCGTCTGTGATGGGGTGTCTAGTATAACATGTTTTGTAGTAGTGGTTCTTGAATACTACGACGTTGACCTGATCAATTAACCATCAACTCAATCGCCAACATCATCATCTTCGTCTACCTCTATGAGGCGTACCTGGGAATTCGACCAGATCTGAGGGTCTTTAAGTATTTTTACAAGATGACGAGGTTGGGGAAAACGACGGGAACCCCTGGGGAATGCTCGCTACGCCTTCACGATGGGAAGGCCGATGAGTACATCAAAATGTACACGGAGTCTTCGTGGTCGTCATGGAAGAAAGGCTGGTTCCATATGACGGTCACGAAGGAGGACAACCTTTATTTCATCAGCAAATTGGCGAGGTAGAAACCCAACTGGCGTTCGACTGTAAAGGAGGGAAGGGTCGGAAGGTGTGTCGAAGCAATCCAAGATCTCAGCGCTAGGGGCTTAACAGCTTGGCATGTGGTTAGAGACTTCTCCATACGTCGGATTAGTCCCTTTAGGCTCCAATCACTTTCCCTGCTCTGGCACATCGGTCGTGACGAAGCGACCAAGGATACCAGGGAAGGTAAGTTTCAATAATTCCGTCTAGTATAGTTTATTAGTTGTCTGTTTGTTAACCTTGAAATCTCTTTATTTCTTCAAGCGTTTTCCCCAGATGAGTTTAAAGAGTGGATCAAAATGATCAGCGCTAGGGAGCCTGATGCCAAGGCTATGTTTCCCAATATCTTGGCCATCCGTGTCAACTAGTCTGCTAAAAAGTTTTTCTTTTTAGGAATATGTTGTATCTGGAAACCGAAGAAGTGCTTTTCGAGTTTTCGTACTTCCACCAAATAAGATGATATCTTGGTACTTGAGAGTTGATACTTTTTTTCTAACTTGATTCGTTACTAGCTGAGAATCGTCTTTCACTAGTAATCTGCGAATTCCGAGTGCTCTGGCTGCTCAGAGTCCTGCTAGTAAACCTTCATATTCTGTCACATTATTTGTGGCAGGAGAGTTTAACTGAATGACGTATTTGATGTGTTCTCTGGTGGGTGATATCAAGACAACTCCAGCCCCCGGCCCTTTTAACATCAAGGAGCTGTCAAAGTACATTATCCACTCATCGTGGTGTTAGTACTCGGGCCCTTGGGTGGGTTCAGGGTTTGTCCATTCGGCAATGAATTATGTTATTGCCTAGGACTTAATTGTTGTTCGAGAGATGAAATGAAGGTCGAATGCCCCAAGCTCGATTGCCCATTTTGCTATTCGTCATGAAGATTCCATGTTTTTGAGAACTTGACCAAGGGGATATCCGGTAGGTAGAACCACTTTGTGGGCATGAAAATAATGCCTTAAATTCCTTGAAGCCATAAGGAGACCATATAGCAACTTTTGTACTTGTGAATTTCTTTCCTTAGGTTCATGTAAGACATCGCTTACATAATATACCGGTCGTTGGACGTTGTCACGCTCTACGACCAGTACACCATTGACTGGTTATGGTGTTGTAGCCACGTAAATCAGCAATGTTTCTCCCGATCTTAGAGATACTAAGACCGGTGCACTCGTAAGGTACCTCTTGAGTTCTTCAAAGGTATGGTTTTCTTCTTTAGTCCACTCGAAACTTCTGTATTTTCGAAGAAGCTTAAAGAAAGATAACCCTTTTTCACCTAGTCGTGCTATGAAATGACTTAACACTTCCATACAACTAGTTAGTTTTTGAATTTCTTTCTTTGTGGTCGGAGGGCGCATCTGGTCGATGGCCGATATTTTTGCTGAATTCGCTTCAATCCCTCTAGCAGAAACTAGGAAACCAAGAAGCTTTCCAAAAAAACTCGAAGCGCACACTTCTCTGGATTCAACTTAAGGTCATGCCTTCTTAAGTTGTCGAATGTCTTGTGTAGGTCGAAAATGTGATCGCCAGCGTTGATGCTTTTCACAACCAAGTCATCAACGTTGGTTTCTAGATTTCTACCTATCTAAGGATTAAAGTTTTTTTTGCATTAACCTCTGAAAAGTCGCACCAGTATTCTTGAGACCAAATGGCATCTTAACGTAGAAGTAAGTTCCATATGGTGTGATGAAGATGTTTTCTCTTCATCATCTTTACTCATATTAATTTGGTGGTACTTTGAGTATACGTCTAAAAAACTTAACAACTCATACCCGGAAGTAGAGTCTACAAGTTGATCAATGCGTGGAAGGAGAAAATCATCCTTCGGACAAGTTTTATTTAGATCTGTAAAGTCAATACACATTCGTCATTTCCCATTGCTTTTTCTAACCATTACAGGGTTGGCGAGCCACTCTGGGTGGTCGACCTCACAAATGAACCCAACCTTGAGAAGCTTGTTAATCTCTGATTGGATTGCCTCCTTCCGATCAAGTGTAAAGCGCCTTAGCTTTTGCTTGACCTATCTTTTGTCAGGCTGGAGAGCTAGCCTTTGCCCGATCACCTCCTCGGAGACTATGGGCATGTTGGATGCCTGCTAGGCAAATACGTCTAGGTTTGCTCGGAGGAAGGAGACGAGCGACTCTTCCTATTTAAGGTTGAGTCCTGCCACGACCAGTACCTTTTGGGAATTGCGTTAGCATTTCCTGACCCAGACGATATTTTTACACTTTTCGAAGAAGTGCCTTTGTTGAGTGGTACCTCATTAGTCTGGTTGAAAGGCTTTGAGGTCATCTTGGGTCTTGAGTGCTTTGAGGTCACCTTTATTAATCCAGAACTTTATTGTTGGCTTTTGTTATGTCAATCATTTGATAACTTCTAAATTGTAATAATCAAATTTTGGTTAAGACTACCGTATGTTTAATCTATGAATACTTCCATTCCTTTATTTGAAATTATTAGTTTATATCATCCTTTTTCTTATAGATCATTGTTAACTGAACCTGGTTAATTGTGTAATGTTGTTCATTCTTAGTGTTTGTTAGATTTGCGTGACATCTTGGCTTCTGAATAGCCAGGGTGTTACAGTTGGTATCAGAGCGGGCTTTAGGTCCGTGGTTCATTCAAACATATTAAATTGACACACTGTGCACACTAGGAATGGGTTGGGTAAACTGTTGCTTCTGTATTTCAATTGTTGTGATTCGATTAATGAGTCGTTGTTGCATTATTTTGTGCTAGGATGTGTTAATCTATGATATGATGTGATATCCTATATCTATGAATCATTCTATGATTGTCATGAGATGATCCTATATATTCATAATTGATTTCAGTAGTTATGCGTATCGGTAGCGAGCGTTGAGCAGTTGAATTTGTGGCTGTTGCTCTGGGTTTTGCCAGGCTAAACCACTGTTTGTGATATGAAAGTAGAGAAGTTCTTACCCCTGTTCCATAAGTTCTGTGTTGAGCATGAGCTCGTTGATGAATTTGTTGCCTTTCTCGAGCTTGTATCTGGTTTCCTGGTTGTAGTTTCTTGTAGTTCATGAATTTCTTTTGAATAGGGGGTTATAATGAAGTGGACAAGCTCCAGTAGGTCTCTGATCGTTCCTTGAAACAATTATTGTTCTTTCGATTATTATGATATTTCTGCTCTATGTGATCATAGTTAAATTGCAAGATTTATCTTTTCACGGAAGTTCTGCTTTACCCCTGTTGGAAAATTTAACTCATTTGTTCGCTTGGAATTTCGGGCATTGGAAGGTTTCTTTTGCAAGTTCTTTATTAAGTGTGCATTGACCTTGCATAATTTTTTTGGATTACTTTAGGAAGTCGTTCTCTTCCTTGATTTCTAAATTTGACAAATTCTTGTCCGGTGGTGGTTTATGAATTTCTCTTGGGTTCATGATTCATGGTAGATGAGTTTCAATAGGGCCTTTAATGGTTCTTTGAAACTATTTTTTTTTTCGACTGTTGAGTTGCTTTTACTACTGGTGATCTTCGCCAATTGGCAATATTGAAATTTCCATAGTTGTTCCTTCCTTCTCATTGGAAAAGAGCGACTCCTTTACTCGTTTGATAGTTTGAATAATGAGAGTTTTCGGTTACAAGTCCGTTAACATGAGAAAACATTAGCTCTATGTATTTCTTTTGGATCATTTCGCTTGTTGAAGTTTAATGCATCTCTTTTTGAAGAAAAGTGTTAAAACCTTTTTGTGGTGCTTTGATGTGATTAAGTCGGAGGTTGTACTCAAACAAAATTGTGGGCTACGGGTTTCTATTGGCCCCTATTTGTTTTTCAAAACAGTTCTTGTTTTTCTGACTGCTGAGCTCTCTTTACTACTTGTAAACGTTATTGTTGACAAGATCGTTCTCTTTATGATAGTGCTACCTTTCTTGTTGAAAAAGGTGACTTGGTTATCCGTTTGACATTTTGGAGAATGAAAATTTTCTTTCACAAAGTTCATTGAAGAAATTTTTACTCCGCTCATTTCTTTTGGAGTAGTTGGAGTGTTGGAGTTTAGAATCTCCCTTTGAAAAAGAAAAGTATCGAAACCCTTTGTTAAGTTTTGTGGTGTTTTGTGAGGGGTTGTGAGTAAATAAGTTAATTGATAATCTATGAGCTCAAGCTGGATTATTAGCGTGATGCATAATTAATCTTGACCTGTGTCCTTAGTAGCGTAGCTGGTTAGCTAGATTTACCTATTTTCTTGGTATACTAAGATTGTTGAAATATTATGCTTTTGCCACACTGAGATTTCTAGCTTTCAAGGTCAGTACCTTCTTCTCATTTGGAGTTTGATCTTCTTCTCGTGCGGGTTATGTGACCTCAACTGTGGACTTTCCATATGTTTTTTGATGCCATTGCCAAATTGGTTTTCCCCTTGGTCCGGTGTTTGTTGCGAGTGGTAAATGATTTTCTAGTTGGCGAAAATCGTTTTCGTGTGCCTCTTCTTTTGAGAAATATTCAACCCATTCTTTTCGCATGGGCCTTTCGAGGTGTTTTCTAATTGATGTTGTGAGATTTATGTTACTACTTGTAGTAAAATGAACGCCCATGGTGATATCGCTTAAATGATAATACTTCAAGTTTAGTTTTCGTGACCTTTTGGAGTTCATGAATATACTGGCAACTGAAATTATTTTAAGTAAAATGGTGTATGGAGATATCCAATTACTTCTTAAGAGTTTCGTGTGATTTAGTCCTAAAGGCTCCTTGGTTTGAGTTCACAAAGTGAGGTTGCAATAAAAGAAAATTTTCGTTGATTTTGCCGAGAGGAAATTAATCCGTTTGCTTTCCGTGAAATCTTGTAAAGGAAAATGTTTTGAGTTTTGTGGCTGAGGTCATTTGGATCTCATGTTTCATGAGTAGGTGATCTGTTCCGAACAAATTTAGCGTGTTGAAGAATTTTATTGGTTCTTAAGTAGTTATGTAGGTTGGACTAAAGAACTTACCTTGTTCGATGTGGCAAGGTGTTATTAGTTCAAGGTCTAAATGATATGTTAAAGGAAGGAGTGCAGTAGAAGTATTTAATAATTTGAGTTAAGTTTTGTAACATGTAGTTATTCGAAGCTTGCCTAAATTTTATACTCTTTCCACTCAAGAGATGTCGAGTTTCAATCGTAATGTCATTTTTCTTATCGGCTGTTATTTGCTATTCCCTTTTAAGGAATGTGCACCCTCAACCGTGAATTCAACTTTTATTTTTCCAAGATCCTCATTACCAAATTATTTCTTTGGTTTTGTGCTCGCTGTGAGGAGCAACTTTTTCCTGTGTGACGAAACTCGTCCTTGTTCGCCGGTTTCTTTTGAAAAGGAATCAACAGTTTTATACTGCAGAGTTTTTCAAAGCGTTTTGGTAACTGATTGGTGGTGGTTAAGTAATGGTAGTGATAAGTTTTTGCTACAAAGCTATTGGAGGAGTAGCAAAAAATGAATTGGTTTTGATCTGTACCTCTTGGAGGGAAATTGATTCACATGGAATGTTTGGCTTCGAAGTAAGTCTAAATAGTGTTACGATTGAGTGGAACCTATGGTATAGAGATATTTCAGAACTTCAGTTCATGTTAAAATGTTGGAGATTATTGAAGGTATGGAGACCTTGATTAATTTTTATAGAGTAACGCAATGGGATAATATTGCGAGATTATGTGGGTAATTTCTGAAGATGTCAATAAGTGAGTATGTTAGAATTGTGGGAATGTTTGAGATTCAATCTGTTGATTTCCCTATCTGTTATAATTGCAATTTATTGTAGAAGTCTTAGAGGTTAAATCTGGGCTTTGTATTTTTATGCTAGACCTTTGGTCACTCAAGGATTGTGTGTAGAGAGAGTGGAATAATAGAGTTTCCTGAGCAGTGGAATGATAATTGATAGAACCCTTCTGATGGAGTACATGAGCTACCGTGACCGAGGATTTCGAGTTGTTATTGAAAAAATAGAGGTAATGTGATTGTGTGGGATCTACTGTGTGGCGCTTTGGGCGCCTTCTATCAAATAGATTCTGTTAGTAGAATGAGTTATCTAGAGTATTCGGTGGGTTCCATAGAACCTCTCCACAATGGTGTTGATGATGCATCTCAGTTGAGCATAATTTGAGGATGTTTAATTAAGAGGTTTAAGCTCATATGGTATACGATTAATTCGAATTCCAAGGTTCGAGAGAAGTTTTATTCCTAAAAGAGAAACTGAGGAAAAGGATATTTACTCGGATAATAAGGTGTTTTCTTGATTCTCGTTCGAGTTTTGTGTTGCTGACTGGTGTTTTCTGCAATTTGAGTTGGCGCTGTGTTGGCACGTTGATTCTTTCCAATTCAGATAAACCGCAAGAAGTATTTGGTTTGATCATTCGAGTGATTTCTCCTTTGATTGTCGTGGTGTTCATTTGTAACCTGTCTATTTGGAAATGGATTAGTTTCCGAGATGAATTGTCAAATTTGGAATTTAACTTTTTGGTGGAGAGTTAGCATTGTGTGGATGCGATGAATACTCTCTATTTCCAGTTGGATTCTCTTCGTTTCCAAAATATTGCAGAAATTAGAAAGTTGGCATATTGTGTTGTCTGTCTCGGGTTCATACGCGAAGTACGCAACGTCTTGTGTGTCCTGGCGCAGGGTATTCAATGTTTTATGCAACCCAGTGTCGAGGGGGTACTTGAGGCATATGGAGCGTGAGGTTTCATTAGAACCGTCGAACCACGAGTCAGACCGTCGAGTCAGACCGTGCTATCGAGTCCTGCCTATGGGGTGGTTCCGAAAAGATCGAGATGAATAATACAGCGTAAAATGTTAGTTAGTAAAGGTGCGGTGGACACATGTGAACGAGCGGAAAGTGACTTGGGAGCTGGAGTCCCGCAAGCTAATTGTTGATGCCCTTTGAGTAGAACGGCAGATAGAATTCGGGGTCGAATTTTATTTAAGAGGGGTAGAATGTAACACCCGAAATTTATTCGGACGAATAGGAGAGTATTCGGGAGAAAGAATTAAACAGGGATTACAATTTTCAATGATCACAAGGGGGTTTCTGCGAATTCCCGACAACCTGGGCCTTGGGCCACGGCCCATGTGGCCCAAGAGGGGGCCGGCTAAAGGGGGGATGACCTTCCCCCAAAAACCCTAAACCCCCTTCCCCCTTTCTCCCACTTGGAGCCGCCACCCTCCTCCCTGCCGTTTGCCACTTTCTCCTCCCCCCTGCATCATATTTGTTCGTCAGATTTGGGTAAGTTTCGTATGTTTTATGATCTGTCCACCTCTTAGAAAGTTGTATCCCTTGGTCTTAGCTTTCTTTAGGCACCGAGATCATCTGATTTGGAGTTACGGTTTAGGAGATATGGTAGTTTTACCGCGACTGTCCAGGAGAGCTGACGTGATTTGGCAGATTATCTTGTCGGGCCAGTTTTGATTCTTTAGACTCCGAATCTTGGGTTTTTGTCTCCTAGAGTTTTGTTTCTGAGTTCGTTATATTTCTTTTGGCACCGAGATCACGAGATTCTGCCTTACGGTTTCGGAGATATGAATTTTTGACCGCGCGCTGCTCTGTCTGTCTGAGATCTGGGGACTGTCGGTTTGCTCCTCGGTTTTGATCTAGTTAGAGTGAGATTCAGAACTTCCAACCAACTAGGTTATTGTAGCCCTTTAAATAATGATTCCATATTGATAAATATCACCTCCATTGGATCTGTAGAATAACAGTTATGTTACTTTCTTTGCTGCTATCTTGTGATCTGGACAGATTCCTATCTTACGTTTTCAGCTACTGTTTAGCCAATGGTCTTGGCCGAATCATTAAACCCCGTCAACTAGAGTTTCACAGTTTTATACGTTAAGTTTCGGTGGGCACTGGTTTTAGATCGTTTCGAGTTCCAGATAATTAATTATGATTTTTTCTAGTACCGTTGTCCAGTAGGATGGGCAGGAGTCTGAATAGCGTAACGCTAGTTTTAACTCCGTTGATTTCGTTGAATAGCCAAAGGGTTATTGTAGGCCTCCCGTAGCTATGTCAATCCATGTTATCCTTATTTTGAATAATTATTTGTGTAGGCAGTGAGGCGGTGAGTGGAGGTGCACCGTTGTTGCCTCCTAACACGTCACAGCGTGGAAGGCAAGTACCATGTCTTATCATAATGAATGGTGATGATTGTGTGTGGATGAATTGTTAGACTTGCTATTCATGTTCGTATGCTATGTATATTTCTTCATTATGATGTGATAAGAATTCATTGCATGAAGTTCATTCCGTTCATGCATTTGTTTCATGTTGTCCACAGAAGTGGAAATTTGTAAGTCCCATCAATTCCAGTATGGGCACGCAAAAGTCCCATCAATTCCTGTATGGGTATGTAAGACCCACCACTCCAATGTGGGCAACCTTGGACATCCGTATGAAACGTTCTTCATACGGAATTTGGGTCCCCGGACTTTAATAAGTACGGGCTTAAGTGAACACCGACGGGTGTGTCACTCACTATACCGGTATAAGCTGTGAGTAGTCCATTTCTTCATTGCATTCTCCCATTCCATTCATTCGTGTATATGTTCGGAAATGTTTTTCATAAACTGGTTGTGGTTACATTGTCCACATAATGCTTGCGTTATTCGTTAAAGTACTTGCTGAGTCTTTGGCTCATCCTTGCTTTGTGTTTTTATTTAGGTAAATGAGGAGGAAGGCAAATTCTTTGAAGGGGTAGTCCAGCACAATGCACATTACCTTTATTAATCCAGAACTTTATTGTTGGCTTTTGTTATGTCAACCATTTGATAATTTCTAAATTGTAATAATTAAAATTTGGTTAAGACTACCGTATGTTTAAGCTATGAATACTTCCATTCCTTCATTTGAAATTATTAGTTTATATCATCCTTTTTCTTATGGATCATTGTTAACTGAGCCTGGTTAATTGTGTAATGTTGTTCATTCTTAGTGTTTGTTAGATTTGTGTGACATCTTGGCTTCCGAATAGCCAGGGTGTTACAGTGTTGCGGCTCCTGGTACTCCATTTCTTCGTTGTCATCTTTGTCCTTCTTGGAACTTGGTTCTCCGAGTTCATGTATAGAGGGGAAGGAACCTTTACTTTAGTAGTAATCCCCCAGATTCTTTTGCCAGGCTCGATAGGTGCGTAGATCATGCCCTGCTACTTAGTGAACTAGACACCACTTCTTGTATTTCTTATAGTCGTCAGTCAAAGCCTTTTCCTTGTTCCGACCGAAAAAGTCTTTCTTGCCCTTGAAATTTTTTGGAATCGCAAGGACTTCTTTATTATTGATGTTGCGGTTCTTTTTACCCTTGAGAGACTTCTTGCATTTCTTCTCCTGTTTTTCCAAGACAGGTTGAGAGATTTTATCTTTTCGATCAATAGCTTCGCACCATTCAACCGCCTCGCTAGCGCCTGCACATTTGTCAGCCATGTCAAAAAGCTCGACGGTCATTTGTGGAGGATTTATGGTGATATCCTCCGTAAACTGTCGATTCCTCAGCCCTGCTTTAAAAGCTAGGATGACAGAAGATTATGCGACCTCTGGTATAAAGTTTCAAACCTGACTAAATCTCTTGATATATTATCGAAGAGTTTTATTGTTCTTTTGCCTGATCCAATGGAGATCGTCTTCTTTTCTGGGGCGATCGTACGTCCCCTGGAAATTGGAGATCAACATATCACATAGTTGCTCTCAAGTGTAGATAGATTCGACCGGCAGGTTGAGCAGCCATGACCTGGCAGACCCTTCAAGGACCGTGGGCAACTAATTTACCATCACGTTATCATTACCACCGCCAGCTTTGATGGCGATAGTATAGATCTGAAGAAATTCTAATGGGTTCTGAGTCCCATTGAACTTCTCTATATCGGCTGGTCAGAACCTGTCCGGCCATCGTACAGCTTGGAGCCCTGCTGAGAAGGCTCAACAACCTATTATGGAGTTGTGGCGCCTTCTTTGAAAGGGAGCCAGATTGTAATTTGTTGGGGACCGGTTCCTTAGATTAGCATATCTAGTATTCGGTGTTCCAACCCGGTCGTGGACATTAGTATAACGCCTCTGTCCACTTGCTTGGTTCAGATGGTGACGAAGGTCATCAGAACCAAGAGGTCTTTCCTCTTAACGAGGAGGAGTGACTGCTGAGAAGAGCCGTCTTCCCTCGTGATTCCCTGGTCGAAGCCTACGAGGGGGGTCTTGGTACCGTCCGGTCCTCCGTCTGACCATGTTGTTCTCTGCGGTGGGAGGAGCGCTGGGACAAAGTTATTGTGTGACTTTGCGAGCCCCTTTGTTCCTGGCACATTTCTGTACGCTGCATGGTTTGCTGGAGGATCTCTGACACCTGTTCCGCAAGTTGAACGTAACTCGGAGTCGCTACTAAAGCAGGATCTGGGTTACTCAGAATGCAATGAACTCGTTGCAGGTTTTGAATTGTTACCGAAGGTCTTGGAGGATTCTGACTAGCATTTGGTGTTAGATGATTCGAGTGTCCTTCCGACCTCCTGTCTTGCCTTGTCCGACTTATCACACGCTGTGAGGTAAGAACAGACGAATTAACTGATCGATGTCCATCAGTTCGATTGCATCCGACATGTGAGGTTTGAGCGCCCGTACCATCTCCATTAGTATGTGATGGCGGGTTAGGCCGTGGGGGATCGCGCACGGGAACTTGATTGGTATCTCCGATTGCACTAACGCTGTGCCTCCAACAGTGATCTTCCGATAAACTCCCATCATAGCTAAGGGAGAGCCTTCCAGAGTTTCGGCAAGGTGCCTCCACGATGAAGAGCAATCAGAGATTACTACCTCTGGCGGGCTTTATGGTGGATTCAGCCTGATCCAGTGAATTTTCGATCGTATGCTAAGCTTTATCATTCCCACTTGGCCTTCAACCAATGGCAATGGTAACTTCATTGACACTCACCAAGTGTCGGTTGGCCCCCAGAATACGTAGGAGCCTATGACGAATACCGGTCGCCCATGATAACATCGAGAGTACGTTGATTCTCTGATGCTGGGCTACTGTCACCGTTCTTGCCAGTTGTATTGACTGAGCTTGTAGAGGCATTCGGATGTTCCGAACTAGTCGGAACGGCCGGTTACTCCAGAAGCGCCACGAATGGCGGTGGTGAATCATCATCCATCTGGTCAATCTCGCTGGTCTCAGCGAGTGGCGAGCCAGCAGAGGAGGAGGATGACGACATCCCGTTTTCTTCTATGGTGCGCATGCATGCGTCCATGTTGAGGTCAGAGTAGTCCGCCAAGTCGAACCAGTTTTCTTCATCCTAAGTCCCTGCCATTTTCGCATGAGTGATGACAGAGCGAAAGGAGTGAATGACGAATGCTTAAGCAAAGTGATATTCAAGAACCCAACGCCTTCTTCCCCATGGACGGCGTCAGCTGTCGACGATCGAGTCACTAATCATACGAAATAAAATAGAGGAAAACTGGCAAAGAGTTCTTGAGAAAGAATGGGATTGCTCTTTATTGCTATGAACTGGATTCTTTATAGGGGGTGCCTTCGACAAGGTGGTGGACTAATCCTAATTACACTGAGCGTTGGGCTTGCTGTGCTATTGAATCAAAGTTGAAACATGAATCTAGTGTTGATTGCGATACTTCAATCTGATGCCCTTGTTCCTTCGTGCCCTGTCTTTAAATAACCATCGAAGAGGTGGCAGTTACTCCTAGAGAAGACGCCTGTTAGAAGTAAAACGTCTGGTCAGAGAGACAACTGTTGTTAGTGAAATAGTAATTGGTCATTGGTTAGCGTCTGTGAGACACTAAACTATATGGTAGTTATTGTCAGTGTCTTAGGACCATGAACCATCGCGTGGTATGGAGTAACTGTGACATGCGTTCCATTCATCACACGGTAAGAATATACTTAGAGTTAGGTGCAAATGTCGGTTCAAGGCTTCTACGAGCAGTCATCTAGTTGGGGACTAGACATATGACCTCATCCGATGAGAGTACACATAAGTAACCTCTGGAATCCTTACGACCACGGGGTCGTTAGCCGTAGGGGTTACGACTATGAAGGCATATGGACTTTTAATTATGTATTAAAGTAATACATAGATATTTTAATCCTCGTCACCGAGAAATATAATTGAAGTATGTGCTTTGATGGAAGAAAATTTTTTTAGTTACTTGGGTATTTTACTTTTGAATACGCATGGAAATAAAATTAAAATTTTTCTTTTATTTTTTCTTCTGAGTTTCAGTTCTTTTTTCATGGAATTCGTATCCGGATCCAATTGCTAATTTTCTTTAATCTTTATTCCGAATTACAGTTATTTAAGGATTTTACTTTGGAATTCGCATTGAAATCAAATTGCCAATTTTATTTATTTTTATTTCGATTTTTGGTTATTTTTTGTTGGATTTTTCATATAAAAATCTAATTGCCAATTATTGTTTAATTCTTATTCTGAATTATAATTATTTTAATTCATATTGAAATTAAATTGATAATTTTATTTTAATTTTAGTTCAATTTTTAGATTTTTGTTGGATTTAGTATACAAATCTATTTTACAATTTTTATATTTCTAATTATAATTATTTAGGTATTTTACTTAAAAATTTGTGTGAAAATCAAATAGCTTATTTTATTTTATTTTATTTTTATTGTACTTAACATGGACTCTTTTACTTAGGAACTCGTATGGAAATTAAATTGTTAATTTTATTTTATTTTCCATTTTGAATTTTAATTTTATTGTATTTGATATGAACTCTTTGTTTTAATATAGACCGTTATAATCTGGATCTACCACGATCGTTGGTGCATATCTTTCTCTCTTTTCATGAACAAGCAATATAAGAATTTCCAACGTGATAACTTCTTTTTGACTGTTCTTTAGCAAGCTAATAGATGACAAAGCCCAAATGCAGCACGTGACCGCACGAAGTTAATTGTATAATGCTGCCGCCGTAGATAACACAAGATGATGCAGGGTGATGGCTAGTGCGTGCAGTATAGCAATGGTAATTGATCCGCAGCTTAAGCGATCCATACGTTCGGAGTTGGGAGACAGATGGCAGGCACGAAACCAGGTGTGCCCGCCCCGGCGGCTACGCGGGCGCTAGCTAGCGAAGAGATAAACTGACTGGGCGCTCGGTCACGTCGCACTTTGCAAGTGGCGCGCGCATTGCTCTCTCAACTATGCACGTACCTGAGAATCATGGTGCTCTTTATATAAGAAGTGGAGTACTAGTGTACTATACACTGTACTTGGTCCTATTTTCTTGCATTTCCTTGCGTACCCATCGACGCCGATCCGATTCGCCGGAAGGGGACGGAGCACCGGATGAGCATATATCGATCAGTACAAGAATTCCGTACGAACGTGATGGTGTCGACGTCGACGATGCGTGTGTACACCATCGGATAATCGACGTTGGTCCACCTCATTCTTTTCCTTCTCTCTTGGCTTTTTTTGCACTTTGTCTGACACACGCTTTCGAAACAGAATGTAGTACTGCCCTGTAACATCACCGTTTTAATTCCTAGTCGAACCTTTCTTCCGTCGGGAAAGATCCGTATCGAGATTTGATTTATCAGGGGAGAAATGGCAAAGGAAAACAAAACAACCGGCCCGCTTGTTGTTGTCAAAAGTACGTTAATACTAGGCCGTTGGTTCAAGAATCAGTATCTTGCATCTACCGTAGAAAAATAACGAAATTATTTTCCCGGGCTTGTTTTTTTTTGAAGGGTCCCCAGCTTGTTGAGACCTGTTTAATCTGAACCGAACGATACACATGATGTAATATTTGATATTTGTGGAGAATCATTGGATGTGCTTATTGCGTATAGAAGTTTTGCTTGAGATTACATTAACCTCTCCAACAAAGCTTTTCCTTTTGGATCTTGCGCATGCACGGCGCTCGACATAATTCTTGTCTTTTTTTTTTGTGGGGTTTCTTGAAGACTGACATAACTCTTCTCGATAAAGCCAAGCAAAGATCCACTTGAATTGAATACACAAAGTGAAAAAGGCAGATCGATATTTCCTTTTGTTTTTGCAAAAATGGGATTTGGATGATTCAAATCCAGGTCAAATGTGTTAAGAAACTTTGAGCCGGTCCATAAGTCGGCTTATGTATGGGCACCTTACCGAAAACTCTAGCAGGGTCAAGGGGCTATATATAGGGGGACCATCTACCATTGTAACACGATTGATTAAAGAGCAATAAAGCGAAGTCTGAAATCCCCTCATATCTCTGTGTTCAATCTACTGTTGTGATCTTACTTTGTTCTTACGATTTTGAGTATTGTTTACAAGGTAATCGCTCAGACTGGACTCGCCAGCGACGGTTCCTCAACACGTTATCAACACGATCGACTCTCCTTGCATCGAAACGTAACCGTCGAAGAACGACACTCGTAAATTGAATCATATTTTCTAGATTGCTTTCAATTCTGCAAATTTGACTTTCTAAATTGGTTTTTCTACGGTGCAAATCCGCCCTAATCTACCGCAATCCGACTTGCAGTCGGCAGCACAATGCCGATCAGTAGATTGCATGGAAAAGTGGATGTGATTGTATTGTAGATTGGAAATTGCAATTCCATTCTCATCTACCGCGAGCTGACTTGAAGTCGCCGGCCAAGCCGATCGGTGGACGTATGAACAGTACCCGCTTGAACAATACATCTTGTATGAACAACAATACAAAAAAATTGGCCGACGCACGACCTGGAAGTCGTCTGCCGCCGACTTGTCGTCGGCCTCCACCGGCCAAGACCGCCGACCTCCACCGTCGGTGCCGCCTTGTATGGGAAAACCACACAGACGGACGGCCACGCCACAGACGGCCGCCGCAGCGCCGCCTCACTTGCCCGCCGCTGGCTTACCACTCCGCGCCCCATGGGCTCCACGCTGCGCCGGAGCGGCGGCGAGAAGGGCGTTGCGGGTGACGACGGCGGTAAGAGGCGGCTAGGAGTCTCACGAGGCGACCGCCGGTGGCATCGGCGGCGCTGAGCCGGCGGCGATGCGGCACCGGTATGCAGGCGACACTGGCGCCAGACTGAGCCACCGCCTCCCCCCGGCGCTCCGCAAGGCAAAGACGCCACCGCCTCCGGCAGAGGTGCTGACCGCCCGGCTCCCATGGAGGGAGCCGCCGTCACATGGGGGCACATGGGGTAGGGTTATGGGCCCCCATTTTAGCGGCGGCTAAACCGGCCGGCCCAATCCACGACCGAAGAAACAAAGGAAAAAAAAACAAAAATCCAGTTTTGCAAAAAAGACCCTCGAAATTCTGAAAGTTACGAGATTTTTCCATGAATAAGGAAATTTTGCGGAAAACCCCTCGGACTTTCTAAAAATTACGCGAAATTTTATCTCAGAACTGATATTTTGCTTTTTAACACTTGAAAATTGCATAATTCACTAAAAGTTCTTTTCAAGCAGAAAAGGGCCTCGAGAATTCAAATTTTGAATCAATTTTTTTTTTTGCATTTAAAGCATGTTATTATTATTTCTATGCAATTTATGTACTGTATTTACTGTTTAGATTTTTTGTGATTATTTATATTGCTTTTAATCACTAAAAAATAGCAGTAAATTATGAAAAATGCATAGAAAATGCGGGAACATTATGAGAATTTTTACAACCATTTTATTCAACTTACCAGCAGTAATCTTATGCAACTTTTTTTTGCATGAATATACAGATGGCTGGCGTCGCGAACTGGGAGTTCGAAGAGCTGACCCAACATGGCCACAATTACCTGACTTGGGCGTCAGATGTCGAAATCGTATTTGGAGCCAAGAAGCTCTGTGCTGCTATTGGACTTGGCACATCAAAGGACGCCACTCCAACTGCTGAGGAGAATGGTCAACTACTTCATTTTCTCAGACACCATGTTTGCCTAACGCTCTAGAATGAGTATATGGTAGAAAAGAATGCACTAGCTAAATGGACCACACTGAAGAAGCAGTTCGAGAAGCTAAAGTACACCATCCTTCCTCAGGCAGAGCACGATTGGAACCGACTACGTTTTGCTGACCACAAAACCGTGGGGGAGTACAACTCTGCATTGCACAAAATTTACACAAGTCTTCAACTCTGTGGTAAGGTAACCACAGACGAGCAAAAGATAGAAAAAAACTCTTTCTACCTTCCACCCAAACGTGGTGCAATCCGCACGCAACTATCGTCAGGATGGCTACAAGGAGTATGTTGAACTAATTACAATCATGCAAGTTGTGGAAGCTCAAGGTGACGTTCTCTGAAAGAACTGTATCTTACAGCCGCCTAGTAGCAAAGTTGGGCATGAAGTCAACGCAAGAAGCTACGAGGTAAGGAAGCCTCACTCAACAGAAAGAGGCAGGAAGAGCAAGGTCATGGGTTGCAAAACCAAGCAGAATGCCCAAGCCAAGAATGGCGGACAAAAAAAACGCGATGAGAAGCCCTATGATCAGTAGAAACAAAGTTGCTAGAAATGCGGCACTTGGAGACATTGGTCACGTGTTTGTCATTAGCCGTAGCACATGATCGATGCCTTCAAGGCTAAGAAGAAGAGCAAAAGACAGCTTGAGGCACACCTCGCTATTGCAGGCACAGATGATCCACAGTCATGGGATGCACCCATGGATGTGGACAGCCAAGTAGCAGCCCCCATCACACCTTCTTTGGACCTCGCAGCGGCGGCAACTGTAGTTGCTGAAGAAGAGAAGATGGACATGGCGCAGCTTCAGGAAGAAGTTTCTTCATACTTTGCTAGTTCAATCTAGTGCACGCAGTGCACTTAGATTTTATACTTATTTGCAATTTATGGTTGTGATAGAACATTGATTTTGAATAATAGTTGTAAGCTCTAGGAGAGCAAAGCAATAAATTCTTATTATGAGTCCCGCACGATTTTTTCTCGTATTAATAACAAATTGTGTTCTGTTTTGAAGTATTTTACTTATATGTGTGGATTATTTTCTACCCCATATTAATAAATACTTTATATATATCAGAACACATGTGGCGCCCTATAGAGGAAGTGTTCTTAGCAAACAGCGGCGCAATGAATAGCATATTAAGAGAGAAAAAAATTTCAGTCGATTGACAAGAATGCTGGTAGTCTTACGACAATCGCAGACATCGATACTTGTGTAATAGGCCCAGGAAGAGCCATAATTATACTCTCGATGGGCATAACATCGGTCATTGAAGAAGCCTTATTGTACCCAGAATCGACTAGGACTCTCTTAAGCTTTAAAGACATTCACGCTACGGTCTACACGTAGAGACTGAAGAAGAGTATGGTAAGGAATACCTACTCATTACAAAGCGCGAAGAACATAGAAAAAGGGTATTAGAAAGACTTCCTTCGTATGAATCTGGACTATACTACACTCACATTAAGGCACCTGCAGCCTATACTGTCTTGAAAACAACTTTTAGAAGCTCTGAACTTTTCTATCTCTGGTATGATAGATTAGGTCACTCCGGTCTTAGAATGATGAGAAATATAATTACTAATTCTCAGGGACATAATGTCAATGTAAAGAATTTTCCGAATTCGAAAGATTTTGTGTGCCCTGCATGTGCCACCAGGAAAATGATTACTAAACCCTCTACTATGAAATTAAAGGATGAAATCCCTACATTCCTGGACCGTATCCAAGGAGATATTTGTGGTCCTATACAGCCCCTATCAGGGCCATTTAGGTACTTTATGGTGCTCATCGATGCTTCCTCAAAATGGTCGTATGTATGCTTATTGTCTACGAGAAACCATGCTTTTGCAAAGCTGATCTCGTAGATAATTGAAATTAAAAATAATTTACCTGATCATCATGTGAAGTCCATCAGGATGGAAAACGTCGGAGAATTTACTTCAAAGGCATTTGATGATTATTGTATGGCAATTGGAATTAACGCTGAGCATTCCGTACCACATGTCCACACCCAGAATAGACTAGCAGAGGTGTTAATTAAAAGAATTAAATTTATTGCTCGACCGCTCTTGCAGAATTGTAATTTACCAACTACATGCTGGGGACACGCAGTTCTGCACGCAGCAACTCTCATCAATTTTCGACCATCAGCATATAACATGCATTCACCTATGCAACTAGCGCAAGGGTAAGCACAAAAAATCTCTCATCTACGAAGGTTTGGTTGCAAGGTTTATGTACCTATACCACCACCTCAGCGAACTGCAATGGGCACTCTCCGAAAGTCTGGGATATACGTTGGTTATGAGACAACATCCATAATCAGGTATCTGGACCCCTTGACTGGACATTTTCATACAGCTCGCTTCGCTGGTAGCATATTTGATGAGGATAATTTCACGTTATTAGGGGCAGGAAATCAACCCCTTGATGAAAAATATCAGGAATTGATGTGGCAAGCCACGGGAATACATGCACATGACCTACACACTAGTGAAACAAATAGAGAAGTCCAGAAGATAAATGATTTTTAAGCATTAGCGAATCAACTGTCTGACCCTTTAGTGATTTGAAGAGCGTGACCAAGTGGCATGTGCCTGCACGCAATGCGCTGGAGAGGGTTGAAATACCAATTTTTTTTGAAGGTATCCCTAATCCCACCCAAAGACCTAAGAATAAAAGGACGAGAACTCCGGTCCCTCGAATCCCAAGTAACCGGGGACACCTAACGAAAAAGGATAAGGACTTGCCACAGCCGATCACTGAAGCTCCCCACAAACAGAAGGGGAACCGGTTGAGACCTGGCACCAGTATGGAATCTTCAATAAAAGGTATACCGGATTTGAATATTCCCACAGAGGGAGACATTAACATGGATGTGTGTGCACACATCGGAGCTGAAAAACTAAAGGGATTTGCCCCGCAATTGAAAGCAGCGGTAAGCAAGTACAAGCATTAAAAGTATCACCCTATGAAGAAATAGCTATAAATTATGTGACTACGGGAGAATCTATGAATAGAACAACAACCAATGTCAACATTTATTTTGCAAAAAAAATTGACACAATCATCGATCTTGATCCATAGTTTGCAACGCTCACTGAATGTAAGAAAAGATCATATTGGAAAGATTGGAAGAAGGCAATAGAAGCAGAATTATTATCGCTGAATAAAAGATAGGTATTTGGGCATGTAAACCGTACGCCTCCCCATGTGCACCCCGTAGGGTATAATTGGGTATTTGTTCGAAAGTGAAATGAAAACAATGAAGTTGTAAGACATAAAGCAAGACTTGTTGCACAAGTTTTCACTCAACGACCCGTTGTCAATTATGAAGAAACTTATTTTCCGGTTATGGGCGGAACTACCTTTAGATATTTAATCTCAATGGCAGTAAACTTGACTTTGAAAATGAAATTATTGGATGTGGTAACTGTATACCTTTATGAGAACTTGGATTCGAACATTTATATGATGGTACCTGAAGGTATCCCTGTCCCGAATCAAGACAGAGCAAACAGAAATCTGTACAGTGTGCAACTCAGAAAGTCGCTATATGCACTAAAGCATTCAGGTAGAATGTGGTATAATCGCTTGAGCGACTTTCTCTACAAGAAAGGCTACACAAACAATGAGGATTGTACTTGTGTTTTTATACGGCGATCCCAGGATGGATTATGTATAATCTTAATATATGTTGATGATCTGAATATCATCAGGATCATGGAAGATATTAAGAAAGCAGGCTCTTACCTGGAGTCAGAGTTCGAAATGAAAGACTTGGGTAAAACCAAATACTGCCTAGGCTTATAGCTTGAGTATACCCCTGAAGGGATTTTAGTACATCAATCAACCTACACTCAGAAAATGTTAGAACGGTTCAGCTTTGAAAAAGCATATCATTTGAAAGTATTAATGGTTGGGAGATCCTTGCAGCAGAACAAGGACCCGTACAGACCTAAAGAAGAGGGGGAGGAAGTCCTGGGACCGGAATTCCCGTACTTAAGTGCAATAGGAGCACTCATGTTGATGAGGATATCCCGAGTACTTATGAACAACAGGCGCAATTGTTTCTTAACAAGTTTCTTTGTGTTTTCCGTGAGAATTGGATACTACGTAAAAGCAATACTTTGTGCATTCTCAGGTTTGACAAGCTTAAAGTCTTTGGAACTGAGAGGGTAGCCGGAGCCAAAACAATAGAGGAGCACAAGGAGGAGGGTAACCGTATTTGTTTCCTTGTGATGAAGAACAAGAAGGTCAAAGCGGTTGGGAAGGAGAAAGTCAAGCAGCCCATGCGGCTGATCAAGGAGGAAGGAAGCCGTGTGATGGGAGAGCAAAAGGGGAGGAAGCCCAAGAACTTAAAGCTCAAGTTTTGGATAAGATTTTCAAGCCCAATTCAGATCTCGCACAAGCCCAACCGAAATCAAATTCGGGATCAACTCAGAATCAAATTCGGATTCGGAATCAGCAGGACAGTCCGGATTACAATGGTCATAACTTTCACAAACGGAGTCCGATTCGAGTGTTCTTGGGCTTGTTGGAAAGATAACTTCAAGACCGATCCATCGGATCCTCCATCACTCCGAAATTCCTCTTGCGTCAAAAGATATGATCAAAAAAATGTGATGACTGTAAAATCAGAGTTTCCTTTTTTGTTTTGGAATGTGTCGGAATTGGAGTAGGACTCCTAATCCGAATTAGAGTAGGTGTAGGGCCTCTTGGCCAGCCATGAGCTGGAGAAAGGACACTATATATTGAGGGGTAGACCCCCATTGTAACCTCAGACCACGTTCGAGAAAAATCAATCTACTAAAGTTTTCGAGTTTAGCATTGCTACCGAAATTCCATAGGGAATTTGGACTGTTTTCTTCAATCAAGATCGTTCAGCCTTTCCGCTGGGAATTGGGTGCACGATAAATCTTCGCTTGGTGGTCGGCGAAATCAACACGAGTGTGTTTTGGTGGATTAAAGAGTGTTCGTCCCTTACGCTGGCATTGGAGGATCATTACGAATCATCAAGACTCCCGTGAGTATCCATCCTACGTCGAGAAGATCGAGCGACCCCGTATCATCTTGGTATCAGAGTGCGGTTTACTCGGTAGTATCTTATCCCTTTAAATTTTAGTTTATTACTTACTGTCCTATAGTCCATAAACCGAAAAAAATCCAAACCCTAGTTTTGCATCTGTTATTTTCGTGAGTTTTATTAAGTCTTGATCCATTAGAAAATTTGTTTACGTGCTGATCTTAGTGTCCTTTGCGTAGCCCAATCTTTGCATATTATATCCTTGAAAATCCGCTAGTTGATCCTTTAATTAGCATAAAAAATAGATTCAATTTACTTCTCGGAATTCGTGTTCTTGCTTCACTCTTGGGGATTCTTCTTCATGTTTGATTCAGCCGGCTGCAAGGAGTCCTAATCGCCCCGAAGAATCCTAGTCGGACACGTTCGGACCATCCAAAGGTTTGCGCGTCTGTTGAGGGCTTCACTTAAATCCTTTGATACTTGAGACTAGTCTTTGATAATTGCATTGTGGGCTACTCTTAAATTATATATCTCGACTGAATATCATCATTTGATAGTGCATCACCCTCGGCTAAAAAAAATCAAAGTTTAGAGAGAGAGAGAATTTCTCTGCTGTGTTTTTCCAAAAAAAAAAGAAAAAGAAAAAGGAAAAGGGAAGGCCAAAAATAATAATAATAAAGAGGTCAAAAAAAGGGGGGCGAACTTGGGTGAGTACTCTACACCAGATATTCAGTTAGAGTATTTACTTTTTTGAGTAATTTCGTGCCCTTATTTTCATTGCAATTGGCTAGCGTCTCTCCTAGTACTTGATGCAAACGAGCTATTGTTCCTGCTTATTTCTATTTAGCTCATTCCTTTGTTGCATTGAGTCACATTTATCATTGCGTATGTGTTCAGACACTTCACTTACATCTATTGGATCAGCACATAGGCAATATTTTTCTAGCTTGGATTATTACTTAATTTTACAACATCGTGAAATTCAGATTGTGTAGGATAAATACCTCCTAACCAAGCTCCTCAAAATATCCTTTGCCGTACAATGGTGAGTCACTTTTAAATCCGCTTGATCATCACTCGTTATTGTAGCCACCACCAAGTGGAAGTTTCTTTTGGCCTCAATTCACTTCGGAAATGTAAGAATGTAATTTGGTAAGACAAGTGAGTTTGAGAGATACACATACAGCTACATACATATTCTTTGCTTTGCTACTAACAATGGCGGATCGAAGATAATGATCTTCCCTTCTATGGTAGTAATGATCCAGAGGAGTATCTTGAGTGGGTACAAAACATGGAGTTCGAGCTTGAATCTCAGACGTTCGAATCAGAAGCCAAGGAAGTGAGAGTGGCCACTGTGTTTTTTATGGACTATGCCTCTAGTTGGTGGCAACAACTAAGTGGAAAATGATTCATTACATCTTGGGTCTATTTAAAAAGGACCATGAGAAGAGAATTTGTTCCATCCTATTATGAGCGGGAACTACTACACCACGTGGAGAGCATTACACAAGGATACAAAGTTGTCCAAGCTTACTATATTGAGTTGAATCATGCAATGTGTCGTGCTAATATCACTAGTGCATATCAAGAAAAGACATACTTCAAAGCAGGCTTAAATTATCAGATCGTTGTTGTACTTCAAGATGAATATTTTCGTAGTCTGCAAGATCTGGTGAAATATGCTATGAAGGTGGAAAAGAGGCTTAAAGACATGCAAGCACATAAATTAAATCTGCTCTGGCTCTTTAGTTCCTATTCATCCACTGGTGTGTCACTTGAGAAGAAGATCGAGCATGAGAATTTTTCTTCGACAGAGGTGATGAGTAGTGCTGCCCCGTCACAACCAGCAACACGTGAGGAGGTTGTGGTTGGTGGTAGTTGTGCCATTGCTGTCCCACGGTCTTACAAGGATGGAATGTATCAAAACCCATGTGAGAATGAGAGCCACATAGCCAAATTGAGTGAGAGTGATAAAAGAGTGAGCTGTGTGATTCCACCAAATGCGAGGTTGAGAGCATCCCAATTGAGAGTGTGAGAGGTATACAAAAAGAAAAGACAGAGCTAAATGATAGGACAAGTAAGATTATTTTTGAACCTAACAACTTACCCTCTATTTCTAGTGTTGTATCTCACATTGTGCAGGTGGACCTAGCAAATAAGGAGTTGGACATTCAAGAGCCCTCACCATTGGAAGAGAAAGATGAAGAGATAACCATGGTTGGAGAGGAAATGCCTGCTACCCCGTGGTTACACAATGACATTACGATACCCGCGGCACCTACATCACATGAGGAGGACGATCAAGGTAACACTATTGGTACTGAATCAATAGTTCATCAAGATAAGGTGTGTAACACTGAGAACTCCATTATTCCTTTGATGATTCCAAGTTCTAAATTTGGTATGCTTAATTTTCATAATATGGAATTGATTACTCATGTAGAGATTCTTACTAGAATATCCCTTAATGATTCTTTGTGTTATATCATATTCGATAGTCCTAAACAGCTATCTA
The DNA here is from genome assembly GCA_036346395.1 of Hsuehochloa calcarea. Lineage (NCBI taxonomy): Eukaryota > Viridiplantae > Streptophyta > Magnoliopsida > Poales > Poaceae > Hsuehochloa > Hsuehochloa calcarea. The sequence continues at coordinate 45,698,951 of CM070594.1, forward strand.
GTGTGATTAAGAAGGTTCTTGAAATTTCATACTTAAGGTCACTAGTAAATAGCTACAAAGACACATATAAATTCAATTTGATTGGAGATGTTGGTTTTGATAATATGTTTCAAGTATATCGAATATGCATTATTTGTGATAATCTTGCTGATCTAAAATTACATGTTTTGTGCAAACCAACTATTGAGCAATGTCATGATCTCTTTAAGATGTGTTTAAATACAAGTGTCTATTGTTTAGAACGCAATATGATGCATACTTATTTATCTCTTAAATGTATAACTAATTAGAGTAGCGCAGTTGAAGCATGGAATGGTATTAATTTGTTTTCACCCACTTTAGATGACTTTGATGTTGGGAAGGTGAAATTTTATCATATGAGTCATTTGTGCAATTTGAAATGTGATTTCGAGCTATCGATTGTGCAAAACAACGTGAATAACACAACAATTGATTCATACATATATCACGTATATACGTTGTTCTCTTTGTTGAGTTCATATTCGGCAAATCATCATGCGCTACACAGAACTTGTTTGGATGATAAATACATATACCATACATATACGTTGTTTTCTTTGTGTAGCACATTTTCAGGCTATCAAAAGCCGATTTGTGTAGCACATTTTCAGGCTATCAAAAGCCGATGACGGCTTTTTTTTGAAGAAAGGGAGGATGATGAGGATATCCCGACTACTTATGAACAACAGGCGCAATTGTTTCTTAACAAGTTTATTTGTGTTTTCTGTGACAATTGGATACTACGTAAAAGCAATACTTTGTACATTCTCAGGTTTGACAAGCTTAAAGTCTTTGGAACCGAGAGGGAAGACGGAGCCAAAGCAATAGAGGAGCATAAGGAGGAGGGTAACCGTATTTGTTTCCTTGTGATGAAGAACAAAAAGGTCAAAGCGGTTCGGTCGGAGAAAGTCAAGCAGCCCATGCGGCTGATCAAGGAGGAAGGAAGCCGTGTAATGGGAGAGCAAAAGGGGAGGAAGCCCAAGAACTTAAAGATCAAGTTTTGGATAAGATTTTCAAACTCAATTCAGATCTCGCACAACCCAACCGAAATCAAATTCGGGATCAACTCAGAATCAAATTCGGATTCGGAATCAGCAGGACAGTCCGGATTAAAACGGTCATAACTTTCACAAACGAAGTCCGATTCGAGTGTTCTTGGGCTTGTTAGAAAGATAACTTCAAGAACGATCCAACGGATCCTCTCTCACTCCGAAATGCTTCTTGTGTCAAAAGATATGATCGAAACAATGTGACGGCTGTAAAATCAGAGTTTCCTTTTTTATTTTGGAATGTGACGGAATTGGAGTATGACTCCTAATCCGAATTAGAGTAGGTGTAGGGCCTCTTGGCCAGCCATGAGGTGGAGAAAGGGCACTATATATTAACGGGTAGACCTCCATTGTAACCTCAGATCATGTTCGAGAAAAATCAATCTACTAAAGTTTTCTAGTTTAGCATTGCTACCGAAATTCCATGGGGAATTTGGAGTGTCTTCTTCAATCAAGATCGTTCAACCTTCCCGCTGGGAATTGGGTGCACGATAGATCTTCGCTTGGTGGTCGGTGAAATCAACACGAGTGTGTTTTGGTGGATTAAAGAGTGTTCGTCCCTTGCATTGGCATTGGAGGATCATTACGAATCATCAAGACTCCCGTGAGTATCCATCCTACGTCGAGAAGATCGGGCGACCCCGTATCACATGTATTTTGCAAATTGTACTATATCATACATTGCATTTGCAGTGAACCTGCTAGCAAGGTATAGTGTAGAACCTACTAAAAGGCATTGGCAGGGAATAAAGGACATCTTTTGATACCTTCAAGGAAGCAAAGATCTTGGTCTATTCTACAGAAAGAACCAAGACCTAACTATGACTGGCTATGCAGATGCTGGGTACCTGTCAGACCCGCATACAGCTAAGTTACAAACAGGCTATGTATTCATATGTGGTGGAACTGCAATTTTATAGAAATCGTCTAAGCAAAGTCTTCTATCTACTTCGACAAGCCACTCGGAAATCATAACACTGTACGAAGGCTCACGGGAACGTTCTTGGCTTTGGCGGATGATTCACCACATCCAGCAGTCATGTGGATTGAATACCGCACAAACCTCTACTATTATCTATGAAGATAATGCAGCTTGTGTTGCACAAGTGCAAATGTGTTATGTGTAGAGTCCTCTCACTAAGCATATCAACCCCAAGTTCTTCTATGCCCACGAATTGCAACCGATGGATGAAATTAAAGTACTGCATACTAAGTCATGTGAAAATCTTGTAGATTTATTAACTAAATCACTACCAGCGTCTAGCTTTGAAAGATGCATATGTGGAACTAGAATGATGACACTTAGAGAAGTGCAGAATTCAGTGGGAGAATCTTCATGAACTCTTTATTGAAACTTGATCACGAAGATCAAGTACCCAAAGAATAAATCCTGGAGATTAAAGGAAATTGAGTGGATTGTACTCTTTTTCCCTTGATGAGTTTTCTTGAAGTTTCTCAGCTAATGTTTTTAATGAGGTAATTTGTGCAACGCAGTAGAATATATGTCATGTACTCTTTCTCTAAATTTTTTCCACTGGGTATTTATGGACTTTTAACGAGGCATGCACATGTGAGAATGGATGCCCAAAGGGGAGTGTTTAGAAACTCTGGGCTGACCCATGTTTGGGAACCCTACCGGAAACCCTAGCAGGGTCAAGAGGCTATATATAGGGGGGACCCCCTACCATTGTGACACGATTGATTGAAGAGCAATAAAACAAAGCCTGAAGTTCCCTCATATCTCTGTGTTCAATCTACTGTTGTGTTATTGTGTTCTTTCTTTGTTCTTACGGTTCTGAGTATTGTTTACGAGGTAATCGCTCGTACTGAACTCGTCAGCGACGGTTCCTCAACAAAATGAACCTTTATACTACAATATAATATAGTAGAGAGACCACCCCATACTTATTCAAGTTAGTTTGGTTATATATGCTGCAAGTTGAATTAGCGCGTGCATGGCATGAGAAAGGAATTAAAGATCAATGCATGTCCAACTGCATAGATTTTTTTCTTCCTCTAAAGAAAGATAATTTTTTGTTTGGGTTGTTGAGGAAGGAACTCTTGAATTGCATGGATATATATCACCCCGTTTCTTCTTCATATTGTCGATCAGCATCGCGAAATTACCGTACGCAGGGGCGTAGAAAGGGGCTGGCTAATTTTTTTACTACCTTTCATTAGTACGTGGGAGCATTGGAATTTTACTAGAACAAAGTCCTTACTAATTCAATTTATGTGATTAAGTAACAGTTATAATGAAACTAAAAAGACTAAGAGTTAATTTGTGGCACGTGAACACATCTTTTGTAGCATCTAGATTCTATTTTGCTCTCAAATTTTTAAGCTAGTATTTAGTATAATTTGTACCATACAAGTGCATTATATTTGATCAAACACTTTTTCCTCATATTTTGCTTCTGTCACGCCTTCCTTGACTTGGTAAAGTGTGCATGCGCACCAAACTTGAATTTTCGACTGTATTGGCACTATTTTGAATCATATTTACACATATGACCGTGTATGTTTGTTTTTGCAAATTTGGCACCCTGTCGTACGGCCGCTATGTGGCATCCATCCCGCGGCCGCTGCCGCGCTCCCACCATGACGGCCGCCATGCGGCGATTGCCGCCAAGATCGCTGCCGTCGTGCGGTAGCCCTCTGCGGCCGCCACGTGTCCAGGGGAATTAGGGTTTACATGTAATTACGGTTTAAGCCCATTAATGTTTCGGAACTGTTCGTAGGAATTTTAAAATATAGAAAATGAGTTTAAAAAATTATGAAAGTTTACGTGGAGCCTCCGGACACAATGCACTTGCTTTTGTAAATTTTTCATAATTTTATGCGTCCAGAATTTTTCTCGTAATTTCATATAACTGTCCTATTTGTACGAATTTGTAAATGTAGAAAATGAGTTCCAAAAATTATAATTTTTTTTAAGGCTTCTCATGCAGTGGACTTGATTTTGTAATGTTTTGATAACTTTATATGTGTTCTAGAATTGTCAAAAAAAAATTAGGATTTAGGTTACGAAAATTTAGATTTTAGGTTTCAAAAATTAGGGTTTCATGAATTCCCACACAAAGTACTTCTAACAGAATAAGCTTAATCATATCTAACAGAATTTGCTAGCATATGGTATAATACAATATTACTGAAAGGCTACAGTACGTGTTATATGTTCTCCATACCACGTATTTCCCTCGGTTGGTTCATATACAAGCCTATCTAGCCTGTGGTGCAATACAATATTGAAGAATATCATGAGGGTAGTTCGATCTATCATCTACGCAATGATGTGTGCAACTAGTCTCCGCGGCACCATAGCCAGTGCCCTTTATCTCGGCGAGTGTCGAAGTCTTTCATGTCCTACAATTCCATGATGTTGGTGGATCATACAGTAACAAACGTAACAATGATGTAAATTGTATATAACTCACGTGTTCGGTACAGAGTGCGACCGGGCGGCCGAATACGCTACGACGTCGGCCGGTCTCGGTCAAAGGAGCCTCCCCCTTCCCCTTGCCACGGGACTCTCCACGCCAGGCTCGGTCAGAGGCAGTGTGGCAGCGTCGCCACACGGCGGCCGTGTGGTGGGAATGACATGGCGACCGTGGTATGGTTGCCGCACGGCGGCCATGTAGCAGGGTGCCAAATTTGCAACAAATAAAATGTACACAACCATATCTGTAAATACGGTTCAAAATAGTGCTAATACAGCCGAAAATTCCACCAAGCTCGAGGGAAAATTGAGGATTTATCACTCCTAAGCACCTTGATTTAGAATTTATCACCTTTAAGTTTCTTCTTGAATAGGGAGGGGGTAAATGCGTCTTTTCAGAGTGGATTTTGGTGCAAAATAGAAACAAAAATACTAGAATACGCCCGGAGTGTCAAATCACATGTATTTGGTGCTTAGGAGTGGCAAATTATCAAGAATAAACTTAAAGATGGCAAATCCTAAATCAATGAGCTTAGGAATGATAAATCCTCAATTTTCCTTTTTCACATGTATCTTAAATTGGACAATTACAAATGTATGTCTCTCTTTGGACTATCGGGCCGCTAAGGTCTAATCCTGGCTCCGCCCCTCGGTGCATGTTACACATTTACACTTTCTCGTCAGAGAAAAAAAGAAGAAAAATTAAAGAATGGGAGAATATATCCGCTCGCAGTTACAGATATGATTTAGCAGCTTGCTTTCGACCTACATTTACTTGCTTAACGCAGTTTGGCGAATGGCGAGTGGGGCGTCTTTCTTTCGCTGCATACTCAAATGCCCTGACGACTCGATCTATATCCATCTTTCCAGAGTGCGAAGACTTGCGGTCATCACACGGTTCAGCCACTTAATTTCCAGTCTCCAGTGTAGCACGCGTCTCCACTTTGTAGAGATACCGAGCTCCTTACTAGCACTCTTTTTTTAACCTTAATCACACGGGTAATCTTATACGGCCGGGCGCTTAAACCACTTACCATGTTCTATTTTCACGAAAGGATAAGCCTAGAGTACGATAGCGCTCATCGTTCTCATGACCAAAAAGACTAAAATGGATCGCTGGTACGGAGCACAATATGTTATAGTCAACATCACACGGCACGTTCCGAGGTAGTACAAGTTTTTTTTTTTTTTGGTCTCACGCCCCTCTTTTCTTTTGCCTTTCCATCGAGCTTTTTTGGAGCCTCTAGACTTTTGCTTTTCCATCGTGCTTTTTTTTTTGGAGCCTTGTTGAACGGATAGGAAAAATGCACGGCTTGGTGTTAAAAAAACTCGTGCATGAGCGTACTGGTTTGTCACGGTGCTGGAGCCGACAGTGCCCAAATGTTCGATGACTATGCTGGAGAGACACGTTTGCTGCGATGGTGTTGCGTTGTTACTGGCAGTACGTGGTTTTCTTAACCATTTGCACTCTGCGTGTCTCTCACTGTCTATGCAATGGAAAATATATTGTAAATTTCTTAACCGTCTCAAACTTTTATGACTCGTATGGTTGCAACGTCCCAATTTCGAGTTTCAAAATTCTTGGTGTAGATTAGGTTCTCTAAAAAATTTCATCAATTTTCTTGAATTAATAAAGTTTAATTGAAAATTTCGTAAGTTAAAATGAGTTAAATTGATTAATATCAACATCAATTAATTTTAAAACTATTTTATTTGGATTCCTCGTGCTTGAATGTATTTCCCATATTTGTATAGGATTTTTTTTGAGTGCGTTTGCTATTTTATTTGAGCTCCTTTTCTTTTGCTATATTTTCTAAAATAGAAAAAGTTATTAAAAAAATACGGAAGGCCAAGTGAGCCGAATTCCTTTCCCGATCCACTCTTCTCTATTACCGAGCCGAAGCCCATCTCCCCGTGTTGCCCTGCTCATCCGCTCTCTCTCTCTCTCTCTCTCTCTCTCTCTCTCTCTCTCTCGCGTGCGCACACGACCCAGCTCGCTCGGCCTACATCGCCATCACGTCACCCCGTGTGTGACACGTGTTTGCCCGCGCTCTGTCGTTGATGACAGGTAGGCCTGGCTAAGTGGTTGCGCTGCCGTCGAGCTGTCCCAGCTTCCTCGGTGTGCGGACCACGCCATGCAACCCTAGCTGCCACTATAAAAGCCCAAGCCCCTCCGCATGTGTTGCCTTCCGTCCCACAACCGACATCCGCCGTTTTACCAGGAGAAAGTTGTTACTCTGTCGTCTTCCTCGCATCCTACGAAAGAAGCCGCTGCGTCCGCCTTTGCCGTTGTGTTCCTCGTCTCACTGGTGAGCCAATCTCAAATCCACTCGTGTAATCTTATGTCCCTCATCCCGATCTATCCATCTCATCTTTCAATTTCATCTCTCATCCCTCGTGCGTAGAGATCAAGATGATTCAATCCTTTTAGCCGCACCATCTTCACTACCCGATTCCACCTTCGCTAGTGAGTCTTTTTCGCCGCCGATCACACCGCCGACTTCGCCGTCATGTGTTCTACCCCGTGCACACCTTCTTTCCACCATTGTGCCATCCCTCATCATTGCTGCCACAAAGCCCGTTGCAACCACCGCTCACCGTCGTTTGCCGCTGACCTCGACGCTCGTGTCACCGATTTTGCCTCATCATCCTCTCTATGGTGCATCTACTCATCTAGCTGAAGTTATGTCCGTAACCATTGTCCACTTGAGCTATGCTCCCATCGCCACCCCTTGGTTCCTGTGCGCCGTCACTGACGTGGTTGCCACGTCAGCGCCGTCACCCGATCAACGCCACATGTACCCTAACCCTAGATCCAAATCGTGTGGTCCTAGCCCACAGTGAACCAAGCCTACGACATGTGAGTCTCACATGTCAGTACTGTTCCGTAGACCGAGGCTACCGTAGACCCTTGAACCCAATCTATATACCGTGGACCCCACTTGTCAGCCTCTCAGTCTTTTTCCAAAATTATAGAAAAAAATATTTCTAAAATATTCCCGTGGTCCACATGTCAGTCTATGTGCCCTCTCTCCTCTGTTATTTTCTTGAATTAATCAACCCAGGCCACTTCCGAGAGTCTGTTCACCCTCATACGAGCTTCGATTGAGCTCGTTTAAGTGTCTAAATTCATCTAAAATCAAACCCTATCTTTTAGTATTTTTATTATAATTTTTGGAGGTTTTTCCACCTCTGTTTTTTCTTTATTTGCTTTTCGTCGCTCATTGTTGCGTAGACATTGAAGCCTCGGGAGCTTATGAAGGAGAAGAGCTAGCTCAAGAATAAGACCAGGACCTATTCCAAGGCAAGTTGTGTTTTGATCATATGTTGCCCCCAGTTTTGTCATATTACTTTATTTTTTAAATTATTGCATTCTATTTTAATTATCAAAGGTTTAATATTTCTGGGATTAGCTATGCAACCCAATTGCCATTTATTCCACCTTATTGATTATTTGCCACGATCATTTTGTAATTATTACAGCACCAACGCGGGTTGGTTAGTGTAGTATGATGCTTAGCCATGCTGGGTTATTGATATCATTTTGAGATGACACCATTACACCTGATTAAATGACTATGGAATTACTCGTGAATAACTATGTGCTAAGTGTAGACAGCTGGGGTGGACAAATGATTTAGACGGGGTAAGTGGCTTAAGGTTAGACTATGTGTGGTAGTCTGTGTGTTGGTTTATATGTTTCTATGTGTAGACTTGGCATATTAGGTAGTTTTGCCTTGGATAATTAAAGATTTAATTTAGTGTGCCATTGAACCGAGTGACAATCGTACAACCACATGCTCTAATGGAAAGAGCCTAGCGTAGTAAGTTACGGAGTTTCAATATTGGCTTTCTCAGGAAGTAGGTTAGCTATGTGCAGAGTGTATGGTGTGGAATGCTATGTATGAACTACATAAAGAACGGTCCCCAATCTTGTCTCCATAATTTTCTCAAAGTGCTTTTAGTCTTTCCGGAAGAATATTGTAAGAGAGAAGAACTTTTTCTTACAAGTGAGACGGTGGAGATATTTCTAATCGTGAAAGATTAGAAACAAGTCGATGCACAAGATCAACACTGTAGAAAATTCAAAGTTAGCGGACGTGTTCGAAAGTCTTGACCTAGACAACGACACTTAGAACATGAATGTATGTAGAGTTATAGTATCTCTTTTTTTTCTTTGCAAGGTCTTATCATGTTAAGTTTTTACTTTGGCAAAGTTTTTGTGAAGCGACCATCTAAATATTAATAAATATCATTATTATATTTTTAATATATTTGTCTCTTTTATGGGTATAGGGTTTATTTTTAAAAATTTTAATTTGTATTTTTAAATTCTATACATTTTTGAAACTATAATAATTTTTAGAATTTTTGGACTGTGGGCTACGCGGCCAACCTGTGCCAATCGGGATAATCATGTTCGGACCGACACAACACGATCTGCTTAGCTAGTCGAGCCAGTGGGCCGTGTCTAGGTTGGTGGTCGAGCCCATTGAGCCGGCATGGCACAACCTACTTAGCTAGTTGGGTCATCCAGGTGGTGTCTAAACGGGCTTGTGTTAGCCGTGCCGTGCCGCCCATTTAGCTTGTGACAGAGAGTGGGTGTGTGTGTGTGTTGTTGTATCCCGTATGGCTTTATTCTTCTTGCAACCTGTGCTTAAAATCGATTTGCTTGGACGAATCTTGACGCTTATTTGTGTCGGTCGCTATGATACGCAGGTGAACTTAGGCTCAGATCTGCATTTCCAGATATGGGGCTTACTATTTCCATTAAAAAAAAATGTTCGAAGCATAGGGTCAATTAAATCCTCACAACGGACCGCCAGATGTAAATATAAATCAAATTGCTTATTCTCGTGAGAAATGTCAGCGATATAATTAACCTCTTATAAATTTGTAACCTCTTATAACTGCATAGTTTATCCTGAAGCAGTTAACCGCACCCTACCACCTCCTACTGTACTGTCCGAAACGGACTTCTTAGTGGAGTGCATAGTTGTAAGACTTTATCTTCCACCTTCGTATCTCCACCGTCCTGCAGTTTGTAGCCACTCGCTTCACCCACTTACAAATTGTGCGCTCAAGTGTTTTCACCTGTCCACTCGGTCCTGGAGGCTCCCAAGCCGATGTAATAATGTAAGCAGTAAGCACTGCACCATCCCTAGTTTTTTTCCCCCTGAACAAAGGTGCGCGGTACGGTCGTACATGATACAGCTGCTCGCTAGGCAGAGCCGGAAAAATAAAGTAAGAGCGGAGCCAGCTATAGTGCTGGTATGCATGACGCCGCTCGAAGTTTTAGAAATTATGTATATGCCCTTGCTAGCTATACGTTCGAACTGAATATGGACTTTGTTGAATTTTAATAATACTTGAGGTAATTAGACACAAATTGTATACAGTACGACACAATTTTCTTTTTACCTATGTGGCACCACCATGTAAATGGTATGAGATCGAGTAGCTCATTTTATTTAACTTTGAGAAACTTATTTAGTTTCTAACTAAAAAAATCAAGTGCCCGATTCTCTATGTGTTTGTGTTGTTGTGACCATCATGATGAGTACAATGATTCAAATATAATATTTGATGTCTTATAGGAAACATTTTACTTACAAATTTTGAAACAATATGTGACATAAATAGCCCGCATCAACTTGCATATGAAGTATAGTTGTGCTAAAATCCGCATGTCTTTCTCGGGTGGTACAGCACGCGAACCGGCATGCGAGCTATGTGGATGTGGCATACTAATAAAAAAAATTATGGTATGGTCACACATTTGTAATAATTGTGTTCGTACATATATAAAATTTATCTATTCAATATACGTTAGTGTTTGCTATTCCATGAAATAAATGGTATTCACAATTATAAAATGATGTAAAATAGCCAATTTATTGAAAAGAAAGCACAACCAATTATATATAAACGTTAAGTACCGTATGAATCCGGTATTCACATAAGCATGATTTACACAGCGCTATCATTCGATTATCCAATAATCCGTAACAGTCGCGCTTTTTATCCCTAACTCTGAGAATCCATCATTGATTTCACTGGACGTAGTAGATCCATACTGCATACAACAACAATATACGAATTGTGCAAGTATGTCTTTCAAGTTTCATCGAACTGATGATATCAAAGGGTCCGAAACGGACACCTGCACTCTCGGTCTGAAGTTTGAACCCAGTTGGATATGTCGAGCCTGACCACGCGCGAGCCGGGCTGGATCTCTTGTGACCAGTCCGGACGCACCGCGTCCGCAGCTTGCAAGGCCCGGCCTATCGTACGTTGTTAGTACGGGCTGGATCTCTTGTGAGTCACAAGTTGCGACGAAATCAGCCGTCGTCGTCGAGGCCATTAGGCCGCGCAACGCAACCGCTCGTCTAGCCCAAGCTGGCCGACAAAAGCTTTATACGTATACGACTGTGTACGACTGTGTTGTCGTGTCAAGCGCGCAACAGTATAGGATAGCTAAGACGTTTTTGTTTTCCTGCTGTGTCTTGGACTGTTGTACATGCATGACTATACCATCAATACTCAACACAGTGTCCCTGGTGAGCAAATCCCAAAACCTCTTGCGTCGTATCGTGTTCGTATCTTCCCTTATATTCCCAAATTAATTTGAGTTTCGTCCCCACAGCTCGTCTTAATAGAAGTTCTTCTCTGACGACGACGTCGAGATTCCCCGCTGTGGTTCGTCGCCTCCATGACCCCACCGCCACACCGCCGCCTGCCTCCATCGTCAGCCCAGCACAACACATCTCTCCCCGAGCCAACAACACCATAGAGTCCCTCGCGTCGCGAACATTCCGTTTTGCCTTGATTCGTGCCTCGACGACACCCCGTCGCCGGCGTCGTGCCCAACCCATTGCCTCCTGTAATTCTCTCTGCTGTTGTGCCCAACCCATCGTAAGTCAAAACCAGTGGCGTGGTTGTTACATGGCGAAAACAACTTATGAAACCAGCTATAGGGTTGAAAAATGAACAGTTTTGATAATTCAATGATGAAAAGTAAACGGTTTCGGAGTTAGAGGTTTAAATTCGGACTCAAGCAAACTGAGGTTGTAAAATAGATTTTTCTTCTTCAATGATTTACTTTCAAAATTTCACACGCTAAGTATGCACATGCCGGGGTCAGTTGTGTCTAGCGCTAACATCCACGTCGTTGTTATCATGCATGCAGTTTTAGTTAAACTATCAAAATCATCTTGAAAATTTCTCAAATTTTTTTTAGACATAGCCCTCTAAGCCTTTTTCACCTGTACAAAACCTCTCATTGAACGACAACTTTTTCTATGACAAAAAAACACACACACACACACAAAGAGAGTCAAAATAGCGTGGTAAGAATATCATTTTTGCCATTTTGTTCATATAAAAACTAATTTTGCTATTTTGTATAAAAACATGACATTTCAGCCAAACATCTATAGGCTCACCCCGTGTCTAAAAACATGACATTTCGGCCAAACATCTAGCAGGCTTACCCCGAGTAGTCCATTTCTCTACTCATAGCATATATAGTGTTTATTGTTAACTCTTTCCATTGAGTGCGGTAGAATCCAAATTTGATTCTTACTGTATATATGTACAATCAGCCCGTACGCAAATTGTCCATGGGTTTTTGGTTTTCTATGGAGGATGACGTGCACAGGCCATGGAGTGCATGTTGCTTTACAATAAACTGGTGACCTACCTTACTAGAATCACCATCCGAACAAATGGGGAATCAACACTAATGCATCATCCGTTCTTTCCTCATTCTTCCTTTTGCAGATTCCGACATTTACTTTCAAAGTCGTACTTTCATAATTCTGAATTTATTTACTATTTATTTGATCTATTTGAATTTCTACCTTTTTTTTCTTCTAAATTCCTAAATCCATTTATTTTCCATTTTCTTTCGTGGGACGAATCACTTCCTCCCTTTTTTTCTTCTTTTCTCTCTCCGGCCTTGTTGCCATCCCCACCCACCCAGCCCATCCCCGCTAGCCAACCCGCTCCACCTCCTTTCACCTGGGCCCGCGTGACAGCCAACATCGTTGCCGCTCCCGTGTGCATCATGGACTTCGCCTCCATGATGTCCTCGGCATCTGGGTTGAGCACGCCTCCCCGTGCTATTTAAGCCACCACCCTCATGCGCATCGTGTTCCACTCACTATGCCGCCTTGCATTCTTTGCCGCCTCCTCTCGGGACATCTCCTAGTGCCGCTGCTCCGGTCTTCTTCTTCTCAACTGATCGTCACCTTGCCGCGCGGGTTCTCCGTCGTTGGAGCACCTCGGGACGTCTCGACCGTGTCATGACGACCGCCACATTCTTATCCTCTGCATGCCACCACCCACCGGAGCTCCCACGCCTCCTAGCTCTGACGTCGTCTCCATCTTCTTCACCACCGGCCGAAACATCTTCATCGTCCACCCATCCCATATCTTGATTCCATGTTTTATTCACCATAGCCCGAGATCTCCTCGATCTCTCTCCTATCCGGTCGCCACTTTTCGCCGACCGATTGCGCCACCACCAGTGAGCTCTAGCCTCCACCATGTTCACCTTCTTCATCCTTGCACCATGTTCTTCGTCGTGCTTCCCTCACCTTCACCAGAGCATTACCGCAACCCCATCTTCACCATAAGCTGATCTTGCACCGCCGCCTTTCTTCTCGCCCCCAACGATTGCCACCATTCCCAACCACCGCATCAGTGCCATCTTCTTCGCCGTCGCATGCCAATTTCGTTTTGCCCCTCTACTCGTGCTGCCGTGGCCGCTAGATCCGGCAAGCCCCGTGCGCCACCAAGCTACCTAGCGACCATGCCATGTTAGCTACCACCTCGCGCCTTGTCACCTGCCACCTCATATTCTCTATGTGACGTGGCTGCCCTAGCAACGCACACGTGCCAGATCGAAACCCATCTCCCTCTCTCTATCTAACATGCGGGTCCCACATGTCAGCCCCTCAATTCAAAACCCAAATTCTTTCTCTCTCTCTTACATGCAGGGCAAGTCCGTCAAATCTTGGTAAAAACCCCTCCTATGAGCTTCATCTACCGTGGACTAGCACCACTCCGTGGACTTGGTCAATGGACCAATGGCCCACCTGTCAGCCACTCCACCTTTTTTTTGGAATTCTTTTTAATTCTTGAAAATCCATAAATTCCAGCGGGTCCCACATATCATAAACTCGACCTATTTTTTGCCTTTCCGAAAATAAAGATTCTCGAAAATATTCCCTCAGCCCCACCTATCAATTTGCTCTCTCTTTTTTTTTTCAGCATTTTCCTTCCCGATCATTCCCCCTCATACGAACTCCTTGAACCCTTTCAAGTTTCTAAATTTATATAAATTCAAAATATACCTTCCAGTACCATGCAATTTCAATTTAGAGTTTATTTGATTTGTCCTTTTAAACTTTGTTTGTTTTTACACTTTCTCTCTTGTTAGACGTTGACGTTCCGGAATCGTGTGAAAGAGTTGATGGTCAAAGAAGAAGAAGATCAAAGATAAAAGAAGAACATTATTGCTATAGCAAGGCAAGTTGTACCTTTGATCATGTTGAACCCAGTTTTCCAAAAATTACATGTTATTTCAAGTATTTAATTCTTTAAATGCTTTGGGATTAGCTATACATCTACTTGATTATATCCACCTTGCTTATTGTACTACCCTGATATTTTGTTACCCTAGTAGGATAAATACTAGTTGGTATTATCTTAGCACCAACGTGAGTTGGTTAGATACGAATAGTCTATTTAGTCATGCAACGGGTTATTGATATCATTTTGGTGATCCCCTGTCGTCTTCGTCTACACCATCGGCTTTGCCTTCCTGTGTTCTATCGAGTGCGCACCTTCCTATCACCGGAGGATCACCATAGTACTGTCGAAACCATGCCACTGTGAAAGCATCTAGGCCCCTAAAAATAGTATTTTGGTAATTAATGACATTATGTGAATATGGGACTAACATGTTTGTTGAAGTGATTACAAGGCATAGTCCCAAATGACAAAGTGAATCCAAGGAGCTGCATGTCAAAGAATGTTGAAAAGATGGAGTTGATCTCAAAGACAAGGTATAAATAGACTAGGACCCCTTCTAATTTTACCGGTCTTTGGAGTATGGAGGAAGACCGGATTATAGGATAAATGTCGTACTATTAAGGGGGAGCTTGTCTAGTAGCTTGAAAGCATCTCATTATGCCTTTGGATCAACTTAGGATCATGCATGTTCTTTTGGTTTAGTTTAAAAAGAAAATTCTCTTTCTCAGAACACAATCGGAAGTTCCGGCATGTATACTGCGGAACTTCATTGTCTTGTTGTTCGAAAAGACTGCGGCTTGATTTTTCCAGAGAGCATCCATTTCGAGACTTAGCCGATTTCTCAAGTGCGGAAGTTCCGCAATGATACGAGCGGAAGTTCCGATTAATCGGTTGCTCCGAAATATGTGCGGTCGAATTTTTCCAGAGAGCATCCGTTTTCGGGACTTAGCCGATTTCTCAAGTGCGGAAGTTCCGCAATGATACGAGCGGAAGTTCCGATTAATCGGTTGCTCCGAAATATGTGCGGTCGGTTTTTTCCAGAGAGCACCCTTTTTGGGGACTTAGCCGTTTTCGCGAGTGCGGTAGTTCCGCTGTGGAAAAAGCGGATCTTCCGATTAATCGGAAGAACCGAAATCTAGTTGGCGGAAGTTCCGCACATAAATCCAACGGCTAGTTCAGAGCATTTAATGCTCACTGTAATGACCGTTACAGTGCACTCGATTGAAGGGCGGAAGTTTGTTGGACCGTAAAGGCGACTAGAGGGGGGGGGGGGGTGAATAGGAGCACGCTCACTTTTTCACAAATTATGAACTCAATACAATTTCACTCCAGTAGCTATTAGAAAGCTATGAAGATCAATATACCAGTACAGCGGAAGACTAGTATTGAATCCAATAAAAACCCCTAAGCAATGCGACAATAATCAGCAAGAATCAAAGCAATACAAATCTTGGCGGTCGACTGGCTGTAGTGAACCAGTTGGACCGATTGTCGGGCGGTCGGACCATTATTATCTTGGCGGTCGGACCGCTCCAAAATCGGTCGGACCGTGGTGATGGCGGTCGGACCGCGATCTACGTAACCGATCCAAACAAAGAAATCACCGATGACGAAGTTGCAATTAGGTCTAACTTTTGATTCTCAACTCCAAACTTTACGAAACTTTGCACACACCTTCTCTATGCTATTGAGGACCTATTCCAATCGAATATTATGATAATTCTTGGAACGATCTTGAGCAATTGCCAATTGATTAACGAAGGTCTAAAACAGGGCAAGAACGAAAACTTGATCCTAAAGCTTGTTCGTGAGAGATTGATGATCAAGATGATGCTAGATAGATTCACACATATCACAGCAAGCTAATTCACGTGAAAGAATCAATCACAAACTCGTGGATCAAAGAAAGCCCTAAAAACACGAAATTGAAAGCAAGAACGAAAAGAGACTTATCTCAAGCAAACCTTGCAAAGATTGATTTCGTGATTGTTCTTTGGATTACATCCACACCATCATGGATCGATGGACAATCAAGGATCACGAAATTCACCACAAACCATCAAGAGCCCTAGCCTCCACCTCAACTCCCTAAAGACAATTAGGGTTTTGAAACATAAAAGGCGAGAGAGAGAGGTGCAACCACCATCTCCTCCTATTTATAGTGGAGGCCTAAAACTCTTAGGGTTTGACTTAATTGGGCTCCGTTAAGGCCCACTAACAAACGGGTCACACACGCACGCTTCGCGAAGCGCCGTCTTT
Source organism: Hsuehochloa calcarea (assembly GCA_036346395.1). Classification (NCBI taxonomy): domain Eukaryota; kingdom Viridiplantae; phylum Streptophyta; class Magnoliopsida; order Poales; family Poaceae; genus Hsuehochloa; species Hsuehochloa calcarea. Next base: position 45,715,259 of record CM070594.1, read on the forward strand.
AACTTTTGACCTAAACCGCTTCACCATGTGTCATGGATTCGCCAATAGGTCACCCTTGTCCATCTTGTGTCACGCTTGAGTCGTTGACCTCACCCGCATCGCCGATCGCTCGACCTCAACTCTTCAAGTCTAGTCCCGATTTTCCTCGCCGCTGACCGTCGTTGACCACCAAGCTACCGCACAACCACGCATAAGAAAACACGATTCGGGAACAAGTTCTTCACAACTTGACCCATGTTAGTCAAAACATGCATCATGCAAATCATATGCCATGAAACCAATGACTTTGACCTAACAAAACAACATCGCCACGGTTGGCCGACGTTCAAGTAGTTACGGCCCGACCGCCCAGTGAGTGGCCGTCGGACGCCATGGCGGTCGGACCGCTCCTCGTGAGCGATCGGACCGCCTTAGGACTTAGCCGAAATTCAAGCTCCCAAAATCCAAACCTTCGAAACTTTAAACCAATAGAACTTTTCACCGAGGCTCCAAAATCATGAGACCAAGTGCATTGGGATCCCTTACTTGTCTACAACACCTATTTTTGGCCCACTCGATTTGAACACTTTTGGTCATCGCCGGTCCGATCGCCCAGATGGCCGGTCCGACCGATATGGGACCGGTCGGATCCGCGTAAGGACGGTCGGACCGCCCGAGCAAGAAGCTCAGTAACTTTGTCGAAAACGCGTGAAACGACAAACCGTAAACGCCATTGCCAATTGTCACATCATCCTAAGATCTGGAGCATATCCCCATGAAATCCACAATCTCCCCCTTGATGAACACATTGGCAATTATCCAGAAAATGTATGTAAGAGATTTGAAAACGAGTTTACTCGCGGTAGCTGCACAAAGGCACAACTTGGTCCATAAGCAAGAAAAAGCACTGTAAGTGACCAAGCTGGCATCAGAATAGTGAAGGCATGTGAGACAAAGCAAAAATAAGCATAAAGACTTTGATTTCCAGAAAAGGGTCAAAAATCTCACATAAGGTCCATATGAAAGAACAATTGTTCAATTGACCTATGATCATTGTGAGGATAAAAGAATGTAATTCAAGTTCAGAATATTCAATAAGACAATAAGAATACAACTCAAGAACTCCCCCTCACTATGATCCTCAAATTTCAAATTTTCAGTTTCTCCCCTTTGTATAAACTTCTCCCCCAATCTTCTCATTAACACATCTTCTCCAAATAAGAGTAGCAAAGAACTATTACACATCATCTCCCAAAGAAATATCTTTTCATTTTTTCATTTAACACATCCTCTCCCCCTTTGACAATGGATTCATCAAGGAATCACACCTTCCTCTCATCCAGAGATAATAAATATAGAATAAAGGAAGAAGCAGAAACAAAAGAAGCATAAAGAGGAATATGCATGAAATGTAATGGAGTGACTTCAATTTTTGTATTTTTCAATTTTTTTTTGATTACAAGAAGCTTTGGAGATTACCCAAAAGAACAAGCTAGTATCTCGAATAATGCACAAACAGCATATCAAGCCTGACAGCGCTAGCAAGATCATGGTAAGACATATATATCAAAGCTAAGCACAAAGGCTCAAAAGTAAAGCAGTAGATTTGATCAATTTAAGCAACGCTTCAAATTCAGCAAGTTCATCAACATGGATCCTAAAGTGAAATTGGCCATGTCAAAATGTCAAAGTGAGATCAAAAATCTAACAAAGACCACATTAAGAGTCAATCAAGTCCCGTATTGAATCATTTTGCTCAATATTTTGTAAACACCCATTTGTCAACATTTTTCTCATTTGCATTGAATATTGAAGTTGACTAATGATCTAACTTAGTGACAAGATCCTGGACTAGGAGCCATCCACAAACTCATCCTAAGCTTCGACCAAAAGTTGATTAAAGGTATATCTTAGTAAAGAAGATCCCGGACTAGGAGCCATCCACAAACTCTTTCTAAGCTTCTACCGGGGCGACAAATCTTGAGGTTCATGTCATTTCTGACAAGCAGTCCCCATGAGATCGTCTGGTTCATCAAACTATCTCCAAGTTCATGTCATTTGACAAGCGGCCTCGTAAGAATAGTTTGGCACAATTTAAGCATAAGACAATCTTGATTTTCATTTTTCACAAGAGCATTTTAGAATCTCAAGAACACAAAAGCTCAAGTAATGGTCAATTTTAGATCAAAGAGCTAACAAAGCAATCTCGACAGGCCAATGTCACAAGAGGAGCACTAATTGCGCAACTCGCTAAAACATCCACAAATTGCAATTTCTTAGTTTGAGTTGTTTAAAAGGTTCTAGCTCATATAGCAAAGACTTAGCTACACATGTAAAAGCATGATAATTCTAGCAAGTCAAAGAACTAGACATGACATTGAGCAAGAATTGAAATACAAAACTCCAAAGGGTAATAGGCAAAGCTTCATCAATTTTAAAAGATAAGTAGAAAATCTTATATTACAATGCATCTTTTGGAATTTTCATACCACTTGTTGTATTTTTCATATGAATGCAATATGACACAATGAGATGCAATTAAAAAGCCTAAAATCTAAAAAGTTCAAAAGATCACTAAGTTCTAAAAAGAACAATAAAAGATCAAAAGAACAAGGAAAGATAAAAAAAATCAAACTCCCCTCAAACCAACCCATAAGGATAAATTACCCTAACTCACTTCTTAAGGAGGAAAATCTGGTTTGATCTAAAGGCTTGGTAAGAATATCGCCAATTGAGCTTGGACTCTACAAAGTGCATCACAATATCACCTTTTTCAACATGATCTTTAAGGAAGTGAAAGCGAATGTCTATGTGCTTAGTCCTAGAATGTTGCATCGGGTTTTTAGCAATATTAATAGCGTAGTGTTATCACGTAAAAGAGGAACACTAGCAAAGTTTAACCCATAATCTTTCAAAGTGGACGCTATCCACAAAATCAGCACAAAGAACTAGCAAAGAAGAACATACTCCGCCTCAAGAAGTGGATTGTGCAATGTAAGACCGCTCTAGAAGACCAAGATACAAGAGACGTGCCTAGAAAGTGACAGTGCTCGAGGTACTCTTCCTATCTAACCGACACCCGCAAAATCGAATCAAAACCTCTAATGGACAAAGTCAAGAGCAGAATACCAAATGCCATATAAGAGGGTAGAGTGTAAACACGAATATGCGCTTAACGGCTTGGCGATGGGAAGTTCTCTGAGACGCTCAAATCTTGCACAAAGGCATACCGTGAAGTGAATGTCCGGTCTCGAGGCCACAAATCTGTAAGGGAGCCGATCATGTGCGGTACTCGCGTTGATCCACGACTTCTCCTTCCTCATCCGATCCAAAAAAATGGTTGCCATGGGAGTGGAAATTGGCTTGCAATCACCCATGTTGAAGCGCTTGAGTAGATCTTTAGTGTACTTCGTCGATGGATGAAAGTTCCTTCCTTGCATTGCTTGATTTGAAGTCCCAAAAGTAATTAAGCTCTCCCATCATACTCATCTCAAATTCCTCGGACATAGTGTCGGAAAAGTCGAAACAAGAGCATTAGAGGAACCACCAAAAATAATATCATCCACGTAAATTTGAGCAATCAGGAAGTCATTGTCACGTCTAAGAATAAATAGAGTTTTATCCACTTTACCCATCTCAAAATTATTTTTAAGCAAGAAGGTCTTAAGTCTATCATACCAGGCTCTAGGGGCTTGTTTAAGACCATACAATGCTTTGGAAAGCTTGAAAACACGATTTGGATATTTAGGATCCTCAAAACCAGGGGGTTGCTTAACATACACTTCCTCATCTATGAAACCATTTAAAAAGGCACTTTTAACATCCATCTGATATAATTTAAAACCTTTTGATGCAAGCAAATGCAAGGAATGCGAATGGCTTCTAGTCTAGCAACAGGAGCAAATGTCTCATCAAAATCTAACCCCTCAACTTGGCTGAAACCCTGAGCTACCAATCTGGCCTTATTTCTAACCACAGAACCATCCTCACCTTGTTTATTCTTAAATACCCAACGGGTTCCTATAACATTATGACCACTAGGAGGTTCTACTAGGTTCCAAACTTTGTTTCTTTCAAAATTCTCTAACTCCTCATGCATGGCATTTACCCAGCTAGAATCAGATAAAGCATGTGATATATCGCGGGGTTCAAAAGAAGCAACAAAAGCCGAATGAGAGTAGAGATTTGGATCATTATACCTGGAGCGAGTGACTCGCTCATGTAGATTACCTATTATCTGTTCCGGAGGATGCTGTCTCTGAATGCGAAGTGGAGCGCCCGGGTGAGATGTCGTTTCTTCGACCTCCGCAGTATCTTGATGATGATGATGCAGCAGAGCCTCAACTGAAGGTGAAGTAGACGTAAGATGTTCTTGTATCAATATGGGCGCTTCAGTAGCAGCAGATGAGGGAATGATATTAGCTTCGTCCTCATCTTCCTCCACAAAAATACTCTCTGTCACCTGTAAATCATCTGTAGCAATTGATCTAGCTCCAGGGCTAGTCTCATCAAAAGTGACATTACAAGTCTCCTGAATAATGTTAGTCTCAGTATTAAAAACTCAAAACCCTCGAATGAGCAGGATAACCCAAAATACCCCATCAAAAGTTCTTGATTCAAATTTATCTAAATTGCTCTGTCTTAAGAATAAAACATTTTGATCCAAAAACTCAAAATGCTAAACAGAGGGTTTTCTACCAAAACGAAGCTCATAAGGAGTCTTGCCTAAAGAAGGTCTCAAAAGACACGATTTGCAATATGGCAAGCGAGAGCAATAGCTTCGCCCAAAATCTCCCGGTGTGCTATACTCATCTAGCATCGTCCTAGCCATTTCGACTAAGGTCCTATTCTTCCTTTCCACCACGCCATTTTGTTGAGGGACGTGTGGAGAGGAGAAGCGATGCTCAATACCACGCCAAAGACAAAAAGAAGCAAAAGAAGCATTTTTGAACTCCGTGCCATTATCATCGCGAATCGCTCTCAAGGCACCAGAAGCTCGAAGCCAAACGAAGAACAAGGTCATGAAAATAACCAAAAGCTTCATCTTTTGAAGTAAGAAAGAACACCCAAGTATATCTAGAAAGATCATCGACTATGACAAGAATATACCATTTTCCACCGATCGATCGGACTCTAGCAGACCAACAAGATCCATATGAAGCAACCGTCCCGGTCCGTCACCATAACCATAGTCACTGAAGGGTGTGAGGCGGCAACTTGTTTGCCATGCCTACTGTGGCGCACATACAAAGATCCTTGATGACTTTGAGTTTGGGCAAGCCTCTCATGAGATCAAGGTTGCTAACTCGTGTCGATGATCAAAACCAATGTGCCCCAAACGTCGATGCCAAAGCCGTAAATCAAGAAGATGTAAGCAAACATTTAAGAGATCCAAAGAAGAGATTCAAAAATCGGCTCCAAAAATTCTACCAACTCTAGAGATTCCAAACACAAGCTCACCAAGAGAATCAAGCACACGACAAGCATTTTTCTTAAAAGCAGTCTCATAGCCATCATCAAGAAGTCGAGATACGTAAAGGAGATTATACCGAGCTTGTCCACAAGAGCGACATCTTTTAGAATGAATTTGTTGTTTACCCTAATTGATCCTGCTCCTTCAATTCGCCCTTGTGTATCATCTCCAAAAGTGATGAAGTCATCACCGTTGCCGCGTGAAAGAGGTGAACCATTTTGAGTTTCCGGTCATGTGGCGTGAACATCCGAGTCAACGAACCACGTGTTCTTCCCTTTCCGCGGTAATCCGAAAATCAAGGAGCAAAAGAACGATGTGTCTCAATATCGGGATTAGATAAACAAGATTTAGGAATCCAAGATCGAGACACACGTCTGCAAGGAGTATACAAACCGTAAGTACTATCCTTGATTTCATTTAACATTCGGTTATGAACAATGTTTAAATTAAAATGAGACTTGAATCGTCCATGGGCGGTCGGACTGACTTTAGTCAAGCGGTCGACCGGTGACCAAACCGGTCGATCCGGTGACCACCAGTGATCGGACCCTTGATCGATACACATTAGAATTAGGATGTCTAGAAACATAATGATTTGCATGAGATAAAAATCCTAATCCGAGTTTATTCTTTTCGTTGTTACCATGTCTCATAGAAGCTCTAGGTTGCATGAATGAAATTCTATCAAAATTTTTCTTATCATTTTTCAACCTACGCCAACAATATTCAATCAAATGTCCACCCTTTTTGCAATAAGTGCAATGGTACTTGGTACCACTAGAAGACGCACCATTTGAATTAATACAAGGTTGGGCAAAACCTGCAGATTTAAAAGATGTTTTTGCAGTTGGGTTTTGAATTCAATTAAACCTTTTTCCAAGACTTGAATGACTTTTGGGTTTGAATTGTCTTGAGAAGAATTGAATCCTAAACCTTGCTTCTTATAAGGAGTTTTAGATTTGTCAAGAATCATGTTCAATTGTTTCTTACCTTTAGAAAATTTCTCTAAAGTATCATGAAGGTAAGCATTTTCTTTTCTCAAGTTAACACAAGCATCACAAGTTTTATCCATAGATTTTCCTTATACAAAGCAATTTCAAGCTTAAGAGTGGAACATGAAGCACAAGTAGTATTTTCAATATTGTCCTTAAGCTTAGCATATTTGACTCTAGCGACTTCTAAGATATCTTTGATTTCACGCTCTTTTCTAAGCATGAAGAGCAAGGGCTAGAATCAAATACATCAAAAGCAATCAATTTACTAGATTCTAAACATTTTTCACAAGGAGCACTTTTAATTTCATTTAGTTCAGATTTAGCATTCTCAAGTTGTTGTACACAAATATTATGAGCAGATTGTAACTTGGTAATTTGAATGCATAGCATGACAAGATAAACATTCATCGTGTTCAAGAGTCTTAGCAGTTTTAAGCTCTACTTTCGGTTTGCTAATCTTTGACTCTAATTTCTTATTTTTGTCATAACAAATTCAAGCGCTTCATCTTGACTAAGCAATTGCTCAACTATAGAATCATATTTAGCGTAAAGCTCATCATAAGTAAAAGATACCTCATTATCATCAATGTCCTCCGTGTCACCATGAAGCACATGCAGTGAAGTCTTTGGCCTTCCCTTTCTTTTTACCTTGAGGGATCTCCTCCTCCTTGTCCTCCTCACTCCCAGATCCACATCGCTCAAGGATTGATCCTCAAAAGCGGCAAGGACCCGGTGAGCACCTTCACAAGCTTATTTGCCTCATACCTTGATTTGTTGAAAGGAGGCTTCTTCCAAGTCGGCTTTCCTTCCTTATGATTGCTCTTACCTTTAAGCTTGGGGCAATTTGCTTGATATGATTGAGCTCACCACATTCATAGCATGTTCTGGGACCACCTCTCTTTTGTTTCTCACATTATTGTAGGCCCGTGTGAATTTCTTAGCTAGAAGAGCTAACTCTGTTTGAGAATACTTTCAAGCTCCTCTTCATGAATAGCGGATAAACAAGCAAATGAAAATCCGAAGAAGATTCACAAGAGTCATCAAAAGCCTTTTGAGAGGATGCGCTACCAAAGCTAAATTATCTTTCTTAGGATGATCAACTCTTTTAATTTCATGAGTCTTGAGTTTACTATAAAGCAATTCTAAAGTAAAACTTGAAAGATCAACATTTTCTTCTATAGCAAGAGCTTTCATCTCCCACTCCTTGGTGTTGATTGCGACCAAGAGATGGGTGGCATTTTCAGATTGAGAATATTCAATATCAACGACTTTCATTTGATTAATTACTTTATTAAAGCGATGAAAATGTCATCGATGCTCTCTCCAGACGCATCTCGAATTTATTGTACTCACGCTTGTAAACAGCTTGGCGCACCTTTTTGATTTGGGACGAACCTCATGATATGTTTCGAGAGTGTTCCAAATTTCATGCGCATTGAAAGATTGCAAATTCTATCATATTCTTGTCTACCAAGTGCACCATATAAAAGATTCTTAGCCTTATTGTTGTTAGCCAAAAGAATTGCGTAGCGGTGTAGCAATTTCAGAATAACCAATGGGCTCTAACAATATCCCAAATAGCTTGTCCTCGCTCTCAAGAAAGACGCAGATACGATTCTTCCAATAGGCATAGTCGTGCCCATCGAAGATATGCGGTTTAGTAGAAAACTTATCCATCGCCAAAGTTCGGTGACCGGTTAAGATCAAGATTGAACTAACCGGCTCGATACCACTTGTTGGACCGTAAAGGCGACTAGAGGGGGTGAATAGGAGCACGCCACTTTTTCACAAATTATGAACTCAATACAATTTCACTCCAAGAGCTATTAGAAAGCTATGAAGATCAATATACCAAGACAAATGGAAGACTAGTATTGAATCCAATAAAACCCCTAAGCAATGCGACAATAATCAACAAGAATCAAAGCAATACAAATCTTGGCGGTCCGATCACTGTAGTGAACAGTTGGACCGATTGTCAGGCGGTCGGACCGCTGTTATCTTGGCGGTCGGACCGCCCAAAATCGGTCGGACCGGTGGTGACGGGCGGTCGGACCGCCGACGTAACCGATCCAAACAAGAAAATCACCGATGACGAAGTTGCAATTAGGTCTAACTTTTGATTCTCAACTCCAAACTTTATGAAACTTTGCACACACCTTCTCTATGCTATTGAGGACCTATTCCAATCGAATATTATGATAATTCTTGGAACGATCTTGAGCAATTGCCAATTGATTAACGAAGGTCTAAACAGGCAAGAACGAAAACTTGATCCTAAAGCTTGTTCGTGAGAGATTGATGATCAAGATGATGCTAGATAGATTCACACATATCACAGCAAGCTAATTCACGTGAAAGAATCAATCACAAACTCGTGGATCAAAGAAAGCCCTAAAAACACGAAATTGAAAGCAAGAACGAAAAGAGACTTATCTCAAGCAAACCTTGCAAAGATTGATTTCGTGATTGTTCTTTGGATTACATCCACACCATCATGGATCGATGGACAATCAAGGATCACGAAATTCACCACAAACCATCAAGAGCCCTAGCCTCCACCTCAACTCCCCTAAAGACAATTAGGGTTTTGAAACATAAAAGGCGAGAGAGAGAGGTGCAGCCACCATCTCCTCCTATTTATAGTGGAGGCCTAAAACTCTTAGGGTTTGACTTAATTGGGCTCCCGTTAAGGCCCACTAACAAACGGGTCACACACGCACGCCGCGGCGCCGTCTTTAACTTTTGACCTAAACCGCTTCACCATGTGTCATGGATTCGCCAATAGGTCACCCTTGTCCATCTTGTGTCACGCTTGAGTCGTTGACCTCACCCGGCATCGTCGATCGTTCTGGACCTCAACTCTTCAAGTCTAGTCCCGATTTTCCTCGCCGTTGACCGTCGTTGACCACCAAGCTACTGCACAACCACGCATAAGAAAACACGAATTCGGGAACAAGTTCTTCACAACTTGACCCATGTTAGTCAAAACATGCATCATGCAAATCATATGCCATGAAACCAATGACTTTGACCTAACAAAACAACATCGCCACGGTTGGCCGACGTTCAAGTAGTTACGATCGACCGCTCCAGTGAGCGGTCGGACCGCCATGGCGGTCGGACCGCTCCTCGTGAGCGGTCGGACCGCCTTAGACTTAGCCGAAATTCAAGCTCCCAAAATCCAAACCTTCGAAACTTTAAACCAATAGAACTTTTCACCGAGGCTCCAAAATCATGAGACCAAGTGCATTGGGATCCCTTACTTGTCTACAACACCTATTTTTGGCCCACTCGATTTGAACACTTTTGGTCATCGCCGTCCGAGCCTTGGATGGCGGTCCGACCGATATGGGACCGGTCGGACACTGCAAGGACCGGTCGGACCGCCGAGCAAGAAGCACAGTAACTTTGTCGAAAACGCGTGAAACGACAAACCGTAAACGCCATTGCCAATTGTCACATCATCCTAAGATCTGGAGCATATCCCCATGAAATCCACAAAGTTCCGCACATTGTACTGCGGAAGTTCCGATTTCCCTGAGTTTTGCCTGATTTTCTGCATAACGGTCATATTTGGTTGTTGGGGTATAAATACACCCCCACCAGCTCAAGGACGTGTTGTTGAGCATTCATTCAATTCATTTGAGCCTTGAGCACTCCTCTCACTCCTCATTTACTCTCTTTGCACACTTTTGTGAGGTAGTGAGTAAGAATAAGAGCACTGCATTATTAGTTGATCCTTTGGCTCTTGTTTGCCGTCAAGTGAAGATCAAGTTCTATTCTCTTGGTGCTTGTCGGCACCTAGACGACTTGGCGGAGGTTGCTCGGTGATCTCTTCAAAGAAGCTTGTGAAGAGGCCCGTTGCGGTTTGTGATTGGTAGATGTTCACCAACTCCGGAGAGGAGGAAGAACAACCAAGTGATCGAGGGTAGGCTTAATTTGTGGAGCCGGCTTGAGTGATCAAGCTTCCTCAACGTGGACTAGTGAAGATCGACAAATCTTCGATACCACGGGAAAAACCCCCTTGTCCTTGTGCGGTTAATTCTTGTCTTTACTTATTGCACTTATTTTTGTAGCTCATAGATTGTGATAAATATCTTTGATTAGAGTATCTTGCTAATTTGGGTAATTTGATTAAGAAAATTTAGAAACCTCCTATTCACCCCCCTCTAGTCGGTTATCCTTGATCCTACAAGTGGTATCAGAGCTTGGTCTCTCTATTTTTAGACTTAACCGTCTAAGAGAGAAAGGATGGCTAGCGAGGGAATGTCTATAGGCAAGGCTCCTCTATTTGACGGATCAAATTATTCTTATTGGAAAATTAGAATGTCAATTTATTTAAAGGCCATGAGCCCAAGCGTATGGAGAATTGTAAGTGAAGGTTTCGTTATGGCACTTGATCCCACACACCCCACGGATCAAGACGAACGGAACTCTCACCTCAATGCTCAAGCTATGAACACTCTCTTTGGAGCTTTAAACGCGGATGAGTTCAACCGCGTGAGCAACCTTGAAACTGCTCACGAGATATGGACTACGCTCTCTGAAATTCATGAGGGCACATCCACGGTTAAAGAAGCCAAATTGCATAGGCTTAGGATCAAATATGAGACATTTACAATGTTGCCTCAAGAGAGTATCACCGAAATGTACTCTAGACTCAACAACATTGTAAATGAGCTCAAGGGTCTTGGTACTAATTTGCTTGACATTGATGTTGTGCGCAAGATGCTTAGGGCTCTTCCCGACAAGTACGAAGTGTTGGTGACATTGTTTCTCAACTCTCCCGAGTTGCCAAGGATGACACCAACCGGGCTTTTGGAAAATCTAATCACAAATGAGCTTTACAAGAAAGACAAGGAAGAGCTCATAGAGTCAACTTCTTCAAGGAAGAAAGTTACCGCTTTTAAGGCAAAAGCGGAATCAAGTGATGAAGAAGATGAGGATGAAGACTCCGAGGAAGAATTTGCTCTCCTTGTGAGGAGAATGAAGAAGTTCATGAGGAGACGGCCTCATAGAAGCTTCAATTTCGATAAGATTGCAAAAGGGCAATCATCAAATGAAAAGAAGCGCTATAGCAACATTCGTTGCTATGAGTGTGATGAAAAGGGTCACATTGCTTCTCATTGCCCAACCAAGAAGGATGACAAGGGTAAGTCATCAAAGAAGAAAGAATTCAATGGAAAGAAGAAGCTTTTCAAGAAGCTTCACAAGGATGGCAAGAATGAAGCCCATATCGGAGAATGGGACTCCGACAAGGAGTATTCGGATTCCGACTCCGACTCCGATATTAAGGGGTCCTCCAAGAAGAGAGGACTTGTTGGTATTGCCATCAAGGAGGCTCCATCGCTATTTTCTACTCCCACTTGCCTCATGGCAAAAGGAGAAAAGGTAAAATCTCTTGATAGTGAAGAACCCTCTTATGATGAGCTCATGGATATGCTTGAAGAATTAAATGAATATCTTGGAAAGGAAAAAGCTAAATTTAGAGTCTTAAAGAAAGAGCATATATCTTTAAAGAACTCTTATGATGAATTAAAAGAAGCTCATGATTTGCTTGTCCAAGATAAGTCTTACACTAGCATTGGTATTGCTTGCGATATTCAAGAAAAAATACCTAGTGTAAACATTGCTAGAACTAGCATATCCACCTCTTGCGATGATTTGCTTGCTATACCATGTAGCTCAAGTGTTGATTCTAAAATTGAAAATGCTAAATCTTGTGATAAGCTATTTGTAGAAAATAGTGAGCTAAAAGAGCAAGTCACCAAGCTAAGTAAGAGCTTGGAAAGATGTTTCAAGGGTAAAGCTACTCTTGACAAGCTTTTGAGTGAGCAAAGGTGCTCATTCAATAAGGAAGGACTTGGGTACGTGCCCAAAAAAGGTAAGAAACCGGTAAACAAGCCCGTGAGGTTTGTTAATCAAAATGGCAAGTTTTGCCAAAATCTTTGGGAAATAGGACATGTTCAACAAAAGTGTCCTATTGGTAAGGTTTCATCAATTGGCTTGTTTGATTCTTGTTATATGCTCAAAAAGGCCAAAGATGGAAAAGTGATTGCTAGGTTTGTTGGCACCTCAATTTTAGGTGTTAAGAAGAATGTTATTTGGGTGCCCAAATCTTTGATAACTAACCTCCAAGGACCCAAACAAATATGGGTACCTAAAAGAACTTGATCTCTTTTGTAGGTGAACTACAAGACCGGTGGAAGGCATTGGGTGCTTGATAGTGGATACACTCAACACATGACCGGAGACCGGAAAATGTTCACCTCATTTGAGAATGGGAGCGGAAATGAAAAGATCACATTTGGTGACAATAGCAAAGGAAAGGTAATTGGTTTAGGTAAAATTGCTATCTCAAATGACCTTTCCATTTCAAATGTATCTTTAGTAGAAACATTGAATTTCAATTTGCTATCCGTTGCTCAATTATGTGATCTTGGATTAACTTGCTCTTTCTCTAAAAAGGAGGTTACTATTTTTAAAGAAAAAGAAAATGAAATGATTTTTAAAGGTTTTAGGTTTGGCATCTTTATTTGGTTGATTTCTCCTCAAATTAATCTTGTTTGAAAACTTGTTTGATTGCAAAAACTTCAATGGGATGGTTATGGCATAGAAGACTAGGTCATGTGGGAATGATTCAACTTAAAAAGCTTTTTAAACATGACTTAGTGGTTGGCTTGAAGGATGTAAAGTTTGAGAAAAATAGACTGTGTAGTGCTTGCCAAGCCGGAAAGCAAGTTGCTAACTCTCATCCTTCCAAAAGTATCATGTCAACTTCTAGGCCATTGGAGCTCTTACATATGGATTTGTTTGGGCCAACAACCTATAAGAGCATTGGGGGCAATAGCTATTGTTTAGTCATTGTAGATGATTACTCTAGGTATACATGGGTATTCTTCTTATATGACAAAGGTGAAGCCTCCAAGATTTTTAAGAGTTTTGCAAAAAGGGCTCAAAATGAATTTGATTTTATAATAAAGAAAATCCGTAGTGATAATGGTTCCGAGTTCAAAAACACTAATATTGAAGATTATTGTGATGAACTTGGAATAAAGCATGAGTTTTCCACTACCTACACTCCGGAGCAAAATGGAGTTGTAGAAAGGAAAAATCGTACATTAATAGAAATGGCTAGGACAATGCTTGATGAGTATAATACTTGGATCGCTTTTGGTGGAAGCCATTAATACCGCTTGTCATGCCATAAATCGTCTTTATTTGCATAGGCTTTTAAAAAGACTTCCTATGAACTCCTTGTTGGAAGAAAACTGAACATCTCTTACTTTAGAGTATTTGGTTGCAAATGCTATATCTTAAGAAAGGGTGTTCGACTTTCTAAATTTGCAAGTCGGTGTGATGTCGGTTTTCTACTTGGTTATTCCTCAAATAGCAAAGCATATCGTGTCTTTAACAAAACTAGTGGTATTGTTGAAGAAAGACACGATGTACAATTTGATGAAACTAACGGCTCTCAAGAAGAGCAAGAAGATTTTGATGATGTAAGTAATGGAGCTCTTATGGAAGCAATGAAGAATATGCAAATTGGGGATATTAAGCCTAAAGAAGATCAAAGTGAACCATCATCATCCATGAGAGTTGAGCCACCTACCTCTTCCGTGACAAATGAAATTAATCAAAATCAAGAAGATGTCAAGGAAGGTGATCAATCATTTAATCTACCTCAAAGGATCCACAACGCAATAGCCAAAGACCACCCAATAGACCAAATATTGGGTGAAGTAAGCAAAGGTGTCCAAACTCGCTCTCGTATTGCTTCTTTTTGTGAACATTACTCTTTTGTTTCCTCTTTGGAACCAAAGCGTATAGATGAAGCACTAGAAGATCCGGATTGGGTGAATGCTATGCATGAGGAGCTAAATAACTTCGCCCGAAATGATGTTTGGACAATGGTAGAAAGACCCGAGGAGCATAATGTTATTGGCACAAAATGGGTCTTTCGAAATAAACAAGATGAAAATGGAGTTGTGGTAAGAAACAAGGCAAGGTTAGTTGCTCAAGGATATACTCAAGTTGAGGGTTTAGATTATGATGAAATATTTGCACCCGTAGCAAGACTTGAGTCTATTCGTATTTTACTTGCTTTTGCACCATGCTTTGATATTAAATTATTTCAAATGGATGTCAAAAGTGCTTTCTTAAATGGCAAAATATCTGAACTTGTTTTTGTTGAACAACCTCTGGGTTTTGAAGATCCCAAAAATCCTAATCATGTGTATAAACTCTCAAAGGCGCTATATGGTTTAAAACAAGCTCCTAGAGCATGGTATGAGCGCCTTCGAGATTTTCTACTCTCTAAGGGATTCAAAATCGGAAAGGTTGATACAACTTTGTTTACCAAAATTATTGATGGTGATTTCTTTGTTTGTCAAATTTATGTTGATGATATAATTTTTGGTTCCACTAATCAAGATTTTTGCAAAGAATTTGGTGATATGATGTCTAGGGAGTTTGAGATGTCAATGATAGGAGAACTCAGTTTCTTCCTTGGACTTCAAATCAAACAACTCAATGATGGGGTCTTCATAAGTCAATCCAAGTATGTGAAGGATTTACTCAAAAGATTTGGCATGGATGACGCAAAGCCCATCAAGACTCCCATGGCTACAAATGGACATCTTGATCTAAACGAAGGAGGTAAAACTGTTGATTTAAAGCTTTATAGGTCTATGATTGGTAGTTTGCTTTATCTTACCGCATCTAGGCCCGATATTATGTTTAGCGTTTGCATGTGTGCACGTTTTCAATCGGCTCCAAAAGAATGTCATTTAATGGTCACAAAAGAATATTAAGATATTTAAAGCATTCCTCAAGTATTGGCCTTTGGTATCCAAAAGGTGCTAAATTTGATTTGATTGGATATTCGGATTCGGATTATGCGGGTTGTAAAGTGGATAGAAAAAGCACCTCAGGGAGTTGTCAATTCTTAGGTAGATCCTTAGTATCATGGTCTTCTAAGAAACAAAACTCTGTTGCCCTTTCCACCGCCGAAGCCGAATATGTTTCAGCAGGTAGTTGTTGTGCACAATTGCTTTGGATGAGGCAAACTTTGATGGACTATGGAATAACATTTGATAAAATACCTCTTTTGTGTGATAATGATAGTGCAGTGAAAATAGCCAACAACCCTGTCCAACATTCAAGAACCAAGCATATAGATATCCGCCATCATTTCCTTAGAGATCATGTGTGCAAGGAGATATTGAAATTAGCCACATTTGCTTTGAAAATCAATTAGCGATATCTTTACCAAACCTTTAGATGAAGGCCGTTTTGCCTATTGAGGAATGAGTTAAATGTCATTGACTATTCAAATGTCGCTGAACTCTTGTCACATGCACTTTGGGTCTTAGTTGCATTTTTGTCTATTTTAAGATGATTTTTCTCATATTTTCGCTCCAAATGTGATATTTTAGTAAAAATTACTTTATTATATAGACATTAGTCTTTTCATTGCATAATAATCCTGAATGATACTTGGTTGAGTGCAAAAACTAAGGATTATTTGCAAAATCTTCAAATTCAACTTCTTCCACGAAGTGTCGGGATAATCGAACTTCCGCCTCGGCGCGGAACTTCGGTGTCCGAACTTCATTGTTGTGTTGCAGAACTTCCGTTCTTCAGCTCCCTTCCGAAGCGTCAGGATAATCGGAACCTCCGGCCCTCCAGGCGCGGAACTTCGATGTCGGAACTTCATTGTTACCTTCTGGAACTTCCGCTTCGATGGTGAGAAGCATTTATTGCCTGTGGTCGCTCCGTTTCCTTAACCCTCTCTAGCCGCCTCTTTGCTGTCCCGAAGGCTCCTCCCCTCTTCTCCAAAAACTCCAAAAGGCTTTGATTCTTTTTTCGGTTTCCCTTCAATCTCGACCGATCAATTGCTTCCCCAGGGTTCAATAATCCCTTTGCTCAAGGTATTTCCAATTCCTTTCTTGGATTTTCACCTCTCATGAACCCTAGGTTAAGTTTTTGGGGAAAATCAAATGTTGTTGAAATCTGTGGTTGATTCTTGGGAAAATAGGTTTATTCAGTATTGTATGATGTATATGCATCGAATTCATGGACTCAATCCATCAACATACTGAAAAATCCAAAATTCCTATTAACCTAGAATCGGCTCAGGATAATCGGAACTTCCGCCGTTGAAAAGCGCGGAACTTCCGCTAGCGGTAGTTCCGGCGTTCAACTTGCGGAGCTTCCGATTGTCCTGACAGAACCTGAGATTTTCATCTTCTTTTGATTCAATCTTTGACACTTCATCCATTGTTGTTCTTGAAGATGCCTAGGATGAAGGTTTCCATCCTGAAGCACTATTCAGATACCGGCGCATCTTCTTCAAGAAATGAGGAAGAATCTGAAAATTCTGAAACAGAAGAAAGTGCTTCAGTTGAAGGGTCTGGGTCTGAGTCTGATGAGGAGTTAGGAGAACGAGAAGAACCTGAAATTGATCTTAAGGCACTCACAGCGGACGACTACACTCTTCTTCGGAGTAAAGATCAATACTCACTTCCAGGAAATAGTGATGACCCTCGATTTCATACCAAGTTTCAAAGACAAGTCTATGATCTTTTTTATGGACCAAACAAACCCTTTACTGATCACAAGTACATCAATTGGTCCTACCTCAACGGGCTTGACAAATATGAGGGCACCTACAGGCTCTTTCAGCGAGCTGGGATTCACAACTTTGTGGCAATAAAATGCAATTATAGTGATGAGATCATCTGACAGTTCTATGCCACAGTGTGCATTCCCCCAGATTTTTCTCAGCTCACTTGGATGACAGGGACAGTGAGGTATTCTTGCACAAAGCGTGCTTTTGAACATGCATTGAATATCCAGTCAAGCGAATATGAGAAAATCTATGATGGAACAGTTCTCCCTCTTTCAGCCTGGACTGAATTCTATGACACCACACAGAGATTTATTCCTGGTAAGATAACAGGACTTCTTCCTATTCCCAGCTTGGTAAATAGGATCATTAATCATACCATGTTACCAAAGAGTGGGAATTATGATGCCATTAGAGGACATGTTTGGAATATCTTGGAATGCATCATGCATGGAAGAAAGTTTGATGTAGTGGATGTCATCATAAGGGAGATAGAAGGAACAAAGAATGATCGAGTCAAACGGATAAACTTTGCACCCTATATTATGGCTTTGATCATTAAATCGATTTGGATATAATGGAGCTACACCTTCGGCGCATAAAGCCTATAAACCAAGAGAAGGTCCTCCTATTCCTGCCAATCTTCGGCGCGCTCCAGCAGAAGAACCTGAAGCTGCACCTGCTGCTGCTGCTGCTCCTCCTCCTCAAGGTCAAGCCTCCATGGATCAAATTTATGCTACTTTGATGGAGTTGAGGGCGTCTCAGGATACCTTCGAGCAATGACCTTTTCGGATGGATGCTTACGAGCAATGACCACTTCGTGCTCGGCGCCCACTCTGCCCGATCTTGGCGCTTTGGCCGATTCGCCGAACAGTTTCCTCCACCTGTTCGGTATGGACGGCGTCGCTTTCGCTCTCCTCCTGTCGCTCCTCCGGTTGATCTTCCTGTCGCTCCTTGTAACATCCCGTTTTTGAAAAAGGATTCAAAATCAAAACTTTGATTCCAATTCAAAACCAAAACTTGATTTCGATTTCAAAACTTCAATTTTACAAAATCAAAATTTCAAAAATCCCCAAACCCTAACCCTAATTTTCCCCCTTACCTCATGGGCCCGGCAGCCAGTTCTTCCCGCCTCCATGGCGCCGGGTCCCCGCCGCCTCGCGCCGCCCGCCTCGATCGCCGCCCACGCCACGCGACCTCCGCTGGCTTCGCCTCGGCCTCCCGTCCCGTCCGTCCGTCCCGCCGTCTGCGCTGCCGGACCCCCTTCTCCCTCCTCGCGCACCGCCCTTGCTTTCTTCTCCCCTCCTCCCGCGCGCCGGCTTTTCTCGCCTCGCCGCTCCTCGCCTCGACTATAAAGCGAGACTCCCCTCCCTTTTCCCCTCCTCCTCCTCCTCCTCGCGCTCTGCGCGTCGTCTCCTCCGCCCGCCTGCCGTCGTTGCGAGGCCGCTCGCGCCCGAGCCGTCGCCCGGCCTCCTTCTTCTTGGCTCCGGCCTCGGCGTCTCCTCCGTCGCCTCCGCTCGGCGCCCGCCCCATCCTCGCCTCTTCGTCTCGGCTGGCGCCCCGCCTCGCTCCCGCCTCCGCGCGCGCCGCCCGTGCGCGCCGCTCCCTCGCCTCCCCTCCTCTCGTTCTCGCGTGGCGGAGAAAGCGTTGCGCTCGCTCCATGCGACGCTGCGTTCTGCTCCTTGTGTGTGTGAGTGGGCGTCCCCGCCTTGCCAGCACGGCACCAATGGCCCCACCTTGTCTTGACGAGTGGGCCCCAGACCATTGTGCCATGCGCCCGAAGCGTGGACTCGATCCACGAGCACAGTGTTCGTGGATCGAGAGTACAATGACCCGACACGTGTCGACTCTGGTTTTTTGGATTTTCGGATTTTCTGTTTAATTGAAAAATCATTTAAAAACTTTCAAAATTCATATCTTTTTCCGTATAACTCCAAAAATTGTGAAACCAATTTCTAAAATTTTCTAAAATCGAGATCTTTCTAATGGTACTAGTCTTGTTCATTTTGGAGTTCATTATTTATTGAGTTGGTATTTATTTGCTCTCTTTGCCGTTGTGTCTTTTTAGGTACTTCGGCCAGATTAGGATTGACGACGCCGAGACCTCCTTCGACCAAGCTCAAGATCTCCAGGACCCCTCTGCCTTTAACCAAGGCGAGTCAATACTTTGATCATTCCGAGCCTACATTTTATGCAAACTATGTTTATTTATAATAGCAAAGTTGCATGCTTTAATTTTGTAAACAATGATATGTTAAAGCTTAAGGTAGTTAAATACCCATTTGTTGATTAATTACTTATTAAGCCATCCTTTGATAATTGAATCCAGATTCCTTGTCACCCTAGTAATTATATGGTAATACTAGTATAGGTTGTACTTAAGCGACATGCTAGTCTTGCTTAAATGCAGGGGCAATAATCTTGTCCGATCATCATCCTTTAAACATGAAAAATGGTTTTGGGCGGTCATTGGATGTAGATGGTGGTGTGTTGTGTTAATTGGTTTTCCTTCCCAAAACCCTATTAACTTCTTTATTCTTATCGGGCGGACGGTATGAGGAATGGGATATTGATGGGTGCTAATGTAGCCCGGGGGCGTGGTTAACATTGGAATGAACCGCCTGATAACCTTAAGGACTTAATCTTGTCATGACCTCACATGTAAAACAAGTACAACCGCAAGTGCAAAGCGCAAGTTGGCTTAGTAAATGTAACAAATCTGGAAGTCATCTCGCCGGTGGTCGAGCAAGATAGTGCAAGTAGTGGATTCGATCCGGCTTGAATGGGACACCAAAGGAAGGGTGAAGTCGCCACCACGCAAGTCGTGGTGGCGGACATCCGCACAACTTATGGGACCCACCGCAAGTGGGGTTAGCCCATACTAGTGAGATGACGGAAGAGGCAAGATACATTGAAACGTTACTGTGACGATCGCTCAACTACATGACTAAGGAATCATGTGGAGTAACGAGTATGATTATCTCTTGTGAGTACGATTGTACAACCTCTGCAGAGTCTAAAGCTGTTTTAAGCATTGGCGCCGGTCAAAAGCGGACATGGGAACTTAACTTCGAGTTAGTTCTATTTCAAAAATCTTTGTGGGTGGAATGGAAATGTGTTGGGCTCATCTAGCCCTTGTTTTGGATTTTCCTGGGTAGCCATATCCAGTGTTAATAATCGGTGGACGTAACCGTTATCAAAATTTAGCATAAGGTGGAGGTAACCTTCGCTGTTATTTAATATTGCACTTAATCTCTTTAAATGAAAATGCAATCTGTTTAAAATGCTATGTCATAGGACTTTGTAATTATGTTAATTGAAAATGATGCTTTAGCAAATAAAAGAACCTGAGCCATCTTTGTTAAGCCTTGCATATATACTATTGCATACTGTGTGTTGGCTCGCGAGCACGGTAGTTGTGCTCACTCTCGCTCCTCCCCCAAACCCTCCAGATGATGCGGAGCAAGGAGACTACGCGTACTACGAGGAACCAGATATCTGAAGACCCAGGAGTTCTTGAAGCATAGTTTAGTCTATAGTTGTTCTAGTCTCGCCCCAGTCTAGCTGACTCCGCTGGTACCTAGGTGCGTCCTATATTATCGAGTTTTGGTAACATCGGACGTACACAAGTTTCCCGATCACTTGCTCATGGAGAGATGAGCTCCACCCTCCCTTTTGTTTCCGCTGCTTTTGTGTAATGTAATCCATTTGGCCTGGTGGCCCTTATGTAAAACTTGACCCGACGTGGTCTATGTCACTCTGATGTTTGTTTAATTAAATATCTTAAATTCGCGCCTTGTATGATATGATTCAGCAATGAGTCTGTGAGTGCTACCTTCTGATCCAGGGAGTGGCACAGTATTGTTCACAGAGGATCCGGGATTAGAAAATCCGGGTGTGACAGAGCTGGTATCAGAGCATATGACTGTAGGAATCTTTAGTTAGACTGGTCGAGCCTAAGGACTTGAGTCCTATTTTAAAAATCCAAACATGTGCTTTACATTATCTTCTACTCAATATGCACATGTTAAGGGGGAGCTTTCTGTTTCAAACCAACTATCTCTCATAACTTTATTGTGTTGTCATCAATTACCAAAAAGGGGGAGATTGAAAGCATCTAGGCCCCTAAAAATTGTATTTTGGTAATTAATGACATTATGTGAATATGGGACTAACATGTTTGTTGAAGTGATTACAAGGCATAGTCCCAAATGACAAAGTGAATCCAAGGAGCTGCATGTCAAAGAATGTTGAAAAGATGGAGTTGATCTCAAAGACAAGGTATAAATAGACTAGGACCCCTTCTAATTTTACCGGTCTTTGGAGTATGGAGGAAGACCGGATTATAGGATAAATGTCGTACTATTAAGGGGGAGCTTGTCTAGTAGCTTGAAAGCATCTCATTATGCCTTTGGATCAACTTAGGATCATGCATGTTCTTTTGGTTTGGTTTAAAAAGAAAATTCTCTTTCTCAGAACACAATCGGAAGTTCCGGCATGTATACTGCGGAACTTCCGCTGTGCGGTTGCTCCGAAAAGACTGCGGCTTGATTTTTCCAGAGAGCATCCATTTCGGGACTTAGCCGATTTCTCAAGTGCGGAAGTTCCGCAATGATACGAGCGGAAGTTCCGATTAATCGGTTGCTCCGAAATATGTGCGGTCGAATTTTTCCAGAGAACATCCGTTTTCGGGACTTAGCCGATTTCTCAAGTGCGAAAGTTCCGCAATGATACGAGCGGAAGTTCCGATTAATCGGTTGCTCCGAAATATGTGCGGTCGGTTTTTTCCAGAGAGCACCCTTTTTGGGGACTTAGCCGTTTTCGCGAGTGCGGTAGTTCCGCTGTGGAAAAAGCGGATCTTCCGATTAATCGGAAGAACCGAAATCTAGTTGGCGGAAGTTCCGCACATAAATCCAACGGCTAGTTCAGAGCATTTAATGCTCACTGTAATGACCGTTATAAATGCACTCGATTGAAGGCGGAAGTTCCGCACATTGTACCGCTGGAAGTTCCGATTTCCGAGTTTTGCCTCGATTTTCGCAGATAACGGTCATATTTGGTTGTTGGGGTATAAATACACCCCACCACTCAAGGACGTGTTGTTGAGCATTCATTCAATTCATTTGAGCCTTGAGCACTCCTCTCACTCCTCATTTACTCTCTTTGCACACTTTTGTGAGGTAGTGAGTAAGAACAAGAGCATTGCATTATTAGTTGATCCTTTGGCTCTTGTTTGCCGTCAAGTGAAGGTCAAGTTCTATTCTCTTGGTGCTTGTCGGCACCTAGACGACTTGGCGGAGGTTGCTCGGTGATCTCTTCAAAGAAGCTTGTGAAGAGGCCCGTTGCGGTTTGTGATTGGTAGGTGTTCACCAACTCCGGAGAGGAGGAAGAACAACCAAGTGATCGAGGGTAGGCTTAATTTGTGGAGCTGGCTTGAGTGATCAAGCTTCCTCAACGTGGACTAGTGAAGATCGACAAATCTTCGATACCACGGGAAAAACCCCCTTGTCCTTGTGCGGTTAATTCTTGTCTTTACTTATTGCACTTATTTTTGTAGCTCATAGATTGTGATAAATATCTTTGATTAGAGTATCTTGCTAATTTGGGTAATTTGATTAAGAAAATTTAGAAACCTTCTATTCACCCCCCTCTAGTCGGTTATCCTTGATCCTACACACTGCCCTGTTCCACGGTCGCCGCTACGTTCCCCTTGCTGCCGGTGACCGTTGGGTCCTATACGCTACCCATTAGCATCGCCAGAGCCTCATGAATCCAACGCGTGTGTCCCAGACCTCGTTGGAACACCATGCCGCCATTTCAATGTTGACCAAGCCACCACCATCGTCCTCATCGCCGTTCAATCCTTTGCTGCCCTCCATCGCTGCATCAGAGCCATTAGATGGATTTGCCCGAGCACAAGCCTGCCGGCGATGACCAGCTTTTACTGTCAATCACTGCCGTTCGCTGTCGCCGTCGTTGAACCATGGCGGCCATCGATTTTAGTCGACGTGGCTATCTGCGTGTTTCCCCATCACCGCCTCGTGTGTGTCCTATTAGCACCTCAGTCACGTCAGCACCAACCACACCAAAAACATAAATCCAGGTTAGCATGGACTTAGTCCATGGTGAACCTAGCCTCTGACATGTGGACCCCACATGTCAGTTCACTGTTCCATGCATGGAAACTCCGAATGAAATGAACCAAGTTGAATTGGTCTTATAATATTATTCTCTATTTACCTATGTAACCCTTTGTCTCCCCACTACTTTACAAATTCATTTGAACTTTCTTTTTGCATCATATTGATCCCAGTTTTAATACACTAGTGTTTGTAATGCAATGATATTGCTTGCATGCTATTTTTGGTATATCATTATGTTGTGAGTAGTTAGCTATATCCTACACTTGTTGGTTATCCTTGATTATCCCCTTATAATTATGCTTAAGATAGATGCTTGTGATGATGTGAAGGTTATGTGTTGAATGCTTAGCCATTGCAGGTCTAGAAAACACAATAGATCAATTGACGGGATTAACTCATCAATTGTGGGAGACACATAACAATTCGTATTCTTCATTTGGTTCAGATTGTTATATATGGTTGTTGAGTTAAAATACTACTACAGAAAAGCTCATCATAGACGGTTCTAAACCATCAACACAGACGGTTTTTGAACTGTCTGAATTTTTGTGTCTGTGATGACACGATGTCATCACAGACGGTTTTTTAACCGTCTGTGAAAAAGGCTATCACAGACGGTTCTATTCACGAACCGTCTGTGAAAACAGACTATCACAGACGGTTCTATTCACGAACCGTCTGTGATAGTAACTATCACAGACGGTTCTTGTTTAGAACCGTCTGTGATAGTTTTTTCTATGGCAAAAAAAACAGATTTTCACTTCGTCTGGAGCCTCCCGAACCTCACGAATGAATCTGATATTGATTTTCGGATTTCGCTAGCTTTCCCACAATAGCCATAGCATCATAGTAACATCAACTCAATCCATTCACGGAGCACTAAAAACAACACGGCATGCATCACCCACATGACAGTAGCATCAACTCAATCCATTCACAGAACACTAACACATCACAGTAGTAATCCACATCGCAGAGCAAAAGGGGAGAGTAGAGAGAGTGAGGTCGTGGGAGGCTGGGGTGACGAGGTCATGGGAGGCCGGCGACGATGAGGCTAGGGCAAGGTGGAGGAGGCCACAGGCGACTAACTCAGGGGAGGACGGGGCGACGAAGTAGAGGAGGCCGGGGACGACGAGGTCGTGGGAGGCCGGCGACGACAAGGCTGGGGCGAGGTGGAGGAGGCCGCGAGCGACGAGCTCGGGGGAGGCCAGAGGAGAAATGGCAGAGGAGGAGAAATGACAGAGGAGGAGATGGACATGGCAAAGGAGGAGATGGAGATGGCAAAGGGGGAGATGAATGACTCTGTTAATATAGAGAGATTTTTGGGAGCCCGCCATTAAGTGCAAATTTTTGTTTTCCCGCGTAACGAATCAAAAGTATCACAGACGGTTTTATACAAAAATCGTCTATGATGACATATCACAGATGGTTCGTATCACGAACCGTCTGTGATAAGCTTCTCATCACAGACGGTTCTAACCACGAACCGTCTGTGATGAGTATCTTATCACATACGGTTTGTGTATAAAATCGTCTGTGATTTTAGGGTTTTACCATGGTTTGGAATTTTCCTTACTCTTCGAACCCTACCACGGCAGAGCATTGCCTGTGTATAAATTCGAAGAGTAAGGAAAATTCCAAACCATGGTAAACCTCTAAAATCACTGAGCGATTTTATACACAAAAATCCGTGATGAGATACTCATCACGCAGCGGTTATCATGGTTAGAACCGCTTGCGATATTTTCGATATCGCGGCGGTTCGTTGTTAGAACCGTGCAGCGATGATAATGACATATCACGCACGGTTCGCCTTGGAACCGCTCTGCGATTATTTATCACGCATTTTCTTTGAAACCGTCTGTGATGAGGCGTCTTGTATGACCTGTTTTGTAGTAGTGAAAATTTGTTGTTGTTAAATGGTTTTTGGGTCTGGACAAGTGGTTGTAGCGTGGGTGTTGTTATGCACGAGACTCGGGTTTGTGGTTGTCTTGTCCGGACCATTAAGGACCGAGCCATGGGCTTTCATTCCAAGTACCGATCGTGCTATCACAGGCGGGATATGGGTACCGTATGGTTAAGTAAGGGGGGAGTTTTATTGCGTTAAGTCCTATGGTGGTGTGAGGATATTTGTGTTTGATCATTTGTTCGGAAGAGCCGATGTAATTTTCTATAGTGTGCATGAGAGCACTAATTTCGGTTATTTATATTACATCGGTATTATTCTAATGCAACTTGTGAGCGCGCTTAGCAGGCGCTATCCATAGTTTGTACTAAGTATGAGAACAACTCATGAGGGGGACTTATCTCAATGGGGTTTTTTTGCTAAAAATGACCGTATCTCGATTCTCCCCGGTTAGCATACCTAAGGAAGTGTGTTACTTTTCAGAGGCATCCGGAGGCTTATGGGCTAGTCGAGTCGTGTGGGTAAAGTAGTGCACCTCTGTAGAGATAATCTATTCGAATAGCTGTATCCATGGTTATGGACAACACTTGGTTTGGCATGCATCATCGTTAGTCTCAAAAGTTAAAAGTTGACATGGTTATAACTTGGTTACGACACAAATGAGATGTTCGTGTACTTTAGTTTATCAAAGTGGATAGCCACCTTGATATTGATTGATCCGTATTATTACATATGTCTTGTGAAACCTTCTCTTGAATAAATGATTTATAACTTGGCTTTTGAAAACTAGATGGTCCAGGAATGTAAGATGTTGCGTTTTATGCAAAACTAGAACCACTAATGCTATCCTTTGTTTGCCCAATATGCATAACTAATTTTCTTTGTGTAAGACTTGCGAGTACCCTTTTGTACTCAGCCAAGTGTTTGCTGGCTTTTGAGGTGAGGACGATTTCAAGCCCGATGAGCTCGTTAGTGCCGAATTAGGTGACTCGGACGAGTAGTGCTGTTATTTAACCCCCAGTCGGTTGCCAGGGGTTATGGGGCACACCATACTGGACTTTTGGTTTATTTAACTTGCTTCCGCTGCTACATTATGTTCTTATTTGAATTTGGCCAGTCGGCCACTTGTAATAGTTGTAAACTTGACTATTATTGATGTATGTCTTTTGAACTATCAATGTATGATTGTTGCGTGGATATGATCAATGTTGAAGGTGAGTTTGGGGCATGTTGGTTGCTGATCTTGGGAGCCAACAGGGTCTCATCCTCGCTGTTGATGAATTCTCTTTTTACTCGTTTAAGTGGGTGCTTGAACCATTGGAGAACCGATCATCATGTAGTGTTCGCAGAGGAGCAACGCGCATGATCACCGGGGCTCTAGTTCGGTTGGGCCTCCCACTTAGATGGAGTAAACTTGGAATTCATTTACTTGAGGCCCAGAGTGACTTCCTTAAGATCGAGATTGCCTCGGTCTTACGGGATTAACCCGGGGGTCCTCACAGAGACCTCCCGGGGGCGCGGCCCACGGAGGTGATATAATCTTTCAAAGCCACTTCATCAAGACTCATATGACTACTTCGTGGTCGTCGGACCAGATGGTGGTGAAGCTTAGGTCAGGACCCCAAGTCGCTTGCCTGTGGGCAAAGTGAATGGGTCCATTACTACTTCGTTTGCTTCTGCATTTTATCCTTTATTCCGTACTCTGAACTGTGTAATATTATGTCATTCGGGCCCCTTTTGTAAAATAGTGGGCTGCACGGCCTATTATGTAATATATTATGCTGTTGTATGCGATGTATATGAATGATCCAAGAACATATCTGTGTGTGCTGTCTATTGATCTAGGGAATGGCACAGATTGATACAGTATATTCCAAATTACAAATTTAGGGTATGACAAGTGCTACCAACTCCGCAGCTGCAGGCGAACGTAGCAAACTGTTAGGTTGGGGGTACCATCGGTGCTGTGATGCGAAGTGTCACACAGCCCCTAGTATGTGGCGCAAAAGATGGCTGATCTCCAGCTATACTGAGGCATTGGCCCAGCCTTCGTGACAACCAAAGACTCGACAACGCAGACGATGCTGGGGTAGCACCAATCGCCCTGTGTGGTTGGAAATAGGACTCAACTAGAGAGCTGAAGAAGGTAAGCAATGAGGTGCATCATAACGACCTCGTTAGGTGCATCATGCGAGCATTGACTGACATGCCTCAGCCATGTTCGGGGGACGCCAAGTGCATGCTCTGGGATGGCTAGGCCGAACCGATGCTCCAGTCTGCCTTCCTGTCCGCCGATGGACGACCTAGAACATGTGCCTCCCCCCGGATCGGGAGACCGCTCAAGAACAAGACGTCCTGTAGAGTGACCGTCATCTCACCCCACTGAAAGTGGAAGGTGTGCGTCTCAGACCTCCACTTGTCGACAAGTGCCGATAGCAAACTGGCGTCTAGGGTGAACCGATGTTCGATGGAGAGTAGTCTCGCAAGATGCAACAAGCCCGTGTCCCGAAGGATTGGGACGTAGCGAGTGTCTAGCTCTCAGTAATCCCTCCTCGATTGAAGCAGCAGGGGGGAGGGCCATCCGCGTCATAGACGATCCACAACTTGCACCTGTGGTTCTCATCGTAGAAGTGTTCCAGGAGTACCGGTAGAGACATGCCTTGCGACAGATGTAATAAAAAGATGATTAGTGAGAAGACTGATAATGATGATAAAATATTGTAAATTAAAAATTACAACCAAATGAACACTACAAATTAATGTACACTAATTTACTAGTACAAAATTAAATGCAACTATTTAAACATGCCTAAATTAATTATGACCAAATTCATTAGGGCTAAAACTAATTTCTGGAGAAAAAATAATCTATAAGACACTTGATCTTACCTTTATTTTTTCTATTATTTGTTTATTAGTCCAACCAAGTATTGTGAGCTTGTATTTAGGTAAGCATATAGGCAGCTTAAGACTCGCACAATATCCTTGTTTAAGGAATGTTACTTGTGAATTATATGATTCAAGCAGTCAATTTGTACTACATGGTTTGTTTGCTTCAAGCGTAGTTGGGAACTTCTTCTGAATTTTGACCAACTAAGCTTGCTTTTGTTACTACATCATGATAGTCATACTGTTGTTGCTCCTAGTTGTTTCTGTGATATGTTAGAACTATGAGCTTGCCCAGTAGATTGCTGAAACTGTTGCGACTAATTAATTGACACTAAGAAATGACGGCTAGTTAATTAAGACTTAATTTGAACTAATTATTTTAGTAAAACTAATTAATTACAACTAATTACATTGTAACTAATTAACATCTAATTATTTTAATCGATACTAAGGAATTAGAACTAATTAATTAGGTACCATTAATTTAACTACAAAAATTCCAAAACGAATTAAATAAGTACACCTGGAAAATTACAACTAATTAGGTACGAAAAAAATACTACGACTGATTTACTAACAATGTAGTTAATAAAGAATTTAGAGACAAGGACAAAATTATCTGCTAATATGACTGCAAATGACAGTGGTTAATAATGCTAAAACATCGTCGAATGTAAAATCGACAGAGAACCGAGAGAGAGAGAGAGAGAGAGAGCAAAACTTAATTGCTCTCGCTCGCTATTTAGAGCACCTGCGAGGCGGACGTTTCTCTCTCACATGCATGGATGCATGCACATGCAGGAGACAACGATTAGACGGGGAACGATGGAGGTGATGGGAGGTAACGGGGGGAGTTGAAATGTTTTTCGGTGGAAAAGGAGTCGTCCACGGGTGAACTTGTTCGGAGGACCGAAGGGAGGGTCTGGCTTGTTCGAACGATAGATGGCACAAGATGTGGTTCTTTGTTTCTCCGGAGAACCAGACCGCTGGTTCTTGGCTGTCGCGTGGCGTAATGAGGAAGCACCGCATAGTTCTCGTGCGGGATCGGGCCTCCACTGCACGGTGGCCATGCAGCAGAGGGGGAGGGGAGGCCACATGGCGGGTGTGGTGGCGGGACACTGCATGGTGGCCGTGCAGGAGGGGGGCACGTGGCAGGAGGGGAGGGCGGGCCGCACAGTGGCCGTGCAGGAGCGCCTCCACCGCACGGTGGCCGTTCGACACCGGGTACGTATCGTTCATTGGTAAGTCCCGCGCGGTGGTCGTTCAGTATGGGACGCTATTTCTCCAAAATCTAATAGTATTTAGTCTTTTAGACATTCACTCCTGCAAGTGCTTTTGGTACAAAAGGATGGGAGGCAAAGCCTCTAAATATGGATTCTTGGTTGACTCCGAAGCAAAATTGATAGCTATGATATAGTAGAAAAAATGGTGATGACTTCACTTTTCACGAAACTGGACCGTCAATGGCTCGATGGCTCGATAGCGCTAATAAAAAAAAACAGGGTATTTAAAAATTCCAGCAAGGAAGGAATAGGAAGATCAGAAAGTAGCATACAATGCGGAAAAAATGGCTGCACTGGACAGCTACATTGTCACAGGTGACGCATATTTGCATGAACTTTTCTGCGACTTGCCCATATTCCCATGTTGGAGTTCACTGTGCATGGTTACAACTGGAGTGGAAAGGTTGCAAGTTGCAACATGCCGACGTTGCCACGTAGGAGATCGGTGCGCCGACAAACGCAACTAGCTTGATTTGTCTTTAGAATGTGCTATATAGCCTATATAGATGATGGTAGCAATGACACGACTAATCTCTATGGTAACCAATCATGTACTGTTGTACGGTCTACGGCGGCGGATAAGTTTGGTCATCTGATGTGACACACGGCTTTGGTGTAGGGCACGCTTCGAAATATTTTATGACAACTTTCCATCAATAGCCCACTTTGCTTGTAAATCTTACACTATTTTCTAGTATCATTTGATCAAAGAATTCATTTTTTTGTTTTTTAAATCTCGTCCCATAACTAGTTAGCGAAAACCAGCTCTAGAGAAATGCAGCGCAGTGCAGTGTGCTAAGAGAAGAGATATAACCATACATTTGACGATGATATAATAATTCTCGGTTAATTAAAATATTTATTTGTAATATTTAGATGATAATATCTCTTTTACAACCTTTAAGGGTACCTCTCAATATCAACAATGAGGAAGATTATAAACACTAAATGGTCGTAAGCTATCATGTTGGGACCCAAATATGCAAATCTAGACCCCCTGTGTATAATACACTAGTCCAGCATCACACTAGCGTACATAATATCAACATATATTAATATTATTCCACACAAGGTGAAAATAAAAATAAACGACTAATTTGAATAATAGATAGCAGTTGTAACCTTCTGATCGAGTTTATATTTATTAAGCCACACAGGGCTGACACTAAATAAAGAGACGATAGTGGAATGAAAGCAACTCCAGCAAAAATCATCGACTTGCCACAGGCAACCGACTGGGATCAAGACCTACGATCACCATTCTCGTATAGCTCATTCTCAAAAGCAGGCGAAGACTCCTCCACTTCAGATGAATGATTGCAGCAAGAATGAGTACTCAACAAGTTGTACCACAAAATACAAATATAGATGATGGTTTATTCCAAAGGAAATAGCTTCTATGGTTCTTTTGCGTAAAAGCAATAGTTGCAGTTGAATATGAAAAATAGATTGAAAGCATAATTTAAGATAAATAACAATAATAGTTTAACATCCCAAAATATGTATTATGGGAATATGTAGTATAAATGCATTTGGAAAAATTTCTTTGATCATTTGCATATGAAATCATACCCATGTTTGAATTTGACTTTTGGTTTTAAAAAAACAAAACATGAAATACAAACAAACACATTCTCAAAATAAATCATATAGAGCAAAGTAAAAATATGAAATAGGAGAATTGTTTCGAGCATAATAACCCAGGAGTAATTCCCTAAAAGATTTATATGAAAACTTGTTAAGAAAAACAAGTACAAAACATAATAACAGAAAATTGTATGAATTTTAGATAAATTCAAAGAAGGTTTTAACCTCTAAAAATTTTACAGGAGAAACTACATTAGGTCAAAAACGTTCACTAAATTTTTTTATAATTTTCCTAAGTAATTTGCTCAGTAAATAAAATTAGCAAATAATTCAGCCAAAAATCATAGAAATCCTAAACCCTAACTCTCTCTCTCACTCTCTCCGGTAATCAGGCCCCAAGTGCAGGGTCTTTCTTCCACCTCGCCTCACCGCACCAGCACACACGTGGTTTTGCCTCGCCGTCCCTAGTTTTCTCCATCGACCAACCGCCCCGTCAACTCATTGTCAACCTCCGCGCCCATCCCTGCCCGGCCGAGCCCCATACCTGCTTGTACGACTCTGAACACTTTGCCACCTTTGTCCATAGTGCCCGAGCTCCATCTCGTTCACCTCCGCTTCTCCGTCTATAAAATCCAACCCCGAGCTTTGTGACCTTTTTTTCCTGACCAGTGCACACTCCCTCTCCCAATTTTTTCTCAAAACCCTAGCTCAAAAGCTCAAGGGCTCACGCCCCATTTTCGGCCATGCGTTGCCATCGCCACTCTGGCTGTTTAGAAGGGTTTTCCATCATTCCTTTCGCGTCATCTTACGTTCCAGAGCATCTTGAGTCTTTCCCCTCACTCTATTTCGCCTTTGATCCACAGGAATGACCTAATTCGAGCTTCTTCTTCGTCTCCAGCCAGTTCCACCACCGCTGGAGATACATTGAGCTTCGAGCCGATTCCTCAAGCCGGGAGCATCACCAGGACATCTTCAAGCTTCTCCAATCTTCACCTAGCTTCTTCACCTTCTCCAGCGCCTTCTACGTGAAGCCTTACACCGCCACTTGTTCTTCGTTCTTGTGATACTCACCACTTCCGAGCCTCCTTCCTATTCTGGTATAACCCTTCTAGCCTATAGATGCTCATGTGCACATGATTTGGTTGGAAGCATTGTTGGTTTGAGCTCTTGTTCAATGCCCTAGCAACACCGTCGCTCTTCTCCGATGCACCGCCGCAACGGGCCACCCTAGCCCGCGTCGTCGGTACCCATCGATCTTGCAAAGTCTGAGGAACTCGTTTGGGTATTTCCGGCACTCCGAGCCTCACCGTGTTGGCGATGGCGCGAAGCGAGCGCATCAAGTGGCTTTATGTTGTCTGAATGGGACAGCACTTTAGCGCATCATTAAGGCGAAATCACTGTCGAATTAGGACAAAGAAATCATTAGCAGTAATTAATTATTTGGTTAAATTCTTTGACACGTGGGACCCAAGCATAGCAATCAAAGTTCATTTAAAGTATGAGTCTATGACATGTGGGTGTAATACTCCGGAACCGGTTCGATCGGTGGGGTAGCGTTATTTCAGTCAACTGGGCATGATCCATGACCAGGTGGCCCAAGAGGGGGCGGCCCATGTAGGTCTTGAAGCCAAAGAGGGGGCACCACTTCCCCCCCAAAGCCTAGCCGCCGCCACCTCCTCCCCCTTGAGCCGCCCCACCTACTCCTCCACCCGGCGCCTCCCCTCCTCCCCGTCGCCTCCTCCTCCATTGGTGGCTGCCATTGGTGTTTCCCCGGAGCTGCACTCCCGATCTTCCTCGCGTTCACCTTCGGTTCTTCCTCCGCCGGGCTTTTGCGTTCCCCTCGGGTTCGTGGTGTTGGGGCCGGCCAAAGGAGGAGAGGAGAGACCTTCGGGAAGTTGATCCTCGTCGTTCTTCGGGTCTACAAGGGTAACGAGAGACCCTACCGCTGTTGGATGTCTTTAGAGTTGCAAATTCAATGGTTTTAGTAGTATCGTTTTATTTCTGTCTGTAGATTGATTCTGTCCAGTACATTGTACCTCAGTTTTGGGTGTCATAGAGGCCGAATTGGATATCTACATCTTCTGGAGAATTGATCCTGGTTTCATTAGCTTTCTTTTGGCACCTGGATCATGAATTTTCACCCAGTAGTTTAAAAGTTATGACTGTTTTACCACGTACTGCTCTGTCTGACAGAAATTCTGGATACAGTCGGTTGCACCTAGGTTTTGATCTAGTTAGAGTCAGAACCAGGTCGGCCACCCAACTAGGTTTATGAAGATAAGTTCACCATGTTTCCAGGCAGATAAAGATCACTTTATTTGGATCAGTGGTATAAAAGTTAGAGCCTTTTCTTTGGGGCTGTTCTAAATTCTGGACAGACTGTGGATATAGTTTTCAGTGGATGTTTAGACCCCCTGTTTTGGCCAAATTAGAGTTTACCGTCAACTAGAGTTTCGTAGACTGTTACGTTAAGAGAAGTTGAGCACTAGTTTCAGGTCTTTTGGAGCTACGGTTATTTATTGGTGAATTTTCTAGTAAAACTGCTAGGTTAGGGGTATTTGGAAGGTTTGGGTGAATTGATCAAATTGAACCTTTTGTTTGGTTGGTTTGGCTAGAGATTGTGGGAGGGCACACGTAGTAATGTCTTACTCGTTTGTCCTCATTTGGATTATTCTATATTGTAGGCGGTGAAGTTGTGAGTGGAGGGTACCTCGGTTACCTCATAACTTGCGTCCTTGTGTAGGCAGCAAGTACCTTGTATGCTATTATTGATACAATATGTGATGTGTGAATGCATGGTTATACTTTTTTGTATATGTAGTTGAATGCCATGTGTATTTTTTCTATTAATGCGTGATATTCAATCATACCATGAGATCACATCATGTCATGCATAAATTCATAATGACCACGAAAGTGGATTTCCTTCGTAAGACCCATCAATTCCAGTATGGGCATCCAAAACCCCATCAATTCCGAATGGGTGCGTTTGTCCACCATTCCAATGTGGGCCACGTTGGACGACCGTATGAAACGTTCTTCATACGGTAACTTTAAAGTGAACACCGACGGTGTTTCACTCGCTATCTGCAGTATAAGTCGTGACATGTCCATTTCCTTCATTGCATCACTTCACTTCATCCATTCATACAAAATTTGTTTCTGATAAATGTTCAATCTATGATAGTGTATATTGTTCATTGGATATTGATTGTTACTTTCAAGTACTTGCTGAGTCTTTGGCTCATTCTTGCTTTGTTGTTTTATTTAGGTAATTGACAAGGAAGAATGGTATCATGGAGGGTAGTTCAACACGATGCACTTACTACCCCAATCCAAAACATTTTAGAACTTAATATTGTCTTCTATTTATGTCTTGTGTTGAACTGTAATAAGCCAACTTGGCCATATTTACCGCATCTCCCTGAATTGTTTGTCTCCACCCCGTTGATTAGACTTGTTGATGAATTCCTGTTTACGTATATCCTGGTTGTATGCAACATCTGGTTATGCGTATTTTTGTTATTCTTCTAAAGATTAGCGGTTGTAGGTGACATCTTGACTTCCTTATAGTCAGGGTGTTACAGTTGGTATCAGAGCGGGCTTTAGGTCCGTGGTTAAATTAAAATATGTTAAATTTAACACACTGTGCACAATAGGAAGGGTTGGGTAAACCATTGTTTTCCGCAATTGCCTGGTTATGTTCCAATTATTCTGTTTATCAGTTCGTTGAGCTAAGTGTTTGGTTTTCTTTCTGTTGTGATGTTCTTAGATGGCAAGGGGTAGAGGCCGAGGCCGTGGTCGTCCCCCAATTCGTGGTCGGGGACGAGGACGTGTCCCGGCTGCGTCATCATCTTCGTCAGAGGCGGCCGCGGAGGCTACCGCTGAGGAAATTGCTTCTGCCGCTCCTCCAGTTACGGATCCTCCAGCTGTAGACCCTCCAGTGGCCGCTGGATTGAGCCTCCGTGAGTGGATGTCGCTTCGTCTGGATACTTTTGACGGAGCAGGTACTCCAGTTCAGGCTGCGGACTGGTTGAGGTATATGGAGCGTCAGTTTGGAGCTGTGGAGCTGACGTCCGAGCGGAGGGCGCGATTCGTGGCCTTTCAGCTGAAGGGTCAGGCAGATATTTGGTGGAAAGGGGTCTTGTCTTCCAGAACCCCCGAGCAGGGTCCTGTCACTTGGGAGATATTTGTGGACAAGTTGAACGCAGTTTTATCAGGACTCTTTATTGAGAAGATGGAGCAATCGCTCGACCTATGTGCAAGGGAAGATGTCGATGTCGAGTATGAGGCGGGTTCAATAACACAGTGCGCTTTATGCAGGGGTGGCTAGTGATGATAAAGAGAAGGCTAAGAGGTTCGCGGGGCCTCAATCGAATATCGCCAAATGCAGGGCGCCAGGTCTACGTGATTTTAGCTCGGTGGTCGAGCAGGCTAGAGAGATGGAGCTGGAAAGAGCTCCTTCATCGCAAGGGCATGTTGCTAGTGGTTCTGTTGCTACTGGTGGATCTGGCAGTGGCCAGAAGCGGAGTTTCGGTGGAGGAAGTGGGTCTTTTCAGCGACCCGCTGCTAAGAGGTTTCAAAAGAACCAGAACTTCCGTCCTGTTGGCGATGGCGATCTTCCTCTTCGGCACCACATTCTTCATCTTCCGCCCCACCGATGCGTCCTGTGCCAGGTTAGGGCATGAAATGTTTTCGGTGTGGTGACGGGCATCGAGCTTCAGAATGTTCCTTCAAGGGAACATGCCAGCAGTGTGGTCGGGAGGGCCACAAGTCCTCAGTGTGCAAGCAAAATCCAGCTAGTATCATCAAATGGGAGGAAGTCTCAGCAGCTTCTTCCTCCAGCTTCCCGAGGTTGATTCGGACTCTGGCGGATTCGGCACCACAGTACCCTCCAGCGTGGGTTCCACCCGCAGCTTTTACTCCGGCGCCTCCTGCAGGGTTCTATTGGAATCCCGCACCATCTGCACCTCCGTCGTTCGTTCCTCCAGCAGCAGTTTC
Organism: Hsuehochloa calcarea; assembly: GCA_036346395.1. Taxonomy (NCBI): domain Eukaryota; kingdom Viridiplantae; phylum Streptophyta; class Magnoliopsida; order Poales; family Poaceae; genus Hsuehochloa; species Hsuehochloa calcarea. Next base: position 45,751,148 of record CM070594.1, read on the forward strand.
CAGTGTTCCGTCGCGAGTGTCGGTCGTCTTTTGCACCGGTGCATCGTGGGTCTCGCCATGCCCACCCCGAGACTATGGGGCGTCTGATGTGGTGACAGTACTTTACTAGTTGATTCGCATGATGCCTTTGTCTTTGTTTGATTCGGGGCTACTTACTCGTTTGTGTCCTTGGAGTTTGCTAGAAGAGTGGGTTTGAGTTTTGACTTATTTACGAGTCGGTGGTAGTCGACTCTCCGGAGGTCTTATTTCTAGCTCTACCGTCATCCGGTTGTTCTATAATTATTGATGATGAGGTTTTCACTGCGAATCTTATGGTTATTCACTTGGCACCTTTTGATGTTATTACGGGTATGGGTGGTTATTCCAATACCGTGCCAAGATTTGTTGTTTACGGAAGGCGGTGACCTTGCTAGCCCCTTAGGTGAAGAAGCGGTATTCGAGCGGTGCAAATCGATTGATGTTTGTCTTTGGCTAACCTATTCTCTAGCCGCCATGCATCGATCATCGAATTACTTTGTTCCCTCAATGGAAAAGCGATTCTTCACGGCGTATTGAGGAGATCCCGTTGTGAAGGAGTTTCGATGTTTTTCTGTAGAACTTCTGGAATGCCTCCGGTGAGAAAGTGGAGTTCGGATCGATCTTATTAGGGAACTCGGCCTTTGTCCATGTCTCCTTACCGATTAGCTCGGCCCTTCGGGAGGAAATGAAGAAACAATTGGGCGACCTGCTGTCCAAAGGTATGATTCAGCGTAGTGTATCGCCATGGGGAGCTTTGTTCTTTTTACTAAGAAGAAAGATGGCGGTGGCGTATGTGCGTGGAATTATCGGGCTCTTAATCGGTGGGATGAAGAACAAATATCCTTTGCCTCGCATTGAGGATCTTTTCGACCCGATTAAAAGGAGCTAGGATATTTTTCAAGATTGACCTCGATCGGGTTATAATCGATTCGGGTTCGTGGCGGGATATTGAGAAAGCGGCTTTCTACGAGGTATGGTCATTATGAGTATAAAGTTATGTCTTTTGGACTAACGAATGCTCTGCGATTTTCATGGAAGCCATGAGCGTTATCTTTGCATCAATACCTTGATGATTTCGTTGTGGTATTCATAGATGATATCTTGATTTATTCTAAGACGGAAGAGGATCACACCCACCATCTGCGGTTGGTACTTGAAACTTTAAGAGAGAATCAATTCTATGCCAAGCTGAAGAAGTGTGAGTTCTGGATTTCTGAAGTTGGGTTTCTGGGTCACGTTATTAATCAGAAGGGTATTTCAGTTGATCCTAGCAAGATTTCGACAGTGGTAGAGTGGAAGAGACCAACCAATGTCAAAGAAGTAAGAAGTTTTCTGGGTTTAGCTGGCTATTACCGGCGGTTTGTGGAGTGTTTTTCAACCATTGCTAAACCAATATCCCAGTTGACACAGAAAGGTGTTAGGTTCCAGTGGCCCGATGCTTGTGAGCGCAGTTTTTGCACTTTGAAAGATAGATTAGTGACTGCTCCAATTCTTACTCTTCCTGAGCCTGAGAAGAGGTTCACTATCTATTATGATGTGTCCATAGTTGGACTCGGTTGTGTACTCATGCAGGATGGTAAAGTGATTGCCTATGCGTCGAGACAATTGAGGAAACATGAGCAGAATTATCCTACTCATGATCTAGAGCTTGCTGCAGTGATTCACGCTTTGAAGATCTGGCGCCATTATCTGTACGGCGAATCTTGTGATGTATTCACTGACCACAAGAGCCTGAAATACATCTTTACCCAGAAGGACTTGAACTTGAGACAGAGGAGATAGCTAGAGTTGATCAAGGATTATGATCTTACTATTCAGTACCATCCCAGTAAGGCTAATGTGGTAGCTGATGCTTTGAGTCGCAAGGCGACACCTCCTACTCTCAGTTGTCTTATTGCTGACTTTGGCGTATGGATATTTCCTTACGCTGCGGGTACCGCCTGAGGCAAGACTTCGATTGCTTTTAGAATCGGCTCTTCGGATCGGTGCGGCGGCAAAGACGGCGGCAAGATCGGATGTTTCAGCAGTGAGGAAGCGTTGTCGAGGGCAAGCAAGGCCACTTCAGTATGGACAAGTTTGATACTTTGCATTTTAAAGGACGCCTCTGTGAGCCACAGGAGTCTCTGGTTAAACTGGAGATTTTGAAAGAGGCCCATCGTACTCCATATACCGTACATCTGGTGAGACCAAGATGTACAAAGATTTAAGAAAAATTTACGTGGAAACGGATGAAAGTTGATATCGCACAATTTGTGGCATCATGTGGGGTGTGCCAACGGGTCAAGGCTGAGCACAAGCGACCAGCAGGACTATTGCAGCCCTTGGAGGTACCTGTCTGGCCATGGGATGATATATCTATGGATTTTTGGTTGGTTTACCTACTTTCGGTGAGAAAGGGCTATTTGGGTAATTGTGGACCGGTTGATAAGTCGCATATTTTATTCCTATTCGTACAACCAATTCAAGAAGCGATTTGGCTCCTCTTTATGTACGAGAGATTGTGCGGTTGCGAGTGCCAAAGACCATTGTTTCGAGAGATGCCAAGTTCGTTTCCAAATTCAGGAGAGTTTGCGAGGTGCATTGGGCACACAACTCCGTATAGCACGGCCTTTCACCCCAAAGCGGATGGGCGATCGGCGCACTATTCGGACATTGGAAGATATGCTCGGTGTTGTGTTTTAGCTGGAAGGGAATTGAGAAGACCATTTAACTTTGGCGAGTTCGCCTATATAACAACTATCATACCAAAGCATTCGAGTGCACCATTCGAGGTTCTTTATGGGCGTAAGTGCAGTCCCGTTGTGTTGGGATGAGGTTGGAGAATGGCGATTTGGGTCCGATTGGGTTCAACAAGCGATGGCTAGAGTGGCGAAGTTAGGCAAAATCATTGGTGCTCGAGCCGAAGGAAGAGCTACTGAGATGTGAGAAGGCGGGATCTGGAATTCAAAGTGGGTGACGAGGTTACATTGAGAGTTTCGCCATCTAAAGGCGTGAGTGCGATTTGGCACAAAGGAAGCTTAGTCCAAGATATGTGGGGCCATTCCCAATCGTGGCACAATTGGAAAACTAGCTTACCATTTGGACCTTCCGATTCCATGAGTGGAGTTCACAATGTGTGTCATATTTCGATGTTGAGAAAATTTACGAGAGACCGAACATGTCATCACTTTGGAGCCTTTGATTGTCAAGCAAGACCTTACCTTGAGTCCGGCGGTGAAGATATTAGAAGAATCGAGCGGGTTACGAAACAAAACCTTGAAGTATGTTAAAATCCTTTGGTCACATCGATGCGAAAAGAGGCCACTTGGGAGTTGGAGTCCCGCATGCGAGAACAATACCTCGACTGTTCGATTAAGGTAAATTGTTTAAGTGTAATTTCGGTATTTTCTTTCATTGGATCGTTGCATGGATTCGAGGTCGAATCCTTTTAAGAGGTGGATGTAATACTCGGAACCGTTCGGTAAAAGAAAGAAGTCGGAGGAGTAAAAGAAGATTTTAATCGAAAAATTCCAATCGTGAGGGTAGCGTTATTTCAGTCAACTGGGGCATGATCATGACCAGGTGGCCCAAGAGGCGGCGGCCCATGTGAGGCCGGCCAAGAGGGGGCACCACTTCCCCCCCAAAGCCTAGCCGCCGCCACCTCCTCCCCCTTGAGCCGCCCCACCTCCTCCTCCACCCGGCGCCTCCCCTCCTCCCCGGCGCCTCCTCCTCCATTGGTGGCTGCCATTGGTGTTTCCCCGGAGCTGCACTCCCGATCTTCCTCGTGTTCACCTTCGGTTCTTCCTCCATGGGCTTTGCGTTCCCCTCGGGTTCGTGGTGTTGGGGCCGGCCAAAGGAGGAGAGGAGAGACCTTCGGGAAGTTGATCCTCGTCGTTCTTCGGGTCTACAAGGGTAACGAGAGACCCTACCGCTGTTGGATGTCTTTAGAGTTGCAAATTCAATGGTTTTAGTAGTATCGTTTTATTTCTGTCTGTAGATTGATTCTGTCCAGTACATTGTACCTCAGTTTTGGGTGTCATAGAGGCCGAATTGGATATCTGCATCTTCTGAAGAATTGATCCTGGTTTCATTAGCTTTCTTTTGGCACCTGGATCACGAATTTTCACCCAGTAGTTTAAAAGTTATGACTATTTTACCACGTACTGCTCTGTCTGACAGAAATTCTGGGTACAGTTGGTTGCACCTAGGTTTTGATCTAGTTAGAGTCAGAACCAGGTCGGCCACCCAACTAGGTTTATGAAGATAATTTCACCATGTTTCCAGGCTGATAAAGATCACTTTATTTGGATCAGTGGTCTAAAAGTTAGAGCCTTTTCTTTGGGACTGTTCTGAATTCTGGACAGACTGTGGATATAGTTTTCAGTGGATGTTTAGACCCCTGTTTTGGCCGAATTAGAGTTTACAGTCAACTAGAGTTTCGTAGCCTGTTACGTTAGGAGAAATTGAGCACTAGTTTCAGGTCTTTTGGAGCTACAGTTATTTATTGGTGAATTTTCTAGTAAAACTGCCAGGTTAGGGGTATTTGGAAGGTTTGGGTGAATTGATCAAATTGAACCTTTTGTTTGGTTGGTTTGGCTAGAGATTGTGGGAGGGCACACGTAGCAATGTCTTACTCGTTTGTTCTCATTTGGATTATTCTATATTGTAGGCGGTGAAGCTGTGAGTGGAGGGGTACCTCAGTTACCTCCTAACCGTCCTTGTGTGGCGAGCAAGTAACTTGTATGCTATTATTGATACAATATGTGATGTGTGAATGCATGGTTATACTTGTTTGTATATGTAGTTGAATGCCATATGTATTTTTTCCATTAATGCGTGATATTCAATCTTACCATGAGATCACATCATGTCATGCATAAATTCATAATGACCACGAAAGTGGATTTCCTTCATAAGACCCATCAATTCCAGTATGGGCATCTGAAAACCCCATCAATTCCAGAATGGGTACGTTTGTCCACCATTCCAATGTGGGCCACGTTGGACGGCCGTATGAAACGTTCTTCATACGGTAACTTTAAAGTGAACACCGACGGGTGTTTCACTCGCTATACTGGTATAAGCTGTGACATGTCCATTTCCTTCATTGCATCACTTCACTTCATCCATTCATACAAAATTTGTTTCTGATAAATGTTCAATCTATGATAGTGTATATTGTTCATTGGATATTGATTGTTACTTTCAAGTACTTGCTGAGTCTTTGGCTCATTCTTGCTTTGTTGTTTTATTTAGGTAATTGACAAGGAAGAATGGTATCATGGAGGGTAGTTCAACACGATGCACTCACTACCCCAATCCAAAACATTTGAGAACTTAATATTGTCTTCTATTTATGTCTTGTGTTGAATTGTAATAAGCCAACTTGGCCATATTTATCGTATCTCCACGAATTGTTTATCTCCACCCGTTGATTAGACTTGTTGATGAATTCTGTTTACGTATATCACAGTTGTATGCAACATCTGGTTATGCGTATTGTTGTTATTCTTCTAAAGATTAGCGGTTGTAGGTGACATCTTGACTTCCTTATAGTCAGGGTGTTACAAGGTCCCTGACACTTAAGTGCCTGACACATTGTTAGTGGGATCGCACTTTGTCAGTATAGACCCCTGGTCTATGCACTGTTCGCATGGACCATGCTGCTGGCATGTAGGACCCACTTGTTGGTTAAATAGAAATCAGAAAGAATTAGAAAATCGCTTTTAGTTTTGAGGAAATGCAGCGTTCCATATATGGAAGCGTAAACCTCGATGAAACTCGAGGAGAATACACTTTACCTTACTGGAAAGTGTAAACCTTAAATAGTGCATACGTGAGATTATGCTTTCTCTATTCCAAAGCGTATTTCTCATTTTCTCTAGGTTTAACAAACTGAATAGAATTCAAAACTTAATAACTTTTTCTACAAAATTCCAAATCGAATGAAATTTGTTTCTAAATTCATGTAAAATCATGAACTACCAGAATATGTAAAAATATTTAATTTTTCTCCTAGTTGAGTTTATTTGATGTTATTTAATTCGTTTATAGCTCTTTTTGATTTAGACGTTGATTGTTCGAATAATTATTTCGACGATCAATCCGCCATATTTCCAGAATAGCAAGAGCAAGGCATGCACCTTCGTTGATCATGTTGATCCCTTTATTTTACTTATTATACTTTGTTTTGTAAAATCTATTATGCATGTGTGGATGTTGTGTATGAAAAATGCTATTATTGGGAAATTGGTAGTTGTAATCCTATTTGTCGCAGATATCTCCTTGTGATATTGATCCCTTACTATTGTAGCCATTAGAATATGGGTAAGATAATACATAATGTCATTTGGGAATTTTTTTTAGTGCGATTATCACACAAATGCAACTAGAACGATAGATTTTCTGGAAAACTGATAAAAGATAATATGTTAATTTGAGAATTTGGGTTATTTTGAAAAATGTCTAGAGGTGGTACCTTTGTTATTTTGTATGAAAATAAAATAAAAACTTTAGTCCTTAGACGCGGGTGAGTTATATTGTATTCTGGAAAAATGAGGATTGTGACTCACTAGTGGGTAGGGTGGAGATTCTCGATCGTCGATTAAGCTGAAGCCACAAAATCCGGGACTAATTGTACAACTATATTTGCTAGGATGGGGTAGCCATAGCTAACTAAGTTATTGAAACTTAGCCTTGCATGATTAGTAGGCAGAAGTAGTGCGAGCAATTTCTATTGCCGTCACAATAGCGGATGCCTCACTTCGACGGGTTTCTATCTGGGCAAAGTGAGGGACTCACTTGACGGGTTTCTATCCAGGTGAGTAAGGCTCCTCATGCGACGGGCTTCTATCCGGGTAAACGAGGATAATGATTCACTGGGCTAGTGCATGGTTAGGGCTGGATGATGTAAAGGATGCGTTGCGAACTCTAGACTACTTACCTTCAGTAGTGAGCAGTGATATAGAGATATTCCAGGCAACTAGAATACCATGTACTATGGGTAAAATTGTACACCTCTACAAAGTGAAAAATCTATTTAAATAGCCGCGCTCGCGGTCATGAGCATGCTTAGTCTTAATTTGGTATGGATGTAGTCTTGTTTTTCAAAAACCGGGTTGTCACAAAACTTGGGTAATGACATGGGGTTTTTATTTGTTGAGTTAACTAGCATGTCTATGATTGGATTGCTATGTATATACTAGAACTGCCATGTCTATGGTTGGGTTGCTATGTCTATAGCAGAACTGCCATTTCTATGGTTGAACATGAATTTATCAATGCAATTTCTATGGCTGGATATGAGTATATTTTACTTGCAACCGAGTAGGGTAGCGGGTGTTGTTATTACTTGATTCAATTCTTTACTTACTGTCATGTACTTATTTAAACTGCTCCTTCAAATTCCGTTGTAAATTATTACTTAGGATTATTGCAAATAAAAATGGCTTTAAGCAAAATAACATGTAGAGTAGAGCTTCATCTTTGATAGCCTTGCATTTAATATAACTTTGTGATACAATGCAAGTCTTGCTGAGTACAAAAGTACTCAATCTTGGTAATATTGTTGTTTAGAGATCGAAGATGAGCAGACGCCTAACAACACGTTCTTTGCTTCTAGCACCAAAGGGTTCAGTGACGGGTCTACCTAGGCCTTGCTCCTTGTCGGTTGCCTGCGAGATCGGATGGGCATGCTGCTGGACTTTTGTTATCTTACTACTTCTTTCGCTGCTATATTTTACTCTAATGACTACTTTTATTTGGCTGGTCGGCCGGTTGTTGTAATAACTTGTAATAGCTTAAGTAGAGTACCCTTTTCTTTACTTTTAGTTATGATTGTATGGATGTAAATAGCAAATGTTGTGAATATGTGTGCTAGCCACTAATCTAGGGACTAGCACAATATACACATAGGGTCTTCGGGTATTCCACACCCGGGGTCCGACAAATAGATTAACAAGTATTTTCACAAAGCTCTCATAACCTAATCAGTTCCTTTCACACAACTTCATAAGTTTTCTCACATAGCTGACCCTTACCACTTGTTGAGGTAATCGTACACTGTCCTCCTTGCTTAAGTGCACAGAACTCATCCTTTTTTAGGTCTATGATTCCCTGTGGCACATGGAATTAGTGAAAAGCTGTAGAGAACTCTTGCCAAGTAATGTTCTGCGGTGTCTCATGCGTTGTAAAAAAATTCTCCAACCATTTAGCTGCAATTTCTTCTATCTGATGGGTAGCAGAAAGGACATTCTAGTGATAATTGCACTGAGTGATCGACAACTTCCTTTCAACCATGCGAAGCCAATCATCAGCTTCTACTGGCGAAACACTTCCAGAAAAAGTCGGCGGGCGGGTCCTTATGAACTTTGCTAACTTAGACTATCCATGGTGACCATGAGCAACTGGTGCTACATTGTTATTGTTGGCTTGGTTGTTGTTCATGTTCTGCATCTGATTCATCGTTGCATACATCATTTTGGTCTGCGTAGCAATGAAAGCTCCAAAGTTCTACAAATCAATCGGCGGTGTTTGGGGTAGAACTGCTCCCGCAGGGGTCTGTTCACCTCCCTCTGCTCCATTGGTTCCTGATCCACTGGCAGCGGTGTTGCGAGTCTGAACCATCTGGTGAAAGCCCGAATGTATTAGATAAGGTAGCAAGTACCAGGTAAGTTAAGAACTAAGCAGGGGTAGGTTAAACCCAACAACCACGACACAAAGAACTCAACTCAACTGAACGAACTATATATTAATAGGGTCTTAGCATGGCTGCAACAAATGCCTAAAGGCTTTTGCAGCTCATACCGCACACAAGAAAACGAAAGAGAACCAATTACACAAATCTACCGTCTAAAGGACGACACTCATAATCTTAAGCCGACGCGGCTCACACACTGATCCTTAACTAACTAAGCCTAAACATCGGCTTACTCAATCGCTGAGTTAACCTCCACAACTACGATGGCACTCTTCCCTACCATAGTTTGCTAGACGGGCGTGCATCCTCGCGGCGATCCCGATGTCCTAGGCTGGCGCCGCGAGGCAGGTGGCTTGAGTGCAGGCATGACGGGCTCTCACTCCTCAGGTTCCTCGGGGTCCAAAATGTACAAAGCTTCCTCCAGCTCTGCAATCCTTTATTCTGCAAGTTATAACGTCTCGTAGGCTCCCTGTAGCTCCGTGGCGGTAGTCTCCAAGGCTTCCTCTTGGGCGGTGACAAAGTGAGCAAGGTGAACCATAGTAGCATCTTCTTCTTCATCGGTAGACGGGTATCGAGCTGGAAGATCCATGGCGGAGGCGTGGGGATGAAGGCGAAAAACTGAACACTTCAACTCGTTGGCGTAGATGTTGCACACTCATAGGATGGCAAGACGTGCAGACTCCTGGATCCCTTTAGCGAAGGTGATACTCCGAACAGTAATGTTAATGGGACGACTAGCCTTGGTATCCTTTCGGGCGTAGATGGTCAATCGACAGAGCACATCACGATTTCGATCATTCACCATCCAGTTGGTGCATGGGAAGAATGGTCTCTCAAATCCTCCAAGTGCTTGTAGAATCTTCCACAACTCAACAACGACACTTCGAGACGTTCTCCATAGGTCTAAAATCGTGCTATCTATCAAAGACAGACAAAATGTAAGAACCAACTTAAAATTAGCGAAGAGAATATTTTCAGCAATAGATGAGTCAAAGAGAGATAAGAGAAGTTAAGCAATTCATTAATCTTGTAAGTTAATTTTTGCTTTAGAAAATAGATTTGAACTTCTTAAGGGCGGTCGATCTAACTATGGTTAAGACCTACGATCGAAGATGACTACGATACTACCTCTGTTGGGACCCAAATGCAAATCTGGGCTCTCTGTGTATAATGCACTAGTCCAGGATCACGCTAGTGCACATAATGTCAACATATATTAATATCATTCCACACAATGCGAAAATAAGAATAAATGACTATTTTGAATAATAAATAGCAGTTGTGACCTTATGGTCGAGTTTACATTTATTAAGCCACGCATGGTTGGCACTAAATAAAGAGACGTCAGCGGAACGAAATCAACTACAATGAAAACCCATCGACTTGCCATCGGCAACTGACTGGGATGAAGACCCAGCGACCACCATCCTCGTAAAGCTGTAGGATCAAGGATCATGACCAACTAAAGGGGGGTGAATAGGAGGTTTCTAAAAACTTGTGCTCTAATTATCAATTTTAACAATTATCAATTCTAGCACACTTCAAAAGATATGTTATATGCTTAACTAAGATTATCTCAAAGCTTATGTCAATACTAAAATACAATTCTAGCTAAACAATTCTACACAAGTAAATTGCTATAAATATAAATACAGAAATAGTAAAGACAAGAGAAAACCACAATGAAGACAATTGAAGTTTTTCTGTGCTATCGAAGAATTGCTAGTCTGCCCTAGTCCACATTGAGGTAAGTCTAAATGAATTAGACCGACTCCACGAATTAAGCCTTAAAACCTCGATTTTACTAAGGTTGCTCTTCCTCCACTCAAGATGGTGAGCACCACACCAATCACAATCATTGGCGGGCCTCTTCACACCCTTCTTGAAGAGATCACCGTGCAAACCTTCTCCAAGCCGTCTAGGTGTCGACAAGCACCAAGAGTAACAAATCACAGTTCTTTCTTGAAGGTTATCAAGTGCCAAAGACATCAACTATTGATGCGATGCACTTGAATGCTCTCAACTACCTCAAAATATGAAATATAATCATATGAGTAGAGGACAGTGCACCAAAGGCTCAAATGTATTCAATGAGGTCAAGAGTTCTGAGCTTAGTGCAGTTGATGGGGTATTTATAGCTCCCAACCACAAAACTAGCTGTTTGAAGTTGATCTCATAAAAATCAGCATATGCGGTAGTTCCGCTGTAGGAAATCGGTACTACCGCACTCACTATTCAACAGTTAGAATGGGTGCATTAAATGTTTCTAAACTAGCCATTATATAAAGGTGTGGTACTACCGCACTCACAGGGTCTGGTACTACCGCATAGAGGTAGTACCACTCAACTCAAACGGTACTACTGATTTTCAAAGGATAAAATAATCCCAAAAATATGCTCTCTAGAAATTACGTACCACCATGTAAACATCGATCCTACCGCACTACGGTAGTACCACTTCAAAGATGTGGTCATACCGTTCTTTAGGGGAGAAGAAACTTCCAAAAATATGCTCGTTGGAAAATACGTATCGCCAACTAAAATCCGGTCATACCGCACTGCGGTACTACCATTTTTGCTGAAAGACTTTTTCCAGAAGCTGTTCTAGAAGAAATGCATGATTTCTAGCTGATCAAGTTGACACAAAATAAATCCTCAAGCTACTAGCGATGATCCCTCTTTATAGTACGACATCTAGCCTATTAATCCAGTCTTTTCACAAAACACCAAGACTGGTAAAACCTATAAAAGGGTCCTTAGGCTTCGTAATACCTTTGTCTTGAGGCATGTCCATTTTTTATCATCTTTGCATTGCCATTTCTGTGTCATCATTCAAACTCCAGGACTAACCCTTTAAACCATCTTAGCATACATATTAGTCACATAACACATTGTCGTCATTAATTACCTAAATCATTTTACGGGCCTAGATGCTTTCAATAGCTCCTCCTCAAAAGCAGGCGAAGAGTCCACTTTAACTAAATTTTTGCAGCAAGAATGAGTACTCCGAGTACTCAACAAGTTGTACCATAGAATGCAAATCTAGATGATGGTTTATTCCAAAGGAAATGGCTTCTATGGTTCTTTTGTGTAAAAACAACAGTTGCAGTTGAATATGAATAATAGATTGAAAGCGTAATTTAAAACAAATAACAATAATAGATTAACAAGTATTTTCGCAAAGCTCCCATAACCTAATTAGTTCCTTTCACACAGCTCCATAAGTTTTCTCACATGGCTGTCCCTTTCCACTTGTTTTATGGAAATATACCCCTCCTGTGAAATCCTCGAGCATGTCCATGACTGTGGACACGGTAATTCGAATAGATTAATTAATACTCTTCAGAGGTTGTACACTTTACCCACATGATATAATTAGTGTAGCTAGCACCAATCATAACAAAACATTTCAGATGTTTTATCTCAACAATTGATTCTTCCGATGTGTATACTGGCGACCCCAGCTTGACTCGCTGGTCCAACGCACACTGTTGGACCTGGAGACGGTGAACCGCCCATAGATGTGACTTTCAGAGTAGTCCACATCTCCACCCTTTAATAACCTACTACTTGAGTAGTCAATGTCAAATCTACACAACTTACTAAGTTAGACCCGTCCAACTCCAGGCATGTGGTTGTACAGTTGTGGCTCAGTTCAATGGCGCACAAAGTTAAGTCCTTAATTAACCAAGGTGAGACTGCTAAAATTCTACTAGTAACCACAATTCACAGTTCCCAATCACAAGTCCATCATGCCACCAATCATTTCCACTCGCCTTAGTCTAAATCTTTTTCCCACCCTGTTGGTTAAGTGCATCACGTGCCATCAACGAGTAACAACATACAACACACGGTCTTTTCATAACATTATTCATAATCATTTAGTCAAGTTTGTATCTTGCAACTCAAAATGATATCAATAACCCATTGCATGGCTAAGTAGACTATTCGTATCTAACCAACTCACATTGGTGCTGTGATAATACCAACAAATAATTAACCAAGTTAGGGTGATAAAAGATCATAGTAATACAATAGGCAAAGTGGATATAATCAAAAGGGTGTATAGCTAATCTCATAATATTTAAATAAATACTTAAAGTAAAATGTAATAATTTCAATCAGGTTAACTTTTGGAAAACTAAGTTCAACATGGTCAAAGATACAACTTGTCTTGAAACAAGTCTTAGTACCGATCTTGAGCTTGATCAACTCCTCCTTCCTCAAAAGCTCCCAAAGTATCAACATCTACTCGCAAACGAAAGTAAAAACTAAATAAATATAAAATAGAACAATAAATAAAATCAAAAAATAAATAAAAATATCAAGAAGGTATATCTTGAATTTAGATGAATTTAGAAACTTGAATGGGTTCAATCAGAGTTCGTATGAGGAAGATCTGGCTTTCGAAAGATTTAAATCTAAGAAAAGAGAAAGAAATTACTATTTTCAATTTTAGATTTTTCTTTCTAAAGGAAATCCTAAAATATTGCATCAACATGGCGTCATCAACGATTTCATAATTGAACAAAAAAATCCAAAAGAGGAAAGCAGAGGTGTGTAACATCCCAAAAATTGGTTTGTTTTTGAAGCTTTTAAAAACAAAAGTAACCATTTGATTTTTCTTATTTAAGTCAAAGTTTAATTTGAATATTCAGAAATCAAAATAATTTAATTTGAATAATCTAAAATTCAATTAAATTTTAAAGTTATTTTATGTGGGTTCTTTGAGTTCGAGATAATTTTATGGAATTTTCTAGGAATTTTTGGAATTTATTTGCTATTTCTTTGAGCTCGATTATGTTTAATTCAATTTCTGAAATTCAAAAATTAGATTAAATTCTAGATTTTTGTTTGGGCTCCAATTCTTTTATTTTGGGTCATTTCCTTTTTCTTTGGGCCCAGCCCCATTTTCTTTTTCCTGGCCTTTCCCTTCCTTCCCGTCGACCCGGTCTGCCTTTTCTCTATGCCAGCCAAGCTGCAACCACATCTTCCCTTGTCCTTCTTTCTCTACCCGTGGGCCACCCCTGTCAGTCTTTTCTTCTTAATTGCGTGGGACTCCTTGTGTCCGTGCCTGAGACGCCTTGCCGTCGTGCCCGTCTCAAATTCTCCCATCCCAACCCTTTATAAGTCGAGCCACCTGCGTCCTTTTTCTTGCCCCAAGTTCTTCTCTCGGAGCCCTAACTTCTTCTCTTGAGTTGTTCCACTGTTTCGTTGGATTTCATCGACAAGCTGTGTGTCACCGAAGGCATCTTCCACGGAACATTGCTGCACCGTCACCTCCGTTGGATTCGCACGGTGGTGTTCTACATTGTGCTTCCTCCATCTTCTCTAGAACATAGCCTCTTCGCCACCGCCTTTGTCCTTCTCACAACTGGTCGCCGCCTCTATTGCCGATCTAGTTATCGGTAAGTTCTTTTCCTTTCCCGAGCGTGTCATCTCGAGCCTCTTGTCTTTCTCCTCCGTTCCCCTTCCTCCTCACTCTTTCTCTGCACCCGTAGCAAGCCGCCGCCGCTCTTCTTCTTTGCCTCTGACCATCACCACTCCACCGCCTCGGCTATCCTCTTGTATTCTTCAGCCGCCCAATAGATTCGTTGTGTCATCGCTGTCCCGGTGCTCACCTTAGTTCCTTGGTCGCCATTGCTTCGCCAAATCTATTGAAGTCACCGCCCACATTGCCACTGATGTTGCCGCGCCACTGCTACCCACAGGATCGCCTCGCTCTCGGGTTTCCATTTTTGCCATTGGTCGCTTCTACCTCGCCGTCGTTCATCGTCGACATAGCCGCCTTTGCTACCGGCCAAGCTTCCCTGTTTTTCTTCTCTGTGACTTCCTTTGTCTCTCTCAGCTATCTTTATATCTTTGATCATACTGAAACCATGATTTCAAAAGTATATTGTTTTGTATAAACTGCATGCTATCTTTATATCTACTGTTTTGGGATTAGTTATCGCCTATTTGTCATTATGCCCCCATTGAACTTTTGAATAGCATGAATCACTTGTCACCTTAGAATTGTTAACTTTAGTTGGACATATTTGTATCACCAACATGGGTATCGTACAAATGCTTAGTCAATCTTAGTTGCGATGGATTCATGATCACATGTACAATAATATTGAATTTGTCTTAATGGGGTATGGAATTGTGGAGGGTACCCACTGTTGTTAAAATTTGTGTACCATAATAGGGTATATCATTGGTTTTGGTTGAACAAAATGAATTCATCTCGGGCGAGCGATCGTGAAGTAAAGGGGGTGCGGTTAGCACATTGTGGGTTTGTGGTAGACTCGCCTGAGTAACTTGTCAAGGACTTAATCTTGTGCGGCATTGAATCGAGCCCTTAACGTACAACCACATGTCCAGTATGGGATGGACTTAGCTAATTAATTAGTAATATTTTAATTTCGGTTCTATCTTGAAGCGTGAGTTGCAGGATAGACGGATACTCACAATGGCGCTAGAGGGGGACCCTATTTGGTTGGTGAGACATTCAGTGTTGAAATCTTAGTGAACAGAATTAGGTTAAGAAGGAGCTTTGTAAAGACCTTGTGATAATCACTTAGTCGCACACATTTGAAAGTGTGTGTACAGACATTATAAGTTGATTTATCTATTGTTGGTAAAGTTGTACAACCTCTGTAGAGTTAAAACTATTTAAACAGCCGTGTGTCTGTGGTCATGGACGTGTCTGGAGATTTCACACTAGAGGTAGTGTTTCTTTATAAAATATGTCGGAGTGTGAATGAGAAGTTCACTTGATGAATATAATGTTCGTTTGGTGAATAGATAATTCACTTGGTGGATTGTGTCGGTTGGTGAATAGAGAATTCACTTATTGGTTTGGTTGAAAAGTGAATGGGAAGTTCACTGGTTGTTTCAAACAAAATTGTTTATTTATTTTTTATTCTTTTCTAATTATACATTTCAATCTATTTACAGTAATTTCGATATTGCTTTCTGCAAAAGAACCATAAAGCTAATCTTTTGTTCAAGCCTTGCATAAATATTAATTGCATACTATTTTCCTACGACTTGTTTAGTACTTTATATACTCACGACTTCAAATTATGTTGCTCAGTTGAAGAATATCAAGCTGCTCAAGAGTTCGATGAACATGAGTTTTATGAAGGTTTTGCAGATTAGGATGCATTCTCCACTCGATTGCCTATGAGCATATTGATTGGTCTTCCCAAGTTTTTCCGTTCCGCTGCAAGAGTTTAATTGTTTCCTTAGCCCTGTGTGGTAAGTTAAGTAAACATTGACCATAAGGTCCAGTTATTAATACTATTTGTATTTGAGATCTTTTTAGTTAAATCGATAAATGGATGGTATTTCATCGATGTTTCCTATGTGAACTAGCTACTGATATGAGACTAGTTCAGAATACACAGATGGTTTCATATGTGTAAATCCGGTCCCGATAGGTGACATGTGAGACCTTGGTCTATGGATCGAGTCTCTGGCTCGGTCTAATGGTCCATGGCTCATGGGTCTATGGAATAGTAGAACTGACATGTGAGACCTACATAACATTGGCTAGGTTTACCGTGAACTAAGTCCACATGGGATTGGATATGGGATTTGGGTGCGGGTCTGCCACGTGTTGCTAACCGGGCTGACATGCACGCAAAAGGGTGACCTGGACGACAGTGGTGGCAGTGGTGCTCATGTCCCGATGGTCGTTGGTGATTGCGTCCTCGGTGGAGCAAATGGTGGTGCGTGTTGGGTAGCTAAGGCAACGGCGAACTCAATGGTGTACTGCGGCCGAAGGTGGACGGAGGTGAACGGCGGCGAGGTTCAAGCGGAGG
This sequence comes from Hsuehochloa calcarea, assembly GCA_036346395.1. Classification (NCBI taxonomy): domain Eukaryota; kingdom Viridiplantae; phylum Streptophyta; class Magnoliopsida; order Poales; family Poaceae; genus Hsuehochloa; species Hsuehochloa calcarea. The sequence continues at coordinate 45,767,654 of CM070594.1, forward strand.
TTAGGGTTCAGGCTCGACAGCATGGAGCCACGGTGGCCCTTCAGCGATGTTGAGGTAACGATGGTGTAGATCAGGACCTTGCGATGCCGACGGTGGTGACGATGAGGCCTGGAGCTCACCAACGACGGTGCAAGATGACGACGAAGGGTTCGGCAGCAGATTTTCTTCTTCGCGTGATTCTGGCAGCTAGGCGACGGGTGCAAAGCAGCGGCTAGAGTTTTCGAGGATGGCGCAACTCGGGGTGCAGAAAACAAGGTTCAGGGTGCTCTTAAATAGGCGGCGATGAGGTGTTTGGAGCAGCCTTGGCGGTGAGTAAATGCACTTCGGAGAAGAGAGTACGTGTTGGGGGCAGCAGGACACTGACAGTGGGTTCAGTGGCGATGGCGAGGCGGTGTGGAAATGGGCTGCGAAGCGCGCACTATTGGGCTGGATGGACTGGGTCGTAGAGAGGAGAATTGGGGCAAGGCGAAAGGAAATCAGCTCGAAAGAAGTTCCTAGATTAAATACTAGAAAATCCAAATAGCAAATTAACTTAAAAAAATTCTAGAAAAAATCTAAAAAATATTTTCAAGCACAAAGAACTAAAATAAAATAGTTTTGGATTTAGTTGATGTTAAGATTAGTCACATTAAATTGTTTTGATATTTGAAAGTCTCATTTAAGCTTGATCAAATTCTGAAGGACCGAAATGGCAACAGAGGGGGGGGGGTGAATGGTGCCTTAAAATTAAGATCTTCCCCTCTCAAGTGTCCACTGACAATTCAAACACTTCTTTGTTAAACAAAAGGTGTGATGTGAATCAAATCCAAGAGTTAAACAAAAGGGGCATTACATTAGATATCAGAAGCTCCGATTCTACCTAGCGGTAGTTCCGCACTGCGGTAGTTCCGGGTTTCAGTGCGGAAGTTCCGCCAGCGGTAGTTCCGCCTTGGACAATCGGAAGTGACCGAAGAACAATACGCTCGGGGTTTTGCCCAAAAATCCAAAATACTAACTCTTGAATGCTCTTCTCAGGTTAAGTCTCACAGGACATCATCCTAAACGACATCTTGACCTCATTGAGAAGGAATCGCAGACAAAGATCGATTAATCAAAGCAAAATCGGATTTCTTGAATATTTGGCAAGAAAGACCAAAACCCACAATTAGCAAGATTCTTAGATTCTTGGCTCATGAAACTTTGAGGATATATTAGCAATATCAATAAGACTCTAGATATCAAGTTTCATACCATCTCATAAGGCGAATCAAAAGTTTCACCAAAACCCTAGCTATTCAAGAGAGGAACAGAGAGAAGAAAAGAGGCATAAACAAAGAACCAAAACCTCAGGATTTCATTGATAGGAATCACAAGATTACAGAGGAAAACACAGAGGAATGATTACATAAATTTTAGTTCATCCTCTCCAACTCAACAACCTCTCAAAAAGCAAAACAACCTCTCCAAAGGTTCTTTAGCTAAAGCTAACCCTAATTTTCTCTCACCAAAAGTCTAACCCAACAACCAGGGGTTCACCTCTATTTATAGCCCTTGGCTAACGGGTCTCCAACTCGTTATGCGGCTAAACCCTAACGGAGCCCGCTTCCACTTGTGCCGCTTTGAAATGACCCTTCGCCCTCGCACACCTTTCGAAGCTCCGCATTCCTTGTTGTTCACGACGCAACCGCCTCGAGTGCCGCCGTCTTGACACATCTTTACCGTTCGACCTCAAGCGCGCTGCGTCTAGTCCGGTCTCCACGTGTCTCGCCACGACTCCACCTCGATGCCCTGCAACCAGTACAAACAAGAAACACATCACATATCATTGCTCAAATTAATATAATCATCATTTGCATTTAACCAAAAGCAATTCACAACTCAAAATCAAAACTATGCCTTTCTGCACAGTTCTGCCCACAATCGGAAGTTCCGCACTTACCATTGCGGAAGTTCCGATTATCGGACCGTCCGCACTTCCATGGCGGAAGTTCCGATTATCGGATCGTCCGCACTCCCAGGTTGGAAGATCCGATTGTTTTCACAGCAGAAAACTCACGTCAGTATTATCGGACATACTGGCGTTCCAGTGCGGAAGTTCCGATTAACTCAACAGAGCACAAACGTCAGAATAATCGGAAGTTCCGTTTTACCAAAGAGGAAGTTTCGATTATCGGAACTTCCGTTTTCCAGAACCGGAAGTTCCGCACTTACAGAAACAACCCAAAGGCATAAGCGCAATGATTTCAATCACAAACTTCTCACCCAGCGTCAAATACTCATCACTCAAGCGGGACCCTACTCACATGGTCTCTCAATCTCCCCCTTGATGAGTATATTGACAAACACGAAAAAGCATATAGAAGAGTTTGTGATAAAGACCAAACACGGTCTAAACTAGGAAACAAGAAGGCTTAAGACCATGTTTGTCAAAAGAGAAAGACTGAAGCTTGAAATGAAAGAGCAAATTTTTCATAGCGCTCCGAAGACTTTTCTCTCCAAACTAACTTCTCCCCTTTGGCAAGAAACACATCAAGAAGTATTACGAGAGGAAATGACATGATATTCATTTTAAGCATTAGGAGCCATGAAGATTATCCAAAATGACTATTAGAGTATTACACCAAGCCATAACACATAAGAATGCTATCAAGATCATGACAATTGATGTATAGAATAGCTAAGACACGAAATCCATAATCGAGAAAAGGTTCAATTCTTTAGCAAGTCAAATAAACCAAGATTATAGTCTAGCTAAAGGTATCCAAGGATGATACAAGCCATGTCAAATACTCTAAGTGGAACCAAGAAGCATAATATTGAGCAGTTTAGAGTGCTACCGGTTGAAGAAGGACTCATTTGATCAAGTACTTGGTCATGCGAAGATAAGCAATTTTAGCATAAGTTTCTTTTTCTGGAAACATAATTATAGCTTTATCTTAGTGAAGCAAGTCCTGGACTAGGTGCCATCCACAACTGCCTCCTAAGCTTCAACTATTTTTCAAATCTTAACCATGTGTTAGATCCCAAGCCTTATGCGACCACTCCAAGCAACAGACTTAAGGAGGTGATCTTAGGTCATCCAAGGCTCCCCCGAGTTCATGCCTAGTGCAATGGCAAGCGATCTCATGAGAAAGAGTTGGTGAGATCGGTTTTTCGCACAAAAGAGATCATTTTGCTTTTGAAGTTTTAGACCAACGATTAAAGATAAGTCATGTTTCTTAACGAACTGACATAGCTTACTCTGAAACTCAATAAAGATTCAAGACTCAGCTCAGCCTACTTGACATGGCGAGAATCATAAAAGGATAACTTCAACAAGACTAGTCTCAAGAGCTATCATGACAAGAGTTTAAATCAAGTTGAGCATTTTTTAATCACCTTAGCATGGCAAAGACTAGACTACATATAAAAAGTCATGATAAATCTAGCGGTTTAGCATAAATCATGGCAAGATGTAAAGCAAGTGAAAGCAGATCATAAGGGATAATAGACAAGGCTCCATATGATTATATTGCAATGCAGGATGAAATGCACGAAAATCGGATCCCGTCGAATGAGATGCATCTTTTAATTGAGTTGAGTTATGACAAATTTAAGAACTAGAAGAACCAAGATAAACTCCCCAGACCAAAGGAACAAAAACGAGAAAGCTGGAAGAGAAAGAGAAAAGAGCAGTCCTTAGAGCATAGATAAGATATAGAGAATACCAAAACTCGAATGATTCTTATCTACCCCATATGATTCGGGACTATTAGGTGATCAACTAACCCACTAAGGAGCAAACAACCCTGTCTACCCAAGGGTGGCCCGACCCTCGCTAGAACCTATAAGAAGTGAGTAAGCTCAACTTAGAGAGGAGAAAGCAACTAATAAGCAAACATCCTAGAAGCACAAGATAAGAATTAGCAATCAAAACAACTTGGCAAGAGAACCACTCTAACCTATCTTTGGAAGGACTTAGACCCAAAGAACTTAAATGAAATGCAACCGAAAGGAGAATTGGCATAATTAAAATATAATACTGAAGAGAAAAACCCAAGCTCCCCTCACAGCAGTCCATAAGGACAAACCACCCCAAGCTCTCCCCAGAAGTGAAAACCGAGAGCAGCCCAAAGGCTTGGTGAAGATATCGATAGCGGTGTTCACTCTCCTGGCCCGGAGCACAATGTCACCCTTCTCTACATGGTCTCGAAGAAAGTGATATTCGATATCAATATGCTTGGTCCGAGAATGTTGCCTTTGGGTTCTTGGCAATGCAAATCGCAGGCGTGTTCTCACAAAAGAGTGGAACACGGTCGATTACTAACCCAAAGTCTTGCAAGGTCGAGACCATCCAAAGCACTAGCTCTGACAAAGAATCGGCCGAGAATGTACTCGGCCTCTGCAGTGGGATGTGCAACACCGACCGCTTCCTTGAAGACCGGGAGACAAGAGAAGTGCCAATGAATTGGCAAGTGCGAGGTGCTCTTCCTATCTATCCTCTGACCGGTGAAATCGCATCGGAGAAGGCTCTAAGAGATAGACAAGAAGAGGAAGAGTACCAGATACCATAGTCAATGGTAGCTCGAAGGTATCGAAGATGCGCTTCACCGCTGGCGGTGAGATCTGTGAGGAGAAGCTCAAAGCCGAGCACAAAGACATACGGAGAAATGTATATGCGGTCTCGAGGCCGTGAGGTACAGAGAGAGCCTATCATGTACGAACTCCTTTTGATCAACTGGCTCGCTGTCTTCATCTGGGTCGAGTGAGGCTGTAGAAGCCATTGGAGTTGACACTGGCTTGCCATCACTCATGTCAAAGCGTCTCAGGAGATCACGAGTGTACTTGCCTTGGTGTAGAAAAGTACCTTCCCGAGTCTGTTTGATTTGGAAGCCAAGGAAGAAACTCAACTCGCCCATCATGCTCATCTCAAATTCTGAGCTCATGACATCCGAAAACTGAGAGACGAGAGCATGCGAGGAGCCGCCAAAGATAATGTCATCCACATAAATCTGGACAAGCAGAAGATCAGAGCCAAGACGGCGGATGAACAAGGTCTTGTCAATTTTACCCATTTCAAAATCATGACTCAACAGATAGGACTTAAGCCTTTCATACCAGGCTCGAGGAGCTTGCTTAAGTCCATAAAGAGCTTTTGAAGGCTTGAAAACATGATTAGGGTACTTGGGGTTTTCGAAACCTAGGGGCTGTCTGACATAGACTTCTTCCTCAATTAGTCCATTGAGAAAGGCACTCTTGACGTCCATCTGGTAAAGCTTGAAACTCTTAGAAGCTGCAAAGGCAAGCGAGATTCTAATAGCCTCAAGTCTAGCTCTGAGGGCAAAAGTCTCCTCAAAATCGAGACCCTCAACTTGAGAGTAACCCTGAGCTACTAGTCTCGCCTTGTTTCGAATGACTACCCCATCTTCGCTTTGCTTGTTCTTGAAAACCCACTTGGTCCCAATGATATTGTGACCTCGAGGGGGCTCAACAAGCGTCGGACCTTGTTTACGTCAAAGTTCTCCAATTCCTCATGCATGGCATTGATCCATGATTCATCGAAAGAGCATGACAAGCGTCTTTAAGCTCAAATGAGGCAACAAAGGAGAATGGAGCAGAAGAGAGACATGCCGATTTTGAGCAGTGACTCGCTCAAAAGATCTCCAATGATCTCGCTCTGAAGGATGGTCCTTTTGAATGTGTCTAGGAGGTCGAGGTGAGATGAAGAAGTGGCCTCTATCTCATGGCGAGATGAGATAGGGACAGAGCCACTAACCGGAGGCGGCGAGCGGCAAAGGCGATCTCCTCGAGTGCGGTGGAAGAAGGCACCTCGGGAGTAGGAGAAAGAAGCTGGATCGTAGACAACCCTCATCTCCGTCCTCCTCATCATCCACAAAGATGGACTCGGTGCTCTAACGAACACGAGATATTAGGCCTAGTCCCGGTGGCCTCATCGAAAGTCACTTCACGAGTTTCTACCATTTTGCTAGACTCGCGATTCTGGACTCTATAGGCACGAGAGGAAGTCGAGTAACCCGAAAGATCCCATCACAAGATCGTGACTCGAACTTATCTAGGTTCCCGGACTTGAGAATAAAACACTTGCAACCAAACACACGAAAATCACGAGACCTTTGGGCTTTCGCCCATATCTCAACTCATAAGAAGTGCGATGCAAGAGTGCCCTAAGAAAAACTCTGTTTGAGACATGACATGCGATGTGGCAATAACCTCACCCAAAACTTCCTAGGTGTAGAATATTCATTGAGCATTGTCACAGCCATCTCGACCAAAATGCAGTTCTTCCTCTCCACAACGCCATTCTCATGAGGGACGTGAGGAGAGGAGAACTGGTGCTCTACACCTGTCTCACCACAGAAACTCTCAAAGTAGGAATTCTTGAACTCAGTGCCATTATCACTGCGAATTGCTCGTAATGCACAGGGAGCTCGTGAAAGCCTACTAAAAGACCACGAAAATGAGTAAGCGTCTCATCCTTGAGGCTAAGAAAAACACCAAAGAGTACCTCGAGAAGTCATCGACCACGACAAGAACATACCACTTCCCTCCTGCCGCGCACTCTGATTTGGGCCAATCTGTATCCATATGGAGCAGTTGTCCTAGTGCATCGGTCATTGTCACTGTAACTGTAGAGTGAGAAGCGGCAACCATCTTGCCGTGCCGGCATGGAGAGCAAACTACATCCTTGACCATCTTGAGTTTTGGCAAACCACGAATGAGATCGTGGCCGCTAACTCGGGTCAAATGATCAAATCCTATATGACCAAGTCTCCTATGCTAAAAGGTCAAATCACGGGATTCAGAAGCAATTAAACACCGGAGAGGATCACCAGAAGACACAGAAAAATCAGCACGAAAGATCCTCCCATAACGAAATCCATAAACCGGACTACAGAAGAATCAAAAATTTTGCAATTATTTTCTTAAAACTCCCCTCGAAATCGTCATCGGTGGTGAGAGGTGAAAGCGATTATCTTGTAACTTACTCACTAAGGCAACATCTTTTAGAATAAATGAATCATTAATCGCACGATACCTTTAGCAATGACGCGCCCAAACGAAGCATCTCCAAAGGTGATCGTCTCATTACCGGAGCACGGGCTAGGGAAGAAAACCAACGAGAATCTCGGTCATATGGCGAGAACAACCGAGTCTACAAGCCAAACCTTTCCTTCCTCGCCGGTGAACTGAGTCAAGCAGAGAGTAAAGTCTTAGTCTGGGGTGAATCAGCGATGATTTTGGCACCCAATCTTGAGTAACACGTCGAATGATGAAGTAGTCAAGCAAGACCGACCTCTATCTACCCTCGCTCTGTCACTCAACAAGCGGAAGGTGCGTGTGCGGACACGAAGCTATTCTTGAATCCATTGCTATGGAAGAGCGAGTCGAATTACGCAACATCTTGATCACGCCACGGGTAGCCATCTCGAAAGGGAAACCGAGATCTACCCTCAAAACGACGAAAGTCACGACCAAAGGGAGCATGAGGACGAAAATCGAAAACTCGAGAAAAACCTAGTCCTCGATCTCGCCCTAAATCATCAGCTGTACCAAACCTAGACCTCATGTTAGTCTTAAGTGCACTCATGGTCTGGGGCTGACCCTGAATGCGCCTAAAGGACTCAACATGATCTCTACGCGCGATCTTGGCGCGCCTGAAGCAATGATCAGCCAAGTGTCCATCCTTCGGCGAGAAGGTGCAATGATACCGCCTTACGAGAGGCGAAGTCTGCAGTGGAATCACCTTCTTCGTCGAGATCCTTTGAACAAAACCCGCTGATTTAAAATTGACTTTCTCGATCCCAGGCTTAGTTTTGATCACACCTGGTGCTATGGTTCTGAGCACGACAGGTGGATGCTTCCTCATATCCTCATGGAAATCATATCCTAGACCCTGATTAAATCTGCAAATCTTAGATTGGTCTAGAATGAGATTGAGTTTCTTCTTGCCTCCTACAAACCTCTCGAGAGTGTTCATAAGATACCGACACTCCAGAAAGAGAGGTGCAAGAAGAACAGGGGAAGAAGGAACATCAGAGGATAAGAGAGCAGAAGAAGAACCAACAGCAGAGGAAAGATTGGCTTGTGCATGCACACCCGACTCTGGGGGAACAGTCCTACTAGCTAGTTGGTTTGCGTCGCTAGGCGTCTCTACCAAACCCTCATGATTCATCCCAAGACACACATTACAAGCGGATGGTTGCTTTTCTAGAAGGTCCTTAGTTAGCTTCACATTTTCATCGAACAATCAATTCATATTTGAGTTTTCACGATTCTTGCATGGTAAGCTAACAGGGTCCTTAGAAGCAAATTTGGTCAATTTGTTATTATCATCAACTAATTCTTGAAACTGTTTGGAGACAGATTCAAGTTCGTGATAAGTTTGGGACAGTTCATACATGAAGCAATAGGCTCAAGAAGGAAAGCTTGTAGTTCGGTGATTTTGTGGTGCCTGTTTTAGATTCATCTTGATTGTTACAACTTTCACAAATCTCGAGCCAGATCAAGCAACATGGTATAAAGACCTTTAAAAGCATTGTCCTTATCCTCACATGAGGTGCAAGAAGTAGTTTCTACACTAGTCGATGAACTAGGCGCTACCCTACTCATTTCTAGTTCAGTAAGCATACTAGCATTCTCCACCTTAAGCTTATCAAGCTCAGAAGTCAGACTATCATGCGAGGTCCTTAGTTTCTCCATGTCACCAATCAAACCACAGCATGTATCACAATCATCACGGGAGGAAGCAGATCTAAGTGAAGTAAGCTCCCGTGATTGTCTATCTACTTTCTTCTCAAGATCACCAACCCTAACTCTAGATCTAGCATAAAACTTTCCTAGCTTAAGAAATGCATCATTGAGCTGGTCGTAGGAGGGACCTACCTCATCGGAGTCGCTGTAGAGCTCGCTGTCGCTGACGTCGGTCCCGTTGGCCATGAAGCACATGCCGATGAAGTCGTCACCGTCCTTGGGATCTTGATCATCCTTGCCCTCGTCGTCGCTCCATCCCTCCACGTCGCTGAAGTTGAGGTCGTCGAAGGCGGTGAGGACGCGATGGAAGAGCTTCTTGGCCTTCCCAAAGTTGCGGAACTTCTTCTTGTCTTGAGTAGGTGCTGAGGGCTTCATGTTGCGGTTCTTGTCGATGTAGTCATTCTTGCTCGGACCGCCGTAGTCACCTTTGCCCTTCCCAGCTTGAGGCAGTTTGCTCGGATGTGGTTAGGGCCACTACACTCGAAACAAATCACGGGTCCTCCTCTTCTTCCATCCCTCCTTCTCTTGAAAGCATGGGAAAACTTCCGAGCTAGGAGGGCTAGTTGTTCATCCATAAGTCGCTCTAGCGATCATCGGTTATGTCACGAGAGCGACCGAGGAGAAACCGCGAAGAAATCGAAGAAGATCGAAGTGGGATCGGTGACTAGAGCCATCATTGTGACTTCGACCTTCGAGAGACTATGTCAATCTCGTGAGTCTTGAGGCGCGAGTAAAGCGCATCAAGAGTCAAGGTCGAGAGGTCCGTGGTATCCTTGATGGTAGTTACTTTCATCTCCCAAACGCGCAAATCAAGAGCTGCGAGCATCTGACGAGCATTGTCCGAGTCGGGGTATGTAAGACCGACCGCTCGGAGGTTACTCAAGATCTTGTGAAAACGCGCAAAGCACTCATCAAGAGACTCGCCAGCGAGCATTTCAAACTTGTGGTATTCTCGCAGGCTGGTCTGTCGGTCGTCTTGATCGGGTGGTGCCCTCATGGTAAGCGTCGAGGGTCACCTAGATGTCGAAAGCCGACGTCAGATGAGATATGCGATCAAACTCGCTTCGGATCAAACCTTGGATTATAATGTTCCTTGCCTTAGCATTGGCCTCAACATCGGGCATGTTTCCCATATTGATGTTTTCATCGGTAGGAACAGCGAATCTGACCTTCACCTTTCGCCAGATGGCATACCCCTGAGCCAGGATGTATGTTTCCATTCGACTCTTCCAGAAGGGGTAATCCAGACCATCAAAGATGGGAGGCTTGGTGGAATACTTGTCAGTTGCCATGGCTCACGGATCGGTTAAAGATCTATCGAAAAGAGCTAAAGCTCGATACCATTTGAAGGACCGAAATGGCAACAAAGGGGGGGTGAATGGTGCCTTAAAATTAAGATCTTCCCCTCTCAAGTGTCCACACAGCAATTCAAACACTTACTGTTAAACAAAAGGTGTGATGTGAATCAAATCTAAAGAGTTAAACAAAAAGGGTTGTTCATCGGATATCGGAAGCTCGATTCTACCTAGCGTAGTTCCGCGCTCGCGGTAGTTCAGATTTCGGTCGCGGAAGTTTCGCGGTGATAGTTCCGCCTTGGACAATCGGAAGTTCCGATTGTCCTGACCGAAGAACAGTACGCTCGGGGTTTTGCCAAAAAATCCAAAATACTAACTCTTGAATGCTCTTCTCAGGTCAAGTCTCACAGGACATCATCCTAAACAACATCTTGACCTCATTGAGAAGTAATCGGAGACAAAGATCGATTAATCAAAGCAAAATAGGATTTCTTGAATATTTGGCAAGAAAGACCAAAAACCACAATTAGCAAGATTCTTAGATTCTTGGCTCATGAAATTTTGAGGATATATTAGCAATATCAATAAGACTCTAGATATCAAGTTTCATGCCATCTCATAAGACGAATCAAAAGTTTCACCAAAACCCTAGCTATTCAAGAGAGGAACAGAGAGAAGAAAAGAGGCATAAACAAAGAACCAAAACCTCAGGATTTCATTGATAGGAATCACAAGATTACAGAGGAAAACATAGAGGAATGATTACATAAATTTCAGTTCATCCTCTCCAACTCAACAACCTCTCAAAAAGCAAAACAACCACTCCAAAAGTTCTTTAGCTAAAGCTAACCCTAATTTTCTCTCACCAAAAGTCTAACCCAACAAGCAGGGGTTCACCTCTATTTATAGCCCTTGGCTAACGGGTCTCCAACCCGTTATGCCGTCTAAACCCTAACGGAGCCCGCTTCCACTTGTGCCGCTTTGCGAAATGACCCTTTCGCCCCTCGCACACCTTCTGGAAGCTCCCGCATTCCTTGTTGTTCACGACTCGCAATGGCCTCGAGTGCACGCCGTCTTCGACACGTCTTTACCGTTCTGACCTCAACGCCGCCTGCGTCTAGTCCGGTCTCCACGTGTCTCGCCACGACTCCACCTCGATGCCCTGCAACCAGTACAAACAAGAAACACATCACATAGCATTGCTCAAATTAATATAATCATCATTTGCATTTAACCAAAAGCAATTCACAACTCAAAATCAAAACTATGCCTTTCTGCACAGTTCTGCCCACAATCGGAAGTTCTGCACTTACCATTGCGGAAGTTCCGATTATCGGACCGTCCGCACTTCCATGGCGGAAGTTCCGATTATCGGATCGTCCGCGCTCGTGTTGGAAGATCCGATTATCGTCCTGACCAGAAAACTCACGTCAAGATTATCGGACATACCGTTCCCAGTGCGGAAGTTCCGATTAACTCAACGAGCACAAGCGCCGAATAATCGGAAGTTCCGTTTTACCAAAGAGGAAGTTCCGATTATCGGAACTTCCGTTTTTCAGAACCGGAAGTTCCGCACTTACAGAAACAACCCAGCAGCAGCGCAAACGCAATGATTTCAATCACAAACTTCTCACCACAGCGTCAAATACTCATCACTCAAACGGGGACCCTACTCACATGGTCTCTCAAATTCAAATAAATTTAGATGAATTTTTCTAAGAACTAAACCACTCGAAAGGTTTTAAAACTCAGAAAATTAGGATGTTACGCATCCTACAACCACCCTATATGGTCATAAGTCATCCTACTATCACTTCATAGTCGTAACTTCTTCTACGATCACATAATGATCGTAAGTCCTACTATGATCACCTCCTGGTCGTAAACTTTACTACGATTATATCATTTACGACCACCCTATAGTCGATAAGTACCACATACATATGAGACCGATCGACTAGGGACATTCGTACACTGTGTTTAATACACATGATAGTTAATATGTGCCATTATTTCTTGAGATAATTGTACATATTAAACCCTTGTCTCTGACATAACTGCAAGACGACGTAGAGAGATATGTCTCTAACAATAACCGTCATTCGAACTTGCGCATTGCATCAAATGTTAAAGTGTCTCTTGACGTGGACAACTGTCACCCCTTTATGCACTATATAAGGAGTAAAGTCGGTGGACAGAGAACGACAGAGAAGAGATTCGACACATACAACGAGAGATAGAAGTTATCAAACCTTAGTTTTAGTAACTTTCTTTGTTGTAAATATAATCAATACAACACAGAAGTATGACTATATTCTTTTGAGAGAAAACCTGAACCTGTAAAAAAAATTCGCTCGAAGAGAATCTAGCGTTATGCGCCCACTCCATATGTTTGGGCCCTCATGTATCGCAACAAGCGTCATTGCTCTCATCAACTGCGCGCTTCCGATATGGCCTACTATTGACGCTCCGTTAACATTCTGTTTGGTCACAGGCACACCGAAGTTACCCAAAAAATGTATGAAATTTTATGCATAAACCAAGTCCGCAACACCAAAAGCAAACTCGAAAGCGGTAACAAAACCCAGCCATCAATCAGAACCACACAACTCAGCCCGGTCGAGTTTACCACCCGAAATTTCACCATCTTTGCCGAAATCCACGTAGGCAGCCGGCGTCCCAAACAATCACGCTCCGTAACGCCAACATGCCGTGGACTCGACGGGACCGAACCGCACACCTCCCGTCCCCTCTATAAATATCGTCGCCGTCCCGCACCCTCTGCAGTGTTGTTTTATCGCCTCTGAATCCGCTCCTCGCGAATCCGCTCCTCGCCCAGCCCAGAGTTGCATGCCTCTGTCGCAGTCGAGCGTACGCGCGTGAGGCGACGGTGGTGACGCTGAGACATGGAGCACGGAAGCCTCTTCGCGTCGGCCATAGGCGTCGGCGTGGGCGTTGGCCTCGGCCTCGTGTCGGCGCGGCTGACCGCGCCGACTCCAGGCGGCGGCGGCGGCGGTGGTGGCGCGGCAGGCGCGGAGGTGGAGGGGGAGCTGCGTCGGCTGGTGGTCGATGGACGCAAGAGCGGCGTCTCCTTCGACGACTTCCCGTACTACCTCAGGTCCGTGGGGAAATCCATATTCCCATCAATGCGGAAAAAATTGTTTTTTCTCCCATCTTTTGATTAGTAGTAAATAAAAGGGAGAAATGATTAGTATATGACTTTGCTGATATGTTGTGGGTAGGATCGGGTGATTTCTTAGGTGATCGCATCAACACGAGTCATGTTCTAGGTGCTGTTCCGTCAATAGAAATTAGAATGTGTTTGGTGAGCAGCAACTAATAATTAAGCATGTGCTCCATGGTTTGTTTGCAGCGAGCAGACGAAGCTGGCGCTCACTAGCGCGGCTTACGCATACCTCAACCAGGCGGGCTTGCCCAAGCACATCCAGGTCCTCTCCGCCGCCAGCCGCACCATACTGCTCTGCGGCCCCTCAGGTTCGCATCGCATCGCAGATCAGTACTTCACAATAATGCGAATTCTTTGTATTGTAAAGATTTTCTTTTGACATGCGGGGCTTCTTGTTGCAGAGCTGTACCTGCAATCGCTCACCAAGGCTCTGGCGCACCAGTTCAATGCTCGCCTGCTGCCGCTCGATGTCGCCGAATTCTCGCGCCGGGTCAGTCAGAAGCTATTCGGGCAATTGTAATTTTGCTGTCGCCCTGTTCTGCTATGATTCTAAACTATTTGTCGTTGAATGACATTGCAGATCCAGCACAAGTACTGCAGCCCAAGCAATGCCCTGGTTGGTCTCCTAGCCAATTCCGCCTTATGGATATAGATGGTAGTTTCATTTTGTATTGTGCGTCCGGTTGATATTTCGAGGAGCAGGGGAGACTTAGATTTCAGTACAGTTCATCAGTTGATTGTGTGGACCTGCAAATGTTTCCTTTTGGTAGATTGAGGGCCTCTGTATGGCCGCCTTTCCGAGGTCAGGGTTTTAGCCATTTTTTCCTTCAGGAAACAAAGTGTGAATGTGAAACGGGTTGTCCTTAAATGCAGTGGCGGATCAAGAATGAAATTGACCAGGTGTCACTGTACATGCCATCACATGTATATGGAGTGAATGGATATAAACTACATGTGCATACCTATGCGTATGTGGGTTTTGATAAAGTAAAACGATATTGAACCCGATCATGTGCACCCCTCAAGCTTCACTTTGATCCGACCATGCTTAAATGAAACCATGAGGGTCTCTGAGTAAGGACAGCACTAGTCTGTCCACATTGAACTATTCGAGAGAGTGGAGATCCTGAATGTACAATTTTTACAGCATAGGAGCATTCGTTGCGTCTACTGTTTTGTAAAACTGGCACTGCTATGAATGTTCTGATGATTTGTTCTTGATGCAGGTCCATAAAAGATCCATAACCAAGACAGCCTTGGATAGAGTGTCTGGTTTTGTTGGATCTTTCAACTTGTTTCGCAAGAAGGATAAACCAACAGGTATTAAAGCATTAATCATTTTCTTTTCTAGAACAATCTAATATTTTTCTTTGTAAGTCCATCTTTATGCAAGCTCTGCTGTTTGCTCTCTTTTGTTTTCGCATGGCTTCTGCCTATCAACTTTCAGGCTTGTTACTTGAGTTCTCTTTCCCTTAGTCATATGATTCATGCATGTGATGCAACGCCCTTGCTATAATATCTCTGGTGTTCTGATTGTGTTTTCATGAAACACTAATGCAGGATCATTGCATCGCGAAAAGGGCATTCTGGATTTAAGGACGAGGTAACATATATCTGTGAAGATATTAAACTCGGGATAAAGATATTCAATTCAGTCTCTAATAATTTTCTCTATTGCTTCTGCAGCGATTGTTGTACTAACACCCCTTCAGTTCGGGTACGGGTATCTTTATTACCTGGTGCGAAGGACTATGAGTCAGAATGTTTGGAAGACTTTGGTGAGTTCATTTAAAAAAACATTCTCGTTCACGTATGACGCAATTTCTCGTGTGCATTGATCAAATGTGTAATGCATAGTTGCCAGCTTCGACTAGTTTCAGACAACCCAGCATCCTCATTGTCGAGTAAATTAAAATGTGCATGTCCATATCGGTTCGTCCATCTGAAATTGGGAAGGTTAAGGGCTTGACCTTGTCTATTTAGCTATTTGTGGGTCAACCCTGTCTCTTCTTTTGCACATGATTTATAGTGCAGGTATAAAATCACAATTTTGCATGGCGAGTTACTTATGGTTCCTTCTGATGCAGATTCATTTAGACAAAGCTGGAGTTTAGATGAGAAAATTCTCATACAGTCCCTTTACAAGGTAATTCAGGCATTCAGCTGCATGATCGAATTTGACGTGCCCTACTTGTATTATGAGCTGATATTGGAATCAATTTTGCAGATCATAGCTTCCGTTTCTGAGTTCACTCGAGTTATTCTTTACATAAGGGATGTCAACCAATTCCTTGCTAGTTCAGAGAGAGCATATTCTATGTTCCAGAAAATGTTGAAGAAACTATCTGGACGAGTGTTGATAATTGGTTCATACTTCCTTGAATCTGATGAAGATAGTGATGATGTCGATGAGGGTGTCAGTGCTCTATTCCCATACATTCTGGAGACTAAGCCTCCCAAAGAGGAGACCCATCTTGAGAAATGGAAAACCCAAATGGAAGATGATATGTTGAAAATTGAGACTCAAGAAGTTAGAAACCACATTGCAGAGGTGCTCTCAGCAAACAGTCTGGAGTGTGATGATTTGAACTCAATCGATGCAGATGATGATTTTAATGTTATTGCAAATTACATAGAAGAAATTATGGCCCCAGCAGTCTCTTACCATTTGATGAATGACAAGGACCCTGAATACAGAAATGGGAAGCTCATTATTTCTTCAGAGAGGTTAGCTAATTTATCACGATGATCCATTGTTAGCTCTATCTCCAGCTTTTGCTAACATGATTATTTCACAGCTTATATCAGGGATTAAGCATTTTCCAAGAGAGCAACCGTGGGAAAGATACGGTGGAAGCAAAGGATGAGGCAAAGAAGGTATTTTCAACTAGCAACAAGTTATCTTTAGTAGTCTATCAAAGTGATTACTTATTATTTACATTTTTTCCATCTCAACTTACAGGATATTCCAGACAACGAATACGAAAAGTGGATTAGACCATCAGTTATACCTGCCAATGAAATAGGAGTGACATTTGATGACATTGGAGCACTGGCTGATATCAAAGAGTCACTTCAGGAGCTTGTCATGCTTCCACTTCAGCGGCCTGACCTCTTCAAAGGTGGTGGTCTCCTGAAGCAATGCAGGGGAATTTTACTATTTGGACCACCTGGAACCGGGAAAACGATGCTTGCTAAGGCTATAGCAAATGAAGCCGGTGCTAGCTTCTTGAACATCTCTATGTCGAACATCACGTCGAAATGGTATGGAGAGGCCGAGAAGAGCATCCGGGCTTTGTTCAGTCTGGCTGCTAAAATTGAACCGGCCATTGTTTTCGTGGACGAGGTGGACAGCATGTTAGGGCGACGTGATCATCCCAACGAAAATGAGGTGTCGCGGAAAATCAAGAATGAGTTCATGACTCACTGGGATGGACTCTTGTCGAAGTCCAACGAAAGGATTCTTGTCCTTGCTGCAACAAACAGACCGTTTGACCTTGACGAAGCAATTATAAGGAGGTTTGAGCACAGGTGTGTTTGAATGAGTGCTTTTAAAAAAAAGTTTGTCTTGATGAAATTTAGCTGTCTTTAGATGAGTTGCTGATGTGTCCTGTTGTGTCAAACAGAATCATGGTCGGTCTCCCAACTTCAGAGAGTAGAGAGCTGATTTTCAGGACACTGTTTTCGAAAGAGAAGGTTGAAAATATTGATTTCAAGGAGCTTGCTAAAATGACTGAAGGATACAGTGGCAGTGATCTAAAGGTTTGTACACTGTTTTGAACCTGTGGTATTAGGAAGTAGGAACTATTCAGTGGTCACTCTCTAAAAGACTAAAGCTGTATTTTTTTCCCAGAATCTTTGCGTGGCGGCTGCTTACCGCCCTGTCAGAGAACTAGTTCAGAAAGAACAACAAAGGAAGAAGGTAAGACAAGACCAAGAGAAACATATCCCTTAACCAAATTTGACGGGCCGTAGCTTTGCCATTTTCATGTAATTTTTGCCCAAGGAGACCTGTAAACTGTATCGTTGATTTGCTTGATTTGGTAGCTTGACCAATCATATCACCATCGCACATTGGCTAATGATAATTTGATGCCCCAGGATAAGAAGGAAAATGCAAAAAATGCAGTGAAAGTGAAGGAGGGGCCAGAAGAGAACCCCAAGAAACAAGAAAGCGGGAAGGAAAATTCGGAAAGCAATAAAGGCGAGAAACACAAGTCAGAAACCAAGAAAGGCGAGAAAGATAAGTCAGAAACCAAGAAAGGCAAGAAAGAAAAATCAGAGAAAGACGTAAAAGACGAAGCTGTAAAGGCCATTGCTCTCAGGCCGCTAACTATGGATGACTTGAGGCAGGCAAAGGATGAAGTAAGTCGCTGGTGACTAGATTTTCATGCTACACATACAATATTTTCTACCAATAAACCATATCACCGCAAAAACAGAGTGCTAAACCGTTGCGCATTTGACACTATGCAGGTCACGGCAAGCTTCGCTAGTGAAGGCGCTGTCATGAATCAGATCAAGCAATGGAATGACCTATATGGCAAAGGCGGGTCGAGAAAGAAGGAGCAACTGACATACTTCTTGTAGGAAAGGATTCAGATTTGTATGTGCGGCTGGATGTCTGGACGTACCTGCGCTTGGTGATGAAACAGAGGAATGTTTGCAAGCGATATTCCGTGAATTCATTGGAGGCTATTCAATTAGGAGTAGTCGTTTATACCAATCAATAATAGTCAGTTGTATGCTCATTCTCATTTGGAGTTTGAACTCGGGCATTCCCTCGTGTTAATGTAATAATGTTGAACCTTGTTTTTCTTTTCTTTTTTTGAAGATGGTGAACCTTGTTTGGAATGAATCGTTAAACCTGGAACTCATTAAAATTTCTATAGTAGAGCAAAGCTACTTTCTTGGTACTCCGATCTTGTGTGCGTGTATCAAATTCTCTTCGTACGTGTTTAACGAACTATGTGAAGTTTGTGTTGTAATTTGATGGCTATTTTGTAATTTATCAATTAGAGAAAACAAGAAGATGGATAAGAAAAGAAATTGATGGGCCCACCTGTCATTGGGAGAATTATCTTATGCTGCAATATGTGTATCAAATTCTCTTCGTACGTATTTTTTGTTATGTGACCTTGTTGGTCTTCTGTCTGGGCCAAAATGTAAAGTGCCAAATCTATGACTTTTTGCACTGTTATACCAAATTGATCCTCTGTTGACTGAAAGTTCAGATTGTTGTTTATGAGATAATTCTTAGCAAACTAGTAAAGCATTCACTAGGGCTAAATGTTTGATTGATTGTAGTTATATCTAATTTGTGAAGAGTATAGACAAATGAGGCGAGGAGGCCAAGATTTAATGTTGAGCAGCCCGACATCTGAGAACAAATCTAAACGTTTAAATCTGAGCATTATGCTGAGTTTTTTCAAGTTCTATCTTTTAAGCATATTATCGTGTTTAATTGACATAAAGATATTACATGTTTATATTTTTTTCTCTCTCATTTATATGCTGTTGGAAATATGCTTTAATTGTCATAATTGTTGCTGGAATTATTTATGAATATTTGATAACACCGCTAATTTTAGAACAATTTAGAAAACCAATAATTGAAGAAATGTTTTCCTCATCTGATGTCGTTAAGCCGAAAGTATTTGATGTGCCATCTCTAAATGTTGGTAGGCTAAAACAAAACTATAACTGACTGACCTCAGACTTTTCTAGATCATTTCAAATCCTCTAATGTTCCCATTGGAAACCGCTGCTATGTCACGGTGGGAGGATGCAAATAATTCGGTCTTAGCTCGTTTGTTAGCCATCCTATCTAACCAGTTGTTCGACGTGTACGTTAATTTCAAAGATGCTAAGCAACTCTTGAATGAACTTGATGAGAAATATTCCGAAGATGATAGTGGAAATGAGTCATTCATAACTGCTACCTACTTGAACTTTAAGATGGTTGAGGGGCGGTCGGTGATGGAGCAGCTTCATGAGCTACAATTCTATGTACGTGACTTAAGTAGTACGACTACGTCCTATCTACCAGAGAAGTCTCAAGTGAATGTCATCCTGGCTAAGTTACCGCCCTCGTGGAGGGACTTTGTGACCGCTTGTAGACACATAAAGGGGCGCTTGACTCTCAGTGAGTTGTCATCTACTATTAATTTCAAAGAGCGTGTAAGTGCCGATGGCGATACATGAAAGGCTCAAGTTCATGCTCATCAGGTGGAGGTCAGTAATACTGGAGGCATTGGGAAAAAGAAGTTCAAGAATTAGCTCTAGAACAAGCTCAAATAAAAGAAAATGAAGGAGGAAATTGTATGTTATATCTGTGGAGTGGTTGGTCATAAAGCCAACCATTGCCGCAATCATAAGGGCAAGGGTCCTTCTCCTAATCAGCATAAAAGCCATAAGGCTGAAGTGAATGTTGCACTAGCTAGAGCCAGTTCCAGTTCAGAAGGGTACGTACCTCGGGCCTTTATGGAAAGTGTGGATATCATAGAGATATGCCCCTAATCTTAGGATGATGTGACAATTGGCAATGGCGTTAAAGGTTTATCGTTTCACGTGTTTTTAGCAAAGAACCAGTGCTGTCAGGCCTTTGGCAGTCTGACCGGCTATAAGGCAGTCCGACCGACCATCCCTGGCGGTCGGACCGGCCAGTGGCAGTCCGACCGGCCATAGCGGCGGTCGGACAAGCCAAATACAAAAAGATGTTTTTAGGGCTGGGCCAAAAATAGAGATTGTAGGCAAGAGAGGGGATTCTATTGCACTTGGTCTCATAATTTTTGGAGCCTCCAGTCAAAAGTTCTATTCGTTTGAAAATTCTTGTAGGTTTGATTTTGAGGGATTTGAATTTGGCTAAGTCGGTGGCGGTTAGACCGATACCAACAGTGTTGTCGGACCGGCCGAGGTGGTGATCGGTCGAAACCATCTTTGGCGGTTTGACCGGTTTTCACTTGTATCGTCGTTTTTCGTGGCTGCGATGTTTGGTTGTTAGGTCAAAATCATGAGTTTCAGTGCATATATGTTGCATTATGCATGTTTTGACTAACATGGGTCAAGTTGTGAAGAACTTATTACCGGATTCGTTTTGCTTGTCTATTGTTGTGCAGGTTGCTTGGTGGTCAACGACGGTCAACGGCGAGGATGATCGGGACTAGGCTTGGAGAGCTGAGGTCCAGAACGATCGACGATGCCGGGTGAGGTCAATGAACTCAAGCGTGGTGCAAGATGGACAAGGGTGATCTTTTGCCAACCTGTGGCGCAAGATGG